>OW388084.2:66387134-67130543 GCA_936449025.2 Sarcophaga subvicina | reverse complement strand
AAAAACTTCTTCTCCATCTACAAAAACACTAAACTTTGGTCCATTAGTGTTTATGTATGGTTTAAATCTTGTAACTTTGGTTTTTGATGAAATAAGAATTAATTCGTTTAACCTCATATATTCAAGAATTAGGGCAGCATCTCTTTCCATATACACTTTTAGAACGGTTTCATGTTTGTATGGGTAAAATAGTGATATGTCATCGTCGTTTTCCGAAAAGTTCAAGATTATTGATGTCATTGATGTAAATTGTAAATAAAAGTGGGCCCAATACACTGCCTTGTGGTACACCATGTTCCACATTTCCAAGACTACACATTGAACATTGAAGTTTTTCTAACATTATATCATGATCTACAAGATCAAAGGCTTTTGAAAGATCACGGAAAACACCACCAACAGCATTATATCCTTCGTCCAGTCCTCGACATATGAAATTTACTACATTAATTACAGCGTCTTCAGTACCGCTACCCTTTCTAAACCCAAACTGCCAATCCTACAGTAAATTATTATTTTCTAGATATGATGTGAATTGTTGATGAATTAGTTTCTCAAACATTTTATCCATTATAGGCAATAGGTCTATATATATTTTCTTTATGCGCATTAAAAGCTTTTGGTATTGGAACAATTTTCGATATTTTTAAAATTTTTGGATATTCCGCTGTTAAAATAACATTATTGAATATGTGTAATAATAATGGTGTGGTTTCATTACTTAAATTTATAAAAATTTTTGGCGACAAGTTATCACGTCCAAGGGACTTACTATTTGAAAGGTTATGTATGATTTCAGATATTTCTTCATTTGTTGTGCTTCTGAAATTAAAAGTCTTATTACAGTTCCTTAGAGTTCGTAGTCCATTACATGAATCGGCGGGAGAATAATCAATTTCTTCTTTCATGGTTTTGGGAATTTGTAAAAAGTATATTTTTAAGCGCTCACATTTTATCTCATCCTCCATTATTATTTCGCCATTTGAATTTTTCTAATTTACTTGCGTTTTAACACTCCTTCCGAGACTTTAATTTAAAAATCTCCAACACTTTTTAGGATCTTGCTGAATGCTGTGTAAGTTATCATGATAATATTTTTAAAGAGTTTATTCTAATATTTTTTCTTTGGATCTCAAATGTTAGTTATATTCTAAAAAAAATAATCAAAACAGTATTGTATTTGAGCAGAACAGACAAATGTAGCTAATCTCTCCTCTTTATATACAACTAGCTGTAAATTTGAAGGAAAGACATTATACAAATATCCAATTAATTTTGAATCATTTTATAGATTTTGTTTTCCGTTGTCCAGATGAGTAAGACGAACGGGCCTGAGTAGTACGCTAATTCACTTCTCGTTGTTCAAGTGAATAATTCGAACGGGTCTCAGCGGCATGTACTTGAAGATTTTCCAGTCTCAATGCTCATTGCTCGCCTGATTCTGAGGCTCGGAATGCTTTTTCCTTCCTTGCCTGAGGTGTAAATCGACCAGTAGCTTATCGCTTTGAAGGCATGATTGGAAGGGAACGACGTGAAAAATGCGTTTCAATTCATTAGAATTTCACAATGTCCCGAATCCAATTGAACCGGATGTTCAGAGATGGATAGAAATGTTAATATCGACGGTGATCACCAATTCGTTGAAAAAAGAAGTGTCAAAGAGTAGCAGTCCAGGATTGTTAAAATCGATGTTAAAAATTTTGTAGAAGAAATTTAAGCATATATTTTTTTGGAACCTATTTACCTTATATCTCCTCCACACAACGTAAACTTATATCTATGCATATTAAAAGAAGGAAAATCAAAACGATGTCTTGTCTTTTGAAATATTTATACTACATATATTTTTAAAAATTAAATGTCTTTAAATGTCTGATATACAAGCAACATCATTTTTAAAAAATTTCCACAATTAAAAGGCTTCAAATTTGTGATTGACATTTTACGGGAATGAGTTACACCAAATGTTATTAAAATCATAAACGATGAATGGTATTTGTCCGATCAAATGCACAGTTTACGATTTAATTCATTTTGAGTAATTTTCAGTGGCGCCACCTATCGGAAATTGGTCATACCAACTTAGAAACCTTCGTCGGCTTATATGCGACTTACAGACAAACATTCATGCTTATATAGAAGAAAATATGTTACGAAACTTTTGTTAAATTTATAACATAAAGATTGATTAAATATTTTAAATAAAAGACTCGAAGTTTTTGGCGTGTTAAAATAGATTTCAAAACAACATGCAAAGTAGATGGGTTTTTCAAGCCTGTTGTGACACTATTGGGTATGTTTTACTCTCATCGAATATCTCCGAGAAATTTAATGCTGACATTGATATTTGCAGCTAGACAAGTTTAATCAACAAATCCCGTTATAAAATGTTTAAATTCGAATGTTCCAATTGGAAGACTTGAAAGCTATTTCAGTTAAGCTTGCAAGCCAATATTTTTGCTTTTTATCATGTTTTAAAGCATTGATAACTTGGGAATCGTACGAAATTCGGAAGGTATTTTACTCCACTTACTTCTTATTCCTTCATTACTTTGATAAATATTCTTAAATATTTTTGAACGATTTCATACATATGTTTTTCTTTAATTTGTTAAATTTCAAAAAGACTTTTTTTTTAAACAAAATCCAAGACATATATATATGTATGTATGTATAGCATGCAAAAAACTTTACTGTTTCCTTTTGTATTTTCTTCTATTCCAGGCATTATTTCCTATCAACAGCTCCAGTTTGATCCTAAAAAATTTATATCTCTTCTCATGTCACTCATTTGTTTTATTATGTTTTCACAAAAAAGAAAAAAAAATTGTTTTCATTGTTATTGTTGTATAAGTTTTACATCATTTTATCTGGAATCAACATAAAAACTGTTCTTGTACCCATTAGCTAATGTACAGTCATAAATTTGTTAAACTATAAATCTGGGTTAGTCACTTTTACTACTATTATGGTTACTTTACGATGTTTGGACTGGGAGGTTAAATTTAGACATCGAAGTGGCATTAAATCTTTTTCATTAAAAAATTATGTATTTTTTTTATATAACAATCGTTGTTGTCATCAAAAGGAAAGAACGCTTGACTCTGAACCTATTGTAGTATACATCTTAGGGCCATTATTACAACTTGCCGTTAACTAAAAGGAGAATTATCATTAGGTTGTAATAATGAAAAGAAGTTAAAGGTCACTTTAAAGTTCACTTTAGCTAAAGTTACCTTCAAAAAAACCGAACTTTAACGGGAAGTTGTAATAATGGCCCGTAATGTACTCATGCAGCAGTTAGAGATAATTATAAACCTGCCAAATTACTCATAACTATAAATCGCTAAACTTCGGATTATGCGATTGTAACACGTTCGAAACTATGAAATAAATACATTCGGGTCAGTCAACAAGCCCGATTCAGCTTCCTATATTCTAAGGGGATTTGTTTTTAACGAACTCGTATTTTTATACACAACACAAGTTTTTATAGTGGCTCCATCGAGCAAGTAATAAAACAGAATAATGTTTCATATTCTAGATTTGATCTACGCCTTTTATGTGGGCGTTTTATTATGTTTTTTTAATTTTATTATATTTAGAGATTAATTTTATACTTTTTATCAAAGAGGGAGAGACTGTAAATCATGGATGAAGGAAACCGATGACAGCCGATATCTATGAGGGATCGTTTAATGTGATCAAAACATTGTGCAATGTTATCAGCTACAAATTTAGCGAAACTGTGGTCCGTGGCATGCCCATAAAATAAAAAGAAGTATAGAAAGATCAAAAGCACGAGTGCTCAGCAAATTATAACATCTAAAGTAGCAGTTCCTTGTTATTATAAGGTACATAAATATACCGGTCATGAAGGAGGGAGGAGTTTACTGCAATTAATAACAAAAGCAATTATATTAAAGAGTCATCAAATTCTACAAAATGCAAGTGACTTCTTTGGGCAAATTTCTCCTATCGAAAGATATTACTTGAAATAAGATGTACCACTCTATCCAAGTTTCATTCATGCATTTGTCACAGTTTAAGACACTATTAAAAGAAAATACAAACACAATTTTAATCTTTATCATGGCTGTTCTGCGGTTGATGGCGATTATTTGCTTATGTGGTGTTCATTTGTTTTATACCGCCCTTTTCTTTAGCGTTGGGATGGTGATTGACTATGAAAAGCCTTTGACAGACATGTCAAATTGATAAACATCTTTTGTGAACTGAGTATTGACAAAGAAAAGTGAGCCAAGCGATGTATTAAAAATCTTTATTATTGGCATGTTTCAGAACTCCATGATAAAGTTGATAATTACGTGCATCTGCAAATACTATGTGTGTCTACTAATACATAGACGAGTTCGTCAGGTTTCACTTTTCGTTTCTTCTTTTTAACATTTATTCTGAAGTTATTCTAAAATTAAGCATTGAAACAATTGAAGTGAGCTTGGGGCTCAATACCTTAAATTGATATGAACTGACGGACACTACTACTATTATAATTTCGTTTTTTCAAATCAAATTCAAAACTATTTATTCAAGAAAAATATTAAAATCACGGTTTTGTTTACCTCAGCGTCTTACGATATTGTTGAGACGAGTTGGCATAGTATTCTTAAAATAAATTAAAAATTTTAAATAAATCGTATCTAGAATTAAAAACAAAGTAAATATAAATAAATAAAAGTATGGAATTACATAATTATATACACATGTATATAGAGCACATACTCGTTAAAAGCATTTCTAAATTATTTAAGAAATAGGTTTTAATGTTGGATTTAAAAGATGAAATTACATTGATATCCTTTAAGTTTTGTGGTAAGTTGTTATATTCCACACAACCAATAAATTCAATTCGTTGCTTGGTATTTTCAAGTCTGCATCTCGCAATTTTTAAGTTTGAACTGCTTCTGTGCTATGGCCAATGGGATTTAAATACAAAAAGAAGTACTTGCTTTTCATATATTCCGTTTATAGGTAATATATTCTTGCCAATTTCCTGGTACAATCTTAAGGTAGGGTACCTAATTTTAAGGTTGTAGACGTTTTTGAGTGCTTTATTTTGTGTTCTTTGAAGAGATTGCATCTCTATGCTATGCTTATATGCATATATAGAAACCAAGTAATTCAAATGGCTCTGAATTAATGCCTCATATATAATTAGTCATGCTTTTTCATTAAATTTGTATTTAAATTTTTACAAGAGTCCAATTACTGGAGATATTTTCTATTTAATGTCTTAAATATGCGAGTTCCATGACAAATTGCTTTGCAAAGTCACGCCTAAATATTTTACTGCGTTTGTTTCAAAAACTTCTTCTCCATCTACAAAAACACTAAACTTTGGTCCATTAGTGTTTATGTATGGTTTAAATCTTGTAACTTTGGTTTTTGATGAAATAAGAATTAATTCGTTTAACCTCATATATTCAAGAATTAGGGCAGCATCTCTTTCCATATACACTTTTAGAACGGTTTCATGTTTGTATGGGTAAAATAGTGATATGTCATCGTCGTTTTCCGAAAAGTTCAAGATTATTGATGTCATTGATGTAAATTGTAAATAAAAGTGGGCCCAATACACTGCCTTGTGGTACACCATGTTCCACATTTCCAAGACTACACATTGAACATTGAAGTTTTTCTAACATTATATCATGATCTACAAGATCAAAGGCTTTTGAAAGATCACGGAAAACACCACCAACAGCATTATATCCTTCGTCCAGTCCTCGACATATGAAATTTACTACATTAATTACAGCGTCTTCAGTACCGCTACCCTTTCTAAACCCAAACTGCCAATCCTACAGTAAATTATTATTTTCTAGATATGATGTGAATTGTTGATGAATTAGTTTCTCAAACATTTTATCCATTATAGGTAATAGGTCTATATATATTTTCTTTATGCGCATTAAAAGCTTTTGGTATTGGAACAATTTTCGATATTTTTAAAATTTTTGGATATTCCGCTGTTAAAATAACATTATTGAATATGTGTAATAATAATGGTGTGGTTTCATTACTTAAATTTATAAAAATTTTTGGCGACAAGTTATCACGTCCAAGGGACTTACTATTTGAAAGGTTATGTATGATTTCAGATATTTCTTCATTTGTTGTGCTTCTGAAATTAAAAGTCTTATTACAGTTCCTTAGAGTTCGTAGTCCATTACATGAATCGGCGGGAGAATAATCAATTTCTTCTTTCATGGTTTTGGGAATTTGTAAAAAGTATATTTTTAAGCGCTCACATTTTATCTCATCCTCCATTATTATTTCGCCATTTGAATTTTTCAAATTTACTTGCGTTTTAACACTCCTTCCGAGACTTTAATTTAAAAATCTCCAACACTTTTTAGGATCTTGCTGAATGCTGTGTAAGTTATCATGATAATATTTTTAAAGAGTTTATTCTAATATTTTTTCTTTGGATCTCAAATGTTAGTTATATTCTAAAAAAAATAATTAAAACAGTATTGTATTTGAGCAGAACAGACAAATGTAGCTAATCTCTCCTCTTTATATACAACTAGTGTAAATTTGAAGGAAAGACATTATACAAATATCCAATTAATTTTGAATCATTTTATAGATTTTGTTTTCCGTTGTCTAGATGCGTAAGACGAACGGGCCTGAGTAGTACGCATTTGATCAGTTTCTAATTTCACTTCTCGTTGTTCAAGTGGATAATTCTAACGGGTCTCAGCGGCATGTACTCGAAGATTTTCCAGTCTCAATGCTCATTGCTCGCCTGATTCTGAGGCTCGGAATGCTTTTTCCTTCCTTGCCTGAGGTGTAAATCGACCAATTGCTTATCGCTTTGGAGGCATGATTGGAAGGGAACGACGTGAAAAATGCGTTTCAATTCACTAGAATTTCACAATGTCCCGAATCCAATTGAACCGGATGTTCAGAGATGGATAGAAATGTTAATATCGACGGTGATCACCAATTCGTTGAAAAAAGAAGTGGCAAAAAGTAGCACTCCAGAATTGTTAAAATCGATGTTAAAAATTTTGTAGAAGAAATTTAAGCATATATTTTTTTGGAACCTATTTACCTTATATCTCCTCCACACAACGTAAACTTATATCTATGCATATTAAAAGAAGGAAAATCAAAACGATGTCTTGTCTTTTGAAATATTTATACTACATATATTTTTAAAAATTAAATGTCTTTAAATGTCTGATATACAAGCAACATCATTTTTAAAAAATTTCCAGAATTAAAAGGCTTCAAATTTGTGATTGACATTTTACGGGAATGAGTTACACCAAATGTTATTAAAATCATAAACGATGAATGGTATTTGTCCGATCAAATGCACAGTTTACGATTTAATTCATTTTGAGTAATTTTCAGTGGCGCCACCTATCGGAAATTGGTCATACCAACTTAGAAACCTTCGTCGGCTTATATGCGACTTACAGACAAACATTCATGCTTATATAGAAGAAAATATGTTACGAAACTTTTGTTAAATTTATAACATAAAGATTGATAAAATATTTTAAATAAAAGACTCGAAGTTTTGGCGTGTTAAAATAGATTTCAAAACAACATGCAAAGTAGATGGGTTTTTCAAGCCTGTTGTGACACTATTGGGTATGTTTTATTCTCATCGAATATCTCCGAGAAATTTAATGCTGACATTGATATTTGCAGCTAGACAAGTTTAATCAACAAATCCCGTTATAAAATGTTTAAATTCGAATGTTCCAATTGGAAGACTTGAAAGCTATTTCAGTTAAGCTTGCAAGCCAATATTTTTGCTTTTTATCATGTTTTAAAGCATTGATAACTTGGTAATTGAACGAAATTCGGAAGGCATTTTACTCCAATTACTTCTTATTCCTTCATTAAATTGCTTCACTCTTTTTATAGTGGATTTATATAGCTTCCGGTTTCACATTGAGATCTTGGATGAGACTTATGTAGTTTTGCTTAAAGAATTAAAACATTCCAAAAATAACATGGCATTCTATATATGCCTGATCGTTTTTTTTTTGCAAAATGAGAACTTAATAATTGACGTTCATTCACATTTAATACAAAATCTTCGTAACTTGTGTCGTATCAGTGATATTTAATTCTATTATTACCATGGTCGACATAATCCCATCTTTTTATTGCATACTTTTCAGAGTAAATATTTCAGTATTAGTAATATGGTGCGTATAAGTAATATATTTCAAATTCAATTAAATATAATTTGGAATTAAACATTTACAAGCTAATATGGCAGTTACAGTGCAGTTTTAAAAATTTAAATTTTTCGTCTTACACTTATCAAAACCTACAGTATAAAAGGACTTACATGTAACTTACAACGAAATTACTGTTAGTATTCTTTTACTACATTATGTTTCATCGTTATTTTAAAGTCTAAATAAAGATTTTTTGACACTAACGTTTTGGTTCAAATAAGTTTCTAATGAAAATTTGTCTAATTTTGTATCTCGGTCCCAAACACCAAGCGTAGTCAAAGTTTTAACTTTCCTCGTGTAAGACTTTTGCTGGCATTTTACATTTGTCGTTCATTTGTTGGATTTGGTGGCGATCGTTTGATATATCTAGTCAGCAGTAGAAATCTGAAGATTTTTTGATTTTATTCTTTGCTCTAGTTATTAGACCAAGATCCATGCGCAAGATTACGTTTTGGTGAACTAAAATTGAAGTACAATCCCGGTTAGGAATGCAACATTATTTCAATCATATGTCTGCCGCGGTTGGGCTCACCGTAACTCATTCGATCAGACCATTTTCTTGCACTTAAGTAAATATATTATAATAATATATATATAAAAATATATATTGTAAACATAGGAATCGAGATTTGCCATTAAAAAAATAAAGATCAGGAAACGAGGTTTATCGTGGATGCACTTTATTGATAAATCTTTTTTTATACAATTCAATATCAAATAAATGTTTATTAAAAATTTAAACACTTATAGACTATTCCCTTCCAAAATTTGAACAACTTTTACGTCAGTTCTTAAATGCTGGCACGATTCTTTAGAGAAAAAGACTAACATTTAACCAACAGGGTGATTAAAAGGAAGAAAACCAACTAGGGTAGCATGCATTTCCGCATACATCTAAGCCATTAAGTAAGCTTTTTGTATTGCCAATAGTAAAAGATGATTGTTTATGTTGTACAAACTTCTTTAACTTCGTCCAGTCCAGTCTTCCGTGATAAGTTATGTGTGATATCGTATCACCCTTAAAAAGTTGGGGTCTCACGAGTGACATAAAAAGTATTCCATTGTTTCTATGTAGTCAACACATGTTATATATTCACCGCGTTAATATGGTTACATGGAAGATGAAGTGTGCCGTGAGTATGCTCAGTAGTGATGCCAGGTCACCCTTATTCGGTTTTAAAATACTCTAGTACTCCATAATAGTCGATAAGACGTTTCAGTCCACTTTTTGAGGTTGGCCTTCAATGTAGTGGAAAGCCTTGGGTTATCCAAGTTTATGGTATGTAATAGTCCGGCTTTCTTAGCCCGAAAGTTCGCTTCTTCATTTCTAATCACTTTTCAGTGATGAATGACAGTTTCATAATCGGAATAATTTTTAATCGAGGTTTTTAAGCCATTAATTCAATATCCCTGGATCTTGTTGCCCTAATTGTAGTTCGACTATCAGTAAAGATATTTAAATACGGATAAGAACAGTTAGTTAAACAATCTCGAAATCTACACCGCAAATGATAAGAAATTACAAGAAAATGTTCGGATTTATAGAAAAGTTTATGGTCAACGCGAGTGTGTTAAAAAGTAGTTTAGCGTATCCGAAAGTAGCTGCAACGTCAGCACAGTTGATCTTTAATAATAGTAATTCTCCTTACCTCTATTTCGTCATTGGGTTAACTTTAGCCATTATTGATTTATTTAATTGACATTGAAATTTAAAACCACAAATTTTCTTGAAATACTTAAATTTAAACAGTAGCAATGTATTCGTGTCTTTCAATAACAGACTGACAAGAGATATCTTGTCTACAATAAATAGCCAACCTAGAATAAATCCTGTGGAGTAAAAAATTAAATTTTATCCCTTAAGGACAAACAGAAATTCAAATTAATCCAATTCCTCCTTGTTCAATAAAATAGGCGGCAGCCAATATTGATGTACATACATATATTTGTTTAAATATCCACAAGGTAGATAATCTATGTGTGTTTGACAAAACGCATCCTCAAATGCTATGCCCTCGCAGTCAAACTTGCTTCTATTGAATTCCCGACAATTTATAACCTGGCTTTTTATTCTTTAGAAAAAGGAAAATGGTCTTTTGCAGGAAAAGAATGGAGAAAATAAATTTGTGGTGGACGAAGGAAAAGATAAGGCAGTCAATATAAAAATTCGATGAAAGGCAAACATTTCACTTTAACTGAGTTAACCAAAGATATTGTGGAAAAATTTTCTTTGGTTTTTTTATTTTTGGAATTATTTTATATTCTATTTTTTATTATTACGTTTTTATTATATTTTTATTTAATTTTATTTTTCAAATAAATTGTATTCAAATTGAATAAAAGCTTTTTAAACTTATTCCAAGAAATTAACTTCGAAACGAATAATTAAAATAACAGTCAGCCACAAATACAGGCTGCAGCAAGCATGTTTTCCCTGTGGTAAATATTGGCCTAGCAATTTATTTGATTAACTTGTTAAAATATTATAATTGGTTTTCTCATAAATAAAAATTTGTTTCATGAACAAAAAAAGAAATAAATAGAAAAAGTATAAAAAAAAAATTTCACTTAATTACTTAACTATTTGCATTCTACTGTTAAACGGAAATTGGTATTTTTCATAAAAATTAGGAAATATTTTGTATGTTATACATCCTTAGGACAGAATATAAAATAAAGTATCTAAAATAAGCAAAAAATATAACAAAAAAATTTTAAGTCACTAAGCCAGGCAATTAATACGAAAAAATTACATTCAAATTACAAAAAAAAGTCAGTTTTTGCTGTCCACAACTAGTCGGCTTTGTGTTGACTTTTAATGCAAAAGGAAAACAAGCCTTTATATGAGACTCTCTGCACAAATAAAACTAAAGTACTTTGACTGAGCTTTAATTGAATTCAATTACATTTTAGTTTAATTTTTTTAATATTATTTGACTGAAAGTTTCAAATTCATTTCATTTTAATTCTTAAAAAAAGCAACAGCAATAAATAGCATTAAGATGTTAACGTATAAAACATAAAATTACTCATCCATCACATAAGATGTAAAAAATATTTCCTGAACTTGATATATGTATGTTTTAACACATCATCAAAATGCTTTGGTTGCATATCATATATTTGTCGCTTTGTTATATGTGTCTGTAAAGTTTTTATTGATGCGTGTTACTAAAGAAATTCCAAGATAATGTCAGGCGTAATAATGCACAAATTGCTCATTTGTAATCATATTTTTCTCTCTCAGTGAACAATTACATATTTTATGATAAATAATTAATTAACAACAACAATTTAATTAAATACACTTTAGAATCAAGTTTTTGTTTTACAAAAATTTGGCATAAAAATTATTGGCTGATAGATATCAGTTTTCTAGCAAAATCTCTGAGAGTAAATAAAAGAGTTTCTTCAAAATCTGTCATTAGGAGTCGACTTTAAACTTCAGGTACCACCATGCATGAATAATATTAACACACATAACATTGGTGGTATGATGAGCTAGGTCGTAAATTGGTTGTAATGGGTTGTAATGACTAATTAAGTAAGTTAGAATAATGAGGTATCCTTTGGACACTATTTTTTAGATACACTCATTTTCATAACAAAACTGAAACATAAAATCAAGTAAAGTTGATCTTAAATTTCCTATTACGTCTGAAGGAATGGGGCTCAGAAATCTGATTTCGTTTACAAAAAACTTCCAATGCAAATACAATGTAGCCAATAAATTCAATTCAATTCATTTATTTATCCATAATATTTACAAATCAGTTATAACTAAATTACATATTTAAAAGTTCAAGATCATTTTCTTTTTCAGATTAATAATAGATCTATGTTAACAAAATTACTATATTGTACATACATTATTATTTTGGAGGAGAAAATTTGCCAAAAAACCTATAAATAACTTAAAACTACTTATACTACATAACTACGACTAGAAAAAACCTAAGATGAAACTAGTTCATTAATATGGAAATTCCTACATCTGTTATTAAAATTTTGCGTAAGCCTTTCGATCTTTTCTGATACAGATTCGAAACCTGAAATATCATGGAGGTGTAGTTGAAAGGTACCAGGGTAGATTATATATGAATTTTAGCAACTTATTCTGAGCTATTTGCAGTTTCTTGATATGGCAATAGGCGCTCGTAGACCAAACTGGGGCTGCATAAAATAATACGGCATGAAAAATGGAGGATACAGTATACGGGTTAACATATTAATTTTATTTACCATATAAGGTATGTGGTCCTTAAATTTCATTTTAGGATCAAGCATAACTCCAAGATATTTCACTTTATGTTCCCACTGTATAGTTATGTATTTATGTTATTATTCATCCTAATATTGGTCTGTGGTATATAACACTCCTTCCGTCTCCTAGTAAAATATATCGCCTGAGTTTTTTCACAGTTTAGCATAATTCTCCATTTATTGAAATATGATGAAATATCAGATAATGCCCTATTCAGATTAGCTGAATTCCTGAGGTAAGTATTGCTGTGTCATCAGCGAATATTGACACCGTGCAATAACGTAATTGAGGAAAATATGAAGTATATAGATTATAAAGGACGGGAGACAAACATGACCCCTGCGGGCAACCAGCCGTTATAGTGTGGCGTTCAGAATAATGTGAGCTAATGTGGACTCTAGACGTACGAGAAGTGAGAAAACTGTGGACCATTTTCGTCAATGCCCTCGGGAAATTTAAATTAATCATTCTGAAAACGAGACCTTCGTGCCAGACTGAATCAAATGCAGCTTTAATATCCAATAAAATCATACCCGTAGATCTCTGTTGGTTAAAATTTGCTCTCACTAAGTTTCGAATTCCCACTAAAGGATGAATTGTGTTGTGCTGTGTGCTAAAACCAAATTGATGAGCCGTAGTAGTACCACTGGCTTCCATAACATCAGTCAGTCTAATTTTAATAACTTTTTCCAAAATTTTACCCACACTCGACAATAAACTGATAGGTCGGTATGAAGATGGGCAATCGGCTGGTTTACCAGGTTTTCTTATTGATATAACTTTAGCCTCCTTGAACCTTTGAGGAAAATACCATAACTTTAAGCAGGAATTAACAATGATGGTCAAAAATGTAATGCCCTTATTAGGGAGCGCCCTAATGCATATGTTATTAATACCGTCGACGCCAGAACTCTTTCTATTCCTCAAGGGTCAGAAATTTGAGAGATATTTACTAAATTAACATCCGATGGCTCAACTCTCAACAATCCATAAGATTCTAGAGTATCATTTATTAAAGACGTCGTAGTTGGGTCGCCCAAATTGGCTGAAATGGAATAGGTAAAAGCATATGTAAGTGCTAAGATATCACACTTTTCCCGATTGGTGATGAACCGAGAACCATTTGCCAATCTCTGCGGTATCTATTCCTCAGTCGTATCATAATCTTAATGTAGTTAGGCAAAGGCTTTCCCCGGTGAGTGTTTTCGAAATGTATAATACTCTCGTCTATACTTTCACAATTATTAATGTTGTCAATATTAGGTAAGTTTAAATTTCTATTTAAATATCTGGAAAATTGATTCCAATTAGCATTGTGAAAATTGTATCTGAAAAAATTGTAGTTATTGAAAATATTATTTAATTAAATTTTTACTGGTAAATGATCCGAACTTAAATCATTCATAACCTCTGCCGGGGAAATTATAAGAGCATCATTAGTCAGGAAGAAGTCCAGAGTAGAACCCTGTCTATTAGCGTTCGAAGGTATGTACGTATTATGACAGGGATATATAATATTAATATTGTATGATTACAATTTTTCATATAAAATATTTCCCCAGCAATTCGCTCTTAAACAACCCGAAGACCGGTGTCTACTATTGAAATCACCACCCAAAAGATACCTTTCGTTGCCACTGAGACTATGGATGTCGGATCCATATTGGCGTTTCCTCACGCCATCCGGACGTGATACCAATGATACCAATGTTCTCAATAACAGTCGTGTTAACGATAGGTAATAAATGATGTGAAATATTTTTCCTGATAATTATAGCTGCACCACCTCCTCGAGTATTAATCCTATCGTTTCTATAAATTTTAAACTCACTGTTTCTAATAGATAAGTTTGATTTAAGGGCTGTTTCAGATATTAAACAAATGTGTATACTACGGTCGGCTAAAAATTGAAATAATTCTAGATATTTATTGCGAATGCCTCTTGCATTCCAAGTTATAATATTAATTCTATCGTCCTCAATTATGAAAAAAAATTGCATGCAAGGTTCGTAATGACCTCGAATTGATCCGCCTTATTTTTACAGTTTCAAAGATTTGTAATTAATTCGAAAGTTAAATTCTTTAATTCCTCAATAGAGAATAAATCATTAGAACAGTTATTATTAGCATTATTACTGCTTCTGTTGTTTATAAGATCGCTTTGAGCCTGCCAGTTAGTAGTTGTAGTTGAAACACTTTGGCGCAGTGTATTAGGAAAACTGTTACTATAGTTTTTGGTAAGCAGAACTTCTGTACTGGTCTGGTCTTCTCTGTGATGGTTGGGCACGTTGTCGAATATTTAGGTAATGTATTTTACTTGTACATTGGTCGTATGTAGATTTGTGCGGGCCATTACAATTAGCACATTTAGGTGTAGATTCTTGACAATCATATGTTTTATGCTGCCCAGCGCAGTTTGAACAAAACGTTGCAGCGGCTGGAACCATGGCCAAACATTTGGCAGTTATAATATTGCGTTATCTGGGTTTTTTTGCTTGTTGAAATTTCCATTTCACCCTCAAATAGTCAATTACCGAATATTTTTGCCTTAGTTCTTTAATTGTTGCAGATAATCTGTGGAAATATACAACATAAATAACAAACTCTACGTTATATGTATATCTGTAATTTTTTTTAACGATCAGCGGATCTTGTTTATCAAGACCGAACAGAAGAGCTTTATACGGCTTTTCATCTTTGGTGGCGTAACTGAAAAACTCGTACTTGCCTGTGAGAACACTACAGATAGTTTCGTAATCTGCTTTAGATTTAAGAAATAATTTCAATCCAATTGAAATTTTCCGTATAGAATAATTTTTTATTTTGCTTAATTTACAAATTTCTCGAACTTCTGCAATTTTACACTTTAATATAGTTATTGGCGGTATATGAACCTTTACTTCTTTATTAACGATAACTTCATTATCATCATCAAGTTTATCCTCTTCAATGGTCTGAAGAGGAGAAAAGGAATTGTAATTTTTTGATGCACTAGATGCATTGATTGTTTTTGGTTTTTTGTTCATATTATTAATGCTTAATGCGTTAACATTGTCGCAAACAAGTGCACGTTTGATTTTGTTTTTATAAATTCTTAATTTTGTAATGGGTTGTTTTTTAATGTTTGTTTTGTTTTCAACTTTTAAATAAATTGTAATATTCTGATTACACAAAACAATGTATAAAGCGAGACTTCCAACGAGAGCAACTGAAAACACGTCTATTCACAACAAGTGATAGAGTCAAACTGATAACCATTAAATTAAATCTAATTAAAATAAATAGTAATGTAATTGAATTTGTGAGCTGTTCAAAAAACTTAGGAGTAAGTTTTAATAATAAACTGACCTGGTCCAATTACATTGCTTTTGCAGTAGGTAAAATTTATGGTATGTTGAGAAATCTTTGGGCTGTAAAATGTTAAACACCTTTTAAGATACGAATGCTGCTTGCTAAAAATTATTTGATACCAGTCCTTTTATATGGATGCGAATTTTATGCGATTGTGATGCAAATGATTTGCGGAAATTGAAAGTATCTTATAATAATATTGCAAGATATATCTTCAATCGAGGAATACGTGATTTCATATCTGTGCTCTCATACCAAATTTGCAATATGTGTTTTGAAAATCTTTTGAAGTTTAATAGTTTGATATTTTTACATAAAATAATTTATACTGCACAACCGACTAACCTGTATAGAAGAATAAGTTTCGGCAGATCGGCTAGAGAACTGGTATTGATTCAACGAAAATAAAAAACTGCCTTCTCTGAGCGTCAGTTCTTTATTTATGGCACTCGACTTTGGAACCAATTACCGAAGAGAATTCTAATAATTAGCAACCCAAACAGATTTAAAATTGAACTATTGTAATATTTTCGTTAAGGACTAGTTGAAGTATTGTATTAAATCAAATTAATGCTTTAAATTATTTGTAATCTTTTTTATTATTTTTTTTTAATTTTTTTTAGTTTAACTTGTGTTTCTATTTAATTATTACGATATGCTTAACTGCTTTGTATAAAAAATGATACATTTCAGTTTTTTAGACTACATAACTTAATTCAGAAGAAGCTAGATGCTTGATATTTTTATAATTCGTTATTATTATTATCGCCATTATTTTAAACCAAATAAAAAAACAAAATTTCAAACAGGGGTTACAAAATGCAAAAACTTCATAATTCTGGGTTATGTATCATTTTTGATACATACGACTTTCCTAGAGATTTTTTGGTGTCATGTATGTAATTTTTTCAGATTTCAAAGATTTTGTGAAGTTTTATCATAAATAGTACATTACTTATGGTTTTTGAGAAAGAATTGAAAGTTAAGTGTGGGACGAATGTGGAAAGATTGAATTTTCTATTCTTGATATATTCTTGATATTGATTGAAGTAGTCGTAGTCTAGTATGTAGCCTATTACCTTATTTTGAAATTCGAATGAACAGAATTTTTTTCTAAACAAAAAAATATATTTATCTTAATTTTTTGTTAGAAAATTTTAACTTTGAAGAAGAAGAAAATAGAAGCTCGTCTTATGCACTCACGAAAGTATTGGCAGCAACAAACATGACAATATGATATTAATCGCTAAAGATGGTACTACTTGGAACAGGAAACCGTATGGCTTCAGTAGTCTGGGAAGAAAAAATATTATTATTATAATTATTATTATTTTATTATTATATTATTAAATATTTATCGCCAAAGATGGTACTACTTGGAACAGAACAAACTGCCTTTTGTAGTTTAGGGTGAGCAAATCTAGTAGTTTCTTTCTCATATTTATCTCACGTGACAGACAAACATTAGAAAAATGTGTTTCATCCCATGTTTTATTACAGTTGATAATATTTCGGTCAACTACGTACGTATGAGATAACAGAATCATTCGCTTTCATAATGATATATTTACAACTATTACGCCTATTCGAAAAATGAGCTGAAAATCTTGCAGCCTTTAATAAGCATGCTTAAAGCCTTATATTGAAATTCGAAAGAAAAGGATTTTTTTTCTAAAAAAAATATATTTATCTTAATTTTTTGTTAGAAAATTTTAAGCATTTTCCTAAAACTTTTATCACACAACTTGTAGTTTTATGTAAGAAATAATACTGTATAAATATTTTGTAATTAGCTATCATACTTTCAGAGCAGCCCATATATCCTTTTTCAAGATTTTTAAAAATTTAATTTTTTTTCGCCTAAAAGGTAAGAAAATTAAAGAAAATATATTTAAATAATGATACTTATGTTTTTATGTTCCTTTTCGTATATTTTCATCTCAAATTAAAGTTTTTTTAGCAACAGGTATAAAATTAACACTCACAACATAAGTGGTGTGAGAAACTAGGTCGTAATCCTAACTGTAGGGTTGTAATGACCAATTATGTATGTGTATTCACGATTTTTCGACTAATATTAAATGTTTTTCAAATTAAATTAAATTTTATTCGAAACAAATTAAATTATTTTTAACACAAATTAATTAATTTCTAAAACAAATTCATTGTTTTTCATTTGAATATATTTTTTTTCATTTATATTTAAATTTATTTCTTTTCAATTTAAATTTATATCATTTCAAATAAATTTTTTATTATTTTAAATGACAAAATTAAATTTGTTCAAAATTAAAAGATGACTAAATAATTTTTGCCATTCATCAGTATGTTTAAAAAAGGTTCAACAGTTAACCCTACAAATATTGTTACCAACGCATAGGTTCAGTATTTCTTCTACATTTTGATGTTGTTGGTAATGAGTTCAGCAAGAAGATATTTGAATCACACTGTTTAACAATTTATTTTTCAAAATAATCTGGCAACTATGCGTACAAAAGCACATTTTGTAACAGTAAACTAATTTTGAATAGTCAATTATTTGATTGATCCTATAAAATTTCATTTGTGCCAAATTTCATGAAATAGTTATTCCATTTTACTAATAACTTTATAAAACAATGATTTCCATATCAGAAAGTGGTTAATAATCGGCGTATTCGGCTTCTAGTAGACAGTTCTCCCGAAAAAAATTTATCTGAAATATCTGTGCCTGAACGTCGCCGTAGAAAACGTGGAAAATATAACCAAATAAGTTTTGGATAAAAAAAATATTTTAATACTAGATAATGCACAAATTCATAAAACACAAATAGTGAAAGATAAAATTGCCGAGTTTGGGCATACATTAGTTTTTCTTCCTCCATACTCCCCCACGCTAAACCCAATAGAAGAAGTATTCTTAAAAACTAATCTGTGTGCACGCAATTTGCTAGCTGATCCTGATATTAATATGGACTTGGTAACTGTAATTAAAAACTCCGTCGATAACACTGTCTGATTGTAATATGGGTCATATCAACACCATGTCATTATCATTAGCTGCATCTGGAGAACAGTTACAATGAATATTTTATTTTAAATTTATAACTATGTTATTATTTATAATCTTAATTTAAGGTATAAAAAGTTTTATATATTTTTAACTATTTTATATTTTGCATTAACTAAAAAATGAATTTGAAGTTAAAATAAGTTAATCGAAAATTAAAAAAAATTTATTTAAATTTAAATATATTTAAAATGACACACAAAAAGTTTAAGTTGTGTTGAAAATAATTTAATTTCATTCTAATAAAATTTAATTTGTTTTGAAGAAAATTTAATTTGATTTAAAAAGAAATTGAATTTGTGTGCAAAAATTAATTAATTAATTTGGGACTAAAAACCTATATATGGTTTACATTATGTGGTTTATAAAATAGCTATGTATGCGCGAAGCATGAAAATGCAATGGCTAGAATATTAACCCCCTAAATCTGTAAGTCGATCGATTTCCGACGATCGAAAATTTACAAGAAATATATTTTCATTTATTTTACAATGTAGCGAACACTTTTCTTTAACACACAAAATTCTCAAATCATATAATCCAAGAGCGTTCTATACATCCCGAATAGGTCACCGGTCTTCGATTCATATTTATTTGAGAACGATCAAGCCAATAAATCGGCGAGCACCCTAAATCGTTCATTACCAACATCTTTTGGACTGAATTGGGATCCGATGACATTTGACCAAACAGCTCTTGCCACAAATTTAGCACGAGCGATTTGAGGGCATGATTAACTCACGCAGATGTGAAGTCAACTGGTAAATGAAATCGTGCGATTCTAACCTTTAAACTTCTACTTGTAGGATTTTTTAAATTCGCAGGTGTGTGCAAATAAGCCACATATATAACTCATGACCTCGGACAAATTTAGCCTGATTTATTCGCCAAAGTTATAGATAATTGGCCATTTGGGAATCGCTCTACTCCGAGAAACCTTGACGGATTTGAACGATTTTATATTACACACATAATAGCAAACGAATAAATATAATAATAGAAATAACTTTAATAATATTAAAGATTAATTGATAACTTGTGAGAATCAATTTCACTTAAAATTAGTTCTCAATAAAATAGAACAACTGCAACACTTCCTTTCAAATAAAATTTTGCGGTTTCCTTTCCCCATATCAAATAATGCCTGCACTGACAAGTATTCAAATAACATCTCATGGTTACGTACGTCTTTCATAGAACTGCGCAACACCGCTTAAAGTATGTTAAGTTGCAAAGCAATATTCCGTCTAACTAAAGCCGTATGAAAATGTTTCCAGAAATAATAGAATGCCTTCAACCACAAACGCAACATCTTAACCTAGAGTGGTTGAGTGAATGACAGACTGTGAATAGTAAAGCAAAAGCAAGTGCTAAAGGGTGAGCAATGTAGTGTAGTAATCTTCAGCAGCAGGTGTTTCCAAAACACATCAAATACTCCCACATAGGGAAGACAGCAAAAACACGACGAATTGATATTACAAACATTTAAAATTTCATTCAATTTTTTTGTTATACATCAGCAACTTTGGTTGGAATATCCGCTTACAGAAGAATAGTTTGTTAGAAATATAGTCAGAAAACTTTGTTGACATAATTATTTTAAAATTTGTGTACGTGGCAACACTAAAATACTATTCTACACTGTAATATAAACATCCCTGAATAGGAAGCGAATATGAAATAAATACAAAACAATGCAATTTTACATGTTTCATACATTTTACATAGAAAATTAATTTATTGCATTATGCACAAAGAAATATACATTATTCCGTACTTCCGAAGGGCATGAGTTACTTAGCGACAGGCCATACAATTTCCGTAACAATTTGGTGTGGTAGGGCTGTGACACTGTGGTTGTTTAAAAGTTTAGGTTTAACAAAGGTCACCGCAAGTTCTATTCTGATCGCAATTCAATTTATAATCATTTCTAATAAAGTAGTCGCCGTGGTCTAGTAGATAGTGTGTTGGCTTATTAGAAGAAAAGCCAGGATTCGATCCCCAGGCTAGACATCAAAATAAAATACAAAAAGTATTTCTTCGGCGACTTCTTCTCAGCAGATTTCTGGCAAAAACTTTGAGAGTAAATAAAATTGCAATGAAAAGTTTCTCAAAAAAAATCTGTCGTTCGGAGTCGACTTTAAACTGTAGGTCCCGCCACTCATGTATAAAATTAACACACACAACATAAGTGGTGTGAGAAACTAGGTCGTAATCCTGACTGAAGGGTTGTAATGACCAATTATGTATGTAATAAAGTTTCTTAAAATGCGCTGCCACTGTTTGGGTGCTAGAAATATTCGGTAAGCAGAAATTCCTAATATTTTAAATACCTATGGGCATTCAATGCTATATAACCGGATAATAACGAATTTTTCAGTGTATTATTTTCGTACTCTTTACGTATCGAAATTTTTTAAATAATACAAATCCTATTTTACTTTAATTATGAAAGAAAGAAAGAAACGAAAGTTAAGCGAAAAGGAAATATTGGAAGCCTTGACGGAGAGTGATGAAGGTTCTTCAAATGATGATGATTTTGATTGGATACCGGAGGTTTCGGATTCTGACTTTGACTCTGACATAGATCCAAACGCGGAAATGTTAAATACGAAGTCAATTGGACTGAATTTTCATCACGTATCCAGCAAAATGTTTCATCAGACATTTTCTGTTTGGATACAAATTTGCTATTTGTATACAACGATATAATTGATTTAATTGTCAAAGAAACCAACAAATACGCACAACAGATTTTCGACAAAAAAAAAAACAATGGCTATCGTCAACAAATTTTAAAATTAAAAACTTTCTGGAACTGAATGGCTTATTCCAGGTGATCGACTTGGAAAAATTCAACCATTGTTGGATATGCTGCAGATCCGGTAGCAAAAAGTTTATGTACTAGAAAAAATATCGTTATTGAGGAAACACTGATTCCTTGGAGAGGCAGACTTGTTTTCCGACAATATATTCTCAATAAGCCTCTGCCGTATGGAATATAACTGTTTAAACTTTGCTCTATTGAAGGCTCAGTGAAAATATATTCTGGTAAATCAGCTTTTGGAGTAAGAGAAGTTGGCAAAAAATGTTTGTGAATATTTAATTACTGAATTGAAAAGAAATTATACGTTGCCAACTTTTGTACCAGCTACGAACTCGCTCGCTAAATGCTAAATAATAAAACCCACCTTGTCGGTCACTCTCATTTGCCGAAAGAAGTGATGAATTCTGCACTTAAGAAAGGTGAATTAGTGGTCCAAGAAGATGAAAACGGAATAGTAGTACTAAAATGGAAGGATAAGCGAGATGTCAGAATGCTTTCAACAAAGCATGCTCCAGTGATGATATCCGATTCAAATAATATTCAATGTACGACGTGGCACTTAATGTGCTAATAATGTAAATTCTGTACTAAGATTTTTAATACAATTTTTAAAGTACCCTTATTGAGAAAATTGGTCTTAAGTAAGTTTATGCTTCTTAATTTTTATTGAACAAATGGTAGGTTACCCAATACTGTTCCAGATCACATTCAGATGTCATTGATTTGTTTTAGTTTTTTTGTTCGGGTTCTTGTGAGCCTTACTAAATTGACACTTCGTCGACATACCAGATTTGCTGGATCGTTTACTGAATCAATTAACTTAAATTACACGGTTGGACAGTCAAAATACACCCAGCTAATGACATAGTGCAGGTTGTGAGTTTTGTTGAGTAGAACTCAAAAATACTTTTTTATATTTCTCGACCCTTGAAACTTGTATTATTTGACAAAAACGAATTGAATTTTCACTCAAAGTTATTGATTACACAAATATTTTTTAATATATTTTCAAAATCCAAAGTTTTTTAAAAAGGGGACAGATGAGCCTTTAAAATAGTATATATAAATACATATATGGTGCAAACTTACGAGTTATGAGTTTTGATGGGGTAAACTTGGAAAATATAATTTTTTTCATATAATCTCAAGTTTGGCCATTCTTAACTGCAAAATTTAATTTAAAAAAATTAAATAAGTTGCGAAATTGAAAAAGTGCTTTATATTGTGAAGAGATTGACACTTCATTTGATAAAATTCCAAAAAATTTCCGTAGTTATCATTTAAATAATATAACAGATATGTTATGCTTTTTATACATGTCATCTCATTAAGCGAACTTTCGGTTCAAAAATTTCAAAATTTTTGATGGATCTTGATTGTTTTTCGCAAAATGTGTCAATTTTAACATTTGCACGACTACCAGAAGTCGGATAATATTCGTGTTTTTTGCAAATATTATTATTTCTCTTTGCGCAAACATTGTCCAACTTCTGGTTGGTTTGCGAAAAAAAAATCAAAAATTCTGAAAATTTTTGAACTGCAAGTTAATTTAAAAAAAAAATATTTATATGAAAAATATAACGCGACTGTTATACTCTTTAAATAATAACTACCGCAATTTTTGTCCTATTTGGTCAAAGGAAGCGTCAATCTTTTCACTTTCAGAATGTCATCACTTATTTCATATTTTTTAATTAAAGTTTGCTACTATGAACGGACAAACTTGAAAAAATATGAAAAAATTTGCTTTGTCAAGTTTACCTCATCAAACCATATAGCATATTAAGTCAAATAATATATATATGTACATCGCTTTAAAGGCCCATCCCTCCCCTTCCTAATAAGGTTAAATTTTTTACATTGGTTCAGAAATGTTTGTGTAATCAATAAATTTGTGCGTAAAGTCCAAAAAACAGTTTTTGTCTAATAAAACAAATTTGGAGGGTTCAAGAAATATAAAAAAATATATTTAAGTTCTGCTCAACAAAACTCACATCTTACACTATGTCATTAGCTGGGTGTATTTCATTTTTTATTTTGTCGCATAGTGTTAGTAATTATCACCTCAGGGCAATATAATTTTTTTTTAGAATATAAGCTGAGGATAAGTGCAGTTACTTATCAGAAGTTTTTCATTTTACTTACTTTCTCGTTACATATCTTTATGTCACATTGGTGTCATTTTATTTTTCACTTCACTGTATATACCTGTACAAACTGCAAAACTGTCTTGTTTCCTTGAAAAAAAGTAGTTTCTATGCCGACAGTTTACAATGGAGTGCTAAATACCGAAAAATATCAGAAATATTTTCATGCTTGAATGCGATGGCACAAAATATTATGGTGTATACACGACACACGTTTACAGTATTAGGAAATACAGGCATGCATCAACAACTTTTATATTTCATTCTAAATTTATTTATTCTGGTAGCTCTGGTTCTCTTTTGAGAAAAAGGAGAAGATTAATAACTCTCATTCATCATCATAATTGTCCCAGAAATTCCTTTTCTCATGAATTTAATATTCTCAGGAGCTATTTATCTCATGTCCTATAAACATTCAAAAATTTAGAGAATGATTATTTATATTTATAATTAATACATATTAAATATTGTGATCACATTGTTGTTATTTTAATAATTTATTTTACAATTAAACATATCATTATTATGTGATCAATATATTTTTCTTCATAATATTGTTTGCTACAGTTCGTTTTAATTACAAATATGTCTTATAAACTTTTGTTTTAAAATTAAAAATATTTTATGTAAAATTTGTTGTGTATCTACGTACAAATTAATACTGTAGCAATTAAATACTCCTTAACATATTGTTATAAGGGTGCTTGGGGCTGTTAGAACAATCTGTTATGGAACGCTGAAAAATTATTATTTACGAGAACTTTGTTTCTTTCTTTCTGATTGTGAAAAAATTTTGTGAAAATATGAAAAACAAATATATTTTACTATTACACTATTATGTTTATGTTATGTTATATTATTCGACTTAAAACTTAGCAAATACGAAATTTTTTCATAGTTTTTATTTTCAAGTTTGTCCATGCATAGTAGGAAACTTTAATTAAAAGATATAAAAAAGTGGTTACTTAAAGAGCATTCTTTCGTGAAGAAATTGACACTTCGTTTGATAAAAACGAACAAAAATTGCCGTAGTTATTATTTAAAGAGTGAAGGCGCTTTAGTGAAATTGTGCTAACTATATTAGATATTGTCATTAATTTTATGCAAAATAATGAATAATTTTTTTTATCTAATCATATTCAAAACTTTCGGAATGAATACTGCGAGGATAACGAAACCTAATCACACAAATTTGTTTTTACAATTGTGTTTTTTTTAAATTAAACTTTTCTAGTCGCTCATTTGTTGTGTTGGTCAAAAGACACCTTTCAAAATTTTAACTTGAAATTTATTTCAAAGTTTAATAATTTTTTCTCAGTTAACGTTTTGACTTTTCGTATAATAATTGTTAATTTTTTTTAGCGTTATCACTTTCCTCCAGCTTACCCAGGATAAGTATAAGCGTACCTGCTATACCTATTTCTACCATGAGATGTCTTTTGATACCTTTACGATTTTTATTACAGCAAGAAATAAAAATTATAAAGAAACTAAACATATGTACATAAAACATACATTTGGACTGAGCTATAATTTGTTTTTGGTTTTTTCCTATTCGCATAATTATACCAAGCAATGGAAATTCTATGCAATTGGAAATTCTGCGAAATGCCGCGCCATGGAAATTCTTTGAAATTCTGTTCAACAAGTTTTCGAAAATGCCAGATATTTTCGGTACACTAAATTCCGCGTTGTAATTTTTATATTCGATTGTTGTTTGGGAACAATAGGAACAGGAATAGGACATATTTTAATAATTATTTCCATAATAATTTGCATCCAAACGCAAAGGCGTCAAAAGACACCTTTTGGTCGAAGTAGGTATACACAAAATCGTGGTAGCAATAGTGTTAAAAATGAATGGTTTTACATTAAATTAGAAATCGCATAATGTAGAGTTTAAAGTATTTGGGTATAAGCACGAGCAAGCCATGTTCAAACCATTCAGAATTTTAGCATGGGAAAGCACGATCATGCAACAGTTCTCTACTTAGCCAATTCTTGCTTGTAAGTTATGTATCAAAATTAACAATTTTCTTAAATTTAACATTCTTCAACTAATTTTAATTTTTGTCCTATTTAAAGTTCACATTTCTTTTTCTTTAATACAATATACATAAATTTATTTTCCGCCGTTACAAAATTCGAATGAAGGTAAAAGAAATCAATAACGTCTACTTTTTCAAAATTTTATTTTCTATTTATCTTTCGTTGATGAAGGTAATAGACAATAGGTGCAATTACAATTTTATAGGTAGTAACACAATAAAATATTGGAAAAACCATTATATTGTAAAATCGAATAAAAGTCTTTTTATTATTTTTTTTTGTAAGTGCGGATTAACGCACTGTATGACGTTTATTCAATTATTGATCTTAAACGGAAAATGTCCCTTCTTTTACACTAAATTTTGGCTGATTTAGCATTTCTAAATCAATCCCTTAATTCTGTTATATTTTGTTATATTTACTTATGCTTTAGCCATAGTATGTTTGATTGTATATATACTATTCTATATTACATTGGCTTCTGTGTAATAATCATGGGACAAGTGGGTGCAATATGACACGCGTATATTGCCCATATAATAATTCCCACGGTAAAGTGTGAAGAGAGCCATACATGATCACTAGCAAATGCAGTACAACAAAAACACACATTGTGCATATTATATGCATACCAATACAGCCGGCGGCCTGACAACAAAGTGTCAAATGATCGCCGCATGTGCGCATTACTATTGTGGCGTTATACGCAGCAGCGACGGTCAGCAACATTTAGTCAAGTGGTCGCCGCTCATATGCAATTCGATATTCTTTTGTTTATGCACATGAAATGTTGTGCTGGTATTGAAGACTGTAAAATCATGCTACAATATAGTGATGGATATTAAAAAGAAAAAAATTTTTTTTTGCTTTTCGATGCAATTCTACTGAAGGAGGCATTGATGTTCTATCGATTTATAAAAATATACTTCGATATTTTCAGTACAAAATGTTGCCTAGAGGTAGCAGAAAATCCCGGCCAGACGATTTATTGGATTTCCTAAGGTATCTCTAAAATGTATGTATCAATAATGTAGCCTTTGTAAAATTCGACGTCAGTACAAATATCTCCCTGTCTATTAATTAATAAATATCCATGTGTTTCCTTTTCGGATGCATTTACGGCACAGAGGATTCAATTATATATTTTGGCTATTCATCCTTCTCATAACAGAGTAAACATATTGGGTTTGAATCGATCCCTCTTTCTAAAATAAATATCCTTCTATGCTTCTTTCTACATAAGGATATTCTACAACAAAACTTAGACCACTTTTCACTAAATAATTTGCTTTCCATAATAATGTCGCCGTAGTCTAGTAGTTAGTGTATTGGCTTATTAGACGTGAGACCTCGGTTCAAACCCCAAGTCAGATATCTCCAAGAAAACGAATATTTCTTCGGTTATTCCCTCTCAGCAGATTACTTACAAAAACTCTGAGCACAAATAAGATTGTCATGAAATAGTGGTATTAGAAAATAGGTCGTAATCCTGACTAAAGGGTTTAAAGCGCCTGCTTGATTGTTCGTTAATATTTCTATGTTCTCTTCCCTGTACTTCTTGTCCAAGTTGAATTGAACACATCTATAGCGTAAACTTTTGCTTGATAGAAACTCAAGAGTTCTTCAATAAGGTCCTAAGCATCGAACACCCCGCTTATGTCCCAGACTCATACATATGCCATAGAACTTCCTCTCTTTTAAAAAAATACTCGTATGTAGCATCCAAATTGTTCCCAAAACTCTGCGGTTTTACTGTTACTCTATATAATATTTACTAGTCGTTGCAAATAAATCAAGGTGATGAAGCAATATCATGCATCATGTATAAACCTAAATATGTAAATTTTATAAATATTCGCATGGTTTTTTCGAGGATCCTTTTAATCACCCAATATTTATTCGTTGATTTTAAATCTCCTTGGTGTCAGATGAATTCAAGAGACTAACATAACATAACATCAATTTGTTTTTTTTAAGCCAGAAAGTCATTGATATAATATTTTTGTGTAGTTCAGTGCAACTTGAAGCAAATTTTGCGTGAATTTTTATCAAATTTTTATATTGCAAACATGTTTACTTTATAAATACTTATGGCTTATAAGACAAGATTTCATCTCTACTAGGTCAAAGTAGATATCAATGACTTTATTACCATTAACTTGGATTTTTTTTCGGTAATTTTGAACGTTTTATTGCAGTGGCATAAAATATGCTTTACAGAAGACACACGGTTTGTTTGTTAATGCATAAGAATTTTTCTCCCTAGATGTGGATTTGCAGCGTAATTAAAAGTTTTATATTCGGGTAATGAAAGTGGAGGCGCCATAATCAATAGAATTTGAAATTGTAGAGCTCATAAAATCTTTCGATGCAAGCATTACTGTTAATCTGTTTTACATGAAAAATATAATAAAAATGCAACCAAATTTATATGGAAATAAATACAGTATAATCAAATCATTAAATATGAAATACAATTAACATAAAAACTTAAAAAACAGTTAGAAGAATATAAATTAAACAATAAGTACATACATAAAGGGTGTTTTTTATAGAGGTATAGAACTTTAAGTTGGCATTACTTTTCAAGATGGCGACCGATTTAACAGCTGTTTGATATTGATTTATTCACAGTTTGGTTTGGCAATTCATCATGAATAGACTCACGCCTGAACAACGCTTGCAAATAGTGCAATTTTATTTCGTAAATAATGGTTCTGTGCGGAAAACGTATCGCGCACTACGTCCATTTTATTGTCGACATAATCGTCCATCAGAGAAGTTAATTCGATTAACCATGGAACGTTTTCGCACCACGTTTACTCTTATTATTGTATATTATTATTATGTTATATATTATTATGATAACTAGCATTCCCAAAGACGCTGTATGGTGCGTACAGAAGAAGCTATTGCTGCTGTAGAGCGTAGCATTGAGGAAGACCCGAATGAGTCCATCCGCCATCGAGCACAGGAATTGGATCTGTGTCCATCCACTTTATGGAAGATTTTGCGGAAGGATCTTGGTTTGCGTGCTTACAAAATCCAACTCGTGCAAGATTTGAAGCCAAACGATCATCAAGTAAGGCGTAGATTCGTCGAATGGTCCCAAAACGAGATTACCGTTGTTTCCGATTTTCATAAGCGAATTTTGTTTAGCGATGAAGCGCACTTCTGGTTGAATGGCTACGTCAACAAACAAAACTGCCGCATTTGGAGTGAAGGTAATCCTCAAGTGTATGTGGAAAGACCGTTACATCCAGAAAAACTGACTGTTTGGTGCGCTTTATGGGCTGGTGGAATCATTGGTCCGTACTTTCAATGGTCAATGGTGATCGGTAAAGAGCCATGATTACTAACTTTTTCATTCCTTAATTGAATAACCATGATGTCCAGGAGATGTGGTTTCAACAAGACGGCGCAACATGTCACACAGCTCGTGCCACATAGCAAAATGAGTTGTAAATTTCCAAATTGCAAAGGTTTTACAAGAATTAAGTGTGACAAATGTGGCGTAGCTTTGTGTCTTAATAAAAGCAATAATTGTTTTAAGAATTTTCATACCAATTAGAAGTAACGCAATGTAGTCATTTGGCAACAAACCCTTTTTTAATAAAACTCAAATTTTTTATAAATATAATTTTTTTAGTATTTTTTATATTGTACATACAGTTAGCTACCACATAAAAAATATTGTGGAAAAAGAAAAAAGCGCGTTTAAGGGTTAACGACTTGAGGGCTTTACCTAGTTCAAGAACGGCAATTTTACTTATTGATGTAACCATTTAACCAGAAACATTCTTCACAACTGAACGCAAATCATTGATACATTGCTCCGATCTTCTTTTAGCAGTAAAACTCTAAGTTCCTCGGTGCATGGATAAAATAAACACACAATCATAGGTATGAGTAGCCGCAGCGAATACTGAGTAAAGGGTTGTAGTGGCCATTAATTTACGTACCATAATACCCAACATTTGGCATTAACTTTGGAAAGAATCGAAGTCCGTTGACTTCTTTTTATTAGGAGATAATAAGTTATTAACAAATCCATTATGCGACCAAATACGTCTGAAAAAGAATATAAATTTGCAGTATAATATAAAAAGGGTATAAAAGAGGTCTTTTGCAGAGATTCATTTATTAAGTGCTTCCTATTTTTAAATATAATTAATACATCGAAATTGATTTCGTTATATGTGGAATACAAACCGTATAACTAAAACCGTAGATCTAAAGAAGTTTGTAATCATTGAAAAATAGTGCTCCGCGTTAAAGTCGTCAGCCTAAATTACCACACAAACAGGTATCGACCTAAATTCAACAATCTTGTTTCTTTACATACTCATTCATCCAGGAGTTGGCCTCGCAACTGAAGATAAATTTTTGATGAAAATTAGTTTCCAACTAATCCAACTGCTTTGACCAAACCTCCGTTATCTATGGTAAAGCAAGGCGTTTTGGCAATCAGATTGAATAAATGACAATTGATTTGACAGATGTAGCTTCAACAATTTGGCTGTTATCAACTGTTATTATGCCCTATTACTTACTTAATTACTTACTTAATTGGTCATTTCTACCCTTTAGTCAAGATTACATCCTAGCTTCTCACAACATTCATGCTGTGCGTGTGCTAAATTTATCCATGATTGTCTTTTTTAGAAATTATTTATGGTAGTTTTTATTTATTCTCATAGTTTATGGATGTTTTCTCATACTTCATAGTGGCTGAAACCGGGTTCTCGTATATTAAGTTTTAATTTGTCTATATTTATTGATTTACTTTTGATTATTATATTATACTAGCAGACCCGGGCAAACGTTGTTTTGCCTTCGAATTTTATTTTCACTGTGTCTGGTTTCCATGCAAAGTCATGGCTGATTGATATTTAGAAGAAGAATGAAAGGTGCACTAAATCGACATAGCAATTATTGTTCAAATGGAATTATATATTGTTGATAGCTGGGCCCGATCCGTACGTGGGCGTGGCATTTTGTACGGCAATATACGTTTTTTATTATATTTTTTTGTTATTGTTGGGGTATGGAGGCTGCCCTTTATTGTCTTACCTGTTGCTTATTTACTTTCTTCAATAGCTTTCAATAATACAATTAATTTACTTTCACTAATAATGTAATATTTAAATTAAATAAATTAATCTTCAATTTAATAAGTTCTTTTTTCGTTTGACACCCACGAACTTTTCACGAAAAGAGGTTATGTATGAGTCGGTGTCGGGATACTTAACGCCGATACACGCTGCCACACATAAAATATGCTTATTGCGCAAATAGAGTTTAAAAAAGAGTGATAGTGATAGACAGAAACACTCCTCACGCCCCATAGAACATGTATATTAAGTTTGGTCAAAATCGGTCCAGTAGTTTTTGAGTTTAGCGATCACGAAGATACACTTCATTTTTATATATATAGAGATATTATATTATATTATAATTTATTATATTATTATAAATTATTTATTTCTTAATAGCAGTTGTATTTAATGTAATAATGATATTATTTTATTATTATATTATATTATTATTATTAAATTAAAAGAATAATACTAATTGCATAAACATCTTATCTGATGTTTACATTTACTGTCACGCAAAATTGTCTTTCAATTCAGTTTTTCTTTTATTTGAATACAATTGGTATTAAATTCAAAAGGATTTTAAAAACCATCAAATAGTATTTCCTACGATTACTTTCAAATTATATATCAATATTTACATTGGTATTGTTAATTTAAACCCTAATTTAGAATCTACGATTTAAAAATGTTGAAATGAAATGAAATATACTGTAACCATTGTAAAGAATATTTTTAATGTACTTGGAATTTAATAACTTAATCTCACGATTGTTATAGTTTTCCTGGGATCACAGATGCGTTTTTGTTAAATGAATTATTAATAAATGTATACTGCAACTTATACATTTATTAATTATATGATCATTTTATACTACCTGGCAAAAACTTTGAGAGTTTTATTTACTCTCCATGAGAAGTTTCTCAAAAATTTGTCGTTCGGAGTCCCGCCACTAATGTATAAAATTAACACACATAACATCAGAGGTGTGAGAAACTAATTCGTAATCCTGACTAAAGCATTGTAATGATCAATTATGTACGTTTTATGCTATCAAGAAGATTTTGTGTCCATAGAAAAAAATTCTTTTAATGGGTCGGTCTAAATCCAGTCACTCCAAACGTACAACATAATCTAGCTTTAAAATCGTTTGTAAAGGGTCGTTGCTGAGATATGTGTATCATTCAATCAAATGCATTTGTGTTACTGCATATAATATTCACAAATTGATTTTGTTTTCAAATTATTCCAAACTATCATATTTAGTTGTATTCTGCTCGACAGGGTGACATTTTCAAAAACAAGGACAAATTGGATAAAGTACCTCATAAAGCCTGCAGTCAACCAAGTCATCAGGAAGTATGCAAAAAAAACTGAATCACGTTGGAATTGGAAAACTTTCTGTCGTATTGAAAAGTCACTCACAAACTCATTCGCCTTCTTGAGGATTTAAACAAGTATGAATAAGGTACACCGAACTTCGCATGAAGCAGTTGAAGTTAAAAATGGAGTTCAGCAAGGTTGTGTCTTGTGACTACAGCTATTAAATACAGATGTGAAAACACGATCCATTAAAAAACCCTTCTTGATGACCTTGCATACACAGGCAATATCTGTCTTGCGACCCACAATTTCCAAGACATTGCACCGAATTTATGTGGTATAATGCTGGCAGCGGGAGCTGTCGATTTTCAGATTAATGTGGCAAAGCAATAATTCATCAATTGGTGATTCGACAACCAATCAGGTACAATGAATTAGAGGATGTCAGCGAATTGTGTTACCTTGGAGCATCATATCCGCAAAGATAGAACATAAATTCATAAATATAAACATATTTTACAACAATAAAATATGTCGAAAATTCTTTGGTTTTTAACAGTGGCTAAAAGAGCTGAAAAATATATTTCATATACAACTAAAATTTCAAAACAATATAATTACAAAATAGATGAAGTTTAAATACAGTTATGTGATGTATTAACTTTCTAAAAAAACAAAAATAAAATCTATTCATTATTTTAATAATGTCCATTGTATTGTTCAACAATATTTTATGTGGCTACCATTTTGAGTCTTTCTAAGTGTCATTTAATACATCTTAATATAAAATACTCTTCATGAGTTTTATTAGCAACAAATACTAACCTGCGAACGAAATAACTACAAAATATATATATTTGTGTACCCCAATCTGTGTTCGTATATTGCATATTATTATTCCAAAGACTAGTTATTTTTATTCAGCTATAAGTGCTCATTTAAATTAAAATTACTTTGAAAAACTTTAACCACTTGAATGTTTATAATTTTACACACGACCAAACCCCCTCACACCATTTACGTTATTTTCATAGTCAATGTTTGTTATAAATTTTAAAAACTTAGTTTGTAAGCCTCAAACATGACGGCTTGGAAATTTTTGGCATAAAATATACAAAACTGAAGCCAAACTATACATAAATACAAGAAAGGGGCCATCCAACTAAACGTACTTACAGGTACTCTTACAAAAACAAGTGTCGAAAAGTATTCAAACCACAATTGCGAAACACAAACAAATATCCAACGAGTAAATCAGCCCATCAACCATACAACCCGAAAGACAGCCCGCGAATTAACCGACACACTCTCTTAATATCAAGCCGAATACATTGTATGATAACTATACTCGTGAATATACACACGCACTCGCATAGTATATCGTTTAACCGACAGTTACTTACTGATATTCATGTTATTGTTGTTGCTTAAGGCCACATTGCATTTCGCCAGAATTTGGATTTTTCCTACTATCTTCGCTCTCTGTGGCTATGTTTGTTACTGTTGTATGTCTCTGTTTCTACGGATAGTAGTTATGTTTAGGGCCATTATTACAATTTGCCGTTAACTAAAGGGAGGATTTTAACAGGCTGATAAATTGTTTTTCTTTAGGAAGACGATAAGGTAGAAGTGAGCGTTAAGCTAAAAGAAGGATCATCCTACCTTTAACTGTTAAAGTTAAGTTTATTTTTGAACTTGCAATATTATATATTATTTTCAATATGGCAATCATATATAAACAAAATGAGCAAATACAACAAAAAAAGAAGCCTGCCGTTGCCACTGCGTTAAAAAATAAACTTTTTTAATTGAGTAGTGTTATCGACATTGCTCCGGCACTGCCATCTTTTTGAAAAAGTTAACTTTATTTTATATGTAGTTTGTAATAACGAAAAGAAGCTAAAGGTGACTTTAAAGTTCACTTTAGCTAAAGTTATCTTTAACTAAACTCAACTCTAACGGCATGCTTATTAATTTGACCATCTAATGTTAATGGTAAAAAGCCTTAAAACAAATAAACTACGCTTCTATTTTTCTAACGAATAATACAAAATAAGTTTCAACGGGGAAATGAATACAGTTTTTGATTTTATTATAAATTTCATGTTAATTTTAGGCCAATCCAAAGATAATTAAGCCTGATTAGTGGTATATCCCAAATAATTTTGGAATATAAAAATCAATATTTCAGCAAACTAGATTAAGAATGAATGATTGCTTAACACGTCATTTAAAATACTGATCGGATATCGGTTTAAATATCAAAATGCTGTAAAAAAAATTTTATCGTAAATAGTGTGTATGGTAGGTATAAATGGCCGTCGACCCGAAGGAATGGGATGGACGCACTTAGGACCATTGGGCCCATTGTGATACCACAGTTCAGTCAACTATCTCCTAGTCCTGGAACCACTTAGAGCTTACAATGAAGCGACTCAAGCTACCGACGTCAATTTTCGACAAATCGCCCAGACCATCGTAGTAAGCACCAAGATGTGTCTTTCTCCTTTGACATAGTGCCGGACATGTTCCCAGTAGATAAAGAACAGACTCTTCCTCCTCCTCGTCCCTGCAGCATCTACAGAAGACATTTGCGCGGTGTCCAATGTTGACACCTATAATGACCCGTCACGATTTCAATAACCGCACTGAGCATGCTTCTTTGGAGTTTAAGCAGCCTTGCAGTGCCCCATCCATCCAGCATGGCATTTAGAAATTATTTTTCCAATATTTTTATTGATAAAGCAACATAAACAAGTTTTGAAGAGGATGTTGAATATATGGACATACATATTTATTAATTTTTTGTAGTTCGAATGAAATATGAACATAAACCGCTTTTATATTTGTACGTCCGAAATGAAATGTTCTCGAAAGGTTGTAAAAGAATAAAAATAAATTTAAGTAAGATCTTCCAGCAAAAATATTTCGTAATTTTTAACCGTATTGAATATCGTTGTCGAGGTTGCCTAGAACTTAATGCATGATTTTCGAAATCTTCTAAAGGGTTGTAGTGACCAGTTATGTATTTTATATATGTACATATATATGCATGGCATAGTTTAAATATTGGCACCAACATTTTTTAACGGTAAACGAAAGCACACACTCTTAGCGTAGAATCTAGCTTATATTTAATACAAGGTAGATTGAATAGAAATATTTTCAATAAAATTATTAAATTATGTTAATATGAGCAGTAAAAGCTTTTCTTTTAGATGTCGCCAAAGAGAAATACAAAACAACGTAATGCAGAGAAACTAGTGTTTTATTAGTTTCACGACGGATTACTTTTTTGGAAACCATTCATACAAGCACAAAATTTTGCATGAACTCGAAATAACGTTTCACTCATCATCCTCATAATATCTGAAATTGCTTTGAACGCTTTTTGTAAAAGCGAATGGAAATGTAATATCGTAGACGAAAATGTTATATTTACTAATATATTAAAAAATTTCCACTGTATTGACCAAATTCTTGAAAATTAAAAATTTATAAAAATATTTCATACTAGAGATATACAATGGCCAGCAAAAGTCTATGTACCCCAATATATTTTAGAAATTTCATGATTTTAAGCAATAATATTTAAAAATAATAAATTTTTTTATATTTGTTTAATTAAAATATTTCTACATTATAATAAAACAAAAAAATGTTAAAATTTTTCAAACATCATAAGCAAAATAAAGGTAAACTTTCTGATAACTCCCTATTTTCGAACCGCAAAAATGTAGGTATTCCCAAGAATAACTCATAGTAAATTTAAAATTCAAGAGCCCAATATATTAAAATGTTTTATCCAATATTTAGTTAAATATCCCTTAAGATCAAGCACTCCATTTAATCTCTTTGGTATTGAAAGTATTCTGTTGGTATTTGCCTTCATTTACACGTGAGCAAGAGTTTTATTTGACTGTTTGTTTTGTTTTTTTTTGTTCGCGACTACGTAAATTCTAAATGACCTCATAAATACTCTCTTGGTGTCATATCAGAGCTATGTTCAAGAGTATAAAGCGTGTGGGAACTACGGTCCATCTTCACATTAGCAACAGTATCTGTATTGTACCATGAAGTGGACTTTAAAATGCCTTCTAATAAGCAGCCGGTCTTTCGACATTTATGGCTTTGCGTTGACGTAATGTAACACAAATTTCCTTCTACTTCTTCTAAATGCCATATATGTTCGTTGCAGCAGATTACGTCTTTTGAACAGTTTAACTAATAATAGCATAGTTCCTAATATGGAATTTAGTTATAGACGAGTATATCGTAGAAGATTCAAAAGCAATTCGCAGAAGGAAATTTAATATATGTGTTCAAACTTGATTGAACACTTAAATTATTTAACAAACAAAAAAAAATGTAGTTAATTTTGTTAAATAATTTTTATGTTAACTAACATAAGTTGAGAGACAATTCTTTCCATTTTTTATTTTGTTGTTTTTAAACTGAATGTCTCCCAGGTTTAACCAAAAGAATGTCTCCGAATTTTTGTAAATTATTGGAATGCCTCCAAGCATACCGCTACATTATTAAAAAAAGGAGGTTTTGTAAAACATAAAACCTAACTAAAACTTCACTTCATCTCTTACTTTCAACGAGTCAAATACGTTAAAATAAAGTGTGTGCTAAAAGTGTTTGTGGAAAAAAAAGGAAATAAATATTAAAAAAAAGGAACAAAAAAGAAAAATATTAAAAAACAAAGTCTAAAACTAATATAATTAATACTAAATTATTTGAAGTTTATAATTTTTATTCAATGACTAAATCTATTTTCTACACTTAAATTTATACCAAATACTTAAAACAACAGAAAGTGAAAAGAAAAAAAATGAATTAATATATTGTCAAAAAAAATGTAAATGTTAAAACTAAATTAAAATATTGTATTTAAAATACTCATACCTTATATTTACCTTAAGTGATTTGAATTAAATTGTAAAGTGAAATAAATATTATAAAAATATACTAACCCAAAATAAATTTTGTACCTACATTTTTGTACCTACATTTAAAATTTACATATACTTACCGAAGGTTATATGAAATTGTACCTCCCTAAAATTTGTACATATAATAAACCATTAATTGGAAAAACTAAAAGAAAAACCACCAAAAGGGTTAATTCATCGCAAAAAAAGGTAAGAATCTCTCTCTCTCTCTCTCTCAATATCTCATATTCCAGAAATTGAAATTAATTATATTTCTTTTCTTTTATTTCTCTCTTTACACATCTCAACGATTATAATTACTTACGAGTAATTATAATCCACATTTCCTAAAGATCTCTTTCTTTAAAAGAGATTCAAAGGAAATTTATAAGCAAATTAATTACCCCTAATTTGTTTCATGGTCCTTCTCACGGCAAACAAAAAGCGAATCACTCTAAACACAAAATAAAAATCAAAACAACAACTGGGAAAAAAATCATAACAACAACTCAATACATAAAAACAGCAAAAATGAGGTAAAGAGAACAATAAGCTCAGCACTACAACGAAAAAACAACAAAAACAGTAAGTGACGTACATTTTTTATATATTATACATAAGGAATTGAAGTACACCTAATTCTGTTTTTACACGGTAGATTGGTTCCAGAAAAAACCGTGTAAAAAAAAAACCGTGTAAAAAAAGACACTGATCGTATGCAAAAATAGGTGATTGGTTCCTAATCTCTAAAACCTATTAAATATAGTGAAAACAAGGATTTTTTAAGAAAAAGTTTTGTATTTGACATTTTCTTTTAGGCATTCATAAAATATTTAACAAAATTAAAAATATAAATAGTTTATTAAATATAAAATATTTCTTGGCCTACCTTTTATCTTAATGCGTTAAATTTAATGTAACGATAAGAAAACAAATTCGCCAATAAAAAAATTTTTTACCAAACACAAAATATTAACACATTTCAATTGCTCTGACCTTTGTGCTTGTATGCACAAAAAGGAAATTCCCCTAAATTTGTGCCATTTACATTTGCTTTGCCCAGTATATTTGCTTGTACGCGCAAAAAGGGAATTCCCTTAAATTTGTGATATGAACATACTTTGCAAAAATTAAATTAAACAAAAAAATTTAAGCACAAAAAATTTTAAATCGTGCTAAATGGAATAAAATCGTATACAAAAAATTAAAAACAGTTTATTTTCAAACCGTGTTATATCAAAACCGTGTAAAAAAAGACCGTGTAAAAACAGAATTAGGTGTAATTAAAAAGGAAAAGAAAACACGTATAGTAAGTGATATATAATTTATACACACACACAATTTTTACGCGTAAACTCGAAAAAAAAGAGAGAGAAAAAACATAAAAGTGCATAAATAGTGCTAAAACCTAAAAAATGATAATAGGTTAAACAAAAAATTTAACCCGTGGTTAACTGAAAAAGAAAAAAAAAAACATATGTAAAAGAGAAAATCCAAAAGTTGTGTTACTTGCGTTACAAATTAACCTTGAACAAACAGAAAAAGGTTAAGAAAGTGTATGTACATATAAATGTACATATACTTACAATAAGATTACGTTGGGTTACGAAAACATAACATACATATATAAAAAACACATATATACCGTTTTTCTCTCATTTACCGTTTTCTCGTCTATCTCGTATTTTATTTTTTTAATTATATATAAGAAATAATTTAAAAATTACAATATATTTATATAAATTGTCACTCAAAAATTGAAACCGTTTTAATACGTATATGTATGTACATAATTTACATATTATGTACATAAAATATTAATTCCGTTGGTCGATCTCGCGTTATCATTTCCCATTTTCGTACATAAAATACAAAAACTTCTTTTTTGTACATGTGAAAAAAAACACCATTAGAAAGTTCACCCTTTAAAAAAGAATTACAAAAAAAAAAAGTGATCTCATCTCCCTTAATCTCTGTGTAAATCAAACACATAGTGTATTAATACACCACTCTCTTAATTACATAAGAGAAGTGTGTTTGATTTGCATATTCCCGTTTGAGAATTCAATAGCAATTTCTCTTAATTTGTAACAAATCTCTGTTACAAAATTCCAACAAGAGAATAGCGGATTCATCAAAATCAAAACAACAATTCTGGTTGTCTCAGAAGCAAAGCAAACTAAGAATAACAAGAAATAAACCCAAGGAGAAAACATCACAACAGATAATTAAAGGAGTGATATTTATAATTAATATCAACTAAAAATTTTTTATTTCTACCAATTTTAATAATTCTAAATAAATATATTTGTAAAATAAATAAATAAACTTTTAGCCCATATACCCATACTTGGTTTAGTTTTCATTTTAAAAACATAAATCGAAAAAAAAAAAATTATTTACAAACGATTTTTTTCTTTTACACTACTGGTGTTTACTTCGAATAAAAACATACAGTCCATTGCAAATTAACCCATTGAGGTGCACACTACAAAAATTATACTACGAAAATAAATTAAAATTTAATAATAAATTATTTTTCAAAATTAATAATACACCATATTTGGAATTCGGAAAAAATATTTAAAAATATTTTTAAAAATTTAATAATAAAGAAAAAAAAATTTTTTTTTATAATTTAATTTTTTTTTTTTTTGAATTACTGACACTAATATCTCGGATAATTGATAGATTTATTCTAATGTCCCATTCCTAAATTCTTTCGCAATTTCATAGGAGAATTCAAATGGCAAATTTTTAACAACCCAATTTCTTTACCAATTCATTTCTATATTCTATTTTTTAACTATATTTAAACTAGATAACAGGTATCTAGTGCTATTCCCTATAGCCCCTAACCCCTATTCATAGAATATAGAAAAGAATTTTTTACACCGCGAATTAGCACTTAGAGTTTTTTCTTAACTCTTTTTACGCTAGATAACAGATATCTAGTACTACTTCCCAGTAGCCCAAATCTCCTAAGTGCTAACTTCTCCTGGATTAATATATCCAATATTGCCCTCTTATATATTCTCTTCAAAATTTGCTAGACAGCAATTCTAGCACTACATCCCAGTACCCCTAATCTCCTGGATTACAATATCCAGTATTACCCACATATTTATATACTCTTTTTGGAATCAGCTGGACAGCAGTTCCAGCCCTACTTCCCGATAGCCCAAAGATCAAATATTTGAATTCATCGTATCTCAATATACGAATCTAATATTTGAATATTTGAATCTCAGCACTCTTCTTTATATCATTGCATTTTCAAATCTCACATTAGGAGAATGTCAACATCATCTCGTAGCGAGGCAAACAGCTCTCCTAAGGAGAGCTTCTTATTCAACTGTGATCAGTTGAACCAATTTTGTCAACAATTTCAACGAGCTCCCACAGACGAACAATCAGAGTTGGTTTTGGGAGTCAAGTTGAAACATTTGGACTCGAAATGGGCAAAACTCGAGAGTTCCTATGAGAGGATAATGTTGTCTCAGGACAAAACGGTAACCGTGGAAGCTAAGGAAGAGGCGAGAAAGAATTATAAAGCGTGTATGGATGCGTAGTATCTTTGTACGACACAGCTCCTCGAACTAATAAAGGTGGCTCAAATTAATTCCACTGGGGAATCGGAAACATCCCGAGACTCACACACCTCGACCCAAAATACGTCCGAATCCTCGGACTACTGCATAAAACTTCCCCCCTGCGATACAGAGGTATTTCAGGGAAGTTATGAACAATGGCCCTCTTTCCGTGATATGTTTACAGCAGTTTACATAAATCACTCCAAACTAACCCCTGTAACAAAACTGTACCATCTCCGAAACAAGACGAAAGGCGAAGCGGGTGCCATAGTCAAAAGATATACACTTTGTCATGAAAATTTTGAGTTGGCATGGAACGCTTTGAAAACCCGGTACGAAAATAAGCGTGTATTGGTTGACAACCAAATAAAAATATTGTTTGATATCCCACCAGCCACGAGCGAGGATAGTGAATCAATTAGAAGAATCCAGTCTTCTGTAAATGACTATTTAGCTACTCTGAAAACTCTTGGAGTAAACGTGGAAAGCTGGGACCCCATCTTCATAAGATTAATCTCGACTAAATTACCCGATTTCACCCTCTCACTATGGGAACAGTCTCTTACATCACCTCGTGAACTGCCAAAATGGTCACAAATGTCTCAATTTTTAGTGGACAGGTATGAGGCTGTGGAACGTCTCACGGGCATCAAAATTGCTAAGGAGGACTTTCGTTTAAGCAAGAAACCTCAGTCAAATATACACACATATTCCTCTCAGGAACGCTTGCATATAATTTGCAAAGTGTGCGGTGAGGAACATAATCTCCGAGTGTGTCCGAAATTTCGGGCTTTCTCTGTACAACAAAGAGTCGACTTTGTGTATAAGAACAAATTTTGCAATAATTGCTTAGGCTCTTCTCACACAAAAGCAAATTGCAAAAGCAAGCACACTTGCATTTATTGCAAAAAACCCATCATTCTTTATTGCATATGACAAAAGTGTCAAAAGATTCACCGCAGGAATCTCAAAACTCATACTACAAAGGTAGCAGTAATTCCCCACAATCGGCAAATGCTACCCAGAACATTCATGATGACTCTCGAACAGAATACCATACCTCAAGTCGGGTACATGCTAATTACTCTACGAGTAATGAAAATATTCTATTGCGAACTGCTCTGATGCAAATAGAATATAGAGGTGAACCCTTTACCATTCGGGCACTTATAGACCCAGGTTCTCAGCGAACATTCTTAACGGAAAGAATTAGAAGCCGACTTCAACTCCCATATCAAACATCTCGTTTTGAAATTGTCGGTATCGGCGGGCAAAAGCAGTCCGCAGATAAAGAATGCGAGTTCGTTTTGTACGGAAGAAGGTATAATTTGAGAATACCCATTAAGGCAATAGTTTTGCCGAAAGTCACTAAACAACTCCCTTCTTGTACCTTTGCAATCCCTCACTCTAGCGAACTCGAAGCATTAGATCTAGCTGATCCCACATTCAACAAATCATCACAAATAGATCTAATCCTGGGCAATGACTATGAATATCTCGTTACTATTGAGGGTATGAAGAAGAATATTTGCGGTCGCACCTCGGCATATAACACTGTATTCAGATGGGTGCTAAGTGGCCCTATGAAAGCCCAAGCGATTCAAACGTTCACAACTTCAGTTGTTTCCTCGGATATATCAGACCTCAATAGTATCCTGAAAAAGTTTTGGGAAGACGAAGAAATTCCCTCAGCACGCCTGTGCTCAACTGAAGATGAAATTTGCGAGAAGTTCTATACTCAGACTACGACACGTCATGAGGGTGGTAGATATATCGTACGATTGCCATTCAAGGAAGAATATTCCGAGAAATTTCTTTCTAGGCTTGTCTAGATTTATTGCTTTGGCCCAATATTCCAGAATGGAAAAAACATTGTCCAAGGATCCCGGACTTTATGACGAATATAATAATGTTTTGAACGAATATTTGACCCTTGATCATATGGAGGAAACTTCCACTCATGAAGTTCTATCACAGGGCAAATATAACTCGTTTTACTTACCACACCATGCTGTAGTACGCCTAGACCATAAGACTACAAAGGTACGAGTTGTGTTTAACGCATCGAGGAAAACAAAATCAAATTTTGCTCTTAACGATGTCTTGCACACAGGCCCTACTCTGCAGAGTGACTTAATTACTATTATTCTCAATTGGGGAAAATACAAATTTGTATTCAGTGGCGATATACAGAAAATGTACCGTCAAATTCTCGAACATCCCAAAGATAGATCTTATCAGAAGATCGTATTTCAACCCCAACAGAATGGCCCTATAAAGGATTACCATTTAAAAACGGTAACCTTTGGTTTAAATTGCGCTCCTTATCTCGCAATACGCACCCTTCTCCAACTGGCAACTGGCTCTGAGGCCCAATATCCGAAAGCTTCATCCATTTTGCGTAAAGAGACTTATGTGGATGATATTCTTTCTGGAGGTTTTTCTATAGAGGATACCCTATCCGCTCAAGATCAACTTATACAAGTCTTGAAATCCGCAGGTCTACCTCTGAAAAAGATTACTGCGAATGACTCTAAATTACTCTCCCATTTACCAAAGGAAGATCTCTATGATTTAGATTTCCTCCGCTTCCATGAATCAAGCACAACCAAGACTCTTGGTATAAAATGGAATACGCTCACGGACACATTCTCCTACACTTTCATGCCAATAGCACAGTCATCAAAAATAACTAAAAGGCAAATTCTCTCGGCTGTGGCAAAACTTTTCGATCCAGCTGGTTGGCTCGCGCCTTTAATAATAAGGGCAAAAATACTCATGCAACAGCTGTGGTTAGAAGGATTAGAATGGGACGAAGACATTTCACCGGATTCCCTTCAAATATGGAACAATCTCGTTCAGGATCTCTCTCATATAGAGGAAATCTTAATTCCTCGTTGGATCAAATATATGCCTGGGGATATAATTCAGATTCATGGATTTTCTGATGCCTCCAAATCAGCTTATTGTGCTACAGTGTATGTTAGGTGCCAAACAAAAACACATAACACATGCTCCAATTTGTTCATGGCAAAATCCAAGGTAGCCCCAATTCAGACAGTTAGTCTCCCACAATTGGAACTTAATGGAGCCGTTTTATTGGCAAATCTTGTCCACTATGTTCTAGCATCCTTCTCTAACTCGGAAATACATTTGTGGACTGACTCATCCATAGTTCTAGGTTGGCTCTCAAAACCCCCTTCATCTTGGGAAACCTATGTGGCTAATAGAATCGCTCGAATTCATCGCTTAATCCCAGATGCAAGATGGCAACATGTGCCAACACACGATAATCCAGCAGATCTTGGAACTCGTGGATGTAAACCACAAGATCTTGCTCACAACTCCCTGTGGTGGCATGGACCACCATGGTTAACTAAACCCTCATCTGAGTGGCCAAAACGAAACCCGTTGGAAACACCCCAAATCTCTAACGAGGTTCAGACACTTCATACAAAAGTTCGAAATGATGACATTTTAGCTAGATTCTCATCATACAACAGAGCTTAGCATACCACACTATATATTTCGATTCTTCAATAATTGTAATAAGAACCTCAGGCCAAACAAACTACACATTACTCAAAATGACTTAACTCACGAAGAAATGAGATTCGTTAAAGTCCGGCTGATTATACTATGTCAGAAAACCTATTATTCAGAGGAATATGAAGCCTTGTCTGAAAATCGGGACATATCTACCAAGAGTGCTCTGAGAACCTTAAATCCATTCTTTGATAGGAATTCACTTCTTAGGATAAATGGCAGATTGGCTCTCTCTTCTCTACCATATAATGAACGCTATCCCATTATATTACCTGGCAACTCCCGATTTTGTCAGCTTTATTTGCACCATTTACATCACTTCCTATTTCACGCCGAATGCGGCCAAATGTGTCGTATGGTACAAACTGAATTCTATATCTTCCGTCTCAAACCCCGAGTGAAGAAGATAATACGACAGTGCAAAACGTGTATTATTTACCGACAACAGCCTTGTACTCAGATAATGGCACCACTTCCCAGAGAGAGATGTACTCTTTCACCCCCATTTCAGGTCACAGGCATTGACTTTGCTGGCCCATTTGAAATCAAAACCTCAACCTTACGGAATTCGAAAACTGCAAAGGCCTATGTTAGCGTTTTTGTTTGCTTCAGCACGAAAGCAATCCATTTAGAACTGTGCTCAGACCTGTCTTCATCAGCATTCCAAGCCGCATTCTCTCGTTTCGTTGGGAGGCGTGGGCTACCCCAAAGGGTAGTAACTGACAATGGTCGAAATTTTCTCGGAACTAGTGAAGCACTCGAACGTGAATTCAATGTGTTTGTAAAAACAGCAGCCCAAGAAATAGCTCAGAAATACATAACATATGGCTTTGAATGGAAGTTTATACCCCCTCATGCTCCACACATGGGTGGTTTATGGGAAGCCGCCGTAAAAAGCTTCAAATTTCATTTGAAGCGAATTGCTGGTGCTCAAAAGTTTACTTTTGAGGAATTTACAACTGTTTTGTCTCGCATAGAGGGAATTTTGAATTCTCGTCCATTATCTGCACTATCCGAAGACCCATCAGATTTGACAGCATTGACTCCCGGTCACTTCTTAAGAGGAGCTCCTCTAATAGCTTTCCCAGAGCAGAATTGGCAGGAAATGTCTCTGATTAACAGATGGGAAAAGCTCAAAGCACTTCACCACCAATTCTCAATTCGGTGGAAGCAGGATTACTTGAAGACACTGCAGGGGCGCTACAAATGGAGATTCTCAGTACCTAATATGCATGTCGGAGATCTCGTCGTAGTAATGGACGATTTACAACCACCCTATGAATGGCGACTGCGAAGGGTTAAAAATACATACCCCGGACCGGATAAGAATGTGCGTACAGCAGACATTCACACATCTTCGGGAACTATCACTCGACCTATAGTTAAGCTATGTCGCCTTCCATTTCTAAATGATGATAATTCTAGTTGAAATTATATTATAAATCACTTTCACATTCTCAACACTTTTTTTCATACTACTAACATTTCCTAATTTGACTCAATTTTCACTAATTTCAGCTTGATTTCTCAACTTTCACTAATATTTATAATTTTTCCCTTAGAAATAATCGAAAATTTATAATAATACGCCGGAACCACAAAAACAATCCCAACAATAGACGTCACGTAGGATCGTTATTCAAGATCGCGACCGGACCCGGACGTTTACGAATGCAAACTTTGCCGGAAATTCCACGCATTACGTTTTTGCCGACAGTTCCTAAAAATGTCTGTTCACAAAAGGCAGGAAATAGTCGACAAATATCGATATTGTGAGAACTGTCTAGCCAGAAGCCATGACTTGCGTTCCTGCACATCTTTGGACATGTGCAAACGGTGTGACAAATTCCATCATACACTCCTCCATCCAACACCTGAAAGGCCTAAAGGAAGCAAAAGGGTTCAAAAGAAAGAGTCGACGACAAAACCACCACCATCAGCCACGCCAGATGCCAAAATCATTGCCGAAGCCATTAAGTCTCTGGCACAAGTACTATGAACCACACCTCCAAGCGAAAGGTCATCTCGAGTTTAACCTCAAGGCCGGCGCCATGTTCAAACTTGATTGAACACTTAAATTATTTAACAAACAAAAAAAAAAGTAGTTAATTTTGTTAAATAATTTTTATGTTAACTAACATAAGTTGAGAGACAATTCTTTCCATTTTTTATTTTGTTGTTTTTAAACTGAATGTCTCCCAGGTTTAACCAAAAGAATGTCTCCGAATTTTTGTAAATTATTGGAATGCCTCCAAGCATACCGCTACATTATTAAAAAAAAGGAGGTTTTGTAAAACATAAAACCTAACTAAAACTTCACTTCATCTCTTACTTTCAACGAGTCAAATACGTTAAAATAAAGGGTGTGCTAAAAGTGTTTGTGGAAAAAAAAGGAAATAAATATTAAAAAAAAGGAACAAAAAAAGAAAAATATTAAAAAACAAAGTCTAAAACTAATATAATTAATACTAAATTATTTGAAATTTATAATTTTTATTCAATGACTAAATCTATTTTCTACACTTAAATTTATACCAAACACTTAAAACAACAGAAAGTGAAAAGAAAAAAAATGAATTAATATATTGTCAAAAAAAATGTAAATGTTAAAACTAAATTAAAATATTGTATTTAAAATACTCATACCTTATACTTACCTTAAGTGATTTGAATTAAATTGTAAAGTGAAATAAATATTATAAAAATATACTTACCCAAAATAAATTTTGTACCTACATTTTTGTACCTACATTTAAAATTTACATATACTTACCGAAGATTATATGAAATTGTACCTCCCTAAAATTTGTACACATAATAAACCATTAATTGGAAAAACTAAAAGAAAAACCACCAAAAGGGTTAATTCATCGCAAAAAAAGGTAAGAATCTCTCTCTCTCTCTCTCAATATCTCATATTCCAGAAATTGAAATTAATTATATTTCTTTTCTTTTATTTCTCTCTTTACACATCTCAACGATTATAATTACTTACGAGTAATTATAATCCACATTTCCTAAAGATCTCTTTCTTTAAAAGAGATTCAAAGGAAATTTATAAGCAAATTAATTACCCCTTATTTTGTTTCAATATGACTTTTGTCTTTATATTTATGTATATTTGTTATTATATAAACTACGAAACAGAAAGAAAACAAATTGTTATTCAACTTTATTCAAAAAAATTTAATTTGTTTTTAAATTTCAAATGATTGTATAATAAAAAATCGATAGAGCTTAGAATTTTTAAAGTACCCGGATATGTATATGCTTTGTTTCCAATACATGTTATGGACTTTAAAGAGAATTTTGCAGAGTCAACTAAATAAAACATAAATGATTCACGACATCCCTTTAGAGTTTTGTTAGCAAAGTCAATAAATTTTCAAAATCATATCAATTATGTTGGAAATTTTTATTTCATTATTTAACGTATTGTAAATTATATTGAATATATTGTAATCAAAATTATATTGTAATATTATTTTCAATTTTAATGAAACCAAAAATCAAGATTATAAAGAATTTCAAAAAGAGTTAATAAATAAATTGAAATTTACTACTAAAAATTGTAGGATTGAATGTAAAAAAATCATTTTAAGGTTTTTTCCGTCTCATTTCTAATAAATAATTTATTATGTAAACGTTTGCCACAACAGAAGCAGATAAAAAATCAAGAAAATATTTTTCAAATTTAATATTCATTATTTAATTACAGTTTTCATTGAATCATATTTTATTTATAAACAATGACATTTTGTGTTTTATATATTGTGCATGTGTCAAGCAATAACAGCATCAATAAAAAGAAATTATTTGTAAATCATGGCAGACGTAAAAACCAACATATTTGAATGCAGTTGTTGTCATTAAAGTAGCAACAATTGTTTAATAATCGATTTTATCTAAAGTAATAGTAAAGCCATCGTTACTGTAATAGCCTAAAAAATATAAAATTTTGATTTAGACAGAATGCCCAAACAGTCATATACCTACAGGCCGAATTGATCGAAAAGATACAAATTTATTAAAACATATATCAAAAATTTTTATAACATCCGCTTTATTGAACAAAAAGTCTGTTTAAAATTTTAAGTCAACCTTTTGCATCACTCTAATAATACCTTTCAAAACACTAAAACACAAATAACACCAACACAGTGTTTACTATACAAACATGTAAACGAAATAATAGCAAATATATTCATACTGTTACGAAAATTGGAAACCGTGTAATATCGTTTAACATTAAAATGAGCCAAAGCTACACAAACAACCAACTTATTACAAGTAAAGCAACAACATCAGTATGAAAGAAAAGGGGATAGACAAGTAAGCGAAAACGCAACAACAAGAAACGTGACCAAAATACAACGTGAACATTAATCAGACTGATTACGTTAGCATATAAAAAGGCAAGACGAAGCAGCCAACGAGTAGTAAGAATTCAGCCAGTCTTGTGTGAAGAGAACAGTCGTGGTTTAAAGATCGCCGTTGAAAAGATCTGCGTTGTAAGCAAAAGAAGAAAAGCGAACAAGCAATTATTGTTGTATTCGTCAAGTTGTAAACGGTGACACACAAAAGTAATGCGAACAATAAAGAGTTTAATTGAAACTAAACACATTTTTGTTTTTATCTTGTTTGCAATCAACGAACTCATATTTTAAACGTTTTTAAAAGGTAAAAACGTAAGAATACTAATTTGGAGTATGCTGATAAAAACTTATTTTAGATTAGATTCAAACCTAACTTTGGATTATATCTATTCCGCCATTTATCTATAAGTCTTATGTGGAATTTTGCAACCTTCTCAATTATTTTATTAAGTTATGGATTTTATCAAAATTATGCAAAAAATAATTTGTTCTGATTTCTTTCTTCTTCTTCTCCGCCATTAACGCTTTTGCAGAAGTTTTATGAAATGTTTCCAGTCTTTGGGCGTGTGTACACAGGTCTAGTCTGTGTATATTTATAGTGGGCCAGATATGTTTAATCTTCGTTCAAGTATTGTGTATATCTCATTTTAACTTTTCAAATAAGTAAAGTTTGTGTAAAATCACTTGTTTGCCTCTCTGCAAAGGAATGTCATTTTCAAATATGAATTCATTCGAATTTTCTGTTGTACCAGCCTTTAGAGTTGCGTTAGCTTTGTTGTTACCTCAATGATCCCATGTAATTATCTACTGCTTTGCTATCACGGATAAAGAAACTTGGCATTCTTGGACACTGTTAAATGTTGTGTAAACACACTCTAGGGATTAAATGGTGGTTTATATAATCGGTTAATGTCAGTATATATCATCGATGTATTCTGTTACTGTATGCACACACTCCTTACAGCTCTTCTTTGAGGCTGAGCAGTGCTGCAGTAATCGGGACATTCTATTAGTACTTGAGTGATTTTGTCTGTAAAACGGGTCTTGATATAATACACAGATTTAAGTTTGTTTTTCCGTGCAATATGTTTCCAGGATATAGAGTAAGATCTGTTGATATTCGACCTTTGTGGAATAGATTCGTTTTTGAGACATGTCATATTCTACGATCGACTCTACTGCAGTCTTATACCTCTGATCTGTGCCAGATGTGAGATTGATCCTAAATTGTTTCTATTGTGAACTCGCCGATTAAAGTAGGGACGACAACCAATCTCCAATTGCTTGATGATATGATACCATCGCCGTTATTGATGTCAATGATTGCCCAAATAAGATCATTATTTGTTTGATCCGTGGCGGTCTTCTGAAGCATTCCGTGCCTGTTAGACTATCATCCTCGACGTTTAGACGTTAACAGTATAAGATGTTCAATAATAGTTTTTGTCCATCGGGCAGAGCATAAAGCAAGAGGAAGCTTTATGAAATTATTGGCAGATTTACCACCAAAACATTTTTATTATTTTGTCAGTAGAACGACTGATGTTGAAGTCCCTGTTAAGTTAATAGATCGAAGTACAATACTCAAGACCGTGAAGACCGCTTATTCCAGATATATTCAAATATTTCTGTTAGAATCTGAGAAAACGATTTGATGGTATATTAAGTCAATACCACCTTGCTAGCGCTCGAATCATAGGATCTGAAGCGTTCGGATTTTATTTGGATCTTATATACCTTTGACATGCTTGGTTTCAGCGAATTAGTGTTAAATTTTGGTTGTAGACCGGCTTGATCATTATTGCTTTTATCGCTCTAGTAGTACGCCCGTTAGGGGTTCTGCCACCACCACTCCACTAACCAAGGTTGCATAGGAAGTATAACTGACTATAGCTTAATATTGACACTATAATCTTTAAGATTATATCTAATTACTTGGGATAAATAACTTAGATCTTATGTTCGGTGTAATGTAATGTAATCGAACCCACGACCAATACGCTAATAGTCTAGCGCACTACATACTGGACCACCAGAGCACACAAAATTTATAATTTATTAAATAAAAGTTGCTTCAATAGTGCTCTTATTTTGACATATACTGTTAAGCCTTAGATATGTGACTATTTAATTACCTATAAAATACAGCAAACCCTAGATGAATGGTGTTAAATTTAAAAATGAAAACAAATCTAAAATAAATTGCTTAATCCCATTTGAGCCGCCTATATTAGCCGTATAGAATTAAGGACTGATGCGTATAACTTATGAATACGTAGACACACATTTATACTATTTCTACATAAGTACATACATTGATATCGATGTATGCATAAATATTTTTTATTACTATGTGGCATACAATATGTGGTGTTTCCATATACGTTCAGGCAGAGACGTGATTAAATGTGTTTTTTGAAAATATATTTCAAATGACTAGTTTTTTATAAACATTGTATGGTACATATTGTATAAGTAAATAAATTGTTGAGTAGAAAAATAAACCTCTGGGAAAATCTTAATAAAAGAATGTATTGTAATAATAATAATATTGTTTCAAATAAAATAAAAGATTTAAAGTTTATTCCAATACTTGTTTTATCTGACATACGACAAATAGATTATGTAAGTAAAACTCTAAAAAATTAAAACTATGGAACGACCGATATTTGTCTGTGAAAAAAATGTAATTGGAGATTTTTCTTTCAGTAATAAACTGTGATCTATCGTTCGTTATCAATATTAAAATAAAACTCTTTTGTTTACTAATTTTGAGAAAAATACCATGAACTCCGCTTCATTTTCCCATTTTCTTTTAATGCAGAACCACAAGAATTTTTGTTTAACAATAGACGTAGAAATATTGATGCCAATATTAAATTAATGAACTTTAAAAAAAATTAATCATAATTTATATATATATATATAAATGAATATGTGTTTGTTTGTATGTTTGTATGTTTGAAGTCTATAGACGGCTAAACGGCTGGACCGATTTTCTTGAAATTTCTACAGTGTCTTCCTGTATGCCTGGAAGGAACTATAGGCTACTTTTTATTTTAAAATTTCGAGTAGGCGCATATCTCATAAACTGCAACAGCTAGAGTCCTCAAATTTTGTACGGACGACTTTGACGTTTATATGAAGAAAATGGGCGGATTGGCTATAATTGGCGTGTTACCTCCCATAGACTATATATATAAAAATGAACGTTTGTTTGTATGTACCTTATAGAATCGTAAACTATGCATTTGATCATGTTAGCAAAGTTGTTGCGCATGAGCCGGGGCATGTTTCTAAGTTGGCATGACTAATTTCCGACAGGTGGCGCCACTGAAAATTACTCAAAATTAATTAAATCGTAAACTGTACATTTGATCATGTTATGATCTTTAGCAAAGTAGTTGCGCATGAGCCAACGAAGGTTTCTAAGTTAGTTTGACCTATTTCCTACAGGTGGCGTATGAGTCGACGGAGGTTGGTGCGATTAATTTCCGATGGATGGCATCACTGAAAATTATTCAAAATGAATGACAAGCAATTGGTTGACCTGCACCTCAAGCACGGAAGAAAAGAGCATTACGAGCCTCAGAAACAGACGAGCATTGAGACTGCAACTGGGTGCACTAGTATACATATATATTAAACTTTTACTGTTTTAACTGACAGCAGAGTTGAAATATATGTTTCTTATATATATATATATTTTGTATCATTCGGTGCAACTCCGTTAACGCAACGTATAAAGTTTGACAACTTTTAACTTTTGATTTACGTTGACTACTTTGAAATATATCAGCTGCTTTGCTTTTTTCTCAGTTTTTTTGTCGTGTGCCAGCAAATTCAATACATGTTAAATTGCTAATACGGCAGTTACCCACACGTAACGTAACGTACCGTAGAAAACGTTCCCTTTTTAGCAAAACGGAACGGTCTGTATAAAACAGAATTCTCCCACGCTTTTACGTGACATTTGAACATGAGAGACGATAAGCAGAGTAGCCAAAAAAATATTGTGAAAAAATTGCCAAATAAGAAAAAATATAACTAAAATTAAATTCGCATTTTTTTATTTTATTTTTTTTCAAATTTAAATTATAATTGAGAAAAAAGAAACAAACAAAAATAACAAACTAAAATTATAATCTCACTAATTAAATAATTTTAACAAACAAAACAAAAGCTCTTTTTATAAGAAAAATAGTAACCAAATCTACACATTGAACAAAAAATAACCAAAAACGGCAACACTGATAATGAGAGTAGATGTCTGTATGCTAATTTATTTGCATTGTGTTGTGTGTTGCTTTGTGTTTGGTTTCGTTTTTATTTACTTTATTCGTTGACATACATATATATGTCCCCGTTTTAACGTTTCGATAACTACACAAACGTTTTAAAGGCTAGGTACGTCACGATTTTACGTCTTTTACGCTTGAGTAACCAGGGCATAATTCGGTCAACTTCAACGTTACGTTTTTACTTGGATGTCTGTTGCTAATGTCAAAATACTAAGTATGAGGGATTTTATGTGACTCAATCTTCATTCCGCAGACAGTATTGTCAGATTTAGAGATTTTTGCTCAAAATGTTGATGTATTTTTTTAAGATAGAGATGAAAGTATATATTTGAGAAGATGCAGTTTATTGGGAGAAACAAGATTATCCCCATAAAATAAAATTAGGGATTTAAATTTTTTTATTATTATTTATTTTTTCTCCTATTTCTTTTAAAATCTGTACAATTAAAATTGAACTGTTCTTGTGGAGAAAACTACAACCGAAAAATTAAATTAAGCTGTAATTTAATTCTGATTAAACTATCAGATCACTTAATAAAATACGCCGTAATTACGATTTTGTCTGTCGAGCACCTCGCTTGTAACTGCCCAGCCCTTAGTAGGTTGAGGTTGAGTACCGTTGGCAGGGGCTTCCTTGAGCGTTTGAATTATGTGTCGAAACCCGCATCAAGGCTCTCCACAGATTCATTAGCGGCTTGAGCTGGTTGAGAAGTGCTAGGGCTTTATCAGTGTAGTCGCGCTCTCCCTTTTTGTTTTGTTTGATCTGTGTAATTACTTCGCTTCCCATTCTCCTTTTCTTACTTCCTCTCCTTTTTCCTATCCCCTCTATTACCCTCCAATTCTAAGTATGTTCCGTACAATGGGTCAATTCGACCTCCGGGTACTGTACTTGTCTCAATTGACAATTACACGTCCTATAACCTAAACCTAAACCTACGATTTTGTCGAAGAACTGAAGACTGTATATACGGCTTTGTAAGCCAAAGTAAGAGAAATATGTTTTTTGTATCCCATAGGTTTATTGCGACTTGCCCTACAAATTTTGCTAACATAACTTTTTTAATGTACAAACAATACAATATCAATGAAATTTGAATTCCACTCGAAAAATTTTATTCTTGAAATACTAAGCTAACAGACAATTTATACCTCAGTTGAACAATTATAATGATCTAAAAATTGTTAGAACTGAAAATCTAAGAAAATAAAACGCTATTGCAAAATAATTTTATACTCGAAAAGTCTAGTATTTCATATTTAGCTAACTCGCATTGAAGTCATTAATTTGGCTAAAAATAATTAGAGGCATAAAGATTGTTGCACGTGTTTTATGCTAAATGGATGTTTTTGAACCAATTGATTAATAATATTGATTGTTAATATATAGTACGTAAATACATACATAATTTGTCCGAGCCGCAGATTTTTGAGAAAATTTTCGTGGCAATTTTATTTACTCTCTAAGTTTTTGCCAGAAATGTGCTGAGAGGAAGTCACAGAAGAAATTATTTTGCAAATTTCGTTATGTCGGAGATATCTGACCTGAGTTTGAACCGTTGCCTCACTTCTAATAAACCAACACACTATCACTAGACTACGGCGACTATCAAGTTTAAACAACTTTGATGGCACTATACGAAATAAAGTTTCATATCATTAGAAATTTTAAATAAATAGTAATAGGTATAAAAATGATTTAAGTGTCGGTAGATTTAGTGTTAATATAAATAAACCTTTCACCTGACGCGCCGTTTTTTATTTAAAGTTGTTTTATTTGTTGTTGTGTGTTGGCATCACGTCTAATAAGCCAACACAGAACCTACTAAGGCGACACACATCTTATCGTTATCTGACCACTCCATGGTGAAACTTGAAATAATTTAGAATTCCTGCTGCAGAATGATGTTTTATAACCCATAAGGTAATAACATGAATACGTGCAATTCTGTTATTAAAATTTGCGTGTTCATCCTTGTAACAATATTTATGTCCCTACTAAATGTAAATTGATTTACACTCATACCTCGCTTTGCGTCTTTTCGTTTTGCGTTTTTTCGAAGTTGCGTCGCTGCTGAATTATTACTAATTGTCATTTAATAATTTAAATTTTTTTTTTGGAAATTTTATGAAATGTCCCCTTTTTTAAAAAAAAGATGGCATGACTTTTGTTTCTAATTGCGCCATGTTATCAAAACTTGGGGATTCACTTTATAACTGAAAATAATACAGTTTTATTTTCACCTTGTTTTTGTAATTTTAAGAGTTCAGTTTCAATTAGTGTGTTGTGCTTTTTTTAAACGAGAATAATAAATTTTTATACATTTTTACAGGTTATTTCCGGTTACGAAAAAGGTAAATATTATCCCAATTTGGTTTTTTTTTTTGTTTTTGTATATATGCAATGAAATGCTATATTATGTTTGATTTTTAAACGTTTATTTTGTTCAATTTTCTTTTTAAAAAGTAGTATTTTCATAACCCTGGAACCTGTCTTCGATCTTTACATGGTTTGCTATAGAAAATCATAATTCACTTTGCGTCGTTTCAATTTGCGTCGTGTCTTTTTGGAACGTAGCCATGATACAAAGTGAGGTGTGAGATTTATTAAAAATAGATTTCTTTTACATGTGTTATGTTTTTATATTTCTTTCTCAAGTATACTTGAGGTTTTTTAGTATAAGTTAAAACAAATTTAACACTTTTCACCAAAAATATGGCCACATAACAGAAAATACTTCGACGGACATGCATTCATAATTGCTTTGATGTTTATTTGACTTATGTGTCTTTTTGGAAATATACTCTTTTGTGACATCTTCTATTAAATTCACTGACTCAAACAATTGTCCGTACGTCATGCAATATGTAAAATATATAAGGAATATGAAAATATATCATAATTGGTCACTACAACCCTTCTGATAGGATTGCAACCTGGCTTCTAATATAACTTATGTTGCGTGTGTGTGTCGTTAATTTTATACATGAGTTACGGGACCTACAGTTTGAAGTCGACTCCGATTGACAGATTTTTTAGAAACTTTTCATGGCAATTTTATTTACCCTCTGAGTTTTTGCCACAAATCTGCTGAGAGGAAGTCGCCCAAGATATATTTTTTCATATTTCGTTATGTTGGAGATGTCTGACTTGGAGTTTGAATGTATCAAAATTTTGAGGGTATATAACAAAAAGTAAAAGAAACCATTGTTTTGGTTCCACCGTACCACAACCCGTGCTGAAGACATTATACCCGTTAGTTCAAAGAATTTCGAATAAAAAAGCATTTGAACTTTTATTGCTGTACGAAAACTTTTGAACAATCATTTTTAACTGTTTTATGAGATTTTCTTTTATATAAATATCTTTTAGAAAAAAACAATAATTGTTTGAGACAGTGTATGTACAATTGTAAGTTTAGATTTGCACATTGTAATCATGATATTTAACAACAACTTTTTACGCCCACTTCAAATGAGCACTGCTTGTCTGTCACCTAACGTGAAGGTAGTAAATGCTTAAAAATGCAAGAGCTTCAACAATAAAAAATGGCAACCAAAAAAATAATATTCAATGTTGAGTGTTTCCCGATAGAAATGAAAATTGATTGAGATGTCTGAATGAGGTGATTGTTTGTTTCTATCTCTTTAATTTTATCTCCGGAATGTTTCTATTTTCATGTTTTCCTTTCCCTTTTTTCAATATTCCTAACATTTCCCACAAGCAGTTTATCGTATTTTATGCTTTGTTCGTTCTTCTTCAATTACAATCTGTTTATTCATAAATCACTTGAGAACAATTGAAATTTAATTTGATTCATCTGATTGGTTTATTTGTGTGTAACTGTGATTGTATGTTTCTCCAGCAATAAAATATTGTTACGAAAATGGAAACGGTGTACAGCGTTTAAAGTAGCACAGCCACGATCAAACTAAAGTGCTCAATCAGCCATTTTCGTGTTTGGATTGGTAAAACTGTACTCACAGGTACAGAAAACTGTCCTCACACGTACAGGCTGAGAAGAGTTGTTTCGCGGGTGTTTCGAAAGTGTGTAGCAAAAAAATGATGATAAAAAGTAGATGTTTTGTTATTTTTTATGTAGTTTTGTTTTAATTTATGAACTTATGATATTGTTCCTTTACTTTTATGAACTTTGCTTTGCTTAATATAAATAATTTTAATTAAAAGCCGAAAAAATTAAGTCCATTAATAATTTGTTTATATTATATTATACATACATAATTGGTCATTACAACCCTTCAGTCAGGATTACATAGTTTCTCACACCACTTATGTTGTGTGTGTTAATTTTATACATGAGTGGCGGGACCTACAGTTTAAAGTCGACTCCGAACGACAGATTTTTGAGAAACTTTTCATGGCAATTGTATATACTCTCAGAGTTTTTGCCAGAAATCTGCTGAGAGGAAGTCGCCGAAGAAATACTTTTTGTATTTTATTTTGATGTCTGGCCTGGGGCTCGAACCCTGGCTTTTCGTCTAATAAGCCAACACACTACCTACTAGACCACGGCGGCTTCATATATTATATTATACTTTATTTATATCATACTTCAAAATCTTGTTTATTTCTCCACAAGTTCCTATAACAATGCGACCAATTTCTTGTTCCGAAATAGTGCTGACAAATTTTAAATCAAAAAAGGAATTGCCTGTAGCAAGAAAACGCAATGTTATATATAAACGTTGAATCGGAGAGATGGTGTCACACATTTGAGTATCTTGGTTTTAAATTTTCGGGCCAACCAAATCTAAAAGTTTCTCATACATATGTACATACATATGTGCCTTCATCCATCCGTAAAAAGTTTCGAATATCATTTGGAGAACTCAATTTGAGTTCATTGAGATTTTCGTGCGTAAATTCATATCCTTTCTTCAACCACTCTTTCATCCAAAGACGCTTCCCAGTTTCCTTTTTTGTTTTTTTTTTAATTGCCTGCGCCAGGGCAATGACTATGAAACAATCATCTGTCATATTAAAAGAAAAAAACTCGACACTAAAAGACAAAAACAAAGTACTCTCCCAACTAAAAACCATATGTTCTTTCAAAAAATCTAAAAGAAATATTTTCAAAAAAAGAAAACCATAAAAGAATTTTTTCCGATGAAACCATATGATGTTTTCTTCTCCAAGACATTTTTAAAATGAAATTTGAAGGCAGAAATTTGATGTGTTGCTGTGTTAAGTCAAACAAATATTACCAACACATATGCAAAATTTGATCAGTTAAATTTGAACGTGGCCGCGGCACTTAAACCAACAACGTCAGTATGAAAGAAAAGGGGATAGACAAATAAGCGAGAACGCAACAACAAGCAATGTTAACAAAATACACAAACAACAATGAAGTCGCGACAGAATTCTCGAGTACGCAGACTGATTACGTGGACGTATAAAAGGCAAGACAAAGCAGGCAACGAGTAGTAAGAATTCAGCCAGTCTTGTGTGAGACGCGTTGCGTGTGAAGAAAACAGTCGTGGTTTGAAGATGGTTCTTATAAAGATCTACCGCACATTTGTTAGTGTGTATGCCAACAGAAGTGTAAAGAAGAATAACGAATAAAGCAAATTATTGTCAAGTTGTAAGCGGTGGCACATAAAAGTAGTGCGAACAATAAAGAGTATAACTGAAGCTGAACACGAATTTATTTTTATTTTGTTTGCAAACTCATATTTTAAACGTTTTTAAAAAGGTAAAAACGTAAAAATATTTTAATAATTTTATTTGCACTGCTAGTCAGTTGAACATGAATAAGCGTATGAATATATAAAAAGAAGAAACATGCTTAAGCATTAAAATATTGTCACCTTTTAAGTGTTATGTTGTCTTGCTTTTTTGTTAGATTAAGTGTATAAATATTTGTGTTTGCATTAGAATAATTTCTTAAAGCCATGAGAAAATTTTATTATTGGATATCCCATACTATAATCCTATTACAACATTCTCGAATTTACCTTAAGTGTTATGACATACGCAACAAATTATCTTTTCTCTTGTCTCTAGCAGGCATCAGTGATGTTAACACAAAAATGGTTCTTGGCAATAACAAATATTAGCACAAATTAGACTATACAAGGCTGTATGTAGGAGGCGATGTATAATGTAATTAAATGTTAATCTATTAAACAAAACAAAAAATTTCTATATACTTGTCTACATAAATATACAGACCAAATATTCTTGGCTACCCAACGTTACAGTAAGTATGTATCACGATATCGTCCACATGTAGTTGTGTGTATCCGTTATTGAATTTATGTCGAACAGATGTTCAACCCGATATAATGTTACGATAACTTGATATCCTTTAACACTTTTACATATGCTTTCATTACAAACAAAAATGATTTCATATTCTCTAGAACTTGAAGGCACACTCAAAGCTTTTATACAGTGCAAAACAATAAATATTTTCGACTAAATTAGTTTACATTTTTCGCAGAATAAAAAAAAACTGTAGGTACACATTAAAAGGAAAATGGCTGGCACTTAACATTATTATTCAAATATGTATGTTTGTAATTGGCCATTACAATCATTTATTTAGGATTACAAACTAGCTTCTCACACTACTTATATTGTGTACGTTATTTTTATACAAGAGTGGCGGGACCAACAGTTAATGGTTGATTCCGAATGACAGAAACTTTTAATGGCAATTTTGTAATTTGTTCTCTGAGTTTTTTCCAGCAATCTGCTGAGGGGAAGTCGCTGAAGAAATAGTTTTCCATATTTCCTTCTGTTCGAGATGTCTGAGCCAGGGGTGTTGAACCATTGCCTCACGTCTACTAAGCCAACACACTACCTACTACAACACGGCTAAAACGAAATTCGTAAGACTTTAAAAGAAACAATGACTTGTTAAAATATAGCGATGCAATGTAAGAAATTATATCCTTTGAAATTTCTTTAAGGCATTAAATCTAAATTCATACACTTACATTTATCACTGTATGGTTATGCACACACACATATATGAACATATGTGATTTTTTATTCAACATATTTCGTTTACATTTATTTATTGTCCTCAGTCTATAACAACTTGGCTTGTATAGTCGGTCTCTTAATGTGCTACAGCCATACCAACGTTATTCCAAACCAATATAAAACGAATGTTATATGTAAACAGTGTTGCCATTTTTCGTTATTTGTAACAAAAATTGGTAATTTTTTTTCCGGTTTTGGTAATTTTTTTCTTGGCAAATAATGTAATTAGGAACATAAATTTTAATTCTTTTCATAATTAAAAATGATAAATTGCGATCAGTGTTAATTGCTTGTTTTACTCTTTTGTATTTAAATCGAAAAAAAATTTATTTTACAAAAGTTTTTAAAACAATTTTTTTTCGTGGCAACACTGTATTTGTTTTTTGCCACGTTTTTTTTCTTTTTGAAAAGCTCTGTGTGAACGTCTATGAGTATCATACTGTATTTGTGTTAAGCATTGTTACCTACTGTTGTTGCTTTCTATATTGGCAGCCAGGACAATAAACTGTTTACGAACAGTATACTGACGCTTAGACAACTATTGCAAAAAGACATATGTATGTATATAGGGTGACAGGCAAACATGCAAAGCAACAAAGATAACTGTATACCATATAGTGGCCATTTCGAGTTTTTTTTTGTTTTTATTTTCGAGAAATTGAAAACGCAGGCCATCATGAACTACTTTATAAAGAGAATGTCATAAGAGAATGAAAGTTAAATAGAAGTTCAAAATAAACAAGCTTATACTATATTGGGCATAACATTGTCTTTGGCCACTTATTTTCGAACTACAGTACTGAACACCAGGCTTGTTCTGAGTATTCTTGAAAGTGAAAAAAAAACTGTTCTGGGCACAACAATTTTCCAAATTTTGTGAGTATAAACCGGTCTGTTAAGTATTTGTCGATTTAGGATCATTTGCTTATTTTTTCAGCCATTTTATTTTGAACATCACAATAAATGAATTAAATCAATAACTTGACATGTTTTTTTTATTGATTTTTATAGTAAAATGAACAAGATCGCACCAAAAGATTTATAAAATTAGGAAAAAAATTTGTGATATTGCATTTACTTTTGAGTTATCACCTGTTTCAGATTTTCGAAAGTACATGTAAGCTTGCCAGATAAGCAAAATATTTTTACCAAAGATAAATTTATTTTTATTTAAATTAACTATTTCCAGTGAAACTTAATTATTTTAGTTAAGTAATACTTAAAATAGTGAAAAACTATCAATTATTTACCTTAACAGTTACGAATAAAGTAACTACAAATGGCAACAATTGGCAATTACGAACAGTGGTAGCTTCGGTGTGCGCTGTTGCAATCTCTTTTGTTTGTCAATTTTGTTGTTTTTAGTGATAACAATAAAGCGACGGGTATTTGAATATGTTTTTACATTTATACAAAAGCTAATTTTAGCTTATTTTCACTCGCTTTTTTTACCACAACACTAGCTTATTTTCGGCACATAAAAAGTGGCATCAATTCTAAATAAATCAGCTGTTTTCTAATGTCTTCTTAAATATAAAATCACACCGAAAAGCTAAATGTTTTGTAGTTTTCAGATCACCCCTAAATTCAAATTGTGATTCTAAAACAGTGATGTCCAAAGCTAAAACTGTAGTTGTATTGGTGAGAGAAAGAGAACTGTACTGAAAGAAAAATTGTGTATACTTAAAAATAAATTCACGGACAAAATGAAAAATAAAAATTTATTTTATATATCATTAATAAAATTTTCAACATTAATGCTATTATGACAGTTTCGTAGCAAAGGAATATTTTTTAAGTATGCGCAATTTAATTTATTACGTTGTTTAGAACCAATGAATTTTAAGTCTGAAAAAATCTGTTCACATAGATAAATTGGGATAAGTTTTTCATTCATAATATCAAATAACACTTTTCCCGTAACATTTCCATGAAATGTTTCAAGAGAAAACATTGTTTCAAAAACGTCATTATTTGCGTCTACGCATCTGACACAAATGATAAGTTGACACAAATCATTTATATCTGTGCTTTCGTCTAAGCAAAATGAAAAAAATTCGCAGTTTTTTAATTTTTCTACAAAAATTCCTAGTTGATCTGTTCGTCGAACTACGCTATTCCGAGATAACGGAAACTTCAGATTGTACTTAGTTTTTCAAAACATTTACATAAAATAATTTTAATAAACGTTCCATCAGAAAATGGTCTACCATGTTTAACAATATTTAAACTTATAAGACTTGACAACTCTTTTTTCAAATTTTTATCATCTGTCTTTTCGTTGGTTTCCGTATCAGATAACCACTTCTTCAGTTTTTCCAAAAAAATAATTTTATATTTTAAAAATAATTCTTCTTTTTCCCTATCACTAAATCTATCCTTATTAATATGAAAGGAATCATAGTATATTTTTAAAACATATCCCCTAATTTCCTTAAATGTTTTATAACATAATAGACATTGAGTATTGCCAAACGCATTCATAATCATAAAATATTTTTCGCATGCCATATTTAATTCTTTCAGTGATCTAAACAAAAATATTGAAAGAAAATCGTACACCCACTACACATGTTCATTCGTAGCTGGCTCAGTGACGACTAAACAAAAGAGATAAGAATATGTGTGTTTTAGTCAGCACAATTGTGCTATGAAATGGACATCATTGTTTTAAAATCACAAGTGAATCCTTCTGATGTTTAGAAGATACCTGAACATTGAACCAGTACAGAACAGTAAATTGTTTGTTTATTAATACTGGGCTGTTCGGAAAGTAAATTCGTTTTTTTTTGTGGAAATGACAGACACTTTTCCTATAACATCAATCAACTGGTCATAAACTGTTGAATTTGATAAATTTAACGTCAATCCGATCTTACGTCTTGTTATCAACTAATGCCTTTTTTGCGTCTTTATAAGCTTCAACACGTCTTCCCGAACGTGGTGCATATTCCACATCAAAATTGCCAGATCTAAATTTAGAGAACCAGTTCTGGCACTGGCGTACTATCAACACACCTTCTCTATACACATCGGTCAATTTCTTTCTGGCTTGAACAGCAGTTTTATCCTTTCTGTAGTAAAACAGTAATATATGTCGAAAATGCTGCTTAACGTTCTCCATATTTAAAAGGGCGCCAACCAAAAACTACTAAATAGAATTAATTGGAATTTATCACACACAAGCCGTGCTATGTGAGCCCTTAAAGCCCATAAAAATTGTGCGGCTTAAGTGTGAAGTTGGACGCACAAAAATTACAATTAAATCCCCTATCGGGAAAAAACGAAATAACTTTCCGAATAACCCAATATATTAACCTCATCAGCATAAATCATTACTTAAGTTTGAAATTATAACGTGTTTTTGTGTTTTAGTAACAAAAAAATTTAAATTTTTAACTTAAAATGTAAATAAAACAAACATACACTATTTGAATATCTATGATAAGTAGTCACCGTAGTCTAGTAGGTAGTGTGTTGGCCTATCTGACATCACGAATATAAAGAAATATGAATTAATTTTTTTAATTGGAACAATAAGGAATAATTAAATGGTTCTTCCCTTTTGTTTAATTTAGCAAAAGTCATATTAAATTAAAAGACCAATAAAAATATCATTGTTTAACTTGGTATATTAGGAGCAAACTATATTAAAAACACTCAGAATGTCAATACAAACCCTTCCCACAGCAGTATTAACTGCTTCACATGGCATTTTTTTTTTGTGTAACAACTTTTTTATTACTCTTGCCGAAGAAAACAATTTGTGTAAAAGCAACAGGAGTAGTATTAGCCACAGCGATAGTGGTAGTTAAAAATTAGCTTCATCCTCTCACTTACTTTAACGTTAAGGTTTAGTAGCAAAAACATGTGACCAAGGAATATTGCACGTTGAACAACAGCAAAAAAGCATCGACAACAACAGCAATGTTATTGAGTTTATTGTAATAATATCAATAAAATGAAAAGCAATAACCGGAAGAGAGCATATGTATATAAAGCAAAAGCATTAAGTTTGGAAAACACTTATTATAGATGTCATAAAGACTGTGAAATTATCTTTATAGATATTTGACCAATAAATTACACTATGCGACAAAATAAAAGATATAATACACCCAGATAATGCATAGTGTAGAACACAAAAATATTTTTTTATATTTCTTGAACGCTCTAAACTTTTTTATTTGTTAAAAACCTTTTTTTTGTACTTTACGCACAAATTTATTGATTAGACAAACATTTCTTTACCGATGTCCAAAATTTAAACCTTATGGGCCTTTAAAACGATACACATATATATATATATATGTATATATATTATTTGATTACATATATATATATATATATATATATATATATATATCCCTAGAACTCTACTCTGGGTGCTCGGGCATCAAGCTTAATATTTAAAGTGTTGTCATACATTGTCATCTATGGAGAGCATCAAATTAAAATGTGCCCCAAATGTATATAAAACTAATTTTGTTCTTTTTTCTTTAAAGTTCTATCATAAATAAACAATAAATACATGAATATAAACAAAATGAATTTTGCAACTTATTTTCCAAAATTTATAACTCATGTGAAAACTGGGTGCTCGAGTACCCAGGGTAGGAAAAGTCCATATAAAATATGAGTAGGGTTTTAGGGATATATATTATTTTTACAAGTTTGTCCTTTCATAGGAGCAAACTTTATTTAAAAAAATGAAATAAGTGATAGCATTCTAAGAGTGCATTATCTTATGAAGAGATTGACACTTCGTTTGATCAAATCGGACAAAAATTGCAGTAGTTATTATATAAAGATTCTAACAGTCGAGTTATATTTTTCATATATATTTTATTTCAAATCAACTTTTAGTTAAAAAATTTTCAGAAATTTTGATGGATCTTGATTGTTAATCGGAATATGTGTCAATTTCACGTTTGAGCGACCACCAGTTGGCCAATGTTTGCGCAAAGAGAAATACAAATATTGAAAAAAAACCGACTTCTGATAGTCGTGCAATCAAGATCCATCAAAACTTGACATGACATACATATGTAAAAAATTTAACACTATACTATAAAATTATAACTACGGTAATTTTTGTTCGATTTGATCAAACGAAGTGTCAATATCTTTACAAGATAAAGCACTTTCAGGATGTCATCACTTATTTTACATTTTTTAATTAAATTTTGCAATTAAGAATAGCGAAACTTGAAAAAATCATATTTTCCAAGTTTACCCGATCAAAACTCATAACATATAAGCTTGAACCATATGTTTTCGTATACCATTTTAAAGGCTCATCTGTCCCCTTTTCAAGAAAAACTTTGGATTTCGAAAATAGGTTAATAAATATTTAGGTAATCAATAATTTTGTGTGAAAAGATAGAAAATACTGTTTTTGTCAAATAAAAGAAGTTTGGAGGGTTCGAGAAATCTAAGAAGAATATTTTTGAGTTCTACCCCACAAAAATTACAACCCAGACTATGTCATTATGGTTGTATTTTGACTGTCACACCGTGTTATTTATTAGGGTAAAAGTTAATAAATTTAGCTTCAAGACTATGGCCGTGAATACATTTTACAGTAGTATTGGAAACTTTATAAGAACAACAGTAACAAAATCGAAAAGTTCACCAATTTTAAACATGTAGCACCATAGACATTTCATAAGTACGCAGGATATGGATAAATATATCATAAAATATATAATGATGATGTAATTGTTATTGAAAGAAAAGTAAGAATATTTTATTTTTAAAAAAATGATATACAGAGTACAGCAAAAGTCTAGGTACCTCAATATATTTCATGAATTGAATCAATGAACCCAATCATACTGCTGCTAATGTTAGGATGTGATTTGCCTACCAAATTCTCCACAGGCTTAATACTCTTGCACAAAGTCCTGTTATAACTCCAAGGGAGTATTTAGGACATCATTTGGAAGAACAGTTACGTGGTCGCGAAACCTGAAACAAAAGTCACCCGAAAAACTCGCTCATGAGAGCATGGTGGCAATTATCAACACAAAACGCTAAACGAAATTGGTACATTCAATGTCAAATTAGTTAAATGAGGAATGAGATATAAAATTTTAATATGAAATGAAGATAATGAAATGAAAGTGAAGTTGTTTCTTGGTTGAAGTTCATAAGCACAATCTTATTATTTATTAAAAATTTTTTGCTTAAATACTAACAACTAACTATTTTCTAAAATTAACATATACATATAAACATATATCTAATGTTAAACATATCTACAACTTACATTACAAAGTACATAGGTTAGGTTAGGTTAGGTTAGAGGACGTGTACTTGTCAATTAAGACAAGTACAGTACCCGGAGGTCGAATTGACCCTTTGTACAACGTCCTAGTTTCTCACACCACATATGTTGTGTGTGTTAATTTTATACATGAGTGGTGGGACCTACAGTTTAAAGTCGACTCCGAAAGACAAATTTTTATTTATTGAGAAACTTTTCATGGCAATTTTATTTACTCTCAGAGTTTTTGCCAGAAATCTACTGAGAGGAAGTCGCCGAATAAATACTTTGTATTTTGTCGTTGACGCCTGGCCTAGGGCTCGAACCCAGGCTTTTGCGTCTAATAAGCCAACACACTACCTACTAGACTACGGCGACTTCTACAAAGTACATATCATATCATTAATTTGGAGTTTTGCCTACGTTTCTTATTTTGTCCAACTTACAAAGCATTGCACGCGAGCAATCGTTGAGTTCTTCTAAAATATCGAATTGCATTAAAATATAGAACAACGTTCAGCACTGACCGATCTTAACACAACAGTTTATTCGTACTTTGCTTTTTTTAACTTTGTTGACTTTTCTTTTGTTCTTGGTTTGGCCGATTTATTTTTGTTTGCAATAAATGACTTTATTAATACATTACACTACAAATATATTGAGCCTTTGAATTTTAAATTTCTTGTTCCTAAGAATGCCTACACTTTTGCGGTGAAAAGATGTAGAGTTAACAGATAGTTTACCTTATTTTTCTTATGGTTTTTAAAAATCATAAAAAGTTTCTTGTTGTATTATAAAATAGAAATAAATTAATAAAATAAATACAAAAAACCTCAATTATTTTTACAAATTATTACTTAAAATTCATAAAATTGTTACACATATTGGGATACCTAGACTTTTGCTGTCCATTGTATGTATAAGTCATTATGAAACTTGTTAATTTCTATAATTTCTATTAAATAATGAACAAGGTGTTTGAATTAATTTCATAATCGACCCTTCAACTTTGTTAAACTTTTCTCCTATCTTTTTAACCCTGGACGGTTACTGTTCGTCGAATCGACGAAGCTCATTTACCCTTTATCGTATAACTCTTTTATGTTTGATCAAATATCGCTCTTTTTTCAACAACGATAGTTGATAATGGAAGCTTGCAGTCAGTAGACGAAAATAAGTTTTTTTCTTCGTCGATTCAATGAAGAGTAACCTTACTGTACAAAAATGACCATTCAAAATTAAAAAAAATGGGCGAGCAGAGTACGTTTAATCACTACAAGCTTTCGTTATCAAACGAAATTTGGTCAAAATTAAAAGAATGTACGAGCAGTAACCTGAACGTACAAAAATGAAGAGTAACCGTCCAGGGTTAAAGGAAACTTCGGAAAATGACTTACAATACCTAAGAATTACCTAAAAATAGAATCTAAAGAATATTTGCTTACCGTATGAAATATGTATGTACATAGTTAAAGAGTAATAATTAAAAACCAAATCCACTTACAGAAAATTTCTGTTTGTAATGATGTCTCCCTTTTAAACAACCGCTTAATAGAACAAATAAAACAGAAATTACGTCATTTAACGGGAAATAATTCACACTTTATAATCCTTAATTATACTAATCTTACCAGGGATTATACGAGTACTTTTCCCATTGCTTATAATTCTTTCATTCATGCTTCTCTTATATGATTATCGTATGGCTAAAGATAACTTAAAGTAGCATTCATCGGAATAATTTTTAATAGGTTTACAAAAATAGGCATTCCATATGTTCTGCAATATCGACCTCCATAATTTGCTAAACTATAATATAATTTTCTGTTTGTTTTTTCTTTATAATTTGTAAACAATGATAAAATGGAATGTAAAATGTTAATAAAAAAAATAATTAAAATTAAGTGCTTTCTTTTAAACATTTCAACATGCAAACGCTTTCCCAATAATTCGGTAGATGTCTTAATACGCGCATCGCTGAGCTGTTAGTTGGCCGTATGGTATTATAAAAAAAAATACCAAAAAAGTTTACGCCACACGCCACAATAATGCAACTCCCTCTTGTATGGTTTAATAGTATGTGCAAGTCATGTGCAGTGTGATGAATAAAAATATAAACCAAGTATGTGCAAGTGATGTGTAGTATGATGTATACAAAATATAAAACAACTCACGTCAGGATCTTTGTTAAGCGCATTCTATCTTTAAAATTAAATAAAACAAAGTGTGCGTGAGATATCATTGAAGTCCGAAATGTCTAATTCTTCATGACTCATAAATTAGGTTGAATTTGACCAATGATATGGGATATGTTGTGGTTAGTGGCTTATTCGTATATACCTGCGATTAAAGACAAGCTCACAAGAAAAATTCTAACGGAGCCAAATCCCTCGATCTCGGTTGCCACTTCACATGATCTCCAAGTGCGAATATACGATGTGACAGTGAAAGACCTATTGCCATTGACAGTGAAAGACTTACTGATGCCACTGCTTCTCTTAACGTAGCACATCTGAAATATCTGATCCTCTATGAGTCATAAATCAGGCTGAATCTGACCAGTGATATGGGTTACTTATGGTTTGTTGCTTATTCGTATACACCTTGCGACCACAGAAAACCCCACAAGAAAAAGTCTAACGGAGTCAAATCGATCGATATCAGTTGCCTCTTCACATCACTTCCACATGCGAAAATACAATGTCGCATGGTCTGTGTTGCATAGTTCTGTTGAAACCACATTTCGTTGTTGTCTAGGTCATCTAATTCAAGCCGTTGGCAGTAATCTCAAAGAAATATGGACCGATGATGAATTGAGCCTTCTCCAAACAGTGAATTTTCTGAAGCCATTAGACGCTCTTAGATCTCATATGGATTGGTATCAACAATCCAGCAATAGGCCTTTTCGCTGAAGATGATTTTTAGATAGAAATTAGGATCAGTTGCCAACTGCCCAAGAGCCCACTCATCGAACATATGTATGTCGTTATCTATGATCGTCCTTGGTGATTTCGAAAAGAGACTGAATAAATGACAGGTAATTTGACAGATATAGCTTCAACAAGGTGGCACTTATCAACTGGCACAATTCAGAAGTTGCTGTTGGAAGACCCTACACATATATAAAATGCGTAAACTTTGAACATTATACATATTACAGTATATTTATGTACAATATATGAATATGTATGTATATACATATGTAAGCATAAAGCATTTTATGAAAGCCGATTTTAATATTATAAATGCATTACTGTGTATGCGTTCTGGACACATACATATGTATATTTGCATATTTTGTAGATGAATTAACACATATAGGCCACAGCCTAACATGCACAAATTTTCTTTTATTCTGGTATAACTACAGACATACATAAGGAGACGTATATGATCAGAATATCACACTTGTATACTGTAGTTGAGAACGCAAACACATATGTGCGTATATTAAAACTTTTATATTTTCCCATCATATTTAATCATATTAAAATATTAAACCAGCCAGCCTGCCAGCCAACCAATCAGTAGTAGTTGCGTGTGCTTTAACTTACCAAAATGGTCAACACTTTCCTGCCACATTGACTTTATTTCTTTACTTTGTTTAATAGCAACTTATTAAAGTTAACATAGTGAAGTAAAATATAATGAAATATGCTACAGGGGTTTAAAAATAATAAAACAAAAACCGGAACGACGTATAATCCTTTTATGCCACACTGCTGCAGCTAAATGCAGCATTATAATCTAATTGGCAAACTTTATTTATCATAATATGACGATCCTGGATTTTCAAGTTGGAGATTTAATATTAGTGAAATTAGAATCTAAGAAAAACAATCAAAGCTCATATAAGGGACCATATGAAATAGTTAAAAGATTAGGAAGAAATTCTTTATTAGACATAAACTCTATAGAAAAACATTTTACAATAATATACTTAAGTTATGTAAAAAAAAACATGAGTAAACATTAGGTTAATAATAATATTTAATATTAAGACTTAATTTACTTAGACATTAATATTGGTATATCCAAAACAAACCAACTCATATGCGTGCGTGATGGTGTGTTACAATTATAATATAATTATACAGAATGTTTTTAAAAAATCGATAAATCGCCCTGCAATTACCGCCTTAATTGAGTTTTTGGCTAGCTTCTATTAAAATAAAATTGTTACAATTATACTTTCCCTATTGTATCCTATACTTTATAGTCGTTTACTATTTCTATTATTATTAAACTTTTAAACGAGGGCCATTACGTTCTGTCAATTTTCTTTTACTTTTATTTGCTTTGTAACATAAACATTATTGAAAATAAATTGAGAAACATATTTCTAATATAAATAACTAGCTGTACCATGCGCATGTTGCTGCGCCACCAACTAAAATAAATTTGAAGCAAAGACATTACACAAATGTCCAATTAATTTTGAATAATTTTATTTATTTTGTTTACCGTAGTCCTTATGATTCAAATGAACGGGCCTGAGTAGTACGCATTCGATCAGTTTCTAATCTCACTTCTCGTTGTTCAAGTGGTCAAGCGAACAAGTCTCAGATGCATATACTCAAAGATTTTCCAGTCTCAATGCTTGTCTGATTCTGAGGCTCGTAATGCTCTTTTCTGTAGGTCGACCAATTGCTTTTCATTCATTTTGAATAATTTTCACTGACGCCATCCATCAGAAATTAATCGCACCAACCTCCGCACAGTTTACGATTTAATTCATTTTGAGTAATTTTCAGTGACACCACCTGTCGGAAATTGGTCAAACCAACTTAGAAACTTTCGTCGGCTCGCAACGACTTTGCTAAAGATCGTAACATGATCAAATGCATAGTTTACGATTCTATAAGGTGCATACAAAGAAACATTCATTTTTATTAATATAGACTATGGGAGGTGACACGCCAACTATAGCCATTCCGCCCATTTTGTTCATATATACGTCAAAGTCGTCCATACAAAATTTGAGGACTCTAGCTGTTGCTATTTATAAGATACATACATACATACATAATTGGCCATTACAACCCTTCAGTCAGGATTACGGCCTAGCTTCTCAATTATTTATATTATTAATCAATATTTATAAGATATGCGACATTAAATACTTATTGGGTTTGTTGGCGTGCCACCTCGCCTACTTGAAATTTTAAAATAAAAAGTAGCCTATAGTTCTTTCGAGACATACAGGAAGGTACTGTTAAAATCGGTCCAGCCGTTTGGCCGTCCATAGACTTCAAGCAAACAAACCCACAAACAAATAAACACACATTAATTGTTTATATGTATATAGACGTATTTCAATTACTGTCGTGTATAAAATATTACGTAGAGCTGATGGGTGACATATACGTAATATTTTGTTAGACAATAACACTCATACTTTTTTATTTGCCTATTTCAACATATAACACCTTCCAGGCATACAGAAGATACTGTGAAAATTTCAAGAAAATCGGTTCAGCGGTTGAGAAGTCTATAGACTTCAAACAAACCCACAAACAAATAAACACACATTCATTTTTATATATAAGATTATTGTAACCGTTTTTAATTATATCTAAAATCGTTTTGGAAATTATTTATATTATATACATACATATAATATGTATGTATGCATCTACATAAGTATAAATCATTTATTCATAACTAACTTCTATTTGGTAAAAGAAGCGATTTTAACATTATATTCATTCACAATGTTAACCTATAATGTAAAGACTAAATAAATAGTATTACTGGTGCAGAGGTTTGGGTTCTCAAATAACTGAAGTTCAATCACTTTAAATTATATCACAGCATCGTTTGAAACGTTATTTAACTATACTTGTAAGGACTTTGGGTTAATGTTCCTACTATGTACTACCTGCTCAGCCTTGTAATTTTATAAATTTACATTTCACTTCTCGAATGTAGGCAAATATTTTGTTCACACAAATTATATTATAGCGAAGACGCAAATTTACACGGAATATATAATAGACGCACTTCAACAACTTATGAAGAAATGAAAAATACTAACAATTTTTAGTTGAAGTATATCTATTCTTTGAGTGAGCTTAAAAGTAAAATTTTTGATGAAAAAAAAATTTTAACTCGGACCTCAAAAAGTAATTCCTGCAAGTTATCGAATAGCTTCAAAATAAAATGAGTCTCCCCTTTTGATTAACACAATAAGAACATAAGGAAGTAAGAGTCCTCGAAAGGTACTTCTTCTTAAAGCACGTATGGCATGTATGTACTCTAACGATTGCCGTTTGTCAAGTAAAACCTACATTGTAATAACAGAACAATGGTCGAAAAGAAGATTACTTTTTTTAGAATTATATCCGTCCTCCAAATGTTGGATTTGACCCAAAATAAATACAATTAGGTATAACGGCGTTTGCTGATGATTTCAAAGTGCCTAGACTTGTCGCCGCGGTCTGGTGAGTAGATCAGACATCTCCAACAAAGGCGTTTATTGATTTTTAATCTGGAACCTTTAGTCACATAATTTTTACTTTCCTTTTGTAATATTTCATACCTTCCTCTCTAGTTATTTCGATTTTTTTTTTTATTGTTAACAAAATTGAATTTGAAGAAAATCTGTATTAGTTTTTAGAAAATTATAGGCTTTCGAGACTTGGAAGAATGTTGTGGTCCATGACTGTATATATATAAATTGAAAAACATTAAAAACATATTTTAAACACTAACGTAATAATTTTTCTTAATAATTTCCTAACTTTACTCCCAGATTTTGCATGTCACTTTTTCGAATAACGTCGATTGAGGACTGTCAGCAAATTTCGTTCATTTTCATTACTTTGAAGTTTATTAGCGAGTTTTCATTCTGAAGCTTTTAGTGCACTGAGTAGAGTATTACAATTTGACCGAATTTATTCACGCTTTTATAAAGTTTTAAAAAACTCTAATGTAAATAATGTATACATATGTACATATATAGAATATACTTGCATTTATCATACAAAAACATCGAGCATAAAAGTACTCTAACCGTATCATCAAAAATTTTCATAAAGCTTTTAATACCGCAAACAATAAGAAGTTCTTGAACTTAAATGATGTACACTCAACAGTGCAAATTAAAAATCAATTAAAGTAAAATTGTATGTTCAATACTCAAATTGATTTTCAATTTATTTTTATGCGATTTACAAACAATTTCAGTTTGAAATGTTTGCAAAATACAAAGTTATATAGAAATAAATTATTTCAGAGATATAATGGCCCTTTTGCCAATTAATAGTTTTATTTAATATAATAAAAAAACTTTGTTAAAAACAGTTGTTAAGGAAATGAGCAGAGTAATTAACAAAACATGTGGTTTCAATTATTTAACACATACCTACAATAAAGAAACACATAATAAAAAAAGGTCATAAATATGTATGTTTATTGATTAAATTTCAATTAATTTCAATAAATATTTTACGTAAATTGTTTGTGTTTATTACAGACAGTCCATCTGTAGTTACTAACCAACAGCTTTCGATGTCGCCTTAAAATCAAATTTTAATTGAATAAAGTTTGCTTAACTATTTATACATAAATGTGTAAATTAAATATTTATATATAAAGTGTTCGGTTGTTCTTTTCAATAAAATATGATATTTATATTTATATTAACACTTTTAAATAATTGTATATATAATTATATATAAAATATTATAATAAATAAAGATAAATAACTCGGTGCGACAGTCAAAATACGCTCAACTAATGTCATAGTGTATATTGTCAGTTTTGTTGAATAGAACTCAAAAATATTTGTTTTACATTTCTTGAAACCCTAAAACTCGTTTTGTTAGACAAAACCTGGGATACCCTTAAGTACTCTGCCCTCTTGAAAAAGGAAAGTTGAAGCAAAAGCTGATTAAGTGAATTATTAACTGAGAAGCATCTGAAAACAATACTACGAAGACCATTCAGTTGTAAGCTTTGGCTCTGATTTCATCTTAAAGAGAGTGTGCGGATCAAAACCCGTTACTTTAATAGACAAATTATCCTCTTTTTGACTCGATCAGTGTTACACACATAAATACACAAATACTTTTGTGCTGTACTGGAGGTATTATTATTTTTCAAAATAAATAATTTAAAATTGTCGCTGAAACATTGTAAATACATGTGAAAAAATATGAAATCAATTAGTCTTACAGAGACAAATTTTTTTCAAAATTCGATGCACTTATTCAAATTTATAATATAATAATAATATAATAATTTTTTCATCAAAATTGATCACTCGCTTCACTCAACTGACTATAAAGCTGTAGTGTTAAAACAAATACCTTTAGATGTACAAATTCTTCCTGAATCTGATTAAAATTAAAAAAAATTACCAATGCTTTACCGGTTAAAGGGTTAAAACAATTTTATTCCTCAAAAAATAATAACTCAAAATATTTGACATTGATTTTCCGATTTGAATGGTGAATACAAGATTTGGTTAAATAGTCAAGCTATTATAAGCACTAATGTTCGTCCAATTTAAGAAACTTCTGTTAACGAATTGAAAAACAATCCAATGAGCTGGCGAACAAGTCCAGTCGCGTTAACTGTTTTTTACAGGAAAAGCAAATAACTGAACTACATATAGGTTATATGTTAGGTCAGAACAATTATATGAATTTCAAGTTTGAATTAATTTATAGCTTTGTATTTTTCAATGAACAAAGTCTTTCAATTTTGTTAATTTACTTAATTGCTTTGTCATTAAATTTCCTTTTCATCTATTTTAAATTTCCTTCCATCTATATAGTTATCTATTCCATTAGAACATAACAGTAGTGTTTTTCTCAAACCTTAGCACTGAAATTACATTGTTACGAAAATGGGAATGGTGTTGCATCGTTTAACATTAAAATGATAAACAAAAGCTACAAAAGCAATGGCCTTACAAGCTCAAGAAATAAACAAAAATATAGTAACAACATCAGTATAAAAAAGGGATAAACAAGTAAACAAACAGGCAACCACAACACTGCAAGGACAAAGGTAAACAAAATACACAAAAACAATAACGTAAGCAACATGTTTACATTTATAGAAATCTCGCGAAGGCGATGTTATTTTCCTTCAAGAGCATTCATCAGACATCAGGCAACGGAGTCAAAAAGAGTTCAGTCAGTCTTGTGGGAAGACGCGTTGCGTGTGAAGAGAATAATCTTGGTTTAAAGATCTCTGTTATAAAGATCTATTAAACAATTGTTATTGTTTACGCAAAAGAGTGAAAACAAATTAAAGCAATTGTTGTTGTTTACATCAAGTTGTGAACAGTGGCTCACAGAATTGTGCGAACAATAAAGGATTTATTTAAAACTAAACGCAAATTTATTTTTATTTGCAATCCACGAGCTCATATTTTAAACGTTTCTAAAAAGGTAAAAACGTAACAATATTGTTATAATTTTAATATTGTCTGTAGGAATTTAAATTGTAAAATATTTCGATGTATGTAATTTTATCCCTTTCACGTTCTGGTACGCAAAAGAGCAAACATAATTAAACAAATTACAAAGAAGAAACATTAGAAGAAACACAAGAATCTCTTGTGTCCGACATGCTTTAAGGTCGCCAATCTTTCTACTGTATTCCTATTAGTATTGGGAGATAATATATACCATTACAAATTGATATAAAATATTGAAATTTATTCGTATAAGTTGCTTATTTATGCATTTAATGCTTCCTTAACATGTTCGGAAAGTATAGACTGTTTAATTCTTCTTATGTGTCATACATTTTGATGTTAACGCGCTTTCAAAGGAAAAGAAGATATAGCGTGGTGTTTTATTGTCAGCATAGAGTAAAACTGTGGTCACACTGAAACAATATTTCCTTCAAATATGTTTAATCGTATTTGCATTAAATTTTTCTATAGTTTGTTTGCTGGTCACATTGACGGTAAATATTTGACAAAATTTATTTACCCAAATAACAAAGAAACAGCATCAATTGGAACAAACATGTTTTCACTGCGGGCAGACCGAAGTAAATATTTTTTATTTTCTCATAAACAAAATTTGTTTCATCAGAAAAAGAGAAACAAACGAAAAGGTACACATGATTAAAAAAACAAAAACAAAAAAAACAGAAACTTCGCAAAACGAAAATAAACAAATTTGTTTAATCAGAACAACAGAAATAAAGGAAAAAATATAACATAAATAAATAAATGAATAAAAATAAATAAAAATTCGAAATGTAATATGAGAAAACATTATTTGTGTTAAGTTGCGGAGCAGCCGCCATATTCTTTGCCAAAAAATAAATTAAATTCGCACAGCTGTTTAATTGTTTTCTTTTCTACATCAGTGTTGAAAACTAAATTGCGTTTAAAGGATAAGATATAAAACTTAATACCATACTGTATATATACATACAAATTTTGTACCGTCGAAGGCTGGCTTTGGAGATATTGGTCTCTAAGGTCCAGATATTAAATTGCTGCTTTAATAAAACTTTGAAATATAATCATCCCTGAAATGGATATCAAAGAAAAGTTCTTTCAAAGAGCTTTCGATTGAAGTATTAAAAATTGGAACCCATTTGTCTATTAAACAAAAATTATGATCTTTACTTGATTTTTTTTTACAGTATTTCAATTTTCTTGGAAATTAGTAGGTTAATAAATTTTTTGTTCCATATAACTTTCTGTAGCAAATTAAATGTAAGGTTTTACATTTGGTACAAACTTGCATTTAAAAAATGTGATAAAAAATAATATTTTTTTGTTCCTGGTTCATAATGAACTAATGGATCAAAACTTTTAAAAACCTGTCGAAAGGTCTTTACACTATTTTTTTTAATTTCTACTTTTCATAAGTTTATTATTAAAAGCTCTCCGTTTTGGTAATTTTATGAAAAAATTGTATAATTTATTATTAAAAGTGGACAACACTGCTTGCAACAGCTGTTATTTTCCACTGTTTGCTCTTACAAAATTTTTGCACGATCAAATATTTATTTGCTCGAAAAAAGGAGAAAATATTTGGCACGGGTAGTCACTATGGCCATATTAGAAACATTTTTGTTTGCAAGCAAATAAATTTGTTTTCTCAAAATCTTGTCTGCACCCCTAAAATATTTTATGGTCACACTAGAGCAAAGAAATAAATGATCTTTTACTTCAAATATTTACTCAGTCTGACCATAGCTTAAGGTGTTATTATATTCCTTATAATATATATATATTCCTTATCAAGGACTTCATACTTTTTGAATCTTGAAAAATATATGTTCTCCTAAATTCAAACACTCTGTGAAAAAATCTATAACGCCTGCATGAGTTAGTTTTACAATTAAATTTAGAAATGGAATCAGGCAATGACGAATAAAATTAGATGAAATTCAAAGTATCTACAGTTTTATTATGCTCTGTATCATCTACCAACGTGAAATGTTTGAAGAATGAGTTGTATTGAACGTAAGTAGTCGATGGTTCCATATCGTCATCAATAAATTTGGAGACATCCTGCTCCACTTAGTCTGATATGAATTTATCTTCAGCCTTATCAGTCGTTAGCTATTCTTCTACTCCGCTATCAGTATTGCTTTTTGGCTGTGATTATTTGGTGCAATTATTTGGCGCTGGACAAAGAGCCTACAACACTTCAATCGCTTGCGTCCAAGGTTTTCAAGAATGCTCATAACCTAATTTCAGTTCCATAGCTATTCACATTAGATTATGTTGAGTATTTATTATGATAAAAAGCTAATAAATGAATATCAAATTTAGTTTCACATTGAATACTACATCATTCATGAGACTATAACTTCCTCAACTTTTATTCAATTAGCCAAAAAACAATTTTTAGTTCGAAAATAAGACTGAAGATTACAGACTTTAAAAATTTTTAATTATTCTGAAGATAATTACAATAATACTAATGACAATTACGAAATTTCTAATGACGTTGTTGATACTAATGTTACATTTTTTAAATGGTTTCATTGATTGTAGGTTACTTGGTGGTTATCGCTTTTTTATAACCAACTTTCTCAAGATATATGTATATTTTAACTATATGTATATTTTAACTACGTGTGTTCTAAAGTATGTATGTATGTTCATATATGAAACACTTGGGCAATTCACATAAGCCTTTGTATTGTTGTATGGCGTGTATTGTTGGACGAAAATACAACAGTGAATGCTTGTCGTTTATAACTTTCATATACATACAAATCCGATACACTTATACACACTTTTTTCATATGTTTTTAAAAGTCGTATTGGTTTCGTGCTATTATCAAGAAGAAGAATAAAAATACGAAATATTTTCTATGCAACTTGAGTTCACAATTAGCATTTCAAAATTATATTTTTCGCACAAATAATTATTTAATTTACTTTTTTCTGCAATATTTTTAATTTTGCTGCTTGAAAATCAGATTATGAATAATGTTGTTCGTCTTGACGTTTGGTATACGAAATACACAATACAACATAACATGGAGCGTTCAATACAACATACACGATACAAAGTCGTGTGAATTGCTCAACAGTTGCCCTCATAACGTTTTTTAAATTTCAGCCCTTCAATTGTATTCTTTGTCCTTGAAGAAATAACAACAACAATAATACGATGATTGGCATGGAGTTATTTTTTGTTGTAAATTTAGGCCATTAAAATTAAACTTCTATGAGAGTAGAACGAAGCATATTTTTGATCTGATATAGACTGGACTGACTGGATATAGTCATTAAAAAATGGGCAGAAAGAGAAGTAGCAATACATGTAAAAATACAGTCATTCAAACCAGCAATGCCATTATGGGATTAAGAAAAATATCTTTTATAAATAGATATGATAAAAGAAACTCTGATGTTTTTATATAAAAAATTGAACATTTTATTTCGAAACAAAAAAGAAAACCAAAAATGAACTTATTCTTAAATAAATACATGCCAATAAAGTTTATATACAATAGAGACAATAAACATAAATTAATTTCTTTGTAAATTAAAAGTTAAAGGTTTTTGCGTCAATGCTACCAATTTCGTGGCAACACTCCCTCTTCCAAAATACTTTATTCAAGGCTTATTTGCCTTTAATGTCTTGTTTTTTGATTATACCTCAAACGAATACTAATCATTCTATGCTGTCTTTGATTTTACACAACATGTTTCGCTGAAGTCGCCGTAGTCTAGTAGGTTGTGTGTTAGCTTATTAGACTTTAAACTGTAGGTCCTGCCAAACATATATAAAATTAACGCACATAACATAAGTGGTGTGAGAGGCTAGGTCGTAATGCTGACTGAGGGGTTGGTAACAATTATTTATATTTATGTATGTTTCGCGGCTCAAGATCATAGCTAAATTTAAGAATACCTTGGTTCGTATATCTACTCTGAATTTAATTTACTGCCAGAATCTATGGTATGCTAAATGCTTAAGATCACTGCTTCATATTACTTTGTGTACAAAAGCCGCTTTTTGTGGCTTATAAGTTTTTTATCCTCAAGCCGAATAGTTTCTGTACTACAAACTTTTCCACATCGTTTTCCAATTCTATTCGTATTTTTTATCTTATCAGAGAAGTTAAGTTTATCATTAGATTTGAAATTATAGGATCGTTCAGACCTTGGCTTCGTATTACTATTTCTTCTTGCTTGTATCTTTATATTGTTCTTTGGATGGTGGCATAACTTTATTCAATAATTTCAATAAACGGTGTGTGAAAGATTTAAATTTAAATTTCGTTTTGCAGTTTGCATACAAACTTTATTGACTGACTGTATTGTATACAGTATGACAATAAAATTTTGTTGTGTTTAACCTCTTCTAACGTTGACTACATTAAAAAATCACACAAAACCATATCATAATAATGTGTATTTAAATTCTTTCCTATACAGTAACTGTAAGGGATAGAATTTTATGAGAAATTTCAGACCAATATCTAGATGTGATGTGTAATATAAAGAAAATTTATGTCGCATGCTAAATTAGCAACACATAAATAACTTTAATGTATGAATATTCTCATATAATAAATTATCATTATGAATTCGTATTGCTTTTCTTCACTCACTTTTGTTTGCACTGCTATTGATTTCGTAATAATTACGGATGTGGAATGACAATTGTAACAATTGAATTATATTGAGTCGTGTAAAAAATTGATTATGTATTAATTCACAATACAGTACGGTTGCTATATGGCAACTGTTTTTTTTTTTCAAATATCTTATTGGCAAATAGAATCTAAAAATACTAATTTTCATTAGAGTGAGATCAACAAAAATGTTTGGAGTTTTTAATAGTATATTATGATACTGTGTTACATCATTTAACATTAACATGATAACCAAAAGCTACAAAAACAAAAACAATGGACTTGTTTACTTGATCAACAAATAAACAAAAAAATAGCGATAACAACAGTATAAAATATAAACCAGAATAAATGTAAACAAAATACACAAACAACAATGAAGCAGGCGAAGCAATGAATATTCGACTTCAAGGTCATTCATCAGACTGTTGACGTCGCCATATAAAAGGCAAGGCAAAACAGGCAATGGGATCAGTAAAAATTCAGTCAGTTTTGTGTGAAAACACGTTGCGTGTGAAGAGAATAATCGTGGTTTGAAGATATCTCTTATAAAGATCTGTCGAACAATTGTTAGTGTTTGCGCAGAAGAGTGTAAAGAATAATAGCAAACAAAGCAAATTGTTGTTGTTTACATCAAGTTGTGAACAATGACACACAGAATTGTGGGAAAAATAGAGAATTTAATTAAAACTGAACATAAATTTATTTTTATTTGCAATCTACGAGCTCATATTTGAAACGTTTTTAAAAGGCAATAACGTAACAATACACTATTTTGTATTACAATCGCACTAGCTTTAGATTTTCAGCCGAATTTGAATATTCAGAAGGATTTAACTGAAATAATTTTTTAGGAGAAATACTTAATGTGGTTCTCTAGAAGGTATTACGGGGATTATTTTGATATTGCATACATTGCCGTGATAACCCTAATCTCACTGACATAAAAATGAAACAAATCTTACTGCCATTAGCCTAGAAAACTAAAAACGCTTTAGCATATTTATTAAAACAAACGTTCCCACTAATGATGAAGTTACTGTCGTTTACAAATATACGAATAACTTATTTTTATTTTTAATAAAATGTGATTTCCAAACATTAAAGTAAGAAGAGTAGAAAAATAAGCTTTCGCGTATAAAAAGTTATTTTGTATATAAAAGATAAAAATTTTTATAAGTAGAAGATGCCTGGCAAATGTATTAAGAATGATTCAGTTAAAAACTTTAAAACAAATATGATCTACTTTATATGTGCCTCTGAGTCCAGTGTCAGTAGTTAACGTTACACTTTTATATTTCGGTCTCAAACAGAGAGAAATATTTAATTATTCTCAGTTTTTTTCACTGATTTTTTCATATCAGAAGTAAAATAAAAGACATGAAATAACATTAAAAAAAGCACAATATATCGTTGCAACCGAATATCTTTACATCTCGACATCACTGAATCATTCTTAATACATTTGCGAACGGGTATCAGCGGCATATACTCGAAGATTTTCCAGTCTCAATACTCGGCTGATTCTGAGGCTCCTAATGCCCTTTTTTCGTGTTTGAGGTGTAGGTCGACCAATTGCTTGTCATTCATTTTGAATAATTTTCAGTGACGCCTTCCATCGGTAATTAATCGCACCTACCTCCGTCGACTCATGCGCACCAACTTTGTTAAAGAATGCACAGTTTTCGATTTATTCATTTTGAGTAATTTTCGGTGGCACCTCCTGTCGAAAATTGGTCATACCAACTTAGAAACCTTCGTCGGCTCATGCGCAACAACTTTGTTAAAGATCATAACATGGTCAAATGCACAGTTTACGATTTAATTCATTTTAAGTAATTTCCAGTGGCTCCACCTGCCAGAAATTAGTCATACCAGCTTAGAAAACTTCCTCGGCTCATGCGCAACAACTTTGCTAAAGATCATAACATGATCAAATGCATAGTTTACGATTCTATGAGGTACATACAAACATTTATTTTTATATATGTCGACTATAGGAAGTGACACGCCCACTATAGCCTATTGGCCCATTTTGTTCATATATACGTCAAAGTCGTCCATACAAAATTTCAGGACTCTATCTGTTGCAGTTTATGAGATATGCGAAATTAAATACTTATTGGGTACGTGGGCGTGGCACTTCGCCTACTTGAAATTTTAAAATAAAAAGTAGCCTATAGTCCCTTCGAGACATACTGGAAAGGACTGTTAAAATTTCAATAAAAAGTCCAGCCGTTTAGCCATATATAGACTTCAAACAAACCCACAAACAATAAACACACATTCATTTTTATATATAAGAAGATGTGGGCGTGGCACATCACCTACTTGAAATTTTAAAATAAAAAGTGGCCTATAGTTCCTTCCAGAACTTCCAAATTTCAAGAAAATCGGTCCACCCGTTTAGCCGTCTATAGACTTCATACAAACCCACAAGCAAACCCACAAACAAATAAACACACATTCATTTTTATATAACGTATTTCAATTACTGTCGTGTATAAAATATTACATAGAGCTGACTGGTGACGTATACGTAATATTTTGTTAGACAATAACACTCATACTTTTTTATTTATTTTATTTTGTTTGTTTATTTCCTTCCAGACATACAGGAAGATACTGTGAAAACTTCAAGAAAATCGGTCCATCCGTTTAGCCGTCTATAGACTTCAAACAAACCCACAAACAAATAAGCACACATTAATTTGTATATATAAAAAGATTTTCAGTTTAAACAAAAATGTTATAAAAGCATTTGTTCGAACTTCTAATGGCTATGTATAGTGTATGTTTTGACTACAGTGGTCGAACGAATGTCTTACTAAACACAGCAATAAGTACACAGTAAACAAACTCTTACTAAGCCAGCAATAAGTCAAATAAATGTGCACATACCCTGCCGTATATTTCTTTCACAAGCAGTTCAATAACACAGTTTAAAGTACAACAGCAAACAATGATTTAAATTAAATTGACTGTACAATTGACAAATTCAAATTTATTTCACTTCTTAGGCTTAGTAGCATTTGATGTATTTTGTTGATTTAGGAATTTTCCAAATAAATTTACAAATCAAAAGGAATTTAGTTTTTCCTTTATATACACCGTATAATCGAATTCCTTAAAATGAGAATGATGCCATATCATCACTATGGTACACTACTGTAGCAACAATTTAAAAGTCTTTTTACAACTGTTGAAAACATAACGATAACTTCAGTAGTAATTCTAACAACATAAATAACTGTGAACGAATTAAATCTTTACGAAGTTACTTACTAAGCATAAATTATCACTTAAGGTAACCCCTTTCCTATCTTCCATCCTTCGAAAGAAATAACACACCCATTATGACGCAAATGTATAAATAAAAAGTTTTTGTTCCCCACGTTATCTAGTTTATGTTAATGAAAAATTTTTTCTCGACACTCATCCTCTTTAACACCCACAAAAGACATAAGAATGATGTACTGTAAAATTATAAAAATATTATCAATTTTAACAGTTAAATGACTTTCAAAAACTGCCAACAACTGTCCTTAAAAATCATCAGTATTAGCTGAAATAGATACACATACTTTTGTACGGTATGTTCATACTTTCACTCCCAATAAAATAACCGGAACTCACAAACAGTGAGCAAGAATTAAAAAAAATTATTCATTAATTTTGGCATTTACTGCATACTTTAAATGAATGATGGCACCTTCTTTATTAAAGCAAGGAGGCTGTAATGCAGCGAAGGTTTTATATTATGACTCCAATCAAGAAAGAAGAAACTATTTTGGAATCGATTCAAATATTTTTCATAGACAAATTGTGTTGAGAATCCCAAATTAAGGATCTTTAAGTACTTCATTGATTTTTTTGTTAATCCTTCTGACCGTTTATAGTTCTACAGTTAATATTTAATATTAAAATTTAGTAAAATAACATTTCGTTCAACAGAACAAACACTTAAACTTTCTATTTTGTCTTGGAACTCTACAGGTTAAAGTACTGCAATATAAATTATACATGAGGTCGCATATAAACTTTACAGATAAGTAAACGGAAACTCTTACAATTTCATGTTTGTGTGATTATCAATGTGTTCTTTTAATTTTCCTTTATTGAGGCTGATAAATTTATTTACTATTTGCAACAATACACACTCATTAATGTGTAAATAGGATGTAGGTGCTTCAGGTACTTGCAGGGAAGCTCCACTCAAGCACATATTGAGTATATTCAGTGTGCATATTACAATTAACCAAACACTTTCTGTTCGTATTTGACAACTCAAATGTCAACAACGACAAACAAAAAAACAAAACAAAATAATAACAATGATGATGAAACAACTAGCTGTTTTATTTACAAGCTGTCAAATGAATATTGAATAAACTGCCTGTATTGTTATGGCATAAAACTTAAAATTTTGTATTCAATAAACCGAATATTGACTCAATATAAGTACATGTATGAACATAGTATACTTCTACGCCAGTGGTGTTGTGGTTTTTTACCGGAACGCGTTCCGGACTCCGGTTCACGGTTTGCAAAAATAAGCCAGTTCGTTCCGGTTCGGGTTCGGTTCAAACACTTGTTTATAAAAATAAATAAATAAATATAAAAATTCGTCAAAAATTAGAAAAAAAATCAGCAATTCTTTTTAATTTTTTTTTTTCAAAGCGCCAGCCAATTCTCGTTATCAGAAATCATCTTTAGTTCCGGAACGCGTTCCGGCTCGACAACACCACTGTTATACGCACGTATTTTGTTATCCAATAATTTCTGTCAGTGCGAATAAATGTGAGCAGCACACGTTCTGAATGCCTCCTAATTAAAAATACAGATATTGTTTTTATGTTAATACATCTATACTGTTTCTGCTCACATTTATTATAAAGGGTGTCGAGGTAAAAATGTACTTTTCCGTTGTGACTTTTTATTAGACTGTGAAGAAGACTTGTTCTGATTAGCCATGTACCATACACCAAATAGCGATAAATAAGCCTCAGATTTGAGCCCAGCAATAGCTTTTCGTCTGTTCGTATAATTCTGAGATTTCGCAAAATCAAAATAAGAAAAAACTGAAAGCGTTAAATCGAACGATCTTGGTGGTCACTGGCTAGTCGACATCAAAATATCTTGTCATAATTTGTCGTGGAAATCGTTGCTGCAATAAATGAATTTACGCACGTGCAGTGTGTTAAATGGAGCTATCTTGTTAAAATCAGATGTCGTCCAAATGCATGCCGTCAATTGTCTTGCTCCTGTAACGATTCCCGTTCACAGTCACTGAAATTTCAGTCGCATATTTATTACATTTCTTTCTTATGGATTGTAAGCGATTTATCTGAGCCTCAAATTCGAATTTTGTGTTTCACTAAGCCATTTAAATGGATGCTCTTCAACAGGGAAGATGTATTTTTTAAAACATGGCATTGACCTTACTTTGCTCCATTACCAATGAAATAATTTGCCTTCGCTTACCGTGTGGTCTGTTGGTTTGAGCTACTAAGTAATCTGAATTTTTTTGTTCAAGAAGGTCTATTTTCTAAACTCACTGTGTTGCGAGAAATTTGAATTTGTTGAGCAAGTTGCCTAATTGACTTTCATAACCGCCGTAGATTACGGAAACCTCTGTGTTCGCTCTAGAAGGAAAAATAAAATGATGAGAAAAACAGAAGGATTAGATACGCAAATAAACTTCAGGAGAACCTGAGTGTTTCTCTTTCTTAAAAAACACACAGAGTTTTTAATCATTTTCTAGTGGAGAATCACTAGTTGTGGTTATCTCCCATCATTCTACTGAAAACTACCCTAAATCCCCGTTAGCAAAGACAAGAACCCAGTTAACAATTTGGTTTGGTGATTACCAAAGACAAAAAGGAACATGGGAAATACATTATCAACTGTTTGGTCAAGAAGAGTTCTCCTCACCAAAAGAAGAAAGACATTCAGAATATCGGAATGAACACCAATACGCTGATTCCAACAGCACGATTGGCGTTGCACTGAGTCCCTTCAAACACGCCTTTAGCCATGAAGGCTATATTATTTGCATATCCACCTCGGACAGTTTTGTCAGGAGGACACCACACTGTGGGCATCTCCCAATTGTGTCCATCTTGTTATCCTAGATTCTATACGTTTTCTATCTATCCATTTATGACATCGTGAGGGGTATTACAAAATGCGCCCTTTACGTGAAGAAAGTCACATTAGTATGCTCACATTTAAGTACTCTTAAATGTTACCCACTTAATTGCCAAGAGCTTGCTGAGTAGATCTGCCTGCCCTATGGGCATATTACACAAAATGCAACAGTACCCCTACTAATATATCACACTTTCTTAAAGTGTTTTCAAGAGTAATTGATCTGAAGTAATTTAATTAAGTAGTGTTCTTCTTTTCCTCTTTTGGAATGAGGTTATCCTTTTTGCCAGTCTGTTAGTGTATACTGTAAACAACCCCAAAATTTCGTATATTTAAAATCTATCATGTAAACTCTACTACTCCTAATTTGCTACTTCTTTATTTATTGTTATTCTCTTTTTGAATAAGTAATGACATTGAATTGTCATTGACTTTAACACTTGAAACATACATACTTAGAAAATAACATGATAATTTTGTAAAAGGGAGTCTAAAAAGATTCACCAAAGGGAAAGGAGTTAAATAAAGAGTACTTTTATATTCTCAAAAAACGAGTTTGAGGTTATTGGGGAAATAATAGATTCTTCCACAATACAAAGAGATACAAACCACGGCATATATTTGTTACGAATGATAATAGTTCCTATGCAACTTTGTAAAAAAAGCGCAGGAAAGGTTCCAACCAGAATTTACAATGTGGCTGCCCGCCATTATCTCCACCACTTTTTGGGAAATATGTTCGGAACAGGAATTCTGTTCTTTCAATTTCACTATTAGTATAGCTACCATCTTTACTTCTCAGTGATATTCTTCTGGATCCATTTTTGCAAGAACATTATAAACTTTTGCTGTCTCCGGTGAAAATTGTATGCCTTCACCGAAGTTCGCATAACCTAAATTTTATCCCTCCTAATTTCTTGGTTATACTCTGTAAGCTTTAGCTTATGTACCTGTGTGTGCATTTTATGTCTAGTTCTGTTTCAGAGCCTACGCAATTTGGTTCTGAGTGCAAGTACGACTGTACTAACAGACCGCCCCTTACTCTCTCAGCTACGATTGAAGGGGTCTAGCAACAAAGTCACACTATCTTCGAGTTCATATCGATTTCCTATACATTTGCTTGTTGAAATCGATTTCTCGATTAACCCTAAACTTTCCCTATATGTTTACTAATAACTTGTTTCTAAGTGGTGCAATACGAAAGAGGACATATCTCCCTACGCAGGACAGGGTACAGAAGTTGGCATGCTTGAGCATTACGAGTACTCTGAAGTCCACGACGCAGGCTGGCCTCGATATCACCTTGTCTTTACAACCTTTGGCCATTTTCGGAAATTTGGCTGCTGGAACTGCACTGACGTTTAAGTTCTCAGATATGTTTAGGCTATGTACGATAGACCACGCATCGATACTGCAATCGAAATTGCATGAAGTAGAACCGAAACAACCAGGTTTAAATGTGACTACATGGCACCGAGACTGCTTTCGGACGAACATACAACTCACACTGCCACACGAGAAGAATTTATTGCAGAAGCTGTCAACGGTGAGGGTGACATAATGATCTTCACCGACAGCTCAAAAATAAAATAGGGAAATGGATGTATTCATACAGGTTGCATTACCTGTACTATTACTATTGAACAAGCTGCACGTGTATCTTACACCGAGGACCAACCTCCTTCGAACTTGATCATATGTGTAGACAGTCAAGCAGCATTCCCAGCGTTGGGAACCCATCTCGTCAAATCAAATTGAGTAAGGAATTGTATGGACTCTCGACATCGCCTCTACACGATTCCAGGACACTGTGACTATAGAGGGAAATGAAAAGAGGATTGAAATAATAATTAACAACAACATGAAGACAAGTTAGTGTAGAATCTTACCTTTGCCTTCTTTCCACATGCCAAATTGGTAAATATATCAATACCTCAATTAATTTTTTAAATCGATGTTCTTGTCGACATAAAAAATTTAACTTTAAAAACCAAACACCTACAGCGATATTTTAACAGATGCTCAAAAAACAGTCAAATTACCACAGTGACATAACAACGTGTCAATGGAGAAGATAAATTTCTAATCCAATAAGAGTTTATTTGATGTATTAACAAAATTTATTGGTAACAAATTGAAGAAATTTATTACTTACTTACATCACCAGCGAGTGAGAAAATGTTTTAATAAAAATAAGAAATAAGCTTTGTAGTAAAACCATCACTGTTGTGTAATAATTTATTATAAGCAAGTATATTTGGTGGTCCAAACAAATGCTTAGTTTCTGCACTGCACGGTGTCTGATTTCGCATATGCCAGTATTTTGTACAGGACTTCCTATTCCAAGCGGAAGTCTACACCATCGCAATTGTTGTTTATAGAACTATGTGTCAGTATATCAAACTGTATATTCAACCCTTCTCTACTACAAACACAAGACTTTGCAAAATAAACTTTAAGCACTATGAGGTCTCGAAAATTATATAGGACTTTCTGAGAAAATTGAATCAGCTGGATAGGGGTAATAGGCTCAATCTTTGTCTGATTCCAGGTTATATATAGTTATATATAAGTTATAAGGACTTCTCGGCAATGAGCAGGCAGATGGGCTTGTGAGGAGATGTGCTTCCATACCGCTAATAAAGTTAGAGTTCTTCTTCTCAACCGAAATTGATTTGAGGCAATATTACTTTATTGGGTATTAACAGCTGGTAGAGGTTTGAGCTTTGTATCCAGACTAGCCACAAGTAGTCTGAGAATAATGATCCACCTTCTGATTCTACACTGCATTAAAAGAATTCTTGTTAAGAATTGGTATCGCTCCATTCCCTATATATAGATTCTATAAAGGAATCCCTCTCCGAAGGAAGCAGATATTTATTCTTTCCAAATCCGAATAACATCCTGAAGCTGGTCAGGGAAACAGGATTAAGATTAAGAATATTGTTACGTTTTTACTCTTTTAAAAACTTTTAGAAAATGAGTTCGTAAATTGCAAATAAAATAAAAATAAACTTGGATTTAGTTTTAGATAAATTCTTTATTGTTCGTACAATTCCGTTTGCCATTGTTCACAACTTGATGTAAACAAGAACAGTCTGCTTTGCTTGTTATTGTGATTTACACTCTTCTAAGTAAACACTAACAATTGTTCGTTATATCTTTACAACGGAAATCTTCAAACCACAATTATTCTCTTCACACGCAATGCGTCTTCGCACAAGAGTGACTGAATGTTTACTGCTACCGTTGCCTGCTTTGTCTTGCTTTTTATATCGCAGGGAAAACAGTCTGATGAATGCTCTTGAAGGCGAATGATTTTGCCTTCGCGAAATCTCTATAAATGTAAATATGTTGTTTACGTTATTGTTGTTTGTGTATTTTGTTAACGCTTGTCCTTGCAGTGTTGTTGTTGCCTATTTGTTTACTTGTTTACATACATACATAATTGGTCATTACAACCCTTCAGTCAGGATTACGACCTAGTTCCTCACACCACTTATGTTGTGTGTGTTAATTTTATACATGAGTGTCGGGACCTACAGTTTAAAGTCGACTCCGAACGACAGATTTATGAAAAACTTTTTCATGGCAATTTTTATTTATTCTCAGAGTTTTTGCCAGAAATCTGCTGAGAGGAAATCGCCGAAGAAATACTTTTTGTATTTTGTTTTGATGTCTGGCCTGGGGCTCAAAGTCTGGCTTTTCGTCTAATAGGCCAACACACTAGCTTCTAGACTACGGCGACTTCTTGTTTACTTGTTTATCCCTTTTTATATTGATATTGTCGCTATATTTTTGTTTATTTGTTGATCATGTAAACTAGTCCATAGTTTTTGTTTTTGTAGTTTTTGTTTATCATTTTAAAGCTAAACGATGTAACACCATTTCCATTTTCGTAACAATATTATACGGATACACTATATAGATTGTAGGCAGTCTATATATTTATTGTCGCCGCAGGATATCTAGGATATCTACGCGACAATAATAAAAATAATAATAGACTACTAAAGTATGGATGTCGAAATGCTGACATACATGAAAATTTTTCATAGTGTTGAGGTTAAAGTCTATATATTAAACGTGTTGATATATAACAATATTAAAAAGTATCAGTGGAATTTATTTATACATACAAATAGTATAGAAATAACGATGATATAAAATATAGATATTCGAATACTTAGGAGGAGATCTTCAATATAATTAAATTTTCATCAGATCCGTCGTACAAATAAACAGCATTAACAAGTTAGTTAATGAGATGGCGATTTCAATTTATTTGAACGTACCAAGTGTACATCGAAAGTATTTTTCAACCGCAACTGCAGTGGTATCAAATCTTTATAGCTGCATAATAATGTCAATAAAACACCTTCCTAAAATTTTGTAAATCTTTATTAGTTGAATATAATAGTTTTTCGAGGAAAAAGTCAAATAGGACATTGTGCCTTGTTCAGAAGTGGGTACTAAAATATTAGCAACACCCGGCTGTGATTAGTTCCAGAAAATATGTGAAAAAAGCCTTATATACGTGTATACATTGTTTTATAATAACAAGTCGCACCATTAGGCAGGAAAAATACTTAAAGTCCAAAAATGTGTAAATGTTACTATCGCCGATATGACTAAGGTAAACTCAGAAATAAAAAAATAAAAACAATGACATACACAAAATATTAAAAAGTGAAAATTGTATGCTATTTAAACGTATGCCCTCTCAGGTATGTATATAGAATGTACATATTTCCTATATAATAAAAAAATTTAGAAATAGTGGAAGCTACAAGTCAGACAACACATGCTGAGAAAAACATCAGGACCATTAAATAACAAAAGACCATAATAATCGAATCGATTGAGTAGCAATAAGGCATTGAAAACAAAACAAAAATGATGAAGGGAGCAAATAAACACTAAAAGCAACAAGACAAACACAACGAAAGATATTTTTAAGGAAAACCGATTTGGAAAAAAAATTTTCTGGAGGTTTGGAAGCAGAATATCGAAAGTATTTAAATACATACAAATGTATGTAAGTATAACAGCCAAAAATAAATAAATAAAGAATAATTTATGCCCGCAATATGTACATAATTGCTCGTTTAGAAATTCACAATACATATGTACATCGGTGTATCTTTCAGCATTTCAAACTGGAAAACAAAAACTGCAATATAGAGTAACTGTTATAAATTATAAAAAAATTATTCACTACTGCACTAAAAGCTAATGACAAAATCCAAATTTTAATTCAAAGATAATAAAAAACATGGTGCGACAGTCAAAATACACCCAGCTTATGACATAGTGTAGGTTGTGAGTTTTGTTGAGTACAACTCAAAAATTTTTTTTTATATTTCTCGAACCCACGCAACTTCTTTTATTTGACAAAAACCGTATTTTTATTCTTTTTTTTTTCCTATTTTCTAACTCCAAAGTTTTTTTAAGGGGAGAGATGAGCCTTTAAAACGGTATACATAAACATATGTTTCAAACTTATATGTTATGAGTTTTGATGATGTAAACTTGGAAAAAATGATTTTTTTCTTATTTTTTCAAGTTTAGCCATTCTTAATTACAAAACTTAATTGAGAAATATGAAATAAGAGACTGTCGTTTGTTAAAATCGGACAAAAATTACCGTTAAACATAAAAATATTGAAATATGATTAAAAAGAGTTACTTGGTTTTATATAAAAATTCAAAGCTTATCTAAACCACCCATTCACTTACTTATGTAACTCTAAAAATAGTCTATAAACTCTCGTCATGTGACATCAGTCTCTCTTCATGCATTATAAGGTACAGAATCTAATAATACTTTACTCATTTCGCTTAAAACACATATGCAACAACAAGCCGCTCAACTACATGACTACACGAAGCAGTCGGCTTTAATAATTTGTTTTAAGACAAAGGAAACAAAATAATCAACTGATACTATTTTAAATGTTTATAAATATTATTACAAAATAAAAGAAATAAACATTGTTACGTTCTTAGTTCCTGCCGCTGTTTGAGTATATATACACTATCACAATTACTTTTATGATCAAAACTTTTTGATTAAAACTGGCCATTCCGTGCTCAGATGTCTGTTGTGATTTAAAAATTCCCATGGGCACGTTTGGAAAGTTACGACTTCAGCATTTAATACAGAAGTGGTATACAACAGAGTGATGAGCAAGAGCACAAATATATGATGATATCTAAAATTATAAATTAGAATGAAATCTTAAATCAATTTTATGGGCGCTGTGTTTCGCAGTTAGGAGAGTGCAGACGGCAAAAGATCAACCAAGCCTTAAACGAATTCCATAATGGCCCTAGTGGAGGTCACCATGTAAAAACTAAAACTAATAAGTCGCTTAAAGTCTATTTTAATTTTCCAATTGAAATGTTCAGAACTGATTATTATTATTATTTGTGCTTAATTATTACCTTTAAATCGAAAACAAAAACAAACTTCGCTACTTAAAAACAAAAAAGCTTCTAAAATGCAACAAAGTGTAGAGTAAAAATAAAAATCTGTGTGTATGCAAAATAAGTTTTTTCCGAATTTTTTATTAAATCTTTTCATTACAAGGAGTGTGTGTCGCTGATTGATAGCCATTTAATGTTAGTGACATTTCTGTTAAAACAGGTTTAATGTCAAGGTATAAGTATCCTGCCACTTTCGTTAAACGCAAAATTAAAAATAACGACTTTATTTATTACATTGGTTAAATTTTCGAATTTCAGTAATTCGAAGCTCTGTATATGTGGATGAAAGTGCATTCTTTTTCTGATTGTAAGTCGCGTTAAACGAAAATTTAAAAAGTTAAGCACGCACCGGACATCCAATTATAGTTTTCGGAAATAAAAAAATATCTTTTTTCACATCTCTCCAAACTTTTTCTTTGGTTTTATATCGATTCATTTTTCTCCATTTGAGAACAACCATTTCTGTCTTATAAATGAGATTGGAAGTCGCCGTAGTCTAGGAGAAAGTGTGTTAGCTTATTAGACCACGATTAATTCCCCAGGTCAGACATCTCCAGCAAAACGAAATATGAAAAAATATATCTTGTGCCAGATTCCCGGTAAAAACACTGAGAGTAAATAAAATTGCCATGAAAAGTACCTCACAAATCTGGCGTTCGGGGTCGAATTTAAACTGTTGGTCCCGCCACTCTTGAATATAAGTGGTGTGAGAAACTAGAAATTCCGAAATTTGCACCAAGGTTAGTACTATTGGATAGTAGGCCAGACACAAATTTTCAGCTCTATCAGTCAAGAACTGCCGGAGTTAGAGGGGGCCAAAGTTGGACATTTTGGTCATACAGGGTTTTTTAAAATGTGTGTAACTTTTCACCTATTGGTCCTAGCAAAAATTTTACAAAGGATATTAGATAGCCATTTCTTCAATCTTTGCAAAAATAATTTTTTAAATTTTAAAAATTTTTTTTTTTATTTTTTTTTAAATAATTTTTTTTTTAATTTTTTTTCAAAATAAGCCCCTTTTTTTGCTCAAAAGAAAGCTTATACAATTTCCTTTAAGGCCTTTATCTACCTAAATGATCTTAAAAAAGTATTTGCATTCTAAGGACATTCGGAAATTAGTTTTTTATAAACAGTGTTAAAGTCTGAACGTGCGTTATTTACTAATTACTTACATAATTAATCTTCACAATGGCTTCCGCTTCCAAAAAGGTAATGTTGACTGTTGAATGTTGTAATCCCTTAAACAAAAAGAACCACAGATCATCAGATATGCGAAATATTTGCGACAACTTATTGAAAAAATTCCCAACGCTTTCAAAACGTTTGCTAATTTGTGGATCGTGCAGGAAAATGTTGGGAAAGTTGGACGCATTACCGGTTATTCCAGATGAGAACAAAATCAATTCTGTAAATGATGACAGTTCTGCAGGAGATGATGGTTGTTCTAACTTTTCAGTAGAACCTATAAGACACAAATTAGCCAAAATCAACATCACAAGGATGCAGTAGAAGTTTTGAACAAATAAAAAAGAAGTACAAAACGTCACAGAGTAGATCTGAAAGAATTCAACTTCTTACTCTTGCCCCATCGTCATGGTGTTGTTCAAAAATAATGACCGAGTTTGGAACGTCTCAACGAAAAGCAAGAATTGCTAAAAACTTGGTTGCTGAGCATGGGATTCATACACTTCCAAACGACAAGAAGGGAAAAACTTTAGCGTGCGAAACTGTAGCCCTAGTAACTCAATTTTATCATAAAATATTGAAATAATATTGAAAAATCGTATTCTTGAGTTAAAAAATAATTTTTTTGATAGATATCCTATCCAAATCGGAAGACATCGATTTTAAAAATTGGGTCACTTGACACGAAATTGGCCATATGTATGTACATATAAGTGCAATCAATAAAATCATCAATCCTGCAAAAGACCCGATAAATGTAGATTGACACCTTTCACCTGTCTGTTGACTACAAAGTTGCCTTTGGCAACCCGCACGTTAGTAACTTTAACATAGAGGGTCTTAGATCATTTCATTCAACTCAATTAGTTTACAAATAAAGCCAACACGTTTTATTTCAAACTGAACATACTCATATTATCAGTGCGGAATAGGTTATTGCAAAATAGACAAAGCTGTTCTTGGGTTTTTTCTATCCTTAGTATCGAAATTTTAACACACACTACATGCATACATATATACGTACCATAAACATACATTAGCTGTCTTAATACTCTTCAAGATTTACAAAAATATTTCGCGATTTGAACTGTTAATACACATCAAATCCTTATGAATAAGTTTACAACAAGGGGATTCTTTTTTACAATAATAGGCAAGCAACAAGTTTAGGCATTTAAATATGATCTTGGGTTAAATCTACTCAAAAAGAAAAACATTTTGTCTATGTTTACAAATTTCTCTTCGATTTTAATTATCACTTTAGATTAATTTTTTCTTTAAAGCGTAATGGGCTTTAAGATGGTCTTTGCCAACTTTTCTTTTATTATTTCTTTGACCCAACAACTACAGCCACAGCACATGCTGTAATTTTGCTTCTGTTCCTGCTCCGTATTCGTTAAATTTCAATATTCGTAGCAGAATGTGATACAGCTTCCACAACCGCAATTATTCTGTTTTCTTTATTTTTTCTTCACTATTTTTAATAAATCCAAAAAGAACAATAAAGTTTCTGAAGGAATGCAAAGAACTTAATGTAACCAGCTTAATAATATAAATTATACACTCCTATTCATATAGAAGAACTCCAAATATTGCCTTGTCGTCTTTTTGTACGCCTTATGAGTATTTACGGCTCCCACCGTTTTTCTACTGAGGGCAGTTATCCTGTCGTTGTTTTAATTTAAAGAACAGATTATTTTCTTTTTAAAAAGTATAAAAGTTTGAATGAATAAATGAGAAAGAAAGACATTAAATGTTATATAAAATTAAAATAATACGAAAAAACCCGACTAATGACTGATATTTATTTTTTATATTAAGATATCCTCTATAAAATGTCATTGGAAATTGAACTTGATCTTCCAGAAAAACTTGTTTATATGACGTGTCGTAAGAAATAGCAATGATACATACATTCAATATAAGAATTTTGTTGTCAATATGCTATTTCGAGTAGGTTTAGGAATGACCCAAAAGATCATTTTGAAATTCATATTCTTATTAAAAAATTAAATAACAAATATTCGCATAAATATCAAACTAAATTAAGATGTGATTGGTAGCAATATTGTATGGTCTGATTTGGAAACATACAAAAAAATATTGGTGTATAACACATATCCTCGAGCAATCGAGATGGATCCAGTCTGGTGGAATTGCAATCTTTCTACTATTAAAACCAAACCTCTTCGCAATGGAAAGAGAAGCAATTCAGTTGGCTACTCATGAGTGACGCACTGAAGTGGAAGTAGGAATGTTTGGTCCAAGACCAGATGTACTCAATTCACTAACAGGAAGTGTACACTATTTGACAGCCAGGCTGCCATGCTAACACAGAGCTCCTATAACTATTATAGGACTTATTGGAAAAAAAAAATAATGACATTATTCGCTACATCTTAGGTCATGTGGAAATAAGCAGCTAAATCAACTGTCACATTGCAAGAGAACTTTCTAGCAGGTAGCATGTGACAGACAATCTTGGAAAGGCATACTCGCCGAGAAGAGAAAGGTAGAAATATTCGCAGTCTCTTCTCCATCTAGACTGGTCTTCTACTGATAGCTATATAAAAATAGCCTGGTTTGGCCATCTGACTAGACAGGCAGTGTCAAAGAATAATATCACAGAATGAGAATCACTTCTAGCCCTGTAAAGATCGCCGAATGTATTCCAGAAGATTCTTAATAACAACAAGACTTATCTTTAGTAAAATCCTGGCGTTCATCCAGTCAACGGAATTGCGGGAGACTTTATAGGGCAAGCTAGCATAAAAGAAGTGGGCAGCAGAGTACTTTAACATCTCTATACAACAATTAAAAGGCAAGATCATACAAGTTAAAAAATATAAACTATTTCCTTGACAGTTTTTATGGGAAGATTAGAACACTCTAAGCTTGCAAATAGACTTTATGGAAATGGACAATTGTTCGGTGTACATAGGTGGCACTATTTTCCAGCCATTTTTAATAATAATTAAGTCCATAGCATGTAAAAACTACGTTAATAACGAAATAATTGATACCTATTATTCCAATATTGACATTATGAAACAGATTGCTTTACTCCATCTTACTAACCTACTTACATTAATCCCTCGATTTACGTCGCAGTTAATTCCAAAAAAAGGCGACGTAAATCGAATTTCATATTGCTCATACTACAAAGTAGTATGTCTTTAACAAGGAACTTAAAAAGTTACATATACGAATTTAATCTTATAAAATAGAATTTGCATTTATTAATAAAAAGTTAAAAAAAACAATTCATTAAAAATTAATTTCATATATGTACATATCAAAGAATTATAACCTTATTAAACAGACAATAAAATAAAACAAATCAACTTAATTTTATTGTAATATGTAATTCAATACTTAAAAATATGTATGGTTATTTTTTTTTTCTAACGTCCCCGGCCTCACACTAACCCACACTCACCCGACCGCGGAGGGCTCGTCCCCATTACGTAGGGACACGTACACACTACAGTCCGGACTGCAGCGGGTAAGGGAAAAGTAATGGCAACGAGAACATAAATCAGCTACAGAACTTAATCACAAGCTGAATAAAGTAACAATGAACAGGAACTACCTATGACAAGAACGAAAATACATTTTTATATAATAATTTACAAATTAATGCCAGCATATAAGCTAGGTTTTATATCACAAACACTACAATTGAAAACAATAAAATCATAATATAAGTTAAAATCAAGACATAATCTATATATAAATATAAAGAAAGAGGACGATATTGCCGTGAAAATCTTGCTGGAATACTGAAATTCATGTTACAAAGCAAAAACTCAGTATCGATATCACCTTTCACCAGATTAAAAACAAAACAAATCCCTAAAACAGCCCTTCTACGTTCTAAAGTTGCAAGTTATATCAAACCTAATCTAGCCTCATATGACTGAAACCCATTGGCACAATCCCATCCTAAGCCACGTAAACAGAATAATAAAAACTGCTTCTGCACAGACTCTATTGAATCACTATGACAACGATAGTATGGATTCCAAATAATAGACGCATACTCCAAAATAGGTCTAACAAGTGAAATGTATAGCAGTCTTGTTATATAAGGATCAATGAATTCCCTAGCCCATCTTTTCACAAAACCGAGAACAGCCCGAGCATTGTCAACCATCATACTAATATGATCAATAAAAGACAGTTTCATATCCAATAATATACCCTAATCAAAAAATGTAGTCACACTTTCCAAAGGGCAAGAATTAATCACATAAGTGGACGAAATTACGACCCCGCGAGAGAAAACCATGCATTTACATTTTTTCAAGTTAAGATCCATTAAATTAATTCTGCACCAAGTTACAAACAAATCAACATTTCACTGAGCCTGACCATGATCATCATCAAAAGTATACATCAGAACATTACAATCAGAAATAGAAGAAGGAACATCATTAAGAAACAATAAAAACAGTAAAGGACCCAAATAGCTACCCTGCGGAACACCAGAAGTAACATATACAGTCTTAGACAATACATTCCTAAACAATACCCTCTGAGTCCTAAGGGAGAGGTAGGAGTCTAGCCAACGATGAATAATATCAGGAATACCGATTAATGAAAGTTTAAGAAGTAAAATTCTATGATCAACCCTAAAAGCTTTACTGAAATCGGTATAAATTACATCAGTCCGAGCTCTGGCAAGAAAACCCCTGAAAATTCAGAAAGATTAGTGACAGTCGACCTACCTCTTAAAAAACCATGCTGGAAAGGGGATATTAAAGATCTCGTATTAAAAACGAGATAATCCGTCACCAGTTTCTCCATCTTGGGAATAGCACTGAGTTTGGCAATACCCCTGTACTTATTGCTAAGGAACTATAAACGCTTATGCTAAGGAATTATAAACGAACTCTTCCAAATAGATTGAAAATGACCAGCCCTCAGAAGCCCATTGAATACAAAGGTCAAAGGACCACTCAAGACAACAGCGCACTTTCTTAAAATACAGGCCGGTACCCCGTCAGTGCTCGGCAAGTATGTAAGTTTTATTCCAGACAAAGACTCAAGAACGGATTCCTCATCAAATGAATATATTAGAAATAGAGGCTCTTCCCACTGAATAAGGATACGAAAGGGCGCTACTCAGATCAGGGCCCGAGTCCAACTGCCTATAAGTAGACTAAAAAAAGTCAACAAGCATATTCGAAATATAAAGTTAACTAGAGGATGATACACCCCCATGAAACATCTTAGCGGGAAACAAAGATGATTTACGTTTAGCTCGAACGAAGTCGTAAAACGACTTAGGATCGCTAGCGAAGTTCGATCTGACTCTAATCATATATTCCTCATAACAGTAATGATTCATTCTACGATAATCCGCACGCGCCCTAGAGTAAAGCGCATAATCAATATCAGTACCTGATCCAGCAAACTTTCTAAATAACCTCGATTTTCTGTTCCTCAACCTTGACAGTCTAGCCAAATTCCGCGGAGGACCAGAACGCTCCAAACGACTATTTACAAATGGAACACACTCCCTAAAACATTTAAATAATACCTCATAAAAGTCATCTAAGATCCTGTCAAGTGAATGAGAGTCATATGGTGGTGAAATAAGTACAGACGACCAATCTACAGAGGATAGTAGTGTATTTAAACAACTAAAATCCGTGCGATGGAAATTAAAACGCCCCTCATCACTAAATGAGCGATTAATTATAGGAGGTAAACAAAAATCAACTTCAATAGAAAGTAACAACGTAGGATGATAACTATCCTCAGGAATAGATATAGGATCAATGCGAAATAAAGAAGAAATACTTGGGTCCTCTAAAAGTGGTGTGAGAAACTATGTCGTAATCCTGACTGAAGGGTTGTAATTACCAATTATGTATGTATGAAACATTATTTGGTAATCAATAATTTTGTGTGAAAAGATAAAAAAAACCGTTTTTATCAAATAAAACAACCCTTTAGTCAAGGTTACGACCTATTGTGTGTTAATTTTATACATGTGGACCCACGTTTAATAAGCCTGTCTACTAGACTTCAGAATATAACTATTCATTTACTCAAACAAAACACCTCCTCGATTTAAGTCACCTTACATTTTTTAAGAGATGAAAAAAGCTGTATATAACCAAGCCCACAAACATTTTGCAAATGTACTACATAAGTAAAGAAAACTATACAAAACCAAAAAAACTCGAAAAAGCTCAAACGATTGTCAATTGACAATAACGATTTTTTTGGAATTTGTATTCTTTTTGGAAAATTCTACATACTAATAGTTATTTTTTATAATTTTTAAAATAATTAATGCAAATAACGAAAATCACAAACAAATTGGTATTACATTAAGAATTGTTTGTTAAACTCCATAACGATGGCAAAAGTTTGTTGGAACTTGCTGCCAATATTAGATCAAAGTCATCAGTTCAAAATATGACAGAAAGGTAAAATAAGAGAGCTGTTCGCTTACCCAGTAAGAGCTTGAGCACAAATGGTGTTTTGGGAACGAAAATCGCAGGGAAAGTCAGTTAAAAAAAAACTATGCTGTACAAAAAAAAAAATATTTCATGAAAACGTTTTATTAAATGCGCAACTCATTCTAAACTTTTTGCTTATTAGCGAATGTAAGGTATGTTTTGTACGTAAAAAGCCTTTTATATTAGACAAGGATATAAAAATGTGTTGAGATTATAACACAAAATATTGTAATAAGTCAGATAATGTCTGGATAATATTTATACATATTTAAAAATGGTAGAGGATTTGTGCGATCAAAGCACATGATCAAATCTATGAGTGACTCAATTCTAGTGCTTGGAGTCTTAGTTCCTGCCACCCACGTATAAAACTAACACACATAACATAACTGGTGTGAGATGTTAGGTCGTAATCCTGACTGAAGGGTTATAATGACCAATTATGTATGTATGTATGTAGGTTTGTTAAATATATGAAAAATATAAAAATCAACAAAGATTAAATGCAATACAATTTTTGGTAACATATCTAACAATAATATATAATAGCCAAAACTGCGATGCGTTGTTGAAAGCAAACAACAAAGTATTCAATTGCAGATACAAGTTAATAATTATACCGGAATTGACAGCAAATAAGCTGAAAAAGAAATACACACATGCCAAGTTAAATGTAGCTGAATTCTAGCCAACGTTAACAAAAGCAAAGCGAATGACATAGAGGAATAAAAAGCAAGAAATGAGAAATGTACTGAGATTCGCAGAGTTGCACACTGTCCCCTTTCAATTTCACAATGCACCAAGTCTCTGAAAGTACACTACTAAAGCTCAATTACAAAATTTATTTTATTTACACTAAAATGCAGCAAGCAAACAAATGAGTTATCCACACAATCATACTTGCATATACACCAATTCCTCGCTTTGCGAGGATTTGCTGAATTAGTACTAATTTTCATTGTGTGTCGTTATATTTTCGAAGTAGCGTTGTTTTGGGTTCGAGTCCAACTCTTTTTTTAATTTTTTGAAGTTTTCTTTCTTTTTTCTAAAAGACGGTACGACTTTTGTTTCTAATTGCGCCATGCCATCAAAACTCGGGGATTCCCTCACTAACTGGAAATAAACACAATTTTAAAACAGTTTTATTTTCACTTTGTTTTTCTAATTTTGGAGTTCAGTTTCTGCTTTTTTTCAACGATTTTTGTATAAATTTTTACGGGTTGTTTCTGGTTACGAAAAAGGTAAATATTTTTCCAATTTTTTGTTTGTTTTTTAAATGTTTAATTTGTTCAGTTTCCTTCTTAAAAACTAGTATTTTCGAAATCCTGGAACCTATCTTCGATCTTTACATGGTTTTCTATACAAAATAATAATTCACTTTGCGTCGTGCTTTTTTTAAAACGTAACCACGACGCAAAAGTGAGGCATGAGTGTACTCAAGTACATATGCACAAACGGAAACTTTTTTCTTTTGCTTCTCGCTAGCTCCGTCATCGTTCATTCATTTGCTTAATCTGTTTTTAGATATTTTTTCTTCTTTTTCATTAAAGAAGCAGTAACATGAAGAGAGATCAACATAAAGTTAAGCTTTACAAGGCAAATACTGTTATGAAATCCTTTCTTTTGTTATTTTTATTGGAATACTTTTCATATACACTTGTACCCATAGTATAGGTCGTCTACCCTTTCATGCATACAATTACGATGTCACAGTGAGCGTTAAAACAAAGTATACAGTATTATTTTCTATACGTAAATATGTTAGTATTTTAAAATGAAACACATATGTATTGACAATCTTCTTATATCGACGCCTCCATTCTATAACGTTCTAAGTACACTTAGAATGTTATTCACATATGTATTGACAATCTTCTTATATCGACGCCTCCATTGTTATTCTAAGTGTACATAGAACGTTATAGAATGGAGGCGGCGATATATAAAAATGAATGTGTGTTTATTTGTTTGTGGGTTTGTTTGAAGTCTATAGACGGCTATATGGCTGAATCGATTTTCTTGAAATTTTCACAGTATCTTCCTGTATGTCTGGAAGGAGTTATAGGCTACTTTTTATGTTGAAATAGGCAAATAAAATAAAATAAATAAAAAATTATGAGTATTATTGTCTAACAAAATATTACGTATACGTCACCCGTCAGCCCTATGTAATATTTTATACACGACAGTAATTGAAATAAGTCTATATATAAAAACAAGCAGATTGTACCCTGCGCTGCGCGGGTTATGTAGTTTGGCTTAGTTTAAAAAATGAAAAATGTTTTTAAATTAAAAAAAACAGCGATTATTTGTTGTTGTTATTATTAACACTTAAAAAATACAACAATCAGTAACTTAAGTATATATATTAAAAATAGAAAAAATAAACTTATTCTATAATTAATACTTATAGGAATATTGAGTAAATATGTACATATAACTATTAAATAAATGCAATATAAACTTATTCTACAATTAAATTAAATAGTATTATTATTTTGATAAAACGCTTCTATACACAATATTAGCTGTTTTACCAGTTGGGGTAAAAATATATAAATTTTTCCCACTTAGGCAGGCTCCATACAATTGACCATGAGAAACACATGGTGTCTCCAAATTTAAACCAGCCACTTTCAATGTTTGACCCTGAGGCTTATTAATGGACATAGCAAATGCTAGTTTAACTGGAAAACGTTTAAAGTTGAATGGCAAACCTTTTGGAATTATTGGAATAAGGGAAATAAATCCTCACCTTTCCATGATCCTGTCAATATTATTGCACCCCTTTGGGTCAAAATTTTGAAAAGATGTATTGCCTATAACCTGCACCGACAAAAGCTCGATCAATATCTCAAATTTCAAGAAAATCGGTCCAGGCGTGATTGGCTAACAAACAAAAAAAAAAACAGACTTACAGAAAGATTTATAATATATTGTTACGTTTTTACCTTTTTAAAAACGTTTAAATATGAGTTCGTTAATTGCAACAAAGTAAAAACAAATGCGTCTTTAGTTTTCTTAACTGTCTTTATTATTCACACTACTTTTGTGTACCACCATATAGAACTTAACGATACAACAATAATAATCTGCTTATTCACTGTACTAGTTCACACAATTATTCACTTTACAACCACGACTTATTTTATTCACACGCAACTTCACACAAGGCTGACTGAATTAACTCTCTGACTGCTGCTTGCTTTGTTCAGCCCTTTTATAGTCCGCACCAGTGTTGCAAAATTGGAATTTTGAAATTGTACTAAACTATAACTGAAAGAGTACTTTTTTGCATTAAATGGTACTTTTGTAAAAAATAATTATAATTAAAACTCTTTAATCAGGATTATGTCCTAAATTCTCATGCCACTTATTTTGTGTGTGTTAATTTTATATATGAAGTTCAGAACCTACTGTTTAAGGTCGACTCCGAACGAAGGAATTTAGAGAAACTTTTCATTGCAATTTTAGTTACCCTCAGAATTTTTGCCAGAAATCCGCTGAGAGGAAGACGCCGAAGAAATATTTTCGTTTTGTTGAAAACGTCTAATAAGCCAACACACTACCTACTAGACTGTGGTGAATTTACTTATTGACGCTGCTAGATCTTCTAATGATGTTCTTTGTTGATGTTATCCTATGGAAGATCAAAAGTTTTCTGTGGAGTAAGCCACATAACTTTTTTTTTTCTTAAAATTGAAAAGTGTGAAACTCATGACAAATAGATTGGTTCTACATACATACAGACATAATAGGTCATTACAACCTTTCAGTTAGGATTACGCCCTAGCTTCTACCACCACTTATGTTGTGTGTTAGTTGTTTGTATACTGCTGTATTTGAATCGATGAGGATTGGCATTTGCGCGCTCCCTTGCTTATACAGAACGCAGTGTATAAGAATGCCTTCAACAAAGACGTTGAACTTGCTTCTTTAGCCTGTATTACGACCAAGCTTCTCATACCACCCACGTTGTGTGCGGCAATTTTTATCCATAAGTGGTGGAACTACAGTTTAAAGTTGACTTCAAACGACAGATTTTTTTGAGAAATTGTCCTTGACAATCTTATTTACTCTCAGGGTTTTTTCACGAAGAAGTCGCCGAGATGTCTAATCATTACAAACTTTTAATCAGGATTATAAAGTTTATGCAAGAGTAGCTTAACAATTTAACGTCGATTATGAACGACTGATTATATTCACTCTCAGAGTGAAAGAACGAATGTATCGCATTAAGTCTCTAATAGATGATTCACCGTGAGTTCATGTCTAGTAAGCCAGCACACTAGACTGCTTATTTATTTACATTTAATACACATACGACACGGAACAGAAAAACTAACGACTTATTCGTGCTCCTCACATAGAAGACAAAAACATCTGATTCGGAACGTAACAAAACGTAAAAGCCCCGTTTAGTCAAATTTCGTTGGAACGTTCGTTTTTAGCATATGAAGAGCAATGTAAATGCTTACCGATATAACAATACGGTTCTGCAAGCGTTTTAATTGCGTTTCGTATTCTAAAAACGAAGGTATATTCCGTGAACGTTTGACAAACCGGGGCTAAAGGCTGATTCTACCTTTAGCATTGCGTTGAACATGTTGCTAATGCATTAATAGTTGAAAAGCGCAAGACAAAAAATATGTAATAACAAAAAAGTACTGAAAACGCCGAGGGGGTACTGCGGTACTTTTGAAATGAAAAAGTACTGAAAAAAGTACCAAAGAACTGAATTTTTCAACACTGGTCCGCACACACGCGTATCAATCAGTACGATGAACGTTCTCGATGTGGAAGGTTCTCGCTCGCGCCTTCTCGAGAACTCTATTGCTAGTACTTTGTTGTTTGTGTACTTTGCTTATGTTGCCGTACTAGGCATAACCAGGTTCGTCATACATATGTGTGTGTGCAGCTTTAGATAACCAACACGTTCATTCTATACTTAGTGTTAGTGTGCGTTTGTATCGTGTGGCTTTGTGTTGGTGTAGCTGGTAGCTTTTGTTTATCGTTTTTATTGTTAAACGATATTAGGTCGTTTCGCTTTTCGTAACAATATATTAGAATGAATGTGTGTTTATTTGTTTGTGGGTTTGTTTGTTTGAAGTCTATAGACGGCTAAACGGCTGGACCGATTTTCTTGAAATTTTAACAGTACCTTCCTGTATGTCTGGAAGGAACTATAGGTTGCTTTATATTTCAAAAATTTCAAGTAGGCGAGGTGCCACGCCCACATACCCATATACAAATGAATGTGTGTTTATTTGTTTGTGGGTTTGTTTGAAGTCCATGGACGGCTAAACGGCTGGACCGATTTTATTGAAATTTAACAGTACCTTCCTGTATGTCTGGAAGGAACTATAGGCTACTTTTTATTTTAAAATTTCAAGTAGGCGAGGTGCCACGCCCACATACCCAATAAGTATTTAATGTCGCATATATCATAAACTGCAACAGCTAAAGTCCTCAAATTTTGTATGGACGACTTTGATGTATGTATGAACAAAATGGGCAGATTGGCTATAGTGGGCGTGTCCCATAGTCTATATATATAAAAATTAATGTTTGTTTTTATGTACCCTATAGTATCGTAAACTATGCATTTGATAATGTTATGATTTTTAGCAAAGTTGTTGCGCATGAGCCGGGGAAGGTTTCTAAGTTGGTATGACTAATTTCCGGCAGGTGGCGCCACTGAAAATTACTTAAAATCATTTAAATCGTAAACTGTGCATTTGATCATGTTATGATCTTTACAAAGTATAGCTAGTACAAATTGTATAGCTTGCTAGTATAGCTGGCACAGTTTGCTAGTATAGCTAGTACAGATTGTATAGCTTGCTAGTATAGTGTTTCATGCGAGGAGGTATGAAAGTAATCAGTGTAAGATTGGAAGAAGATTTGTAAACAACTTAATAAACAAATTATATGTTGAATTACATCCACCTGGTTATCAGTTTTGTGGACCTGGTACAAAACTTCAAAAACGAATAGCAAAAATAAAGGAAATAAAGGAAATATTGGATGCAGATTGTAGAAAGCACGATATAGCGTACTCAAAATCAATGTATATAGATACAAGACATCAAGCAGATCGTGATCAGGTATAAATCAGATCGTGACCAGATAGCAAGCAGATATAAAGCAGATCGTAATCAGATACAAAACAGATCATAATCAGATAGCGAGCAGATTATAACCAGATCAAATCAATATAAAAAATTATTATAATGTCTAAAAATTACCATAATAAAGTGTTGGAAGATATTGTAAAGACAAGGGCTGTTCTAAAGAAAAAGTTAAAAAATATTAAACTGAATCAAATAGATAGAGTTAATTTATTAGAAGATACCTTTCAACCAATAACAAAACCACTGAAAAAAATCATTGGAAAACTTAAAGATAAACATAAGGATATAGACAACACTATTAATGATGACGATGATTATGATGATGTAAATGATGATAGTGAAAACATCTCAAAACTTGAACATAAGCGTAAGGATGTAGAGAACACTATAGATGATGAGGAAGATTATTATGACGTAAATGGTGATAATGAAATCATTGGAAAACTTGAAAATAAACATAAGGATATAGACAACACTATTGATGATGATGATGATTATTATGACGTAAATGGTGATAATGAAATCATCGGAAAACTTGAAGATAAGCATAAGGATACAGACAACACTATTGATGATGATGACGATTATTATGACGTAAATGGTGATAATGAAATCATCGGAAAACTTGAAGATAAGCATAAGGATACAGACAACACTATTGGAGATGACAACGATTACGATGATGTAAACGGTGATAATAACGATTTTCAGTATGAAAATATTTCAATTGATGATAATGATGATGAAAAAAACTATGACCATAATAGACCTGTATCAAGTACATGTATCAAGAACTTGAAAGGAAAACAATGTTTAAAGCTGACGAAAAACACTCCATTATTTGAAAATATTCAAACACTTATTAATAATAAGCAATTGGATAAAATTTATGGTTTTAATCAAGATGTAGACGGTAATTGGAGATATGGCAAGAAAAAATTAATATTTAATAGAGATAGTACTATGCGGATAGGAAATATGAATTTGAAAACAACGCCTGGATTATTTGAACTAGTATTTCATAAAAAACGTCTCCATTATTCTAAAAATGATTTGAAAAAATATAAAGAGATTTTAATTCATACCAATGCACATAAACGTCGCTATGAACCTAATGAACAAGTGAAAGGAACACGAGCCTTCAAATATATACGAATAATTAAACATTTATTCGAAACAACAACAAACATTTTAACAAAAGGCAGTGGTTTAATGCTAAAATCACTAAATAATCTGAAATCAAATTACATATATTGGGATGATCCTAATGAACTAGTTGACAGACTACGTTTACTTCTTTCATCTGAAGGTGTTGGTCACAACAATCATCAAAACGAAATAATCTCTATTATCGAAGAACTTAAAGAATCTAACATAATTTATTAGAAGAGTGAACGAAATGTCTTATATTAATAAATTTGGAGAAGGTTTTAATAAATATAATCATAAAAACAAAAAAAAATAAAAAAATTTCGTAACTAAAAAAAAAATATATATTTATATATATATATATATAACACAAATACATGATGATCTAGCTGATCAAATAAACAATTTAAACATTGAGGTAGAACATGTTTATCTAAAACATGGCAATGACAAAAAAAATAAAGAATTAAAATAAAATAGACAAACCAAAAACCAAAAAAGTAGGTCGTTATCAGATATAAAGTAGATCGTGATCAGATGTAAAGAAGATCGTGATCAGATATAAAGCAGATCAAAATCAATATCAAAAAATTAACATACTGAAATCATATAAAATTGGTGTATATATAGGAGATCGTCTTAATTTCAGCTATTTTTGTGGAGAGGTATAAAAGCAACGAAAAAAAATTTGTTATAATCTACAGTCAAAACAAAACCCTAGCCAGTGTAAGATGAGAAGAGGATATGTAAACAACTTAATAAATAAAGTATCTGTTGAATTACATCTGCCTGGTTATCAGTTTTGTGGACCTGGTACAAAACTTGAAAAACGTTTAGCAAGAGGAGATAAGGGTATAAATTTATTAGACGCAGCTTGTAGAGAGCACGATATTGCATATTCACAATCAAAAGGTATAGACACAAGACATCAAGCAGATCAAATATTAGCTGAAAAAGCCTGGCAACGAGTTAAATCTAAAGATAGTGATATTAAAGAACGTGCTAACGTGTGGTTTGTGACAAACGCTATGAAAGCTAAAGTGGATTAGGTTTGAAGGAGCAGAGAAATAAGAAGAGAAAAAATTCAAAAGGAATGAGAAAAGGAAAAATGAATAAATGTAATAAGGAATTATTCACAGCTACTGTGAGAAAAACTTTAAGACAATTGAAAGAACAGAAACCCCTTGATATAAATGATGCTGTTAAAATAGCTCAAAAGGCTATTCATTCAAATTTTAAAGGGAAAAAGCGAGCAGACATTATAATACCGAGAGTTATACCTGTACCGAAAATTGGAGGATTTCTTCCACTTATTCCCGTACTAACAGCATTGTCAGCGCTTGGTGGTTTGGCAAGTGGAGGATCAGCTATTGTCAAAGCAGTAAATGCTATCAAAAATGGAAAAGAACAATTGGCGGAAGCTAACCGTTATAACAGATATATGGAATCAATTGCAATGGGTAAAGGGTTATATCTCAAACCATATAAAACTGGATATGGTTTCTACTATAATCCAGCTCCAAAAAACTATTAGATAACCTACCCAATCGCCCATTAACAGATTTGGATTTGAATAAATATGGAAGACATCTCAAACACTTTAGGAGTGTTTTCATGCGTTATTCTTTACCTGAAAACCCATTCAAACAAGAATGCGGCATTGTTAATTTAGATGATTCAAATGGTATGGGAACACATTGGGTAGCATATTATAAAAACCACAACTATAAAGAATACTTTGATAGCTTTGGAAACTTACAACCACCACTTGAGATTGTCAACTACTTAAAATTTCCTATTGAATATAATTATGAACGAAAACAAAAATTTAATACATTTAATTGTGGGCACTTGTGTTTAAAATTTTTATTCAATAAATATAAATTGAAATGAAATAATTCAAAGTCCATCGTCCCGCACTAACACAACCTACTATTAAATTTTTAAAGAAGGGGAACAAAAATGGTAACATCAGCTGAATTGGAAGAACTATTTATTAACAAAACATAGTAATCAGATTGATAAAGAGCATATAGATTAATTTTTAAATCTTATCAATGAACTAAGAATATTTAACATTAGAAAATAAGTAATCCATTTTTATGTATTAATAATATTATACATAGATCTAACTGTGAAAAAATTTACTCAGAATTTTTTGACATTTGCAGATGTCAAACATTCTATACACAATATTTGTTAACACTTAAGCTATTTAATAAGTATAAACGAATGTTTAACGATTATTATATTCAATATATAGTATTGTACAAAATAACAAAATCTGAAATAAAATATACATACCCAAGAAAAAAAAAAACTAATTTGTTTTAATTAATCCCTGTATTCTATAATTTTATTTATTTAAACAGTAAAACTAAAAAAATTTAAATCCTTAAAACAAGTCTATTTATAATCTATTTATGTAAGAAACAGATTTTGTACTTATGCGTGAAAAAATAAACCCACAGGCACAACTATACATTTCTTTCTTATCACATTTAAAATTAGAGATCCTTCTAATTAAATCATACAAAAAATAAAAAACAACCGCACAACCAACCTACCCTTTCTTATCAGTTTATATTTCTATTCCTTCTACCTGTGATCATGAGCAATACGTGCCAAGAATTTATTATTAAAAAAAAACGATCATACACATTACATTTTACGCACACACTCATTCTGTCCGTCCAATCATTCGTACATACGTACATATAGTATATTTTCACATTACAGTCTATTTATACTCTGGGATGTAGATGAGGAAACGTTCTGTCCGTCCAATCATTCGGTTGCAAAGTAATACAAATAAAAGGAACAAGAAGAAGCAGGTATGATCCCAAATTTGTATGGAATAAATGAAAATTAAAATGATTTAATTCTATTCCAGATATGCATGCTCCCAAATTTTAACACACACACACATACACATTAAAAAGCATTACCTTTTCATAATACAAACCTAAAGACCGATCGCACACAATTCTGCAATGTTTTTACTCTTTTACAGCTATGCATGCACCAAATTTTGTATGGAGAAAGTGCGCCCGAAACCTCATAAACATACTACTTATAACAGTGAAGAATAAATTAAAATTATTTTACAAATATACTATATTCGATCTACAGATTACACCGCGAGATAAAATAACTTAATCATAAATAAGATGTAATTTATGAAAGATTTGATTTAAAAGTTAGTTGGAAATGAAATTCGGTAAATTCAATGTAAAGCGTCAATCAAATATCGCATTTGTTTGTATATCCTGCTGTATTTATGTTGTTCATAAATAAAAGTCTAAGTTAGTAATTAAAAAATGTAGTTATAAATTATAAAGCAGTTTCGCGATTTACAAGGCGATAAACCTTATATTTTTTGCTAATAATAAAATCGCTTATATTTATGCATTAGTCTGTTTCCGAAAATGTCTGAATTTAATAAAAATCAATTACAAATTAGCAATTTTAACGATACATTTAGAAATTGTAGTAAACCCTCTTTTAATAACGGTATTACATTAATTCGAAGAGAACAATTTAAACGTTCAAATACTTTGGACTTCATACATTGTCCAAGTTTAAGTTCTAACAATAATTTGTATGACAACTTAACTTTTCGTAAATGATTACAATGAATAACAACAAAAGTATAGGTTGGCTTGATATTAAATAATTTTTAAGAATAACAAATGCCTGAGAACCTAAGAAATAACAATTGTTGATAAAGATTATGATATTCAAATTGAAGAGTTTTTCGCAGACAACACTTAATTTCTTTCGGTGCATCTAAAAGAAGTAATATTATATGAAAAAAATAATTATAATACGCTGCGGGCACTTAGCCTATATAAGCCAGTGCAAATGTTGAGCATTTAACGTAATTTTTATATTTGCTCATGGACCGCGGATCGGTACGCCAGTAAAAACCTCGGAATGTGTTCGTCCCAGTCTTTCTGTTGCTCGCTCACTACTTTTCGCAAGTATTCCTCCAGCGTTCGGTTAAATCGCTCCACCATTCCGTCTGACTGTGGGTGAAGAGGCGTCGTTCGAGTCTTCTTAATGCCATATACTTCGCACATTTCCTTGAATACAGCTGACTCAAAATTTCTGCCTTGATCGGAATGTAGTTCTATTGGAACCCCATAGCGGCATACCCAGTTGTTCACAAAAACGTTAACTATTGTGTTCGCCTCTTGATTGGGTATGGCATATACTTCCGGCCATTTGCTGAAGTAGTCCATCACAACGAGAACATATCGGTTTCCGGTATTACTGACTGGAAAAGGGCCTGCAACGTCCATGGCTATCCGCTCGAAAGGTGCGCCTGAGTTATATTGTTGTAGCTGACCTCGAGTTCTTCTTACTGGACCTTTAGCTGCAGTACACTGGGTACAGTTTGCTATCCAGTTCGACACTGCTTGCTGACATCCAACCCAATAAAAACGTTGTTTTAGCCTTTCCAGCGTCTTGGTCACTCCAAGATGTCCTCCGCTGGCTCCATTATGGAACTCCTTTAGCACCTCTTTCATTTTGGAGGAAGGCACTATCAATAGGTTGGATGAGGTCTTGCCGTCAGCGCTTTCCCAATGTCTGTATAAGCACCCGTTTATCAACCTTAGACTGTCCCATAGTGCCCAATATGCTTTTGTAAGAGGACCTTCTGCGGATATCTCATTTCTTGTAGGTCGTTTGTCCTCCTCCTTCGCTGCTATTACCTTCGCCAATATTGGGTCACTCCTTTGTGCTTGGGACCAGTCTTCGTTGGCTTCAATCCGCGTTAGCCGGATATCGACGATGGATTCCTTTTTCTCAGCTTTCACGCAATGTTTACACTCCAAATTACAAGGTCGGCGTGAAAGAGCGTCAGCATTTCCATGTTTTATGCCCCTTCGGTGTTCAATGCTGAAGTCGTAAGTCTGGAGGCGTTCAATCCAACGCGCTAACTGTCCTTCGGGGTTCTTGAATTGTAACAGCCATCTCAAGGCGGAGTGATCAGTCCTTAGCAGAAAATTTTGGCCATACAGGTATTTATGGTAATGTTTGATGCACTCCAGAACTGCCAGTAGCTCTCGTCGGGTCACACAATAATTCCGTTCAGGCTTTGACAATGTGCGACTATAGTAGCCTACGACTTTCTCTGTTCCATTGACCACTTGGGAAAGTACACCACCAATACCATATCCGCTAGCATCACTGTCTAAGATGAATTTTTCTCCTGGGACTGGATACGCCAAAACTGGTGCAGCACACAATAGGTCTTTTAGTGTCTGGAAAGCCTTCTCCTGTGGCTCACCCCATGATAGACTTTTGACTTCTTGGTGAGCTCATGCAAACTTGCAGCCACGCTGGCAAAGTTAGGCACAAAGCGTCTGTAGTATGTGCATAGCCCCAAAAAGCTGCGTAGTTCATGAAGATTCTGGGGACGAGGCCAGTCCTTTACTGCTCGTATTTTATCTTAATCGGTGGATATGCCATCTGCTGTGACAAGATGCCCCAAATATTTCACCTGCTTTTGGAAAAATGTACATTTCTTTACGCTTAGTTTTAGTCCAGCCGTTGTTATTCGTTGCAGAACTTCTTCCAGGTTCTTGAGGTGTTCGTCGAAAGTTCTGCCCATCACTATTATGTCGTCGAGATACACCAGGCAAGTCTTCCAATGCAGTCCCTTTAGCACACGTTCCATAAGCCGCTCGAATGTGGCCGGAGCGTTGCAGAGTCCAAATGGCATAACCTTAAACTGCCATAAGCCGCCGTTCGCACTGAATGCGGTTTTCTCTTTGTCCTTGTCTGCAATCTCCACCTGCCAATACCCGCTTTGTAGATCCAATGTGGAGAACCATTTTGTTCCGGCTAGCGTGTCGAGTGTGTCGTCAATTCTTGGTAGCGGGTAACTATCCTTTTTGGTGACATCATTCAGCTTCCTGTAGTCTACGTAGAATCTTGTACTGCCATCTTTCTTCTTTACTAAGACTAAAGGTGAGCTCCACGGACCCGAAGATGGTTCGATTACACCGCTCTTCTTCATTTCGTCGACTAACTCTTTGACCTCATTACGCTTCGCCAGCGGTATGCTTCTGGGTGCCTGCTTTATCGGTCTCGCTTCGCCAGTATCAATTTCATGTTTGACCATGGCTGTTCTTCCTTGCCTTTTGTTGTTCGTGGCGAAAGCGAAAGCATACCTCTTCAGCAGCTTTTTGGCTTGGTTTTTCTCTGTAGCTGCTAAACCTGCTATCCATTTCTCCACATTTGCACCAAATTCCTTTTGATCCTTGGCTGACATATCGGCAGGTTGCGGCGTTTGTTCGCTGTTTATTATCGCCTCTACTGGAACACATTGGCCCACCTCTGAGTTTTTACAGACTACTCTTTCATGGCCTGATAGATTTAGCACTCTCACCGGGACTATTCTTTGTTCTGTGGATTTGACGAGGGCGTTTGCTGATATTAAATCCGTCTGTATTTCTGCTGGTTCAACAACCCACAAGCGGTTTTCCACACAATCTCCATCCACATGCGCCCATAACAGTGATTCACTCTGAGGTGGCAATTTGAGTTGTTCGACCGCAACTATCCTTCTGGCGTCCACTTGGTGCTTGTACCCCACGTCTAGAGGTATCTCTACATTTCGCCAACTCATAATCTGTTGCCCCATATTCAAATTGATGCCATGAGCTATCATAAAATCGGCACCAATGATAACCTCGTCCACAATATCGGCAACAATAAAGATGTGACTTACACTAATATTGGCTATAGTCACCTTCGCCTCTGTTTTTCCGTGGACGGTGGCAGACTCTCCAGTAGCTGTCCGTAGTCTTACATTGCTAAGTGCCTCACATTTTCCCTTCACTACATCTGGTCTGATGATAGACTGCGTCGCTCCGGTGTCTATTGTGAAGGTATGTGGTCTGCCATTTATGTATCCGCACGCCGTAAGATTGTTGTTGTTCTGTTGCATCACTGATATTGAGATTGTGGGGCCCTCGCTTATGGGAGCCAGCACTTGCCCCTCAGTGCTAGCTTGTTTTAGTTTAACGGGGACTCTTGTGAAGATGGTTGGTAGTTCGCCCGTTTCTTGTTCCTTGATGGTGAGGCGGATCTTGATCTCTTGCGTGGCGCTTTGCAATTTCTTTGGAAATGGCCACCCTTTCCACAATTGAAGCATTTAAGTTTAGTCCTTTGTCCGTTTTCTTCCATAGCTTGCTTCACCATCTCCTTAACTTTAGTTAAAAGGCATTCATCTTCCTCCACGACTTCCATTCTTCGCACTTTGCCTACTTGTGGTCTGGAAATAGCTCGAGCGGTCTCCTGGGCTAGTGCGAAGGCCACGGTGTCTGCAAAGGTTACCTTCTGCGTGGAACATACCGCCTCGGTCTTAATGTTGTCTATCAGCGGATGGTTTTCTCCTGGGTATGTGAGCTGCACTAATCTCTCAACCTCCATTGCAAAGGCTTGTAATGACTCATTTGCCTTTTGCGCCCGGCATCTCAACTCCATGCGGTATAGTTCCCGTTTGTGCTCATCGCCAAATTTACGCTGTAACGCCACGATTAAGTCGTTGTAGTTGTTTCTGCTGCTGGCTGACATGGTTTCTAGAATCTCGGCTGCGACACCTTTTAACGCCAGAATTAGTTCTAGAGCCTTCTCTCCATCGTCCCATCCGTTTCTGCTGGCTACTGTCTCAAATTGGAATTTGAATACGGATAGGGGTGAGCTACCATCAAAGGAAGGTGGTTTTATCCTGCCAGTACTTTCTGATACTACTAGCACTGGTTCCGGTCGCTGGCTTTGGAGGTTGTTGATTTTCTCCTCCATTATGACTAGTTTGCCGTCAACGGACTTTTCTAAGTCTGACACCTTCTCTTCGACACTGGTAATTCTTTTGCTGACTGACTTATGTATTTCGTTCAGCTTCTCTGTGGTCGCTTCAAGTTTATTCTCGATTTTTGACAAAAAATTTTGTTCTCTATGCTCCATTTGTTCCATAATTACTGATTGCATTCTTTCCATTCTTCCTTCACTATCTTGTCGCGACTCAGCCAGAAGTTTCTGATTTTCGGTTCTAGAAGCTTCGAATAGCTTCTGGCTTGCTACTTCCATTTTCTCCATCATAGCAGCTAGCAACAAATTTATGTCAACACCGCTAGGGGTTACAATGGCCTTTACCTCTCGTTCCTCTTCATCCTCGAACTCGTAGGAATCGATGTCAATGTATTGAAGCTGAACGTGTTCCCTTAACCGCTTCTGCAATTCATTCTTCGTGCCCATTGTTGAGAGTTTGAGTTTATCCAACTCTCGTTTAAGCCGTTCCACTTTTAACTCGGAGAGTTTCATTTTGATTTTGATTTTCTCTTTCTTAATTATTTATTTATTTTTACTTTTGGATTTTGCAATCCCACTTCTGACACCAATTGTTACGTTTTTACCTTTTTAAAAACGTTTAAATATGAGTTCGTTAATTGCAACAAAGTAAAAACAAATATGTCTTCAGTTTTTCTTAACTCTCTTTATTATTTACACTACTTTTGTGTGCCACCGTATAGAACTTAACGATACAACAATAATAATCTCTTTTATTCACTAGTTCACACAACTATTCGCTAGATCTTTACAACCACGACTTATTTTATTCACACGCAACTTCACACAAGGCTGACTGAATTAACTCTGACTGCTGCTTGCTTTGTCCAGCCCTTTTATAGTCCGCACGCACGTATGATCAGTATGATGAACGTTCTCGATGTGGAAGGTTCTAGCTCACGCCTTCTCGAGACTTCGGCTAGTACATTGTTGTTTGTGTACTTTGCTTATGTTGTCCGTTACATATTTGTCGTAGCTGGTTTACTTTATGTTGTTGTTGCTACCTGGTTCTTTGTACACATGTGTGTGTGCAGCTTTAGATAATCAACACGTTCGTTGTATTCTTAGTGTTAGTGCGTATTTGTTGTCCGGTATTACTGACTGGAAAAGGGCCTGCAACGTCCATGGCTATTCGCTCGAAAGGTGCGCCTGAGTTATATTGTTGTAGCTGACATCGAGTTCTTCTTACTGGACCTTTAGCTGCAGTACACTGGGTACAGTTTGCTATCCAGTTCGACACTGCTTGCTGACATCCAACCCAATAAAAACGTTGTTTTAGCATTTCCAGCGTCTTGGTCACTCCAAGATGTCCTCCGCTGGCTCCATTATGGAACTCCTTTAGCACCTCTTTCATTTTGGAGGAAGGCACTATCAATAGGTTGGATGAGGTCTTGCCGTCAGCGCTTTCCCAATGTCTGTATAAGCACCCGTTTATCAACCTTAGACTGTCCCATAGTGCCCAATATGCTTTTGTAAGAGGACCTTCTGCGGATATCTCATTTCTTGTAGGTCGTTTGTCCTCCTCCTTCGCTGCTATTACCTTCGCCAATATTGGGTCACTCCTTTGTGCTTGGGACCAGTCTTCGTTGGCTTCAATCCGCGTTAGCCGGATATCGACGATGGATTCCTTTTTCTCAGCTTTCACGCAATGTTTACACTCCAAATTACAAGGTCGGCGTGAAAGAGCGTCAGCATTTCCATGTTTTATGCCCCTTCGGTGTTCAATGCTGAAGTCGTAAGTCTGGAGGCGTTCAATCCAACGCGCTAACTGTCCTTCGGGGTTCTTGAATTGTAACAGCCATCTCAAGGCGGAGTGATCAGTCCTTAGCAGAAAATTTTGGCCATACAGGTATTTATGGTAATGTTTGATGCACTCCAGAACTGCCAGTAGCTCTCGTCGGGTCACACAATAATTCCGTTCAGGCTTTGACAATGTGCGACTATAGTAGCCTACGACTTTCTCTGTTCCATTGACCACTTGGGAAAGTACACCACCAATACCATATCCGCTAGCATCACTGTCTAAGATGAATTTTTCTCCTGGGACTGGATACGCCAAAACTGGTGCAGCACACAATAGGTCTTTTAGTGTCTGGAAAGCCTTCTCCTGTGGCTCACCCCATGATAGACTTTTGACTTCTTGGTGAGCTCATGCAAACTTGCAGCCACGCTGGCAAAGTTAGGCACAAAGCGTCTGTAGTATGTGCATAGCCCCAAAAAGCTGCGTAGTTCATGAAGATTCTGGGGACGAGGCCAGTCCTTTACTGCTCGTATTTTATCTTAATCGGTGGATATGCCATCTGCTGTGACAAGATGCCCCAAATATTTCACCTGCTTTTGGAAAAATGTACATTTCTTTACGCTTAGTTTTAGTCCAGCCGTTGTTATTCGTTGCAGAACTTCTTCCAGGTTCTTGAGGTGTTCGTCGAAAGTTCTGCCCATCACTATTATGTCGTCGAGATACACCAGGCAAGTCTTCCAATGCAGTCCCTTTAGCACACGTTCCATAAGCCGCTCGAATGTGGCCGGAGCGTTGCAGAGTCCAAATGGCATAACCTTAAACTGCCATAAGCCGCCGTTCGCACTGAATGCGGTTTTCTCTTTGTCCTTGTCTGCAATCTCCACCTGCCAATACCCGCTTTGTAGATCCAATGTGGAGAACCATTTTGTTCCGGCTAGCGTGTCGAGTGTGTCGTCAATTCTTGGTAGCGGGTAACTATCCTTTTTGGTGACATCATTCAGCTTCCTGTAGTCTACGTAGAATCTTGTACTGCCATCTTTCTTCTTTACTAAGACTAAAGGTGAGCTCCACGGACCCGAAGATGGTTCGATTACACCGCTCTTCTTCATTTCGTCGACTAACTCTTTGACCTCATTACGCTTCGCCAGCGGTATGCTTCTGGGTGCCTGCTTTATCGGTCTCGCTTCGCCAGTATCAATTTCATGTTTGACCATGGCTGTTCTTCCTTGCCTTTTGTTGTTCGTGGCGAAAGCGAAAGCATACCTCTTCAGCAGCTTTTTGGCTTGGTTTTTCTCTGTAGCTGCTAAACCTGCTATCCATTTCTCCACATTTGCACCAAATTCCTTTTGATCCTTGGCTGACATATCAGCAGGTTGCGGCGTTTGTTCGCTGTTTATTATCGCCTCTACTGGAACACATTGGCCCACCTCTGAGTTTTTACAGACTACTCTTTCATGGCCTGATAGATTTAGCACTCTCACCGGGACTATTCTTTGTTCTGTGGATTTGACGAGGGCCTTTGCTGATATTAAATCCGTCTGTATTTCTGCTGGTTCAACAACCCACAAGCGGTTTTCCACACAATCTCCATCCACATGCGCCCATAACAGTGATTCACTCTGAGGTGGCAATTTGAGTTGTTCGACCGCAACTATCCTTCTGGCGTCCACTTGGTGCTTGTACCCCACGTCTAGAGGTATCTCTACATTTCGCCAACTCATAATCTGTTGCCCCATATTCAAATTGATGCCATGAGCTATCATAAAATCGGCACCAATGATAACCTCGTCCACAATATCGGCAACAATAAAGATGTGACTTACACTAATATTGGCGAAGGCCATGGTCTCTGCAAAGGTTACCGTCTGCGTGGAACATACCGCCAGTTTAATGTCAGGATCTCGTATACCATTGACAAACGCCTCGGTCTTAATGTTGTCTATCAGCGGATGGTTTTCTCCTGGGTATGTGAGCTGCACTAATCTCTCAACCTCCATTGCAAAGGCTTGTAATGACTCATTTGCCTTTTGCGCCCGGCATCTCAACTCCATGCGGTATAGTTCCCGTTTGTGCTCATCGCCAAATTTACGCTGTAACGCCACGATTAAGTCGTTGTAGTTGTTTCTGCTGCTGGCTGACATGGTTTCTAGAATCTCGGCTGCGACACCTTTTAACGCCAGAATTAGTTCTAGAGCCTTCTCTCCATCGTCCCATCCGTTTCTGCTGGCTACTGTCTCAAATTGGAATTTGAATACGGATAGGGGTGAGCTACCATCAAAGGAAGGTGGTTTTATCCTGCCAGTACTTTCTGATACTACTCGCACTGGTTCCGGTCGCTGGCTTTGGAGGTTGTTGATTTTCTCCTCCATTATGACTAGTTTGCCGTCAACGGACTTTTCTAAGTCTGACACCTTCTCTTCGACACTGGTAATTCTTTTGCTGACTGACTTATGTATTTCGTTCAGCTTCTCTGTGGTCGCTTCAAGTTTATTCTCGATTTTTGACAAAAAATTTTGTTCTCTATGCTCCATTTGTTCCATAATTACTGATTGCATTCTTTCCATTCTTCTTTCACTATCTTGTCGCGACTCAGCCAGAAGTTTCTGATTTTCGGTTCTAGAAGCTTCGAATAGCTTCTGGCTTGCTACTTCCATTTACTCCATCATAGCAGCTAGCAACAAATTTATGTCAACACCGCTAGGGGTTACAATGGCCTTTACCTCTCGTTCCTCTCCATCCTCGAACTCGTAGGAATCGATGTCAATGTCTTGAAGCTGAAGGTGTTCCCTTAACCGCTTCTGCAATTCATTCTTCGTGCCCATTGTTGAGAGTTTGAGTTTATCCAACTCTCGTTTAAGCCGTTCCACTTTTAACTCGGAGAGTTTCATTTTGATTTTGATTTTCTCTTTCTTAATTATTTATTTATTTTTACTTTTGGATTTTGCAATCCCACTTCTGACACCAATTGTTACGTTTTTACCTTTTTAAAAACGTTTAAATATGAGTTCGTTAATTGCAACAAAGTAAAAACAAATATGTCTTCAGTTTTTCTTAACTCTCTTTATTATTTACACTACTTTTGTGTGCCACCGTATAGAACTTAACGATACAACAATAATAATCTCTTTTATTCACAAGTTCACACAACTATTCGCTAGATCTTTACAACCACGACTTATTTTATTCACACGCAACTTCACACAAGGCTGACTGAATTAACTCTGACTGCTGCTTGCTTTGTCCAGCCCTTTTATAGTCCGCACGCACGTATGATCAGTATGATGAACGTTCTCGATGTGGAAGGTTCTAGCTCGCGCCTTCTCGAGACTTCGGCTAGTACATTGTTGTTTGTGTACTTTGCTTATGTTGTCCGTTACATATTTGTCGTAGCTGGTTTACTTTATGTTGTTGTTGCTACCTGGTTCTTTGTACACATGTGTGTGTGCAGCTTTAGATAATCAACACGTTCGTTGTATTCTTAGTGTTAGTGCGTATTTGTGTCGTGTGTATTGTGTTGGTGTAGCTGATAGCTTTTGTTTATCGTTTTTATTGTTAAACGATATTAGGTCGTTTCGCTTTTCGTAACACTGCCGCCCACTTAAGCCTGTTCGTCCCGAATAGGCTCATTATCTCTTTTCCCATACTTTGCCAGTCGCTCTATGTGTACGACCTTCATTTTTGCTCGGGGGCTGTTAGCTTTCTGTATCCTGTACACGACATCGTTTAACCGCTTTATTATTTTATACGGTCCATCCCAGCTGGTTTGTAGCTTGGGAGATAATCCCTTTTTCCGCTTTGGGTTGTATAGTAGAACCATTTGTCCCTCATGGAAGCCCTCCGTGTTTGCCGCACGATCATATCTGGCTTTCATTCTATCACTGACCATTTTTATACGAGTGCGCACAAACTCATGAAGTTCATTTAGGCTTTCGTCTTTTCCACTGTTTGTGGCATCCCTCTCTGTGCTGGGCTTAACACCAAACTCTAAGTCACCGGGCAGCTTTATCTCAGTCCCAAAGATAACCTTGGCGGGTGATCTAGATGTTGAATCATGGACCGCGGATCGGTACGCCAGTAGAAACCTCGGAATGTGTTCGTCCCAGTCTTTCTGTTGCTCGCTCACTACTTTTCGCAAGTATTCCTCCAGCGTTCGGTTAAATCGCTCCACCATTCCGTCTGACTGTGGGTGAAGAGGCGTCGTTCGAGTCTTCTTAATGCCATATACTTCGCACATTTCCTTGAATACAGCTGACTCAAAATTTCTGCCTTGATCGGAATGTAGTTCTATTGGAACCCCATAGCGGCATACCCAGTTGCTCACAAAAACGTTAACTATTGTGTTCGCCTCTTGATTGGGTATGGCATATACTTCCGGCCATTTGCTGAAGTAGTCCATCACAACGAGAACATATCGGTTTCCAGTATTACTGACTGGAAAAGGGCCTGCAACGTCCATGGCTATCCGCTCGAAAGGTGCGCCTGAGTTATATTGTTGTAGCTGACCTCGAGTTCTTCTTACTGGACCTTTAGCTGCAGTACACTGGGTACAGTTTGCTATCCAGTTCGACACTGCTTGCTGACAAAAAAAAACGTTGTTTAGCCTTTCCAGCGTCTTGGTCACTCCAAGATGTCCTCCGCTGGCTCCATTATGGAACTCCTTTAGCACTTCTTTCATTTTGGAGGAAGGCACTATCAATAGGTTGGATGAGGTCTTGCCGTCAGCGCTTTCCCAATGTCTGTATAAGTACCCGTTTATCAACCTTAGACTGTCCCATAGTGCCCAATATGCTTTTGTAAGAGGACCTTCTGCGGATATCTCATTTCTTGTAGGTCGTTTCTCCTCCTCCTTCGCTGCTATTACCTTCGCCAATATTGGGTCACTCCTTTGTGCTTGGGACCAGTCTTCGTTGGCTTCAATCCGCGTTAGCCGGATATCGATGATGGATTCCTTTTTCTCAGCTTTCACGCAATGTTTACACTCCAAATTACATGGTCGGCGAGAAAGAGCGTCAGCATTTCCATGTTTTATGCCCCTTCGGTGTTCAATGCTGAAGTCGTAAGTCTGGAGGCGTTCAATCCAACGCGCTAACTGTCCTTCGGGGTTCTTGAATTGTAACAGCCATCTCAAGGCGGAGTGATCAGTCCTTAGCAGAAAATTTTGGCCATACAGGTATTTATGGTAATGTTTGATACACTCCAGAACTGCCAGTAGCTCTCGTCGGGTCACACAATAATTCCGTTCAGGCTTTGACAATGTGCGACTATAGTAGCCTACGACTTTCTCTGTTCCATTGACCACTTGGGAAAGTACACCACCAATACCATATCCGCTAGCATCACTGTCTAAGATGAATTTTTCTCCTGGGACTGGATACGCCAAAACTGGTGCAGCACACAATAGGTCTTTTAGTGTCTGGAAAGCCTTCTCCTGTGGCTCACCCCATTGATAGACTTTTGACTTCTTGGTGAGCTCATGCAAACTTGCAGCCACGCTGGCAAAGATAGGCACAAAGCGTCTGTAGTATGTGCATAGTCCCAAAAAGCTGCGTAGTTCATGAAGATTCTGGGGACGAGGCCAGTCCTTTACTGCTCGTATTGTATCTTAATCGGTGGATATGCCATCTGCTGTGACAAGATGCCCCAAATATTTCACCTGCTTTTGGAAAAATGCACATTTCTTTACGCTTAGTTTTAGTCCAGCCGTTGTTATTCGTTGCAGAACTTCTTCCAGGTTCTTGAGGTGTTCGTCGAAAGTTCTGCTCATCACTATTATGTCGTCGAGATACACCAGGCAAGTCTTCCAATGCAGTCCCTTTAGCACACGTTCCATAAGCCGCTCGAATGTGGCCGGAGCGTTGCAGAGTCCAAATGGCATAACCTTAAACTGCCATAAGCCGCCGTTCGCACTGCAGCTTTAGATAATCAACACGTTCGTTGTATTCTTAGTGTTAGTGCGTATTTGTGTCGTGTGTATTGTGTTGGTGTAGCTGATAGCTTTTGTTTATCGTTTTTATTGTTAAACGATATTAGGTCGTTTCGCTTTTCGTAACACTGCCGCCCACTTAAGCCTGTTCGTCCCGAATAGGCTCATTATCTCTTTTCCCATACTTTGCCAGTCGCTCTATGTGTACGACCTTCATTTTTGCTCGGGGGCTGTTAGCTTTCTGTATCCTGTACACGACATCGTTTAACCGCTTTATTATTTTATACGGTCCATCCCAGCTGGTTTGTAGCTTGGGAGATAATCCCTTTTTCCGCTTTGGGTTATATAGTAGAACCATTTGTCCCTCATGGAAGCCCTCCGTGTTTGCCGCACGATCATATCTGGCTTTCATTCTATCACTGACCATTTTTATACGAGTACGCACAAACTCATGAAGTTCATTTAGGCTTTCGTCTTTTCCACTGTTTGTGGCATCCCTCTCTGTGCTGGGCTTAACACCAAACTCTAAGTCACCGGGCAGCTTTATCTCAGTCCCAAAGATAACCTTGGCGGGTGATCTAGATGTTGAATCATGGACCGCGGATCGGTACGCCAGTAGAAACCTCGGAATGTGTTCGTCCCAGTCTTTCTGTTGCTCGCTCACTACTTTTCGCAAGTATTCCTCCAGCGTTCGGTTAAATCGCTCCACCATTACGTCTGACTGTGGGTGAAGAGGCGTCGTTCGAGTCTTCTTAATGCCATATACTTCGCACATTTCCTTGAATACAGCTGACTCAAAATTTCTGCCTTGATCGGAATGTAGTTCTATTGGAACCCCATAGCGGCATACCCAGTTGTTTACAAAAACGTTAACTATTGTGTTCGCCTCTTGATTGGGTATGGCATATACTTCCGGCCATTTGCTGAAGTAGTCCATCACAACGAGAACATATCGGTTTCCGGTATTACTGACTGGAAAAGGGCCTGCAACGTCCATGGCTATCCGCTCGAAAGGTGCGCCTGAGTTATATTGTTGTAGCTGACATCGAGTTCTTCTTACTGGACCTTTAGCTGCAGTACACTGGGTACAGTTTGCTATCCAGTTCGACACTGCTTGCTGACATCCAACCCAATAAAAACGTTGTTTTAGCCTTTCCAGCGTCTTGGTCACTCCAAGATGTCCTCCGCTGGCTCCATTATGGAACTCCTTTAGCACCTCTTTCATTTTGGAGGAAGGCACTATCAATAGGTTGGATGAGGTCTTGCCGTCAGCGCTTTCCCAATGTCTGTATAAGCACCCGTTTATCAACCTTAGACTGTCCCATAGTGCCCAATATGCTTTTGTAAGAGGACCTTCTGCGGATATCTCATTTCTTGTAGGTCGTTTGTCCTCCTCCTTCGCTGCTATTACCTTCGCCAATATTGGGTCACTCCTTTGTGCTTGGGACCAGTCTTCGTTGGCTTCAATCCGCGTTAGCCGGATATCGACGATGGATTCCTTTTTCTCAGCTTTCACGCAATGTTTACACTCCAAATTACAAGGTCGGCGTGAAAGAGCGTCAGCATTTCCATGTTTTATGCCCCTTCGGTGTTCAATGCTGAAGTCGTAAGTCTGGAGGCGTTCAATCCAACGCTCTAACTGTCCTTCGGGGTTCTTGAATTGTAACAGCCATCTCAAGGCGGAGTGATCAGTCCTTAGCAGAAAATTTTGGCCATACAGGTATTTATGGTAATGTTTGATGCACTCCAGAACTGCCAGTAGCTCTCGTCGGGTCACACAATAATTCCGTTCAGGCTTTGACAATGTGCGACTATAGTAGCCTACGACTTTCTCTGTTCCATTGACCACTTGGGAAAGTACACCACCAATACCATATCCGCTAGCATCACTGTCTAAGATGAATTTTTCTCCTGGGACTGGATACGCCAAAACTGGTGCAGCACACAATAGGTCTTTTAGTGTCTGGAAAGCCTTCTCCTGTGGCTCACCCCATTGATAGACTTTTGACTTCTTGGTGAGCTCATGCAAACTTGCAGCCACGCTGGCAAAGTTAGGCACAAAGCGTCTGTAGTATGTGCATAGCCCCAAAAAGCTGCGTAGTTCATGAAGATTCTGGGGACGAGGCCAGTCCTTTACTGCTCGTATTTTATCTTAATCGGTGGATATGCCATCTGCTGTGACAAGATGCCCCAAATATTTCACCTGCTTTTGGAAAAATGCACATTTCTTTACGCTTAGTTTTAGTCCAGCCGTTGTTATTCGTTGCAGAACTTCTTCCAGGTTCTTGAGGTGTTCGTCGAAAGTTCTGCCCATCACTATTATGTCGTCGAGATACACCAGGCAAGTCTTCCAATGCAGTCCCTTTAGCACACGTTCCATAAGCCGCTCGAATGTGGCCGGAGCGTTGCAGAGTCCAAATGGCATAACCTTAAACTGCCATAAGCCGCCGTTCGCACTGAATGCGGTTTTCTCTTTGTCCTTGTCTGCAATCTCCACCTGCCAATACCCGCTTTGTAGATCCAATGTGGAGAACCATTTTGTTCCGGCTAGCGTGTCGAGTGTGTCGTCAATTCTTGGTAGCGGGTAACTATCCTTTTTGGTGACATCATTCAGCTTCCTGTAGTCTACGTAGAATCTTGTACTGCCATCTTTCTTCTTTACTAAGACTAAAGGTGAGCTCCACGGACCCGAAGATGGTTCGATTACACCGCTCTTCTTCATTTCGTCGACTAACTCTTTGACCTCATTACGCTTCGCCAGCGGTATGCTTCTGGGTGCCTGCTTTATCGGTCTCGCTTCGCCAGTATCAATTTCATGTTTGACCATGGCTGTTCTTCCTTGCCTTTTGTTGTTCGTGGCGAAAGCGAAAGCATACCTCTTCAGCAGCTTTTTGGCTTGGTTTTTCTCTGTAGCTGCTAAACCTGCTATCCATTTCTCCACATTTGCACCAAATTCCTTTTGATCCTTGGCTGACATATCGGCAGGTTGCGGCGTTTGTTCGCTGTTTATTATCGCCTCTACTGGAACACATTGGCCCACCTCTGAGTTTTTACAGACTACTCTTTCATGGCCTGATAGATTTAGCACTCTCACCGGGACTATTCTTTGTTCTGTGGATTTGACGAGGGCCTTTGCTGATATTAAATCCGTCTGTATTTCTGCTGGTTCAACAACCCACAAGCGGTTTTCCACACAATCTCCATCCACATGCGCCCATAACAGTGATTCACTCTGAGGTGGCAATTTGAGTTGTTCGACCGCAACTATCCTTCTGGCGTCCACTTGGTGCTTGTACCCCACGTCTAGAGGTATCTCTACATTTCGCCAACTCATAATCTGTTGCCCCATATTCAAATTGATGCCATGAGCTATCATAAAATCGGCACCAATGATAACCTCGTCCACAATATCGGCAACAATAAAGATGTGACTTACACTAATATTGGCTATAGTCACCTTCGCCTCTGTTTTTCCGTGGACGGTGGCAGACTCTCCAGTAGCTGTCCGTAGTCTTACATTGCTAAGTTCCTCACATTTTCCCTTCACTACATCTGGTCTGATGATAGACTGCGTCGCTCCGGTGTCTATTGTGAAGGTATGTGGTCTGCCATTTATGTATCCGCACGCCGTAAGATTGTTGTTGTTCTGATATTGAGATTGTGGGGCCCTCGCTTGTGGGAGCCAGCACTTGCCCCTCAGTGCTAGCTCGTTTTAGTTTAACGGGGACTCTTGTGAAGATGGTTGGTAGTTCGCCCGTTTCTTGTTCCTTGATGGTGAGGCGGATCTTGATCTCTTGCGTGGCGCTTTGCAATTTCTTTGGAAATGGCCACCCTTTCCACAATTGAAGCATTTAAGTTTAGTCCTTTGTCCGTTTTCTTCCATAGCTTGCTTCACCATCTCCTTAACTTTAGTTAAAAGGCATTCATCTTCGTCCACGACTTCCATTCTTCGCACTTTGCCTACTTGTGGTCTGGAAATAGCTCGAGCGGTCTCCTGGGCTAGTGCGAAGGCCACGGTCTCTGCAAAGGTTACCTTCTGCGTGGAACATACCGCCAGTTTAATGTCAGGATCTCGTATACCATTGACAAACGCCTCGGTCTTAATGTTGTCTATCAGCGGATGGTTTTCTCCTGGGTATGTGAGCTGCACTAATCTCTCAACCTCCATTGCAAAGGCTTGTAATGACTCATTTGCCTTTTGCGCCCGGCATCTCAACTCCATGCGGTATAGTTCCCGTTTGTGCTCATCGCCAAATTTACGCTGTAACGCCACGATTAAGTCGTTGTAGTTGTTTCTGCTGCTGGCTGACATGGTTTCTAGAATCTCGGCTGCGACACCTTTTAACGCCAGAATTAGTTCTAGAGCCTTCTCTCCATCGTCCCATCCGTTTCTGCTGGCTACTGTCTCAAATTGGAATTTGAATACGGATAGGGGTGAGCTACCATCAAAGGAAGGTGGTTTTATCCTGCCAGTACTTTCTGATACTACTCGCACTGGTTCCGGTCGCTGGCTTTGGAGGTTGTTGATTTTCTCCTCCATTATGACTAGTTTGCCGTCAACGGACTTTTCTAAGTCTGACACCTTCTCTTCGACACTGGTAATTCTTTTGCTGACTGACTTATGTATTTCGTTCAGCTTCTCTGTGGTCGCTTCAAGTTTATTCTCGATTTTTGACAAAAAATTTTGTTCTCTATGCTCCATTTGTTCCATAATTACTGATTGCATTCTTTCCATTCTTCTTTCACTATCTTGTCGCGACTCAGCCAGAAGTTTCTGATTTTCGGTTCTAGAAGCTTCGAATAGCTTCTGGCTTGCTACTTCCATTTTCTCCATCATAGCAGCTAGCAACAAATTTATGTCAACACCGCTAGGGGTTACAATGGCCTTTACCTCTCGTTCCTCTTCATCCTCGAACTCGTAGGAATCGATGTCAATGTCTTGAAGCTGAAGGTGTTCCCTTAACCGCTTCTGCAATTCATTCTTCGTGCCCATTGTTGAGAGTTTGAGTTTATCCAACTCTCGTTTAAGCCGTTCCACTTTTAACTCGGAGAGTTTCATTTTGATTTTGATTTTCTCTTTCTTAATTATTTATTTATTTTTACTTTTGGATTTTGTAATCCCACTTCTGACACCAATTGTTACGTTTTTACCTTTTTAAAAACGTTTAAATATGAGTTCGTTAATTGCAACAAAGTAAAAACAAATATGTCTTCAGTTTTTCTTAACTCTCTTTATTATTTACACTACTTTTGTGTGCCACCGTATAGAACTTAACGATACAACAATAATAATCTCTTTTATTCACTAGTTCACACAACTATTCGCTAGATCTTTACAACCACGACTTATTTTATTCACACGCAACTTCACACAAGGCTGACTGAATTAACTCTAACTGCTGCTTGCTTTGTCCAGCCCTTTTATAGTCCGCACGCACGTATGATCAGTATGATGAACGTTCTCGATGTGGAAGGTTCTAGCTCGCGCCTTCTCGAGATTTCGGCTAGTACATTGTTGTTTGTGTACTTTGCTTATGTTGTCCGTTACATATTTGTCGTAGCTGGTTTACTTTATGTTGTTGTTGCTACCTGGTTCTTTGTACACATGTGTGTATGCAGCTTTAGATAATCAACACGTTCGGTGTATTCTTAGTGTTAGTGCGTATTTGTGTCGTGTGTATTGTGTTGGTGTAGCTGATAGCTTTTGTTTATCGTTTTTATTGTTAAACGATATTAGGTCGTTTCGCTTTTCGTAACAATATGAAGGAAAATTTTATTGAGAATACCAAAAATCGCTTAAACGAGCATTTTTCAATGAATCAAATTCGTTTGCCTAAGGCTACAATGCAAGCCTTTCGTTAATCAGTAAGGAGACAACAAATAAAATCACGTTGGATTCACAGAACGATTTAGAGATTCGAAATATAAACAGTGAGTCAAATTCTTTTGGATCGGAAAAGCAAACTGAAATTATATTTAAACTAAAGGGTCCGCCAAATAACTTTTTTTTTGAAAATGCTTTAAAAAAAACTGCTGAATTATTTCTCAAATTTCTTTTTTATTTGAAAGTACAATCCTTCCGGTTAATAATGGAAAATAATTTTATTCAAATGGCTGCCTCGGCTGGAAATCAGCACGAAAGTTTTATAAAAGAAACTATATCCTTCATGTCAATGGATGATAACTCCATTAAGCTGACAAGGAATGGAGAGCCGAATAATCTAAGTCTGCACCTCACAAGAGATGGTTGTTGACAACAACCTCGGCAAAAGCCATTTGAATGGAGCATGGCAATCAATTTCGATTAGTTTGTTGCATGTCTATCCATAGCGGGTCAAGTGAGTCTATGACTGGAGTAAGACTCCTCATTGACCATGGATAAGTTGGCGTCACGGAATAATTTTACACTAATAGCCAATTTAACCGAGGCAAATTCGGTGGGCGGAGGTTCCTGCTCTAGCGAGCTGACCGGTACTACAACTGCCTAGAATGTCACCGTGCCCAGGATCCCAGGCAAATGACAATCAAACATAGTAACAGATTATTTTGATGTGAGAAAAGATTGTTGACTTCTAGAAGTTGATTTCTAGTAGTAGAGGTAGACGTTGGTTAATTAATTAAACTAGGACGTCCAATGAATACTGATAAGAATTAAGAAACTTTATAAGAATAATTGTTTCTTTATGTTTAAGATGATGAGATGAGATGCTAAAACTATTCGAACTATACGAGTCCTAATAGCACGGAATTTAAGGATAATCTTTCAAGCGGAACTTGATATCCCATGTCGGTGGTCACGTGAAGGATGCAAAATATAATAAATAGTACTAAACAGTAAGTTGACGAGAAGGGCTCATATACAGAAGGGTACAAGAATATACTGGAAATGCAAACCAAAAATGCCACATGAGAGATATATCAACTGTACTACAGCGTAATTTAAACCAAAGTGTTTCCAATCTACAAAACTGCAATTTACGTGATTATTTCCAAATTCGTGGACAAGTCCAATTTAATCAAAAATGTTTCTCATGACTTCAAGTAGGAACAAAATTAATTTTATTGCATAACTGTTGATCAACTAAACTTTGCATTTACGATGCACTGATGCCCACGTCTGATATCAACTATTAGAACCCAGCGAATACAAACGAGAATTTTAACTTAAATAATGACGGTTTTTAGTTTGCGTATGTCGTTCTAGTAAATCTTACTCTAATAAAATACATCAAAAATTTCTTCGAATAATGTTATACAACATTACAAGACATGTAGTTTATTTTCTTAATACAATTCTTATTAAATCGGAACAACATTTAATGTAGAAACACGCGAAAATAATTCCAGTACCTAAACCATATTGCCATATTTATCTGCAGCATTTGAACGCATAGTCCGTGCATAAATTGGTAAATATTTGACTCTCCAATTACTAAAGTCGAATATAGATCAAAATATTTTATCATCCCTAGCATCCAAGCATTTCTTGACTATTAGAAAGCTTTTGATACTGTAGATCAGAATATAATTTGCTTTAAATGGAGAAACATATATAATTTATCTGCATCTGTGAAATTACTTTATACATAATATTTATATGTATATACATATTTATGTCATACGAATCAGTCAGTATATTATGGCCATTACAAGCCCGCTAATATTTATACATGAGTGGCGAAACCTACAGCTTAAATTCGATTCTGAACGAAAAATTTTTTGAGAAACTTTTCATGGCAATTTTTTTTACTCACAGAGTTTTTGCCAGAAGACTGCTGAGAGTAGGTCTCTGAAGAAATATTTGTTTTTCAAACTTTTCGTTTTATAAATGCTTGACCTGCGGTTTGAGCCGCGAACTCACGCCTAATAAGCCAATAATGATATACATATATACAATGAAATGAAAAATAACAAGGACACCAATGTGACACTTCGACATTTAATAATTATACCTAGTCAAGTCATAAATACTGGTACACAGAAACATTTACACTCCTAACCATACATATAGACGGTGAATATTTTGTCGTCAGTAAACAGAAATTGTCTGCGAGCTTTATTCGCATACCGGCTGAGTAACGCTTTCAAATTCCTCCAATGCGGCCGAGAGCAGATGTATTTCCCTTCAATCGTACGAGCTGCGTCCTAAATCTTCTTTAATAATGCGACAGTGCGTTCAGTTGTGCGCCAGTAATTATTACTTGACTAAGTTATCACAAAGATAGCAGTTGAAGAAAGCAGGTACATTGTAATACATTTATATTTTTATTCAAAATAAAGTACCATAAAATATTAAAATATTACAACAAAAATATATTCTACACGCCTCGTATTCGATCTCCAAACAGCAATATTACCGCCGCCATGCTTTACACTGTTTACAGTGCACATGTTCCAACAAACTGGGTATGTAGGAATTGTAAAAACACCTATGCATGGTCGCCTAATTTTTTCTGTGGAAAACATTGCTATTGTTCATGACAGTAAGGAAGAAGAGCCATCAACCACGACTTGTAGTCGTGTCCATCAATTGAAGATCTCACAAATATTGCTGAATATGCTGCCAAGATGAAGTAGACCTGAAGCCTACTGACCATTTCCAGAGTCCTCACGCTTACTGAAAAAGACTACGTACACTTCGTTAACAAGTAAAAACTGCCGCAGTTGGCGCCGTCAACGGGCCGTACTTCTTTGAAAATGAGATCGGCCAAGCAAAAAAAATCAGGATATGGAACTGGACGAAATGTGATTCCAACAGGAAGGTGAAACTAGCTATTTAGCTAACTATCTTTCGCATGAGAAATACAATGCCCGTATAAGCATGATCATGCGATTTGACACCGTTGGATTTCTTTAATTAATATTAATTTTAATTAAGATTAAATGAAAAATTATATGAATTAAATGAAATGAGAAAAACTAAAATTATTAAATTTCAACGATAATGTTTTTCCTCTAATCAAAAGGAAAAAGCTTTCCGTTAACGGTAATGGATAACAAATAAATGTTAAACATCTCTTTTACAGAAATAAAAAGGGAGAGGGATATTACATTTTCAATATATAAAATAGGAATCAGTTTTGTTGGCTAAAATTGATTGAAAACATTTTTTTTGCAATCAGATAAACATACTTTGAGTTTTCTTGATTTTCACATTGATTTGAAACTGTATTATACGAAACACAATACATAGATTCTCACAAGAAAAAATATTTTATACATTATTTGAAAAGAATTCAATTTATTGAATTATTGCTATTAAAGAACAAATCTTCTTTCCCCTCATTCATTCCTTGTTCAATCAAGTACAAAAAGAGTAATTCCTTAAAAACTTAATTTTATCTAAACTCTACATACATGCGTGCGTACTGTTTAGCTAGCGGAAAGTATTTTTTAAGTCTGACAGATTTGGTGTGTACTCGTATTTGGCCATATCCTTTAGTGGCAAAATGTGTTCAGCTTTCTTGCTTAGCTTTGCTGTCTATTAAATGACAGAATTTCCGTTTTTGTTACAAATTTCCCCCTCGATTCTAGTCATTGTAGTCAGGATATGTTCATGTGATTTCTTAAATTTAACTGAGATTTTATTGCGGGAAATGAAATTTCTTTCAATAAAAATATATAAAATAAATATAAATAATAAAAGCGACAAATGAAAATAAAAAAATTCTTTATGTGACTCTAAAAAATTATTTTGTATTCTTTATGAATTATTGTGAAATCGTAATTATTTCAAATATTTTTGGGAGAGGTTTTTTAAAAAATATGCCAATATTGGCTAACTGTTAATCCGTTGTATGTATTGTGAAAGGATCGAATTGATATTATTTTAAAACACATTCATACAACGGTTGATTGCTTTTACCGTTGATTTCTTGCAACGAGAATAGTTAAAATTTATCGGTTCGTAAGTCTTTCGAAATATTGTCGGTATCTCGAAAATTTTTTGTATATAATTGATAAATATTAGATAACTTTTATTTAATTTCGGCAACTGCTGATTGCTTTTTAATGTTTACTGTAATTTTGTGTTAAATACATACCTACATACATAATTGGCCATTACAACTCATCATTCAGGATTACGCCCTATCTTCTCAATTTTGTTTTACTGCAATTTTTTCACACGAAAAAGTAGTAATAATTAACTATATACTACGATGTACACATATATGTATATGCATACATATATATATGTATATATATTTAGATTTAAATTTGTACAAAGATTTCACACTATTCTTACGGAAACTGCATAAGAAAATTTACTGCTGCCAGTAACGTGCTAGAGTATTTTAATTAACTTTAATTTGACTCTCATCATAACTAGAGTTATCCAACGAGAATAAATGATCCGTTCTCAGGATCTTTACTTGCTCACGGCCAAAGTAAGTAACGATATACAAAGTGGCTGGATCCGGGTGAAACTCGAACCCTGCAAGGGATCAGTTCTAGTAGCGAACGTATAGTAGTAGCCTTGTTGTACTTTGTTCTTAACAAAAATACAAAAAAAAACACAAATTAAAAATAGAAAGGGTACCCTGGTAGTCCAGTGGGTAGTGTGCTAGACTATTAGCGTGAGGGTCGTGGGTTCCGTCTGTGACACTACACCGAGCATATGGTCAAAGTTACTCCGCTCGTATATAATTAGAATATAATTTGTAATTTTATTGTAATTAATAAATAAATAAATAAAAAGAGAAAGTTTATTTGTTCAGAAAGTATGAGATATATATCAGTAATGGTGCAAAAGTACTTCGATTCGTGCTTTTTTCCTTAATTATTGTGTCGCACGTGATCTTAAGCTTTTTTTTTATTTATTTATTTTCTCTATCATCAGTACACTTAAAAATATGGTTACAATTTTTATATTTACAAAACTTGAGATTTTACTTAAAATATGTATTGCAGCAAATAAAAACCTGTTTTTATTAAATACATACAAATTTAAATATTTAATATAATTTAGGGGAAAAAAGATAGAGGAAAAAACCCTATTTATGTTCTTTAAGAAACTTTAAAGCTAAGAACTTTTATCAACTTCATCTCTGAAGTTGTAGAAGGAATTTCTTAGGATATCATAACTTGAAGCTCTGTTTCGATCTTCAAATCTTTTTGTAAGTTTTCTAATTACAGTTTTAAACAATCTTGTTTATAATGACTGTGTAGGTTTACAGTGGAATAACGTCTATTTAAGTTATAAATAATCTTAAGATATTTGTTTTGAATAATTTGCAATTTTTTAAAGTGATTTTTAGAACATTTTGTAGACCAAACTTGGCATCCATATGTCATTATGGGTCGAATGCACGTTTTATATAGTACACGTTTATTTTTTGTATTTAATGTTGACTTTCGGTTAAGCAGAAGAAAGAGAGCTCTGCCACATCTTACAGCTTTGTTACATACATGGTCAATATTCTTCTTGAAAGTTAACTTTTTATCTAGTATTATACCTAGATACTTTACAGATATTTTAATTAGAATAGTTGAACCATGTATTTTCAATGGGATTGTTGGAACCCTTTTTCGCGGTTTATTGAATGGGAATATTATTACCTGAGTTTTTTTCTTCATTTATTTTAATTTTCCATTTTGTGAAGTATTTTTGAGCATGTATAATAGATGTTATCATATTTTTGACAATCGAGTTAGAAAGTTTTCCACTTGATACGATAGCTGTATAATCGGCATAAAGCGCTGCAGTGTTTTTTTAAGTAGTTTGAAATCAGAGGTATATATTGAGTGTAACAACGGTGAAAGGACTGAACCTTGAAGTATGCCAGCCATGATATTTTTTGTACAGGACAGATCATTTTCAACGTTTACAAAAGTTCTGTCGGATAGAAAACTGCTGATAATTTCTTGTAAATAAATTGGATATCCAAATTTACTAAGTTTGTAAACGAGACCTTTATGCCAAATTGAATCAAATGCCTTTTCTACGTCTAAAAACATTATTCCGGTACTTTTTCGTTGAAGTTTATTACAATTTATAAAATTTAAAATTCTCTTCACTTGATGAATTGTTGAATGTTCTCTTAGAAATCCGAATTGTTCATCTCTTAAGATACGATTATTTTCGATAAACTCTATCATTCTATTCAAAATTACTTTTTCAAATACCTTGTCTAAACAATTCAGCATGCTAATAGGACGGTAGCTTTTTGCAGATTTTGGATCTCTGCCCTGTTTGAGAATAGGTATAACATTGGCATGTTTAAATGCTTTTGGAAAGTAGTCGTTTTTAAGACACCATATAAAAATTTTAGTAACTACTAAAAAATGAACCCGATATTTTTTTCAAAATAATTGACTCAATACCATCAATTGCTGGGGTTTTTAATTTTTTAAATTGTATATAAATAATTTTATTTCTTCCTTAGAAGAACAATAAGTTTCAACATCTTCTTGGATAAGCCATTGTATATGTTTTAAAACAGTTCGATCAGAAGGCGATGCCATACTGTGAGTTATCCCGTGTCATTCTTCAAAAACTGTTGCAATTTCATCGGATTTTTCTTTATTACTGTATATATCAACGCCATCTATTGATAGTGTCCCAATATTTGATTTCTTACCCTTCAATGCTTTAGTCAGTAACCAGAAATTTTTTTACCCGTTGGTAAGCCTTTAAGAAATATTGACCAGCTGTTATTTCTGTCATTAGACACATGGTAATTGATCAGTGATTTCAGCTGTTTTAGTATTGCTGATATTGTGCTTTTAAATACTGGGTCATTACTTCTTGGAAAAATACGCCGATACTTGTTTCTTTGTCCAATTAAGTACATCGTAAGATATGACAATTTTCTCTACCGGATTTGCTTCTCACCAACAGGGATTTGTTTGGAGGCTTCCTGCATAATGCTGGTAACTTTGAAAATAATGCCTTCAACAGTGGAATGTGTAAGTAATGATGCATCTTCAAAATTATAGGTTTTAAGGTTCTCATCTACCCATTTTCGTATAGAATTCCAGTTGGCTTTATTGCATAAAGGGACTTTTGTTGGATTTATAGTATAGAAACCAGAAATATTACATGATCAGAGTCAAGTACATCTTCATGAGTTATAATCGGCGAAGGTATTAAGCTTGAGTTTGACAGCAGTAAATCAACAATAGAGGGCTGAGTAGGAGATAAATGTTGTCCAAAGTTTTTTGCCAGCTGTGTTGTTTTGATGGCATTGCCAATTTATATGATGCGCGTTAAAATCGCCAAAAATAAGGAAGTCCATTCCGGTTATTTTTATTATTTCTAAATCGTTAATAAAGTGGTTTGTATACTTCGGACAATACGCAGACGTAATTCTCAATGGACGGTTGTTAACATTAATTTCTATTGATATATTTTCAATAGATGTAGTGCGGAACTTCTTGAGACGTCGATGGGGAATATTTCTCCGAATTCCTAATAAAACACCTCCTCCGTGTGACTGACGATCTTCTCTATGTATTTTGTAATTCTTAATATTGAAATTGTGACTATAGTTTAAAAAAGGTTGATTAATTGAAAATATATCAATTTTCTTTTAAATAAAAAATTGTTCCAATTCGATAAGCGGACGGAATTGTTATGCCCTGGGCATTCCAGTGCAGAAACTGGAGTTCAATTTTTGATGACAGATTATATGACATGCTTCAAAATCATGCCAAAGACCCTCATTTTATCAAATTTATTCTTGCATTTCTGTAATGCATCGAGGGCTTCAAAGTAAAGTTCTAAAAATTTTTCGTTAGAAATATCATAATGTTCCCCAGATTGTGGCCCTTATTTAACTACAGATCAATATGGAGTTTTTTTTAAAACTATGAGTTTGTGTGAAAGTTCTTGGAAAATTGTTGCTTGTGGAAGGCATATTAATCTCATCTTCAGAAAAAATGATTTCTGTTATGGTATGTTTTTGTATATTTGAAGGCTTAGATGATACTTTTTTATGTATTTTTTTTAAGGTAAGGGCAGCGAGAATCATCGGCTCGATGATTTACGTTTTTTCGGTTCATCTTTATGCAGTTATGGCATTTATATATTACAGGTCCATTTGTTTGAATTTTGTCTAATGTACAGAAAGAGTAATCGTGGTTTCCACCACAGCCTAAGCAAGCGTGATTTCTGTGGCAGTTTGCAGCATCGTGTCCGTACATGGTGCGTTTCGAGCATTGGGTTGGTGCTTTTTTGTTACGAAGTGGATTTCACCACTGTACTACAATGTCACAAAAATATTTTTTCGTACCTCACGTTTTGAAGTCTGGGTCCTGTTGAATTCCAAGGCATCGTTTGCGCTGCTTCTTGATGTATTTATTTCTTTGATAGAAACAGGTTCAATATTGTGTTTCAATTTGAATTCTTTCTTAATCATGCTTAAGCTAACAATTGATATCTTTTTGTACTTACATTTTTGCTGCAGTAATTTCTTGATCAAGATAAATTTGTGGCAGTTATCTATAATGATTGGTGGTACTTTTATGATGGGCTCTGCAATCCCTTCACTTTGAAGACTTATGGCATCGGAATCTTCAAAATCAGAAAACTGTTAAAATCTGTTACTGGTAGAAGTACCAGACAGTGTAGTGTGCTTGTATTTTGGGATATTGCCCCAGAATCGTTTGCGCTTTTGATTCATTATGGAAACGAAAAGTAAATTTTAAATGATTGAATAGTGTTCGTAAGAAGTCGCTGTAGTCTAGTAGGTAGTGTGTTGGCTTATTAGACGCAAAAGCCTGGGTTCGAGCCCCAGGCCAGTCATCAAAAACAAAATACAAAAAGTATTTTTTCGGCGACTTCCTCTCAGCAGATTTCTGGCCAAAACTCTGAGAGTAAATAAAAATTGCCATGAAAAGTTTCTCAATAAATAAAAATCTGTCGTTCGGAGTCGACTTGAAACTGTAGATCCCACCACTCATGTATAAAATTAACACACACAACATAAGTGGTGTGAGAAACTAGGACGTTGTACAATGGGTCAATTCGACCTCCGGGTACTGTACTTGTCTTAATTGACAAGTACATGTCCTCTAACCTAACCTAACCATAGTGTTCGTAAAATAGACTGAGTACAGCTGTTAATAGTACGTTTGTTTGCTTTAAGTGTCAGCATGCGACTGATCTTAAGCTTTTAGAGTATTAAACAAAAAAATATTGGATTTGAACCTACAGCCTACTGTAGGTCGATTTGAACGATGCGGTAGGCCTTCAGCTTCATTTGATGGAGTATTTTTACAACAAATATGATTTTATAGGTTTTAAATACTAAGGTACTTAGGTAATATATATGTAATTTATTTTTATAAGATATAAATGGTTAGACATAGGAACAGGTTATATATGAATAGTATGTTGACATGATAAGTGAAGTTGTAGTTTAATTGTATTTTATATATGTATAGGGTATGTGCATGTTATTAGAGTTATAAATTATTTACCAGAACATACGTATGCATATGACTTAATGGTATTTGATTTTCATAAATTAAGATTTTAAAGATTAGAATATTTAATTTGTGGAACAGAATTTAATTATGGAATTAAATATAATTTCAATAATTTAATGGTAAAAGTACGGTTATTTTAAGATTTTTTTTGCAAACAATACTCGAAGTACTGGTGGTATATGAAATTAAATATAAGAAAAACTCAATATTTTATTAATATGACGTTGCAAAACAATAGCTTTAAATGAATTTACCTTTTCCCAAAGAAACACACTGAATTACACTGATTTATTACGATTTTTTATATTGCCTTAGCAAATAATTGTTATTTCATTTACTTTTTGCTTTTATTTGCGTCTTAAATAACGTGACGTTATATTTTCTTCTATATAATCTATCACGTGATAATATCTGCGATATATGTTCTCTTTAACTGTAATAAGGTTGATTCTGTAGAAAATAGAGTTCTAAGGCCTTGAAATATTAAGGAATATAGAAATATTAATGAAGCTTCATTCACTAATTAAAGATAAAGTTTATGGGTGATAAAGATAAAATCACCGATATCTGGCCACCGCGGTGAATATTTATTGTATAAAATCAAAGATATTTCTGGGGACTAGAGGCCCAATCCTCAGGTCTCCACTCCAAACCCTAGCCCATCTCTAAAGGAAAGCAACTCCAACCTTCAAGAAGGTCTCTCCTCGAAGGGTAAAATAGCAACATTTTCCACACTTCGCAGTGTGGTGGGATTGGCAAAGTAAGTCGGGGCAATAAAACCGACGCAGCCAATGCCAATCCAACATCGCCAACTTAAAGCTCATGATCTGCATACTGTAAAGTTAAGTCGCACATAAGTAATTTTAAAGCATTTAATTCCACTGTTTGACTATAAAACTATCGCAATGTGATCTGTTACAATAACGTAGTTGTTTCAAACACACCGAAAGACTTTTTTAGTTCATTAAAATATTTAAAAATACATAATGTAGCAGTCTCCGTAGTCTAGTAGGTTGCATGTTTGCTTATAAGACGCGATGCCAGTATTCAAAGTCTAACAAAACGGAATATGAAAAAATATTTATTTGGCGACTTCCTCTCAGCAGATTTCAGGCAAAAACTCTGAAAGTAAATAAACTTGGAATGAAAAACTTTCTCAAAAATTGGTCCTTCGGAGTCGACTTTAAAATGCAGGTCCCACAAGTCGTGTATAAAATTAACACTAATAACATAAGGGGTATGAGAAGCTGCGTCGTATCATGACTGGAGGTTGTATCTATTTATGTACAGAAGGAGCAAACAATCCGAACATCTGAATTTTTAGAATGAAATATGTTAATGGTTATTTCTCATCTAAGAAAAGCCTGAAAGAGCAGATTACTACGTTTGACGTGAATAACTCACCATATTTATAACGAAATAATAAAGTAGAGTGTTTTGTGGAGTCGACCGTTATACGTTACAACGATTTTCTTACTACGAAAATGTATTTGTGCTAAACGCTCAAAAAAACAGAAACGGTTCGAGCCAAGAATTCGGTGTAAATTGGTGTTAAACTCAGTTGAATTCGTAAAAACATTCAATCTAAATTTGAATTTAAATAATTATATGTAATTATAATTAAATTTAAATAATTATATATGAATTAATTAAATTAAATTTATCTCTGATGATATGAGACGCGTTAATAACTACAAGAGAGTAGTTGGTAATGCATACATAATATTGATGAAAACAGTGAAGTACGGACCTCATAAATATTCGGTATCATCCTTAATTTTTTTAATTTTTCATAATTTAAAATGTTAAAAATTTTTTTCCAATCTATATCTTACAAAAATTACACGGTGCGACAGTGTTTGACACTTCGTTTGATTGGACAAAATGACCGTATTTATTATTTACAGAGCATAACAGCTTAGTCATAATTTTTATATATGCTGTCTCATCAAATGAACTTTCATTTCAAAAATTTTAAAAATTTTTAATGGATCTTTGGATTTTTAAAATAGGCTCAAACATATTTTTGTAATCAATAATTTTGTGTGAAGAGATCAAATAAAACAAGTTTGGATGGTTCGAGAAATATAAAAAAGTATTTTTGAGTTCTACTCAACTAAATAAACAACTTAGACTATGTAGTTACTCGGTGTATTCAATTTTTTTGTATTTTGTCGCATAGTGTTATTTATGTATTGTATATATCGACGCCTCCATTCTATAACGTTCTAAGTGTACTTAGGTTTTTCATAGGTTTCGTGCTAGCAGTTTACGTATATGCCAGTAATCAGGAAGAAGAATAAAAATACAAAATATTTTCTATGCAACTTGAGTCAACAATTAACATTTCAAAATTATATTTTTCCAACAGATAATTGTTTCATTTACTTTTTTCCGCAAAATTTTTGCTGCTTGAAAATCAAATTATTAATAATGTTATTCTTCTTTTTATCGCTTCTTGACGTTTGGAATACGAAATACACAACACAACATAACCTAGAGCGTTCACAAAGAAAAAGTGTATTCAATACATTCAATAACTTATATATACAGTTTTAGTTTCTATATATATTTTATGACGAAGTTATTTGAATGAATAAATATCTTCTAAATAAAAATGTCTGCTTACAATCTATACACATTGTTTTGTCCCCAAAATTGTTCGAAAATATAAAAAAGTCTTAATTAATTTAAGTTTTTTTTTTAATTTAATCACTCTCTAACATGCTGTTAGTTAGTCTTAGTAAGAATTATCGATACGTTATTAAAACCGTTCAAAAAGATCTTAAAGTGAACGTTTCCAAAATCGCAAATGATATTGAAATCAACCTTAAAAACAGTTTGCGGCGATGCGATTCTAAAAATACTAAAGAAATACGTAATAATACTAAAATACTAAAGTCTGCGTAGCACGAAGAAATCCATTCATTCACTCTTTAAAAGAAACATACAATCAAAACGCCAGATGATATGCAAATATTTTTTGTACCAAAGGAAAACAAATAGTACGGAAAAAAGATCATTTGTCTACCATTGTCAAGCATGCTGATCCTGTGATGGTTTAGGGGTGTATTGCAGCATACAATGTGGGTTTGTTTCAATTTATTGGATGGATGACAGGAGAAACTTAAATATTTTAGTAAGATAATGAACCTAAACATACCGCTGACGTATTATGTCCCTGTACAATTGCGGACGCCTTCCGAACCAACCGACCTCAGTTGCATTGAGTATCTGTAGGATTTATGAGAAATGAAAATTTGGAACCGTAAAGGAACTTTAAAATCTATTCTAAACGAGTTAACTAAGCCGGAATGGAATAGCATAACCTAAGAAAATTAGTCCTTAGTATGCTAAAAAGATTGACAGAAGATTTGAAGCGCAAAGGCTACCCTACCAGCTTATAAAAAGTGAAATACATTAATTCTTACAAATTTTAAATTTACTTTAAAATCGTAGGCGACTAATTACAGTATGCGACAAAATACAAAAAATAAAAAACACCCGAGTAACTATCTATTAAATCAATTAAATTTTGCAATTAAGAACAGCCAAACTTGAAAAAATAATATTTTCCAAGTTTACCCAACAAAATAAAACAACCGTTTTTGTCACATAAAACAAATTTGGACGGTTATTCCTGGAAACTTATTTTAATTTTCGTTTTATATTCCAAGCCAGCATTTTTGAAAATTTTAATCAAATTCGAGTCTTTTTTGATTCTTCTGCGCGATTGAAAAGTAAGAATATGCGCTCATTTTCTAATCATAAAAGACTCATTTGTCGGGAGAAAAATGTTACTACGGGCGACTCTTGTCAAAAAATCATTTATGAGTCATTTTCTATATTAATTTCGAGTAATTTTCGATGCGTTTTCGAATAGTTTTGGGATCATTTTTGAATCGCTTTCTGATCATTTATTAGTCGTATTTAACTTCGTTTTTGCTTCTTTTTCGAATCGTCTTTCTGTCATTGTTTAATCGCAAGCGAGTCTTTTATGAGTAATTTATCAGTATGTTTAGGAGTCCTTTTATTGTCATTTATCAGTCATATTAGTATTAATTTGGACTCCTTTTTGCGTCATTTATGATTATAAGTTGAGTAATTTATTAGTCGTATTTCAAAATTTGTTTTGGACTCCTTTTTGCGTCATTTATGATTATAAGTTGAGTAATTTATTAGTCGTATTTCAAAATTTGTTTTTAGTAGGTTTTCTCAGTCCTACGTTTACACTGCTGCGATTTAAAAAATCACGTTCGTATGAACGTTGAGTAACAAAGAAAGAATACATAACATAACATACATAATTGGCCATTACAACCCTCCAGTCAGGATTACGGACTAGCTTCTCACACCACTCATGTTGTGTACGTTAATTTTATACGTGAGTGGCGGGACCTACAGTTTAACGTCGACTCAGAGCGACGGATTTTTGAGAAACTATTCATGGCAATTTTATTTACTCTCTTGCCAGAAATCTGCTGGACGGAGGTCGGTGACTATCAGAGAAAGAATATTATATATGTATATATTTAAAAACAAATTGTATTTGTTATTTCATAGCCGTCTCTTACATAAATGAAAATTTATACAGAGTGGGTATAAAAGAGCAGTGTTTAATCATCCATCTGTTCAAAATATGATCATAAATACATACTTATAATCACTTTTCAAACCCCTGCATGATGTGTTTTTGATTAATCGTTTTTCAATCTACAGTATAAGTACAATATAATAATAAATAATGTAAATAATAGTCACATTTTAAACATCTGGATGACTAATTTTCGATTGCTATACAATTTTTTATTGTATTTTAAATCGAACTTATTTTACTCATTGGCGCGAATCATTTATGAGTCCTTTTTTAATAGTGTAACTGACTAATAAGTTTTTGATCACCAAAAGTACTCTAAAAAGACTCAGCAAGGTGATTTTTCAATAAACAACCTTCCATATGCAAGCTGGGTTATCTTAAGAGAATAGTAGATGGCAATAAATGATATATTAAATATAATGAATCTAAATATGTATAATGAATAATACCTTTAATTTTAGAGTTGCTTTGGTGTATACCGATTTTTATGCCCAGTGTAGGATATTTTACGTTTCCCTTTCTAAAGCACTGGTGTAGTAATAAAAAATTTACAAAATTGAATTCAATTTTTTCTTTTTTTAAATAATAGAACACTAAATCACTTCTAAGGTGTTTTCAATGGTAATAAACTATAAGTCCATGATCTTGCACCAATATATGTTTCAAGCTATAAATATAGCTAGACCATAGAGAATGAATACATCCAGTTTAACCATTGGCAATTGGTGTTTGTAGTATCGTCATACAATTTTAACTCCTTTACGCTTACTTTTAAATCGTTGAGAGCTCCCAAAAACACTTACAAACAATATAAGTTATTTATTAGCCTAACAACAGATGAAATACAATTCAAATGTGATAAATATTTTGCAAATAATTTTTGAACGTCTATATGTGCGAGAAGGTAGGTTGTAATCTTGACTAAAAAGTTGTGATGGCCTATTAAGTACAGTAATCCTTCGATTTACGTCGACTCGATTAACGTTGTGACGTTAATCGGAGGATTACTGTAAGTAGGTTAGTAAGATCTGGAGTAAAGCAATCTGTTTCATAATGTCAATATTGGAATAATAGTTATCAATTATTGCGTTATTTACGTAGTTTTTACTTGCTATGGACTTAATTATTATTATAAATGGATGGAAAGTGTTCCACCTGTAACCAACAATTGTCCATTTCCATAAAGTCTATTTGCAAGCTTGGAGTGTTCTAATCTTCCCATAAAAACTGTCAAGGAAATATTTTTTAACTTGTATGATCTCGCCTTTTAATTGTTGTATAGAGATGTTAAAGTATGGTACTACTGTGCTGACCAGAGTCATAGGAGCTCTGTGCCAGCATGGCAGCCTGACTGTCAAATAGTATACACTTCCTGTTAGTGAATTGAGTACATCTGGTCTGGGACCAAACATTCATACTTCCACTCCACTGTGTCACTCATGAGTAGCCTACAGAATTGCTTCTCTTTCCATTGGGAAGAGGTTTGGTTTTAATGGTAGAAACTTGGCAATTCCACGAGACTGCATCTATGTGCTTAAAAAACAAAGGCGATTGCTCCAAATACACCAAATTTCTTTATATGTTTCTAAATCAGTCTTCTCGCCATACAATATTGCTACGAATCAAATCTTAATTTAGTTTGATATTTATGCGAATATTTGTTATTTTATTTTAATATTTTTTTAAGAATATGAGTTTCTAAATGATCTTTTAGGTCTTTCCTGAACCTAATCGTAATAGCATATTGACAACAAAATGCTTATATTGAATGTATGTATCATTGCTATTTCTTACGACACGTCATATAAACAAGTTTTTCGAGAAGATCAAGTTCAATTTCCAATGACATTTTAAAGGGGATATTTTAGTATAGAAAAATAAATATCAGTCATTAGTCGGGGTTTTTCGTATTGTTTTGTTGGTTTCTTGCAGATTATAATAATTTTATATAGAACATTTAATGTCTTTCTGTTTTATTTATTTATTCACACTTTTATACTTTTTAAAAAGAGATTGATCTGTTCTTTAAATTAAAACACCGACAGGATAACTTCCCTCGGTAGGAAAATGGTGGGAGTTGTAAATACTCAAAAGGCGCACAAAACGACGACAACGGCAATATTTGGCCCCTTAATAAATTGACAAGTTTTTTGTTTGGAGTTCTTCTTTATGAAGGGAGTGTATAATTTATATTCTTAAGCTGGTTACATTAAGTTCTTTGCATTTCTTCAGAAACTTTATTGTTCTTTTTGGATTTATTAAAAATAGTAAAAAAAAAATAAAGAAAACATAATAATTGCGGTTGAAATAATCTCTATTATCGAAGAACTTAAAGAATCTAACATAATTTATTAGAAGAGTGAACGAAATGTCTTATATTAATAAATTTGGAGAAGGTTTTAATAAATATAATCATAAAAACAAAAAAAAATAAAAAAATTTCCTAACTAAAAAAAAAATATATATTTATATATATATATATATAACACAAATACATGATGATCTAGCTGATCAAATAAACAATTTAAACATTGAGGTAGAACATGTTTATCTAAAACATGGCAATGACAAAAAAAATAAAGAATTAAAATAAAATAGACAAACCAAAAACCAAAAAAGTAGGTCGTTATCAGATATAAAGTAGATCGTGATCAGATGTAAAGAAGATCGTGATCAGATATAAAGCAGATCAAAATCAATATCAAAAAATTAACATACTGAAATCATATAAAATTGGTGTATATATAGGAGATCGTCTTAATTTCAGCTATTTTTGTGGAGAGGTATAAAAGCAACGAAAAAAAATTTGTTATAATCTACAGTCAAAACAAAACCCTAGCCAGTGTAAGATGAGAAGAGGATATGTAAACAACTTAATAAATAAAGTATCTGTTGAATTACATCTGCCTGGTTATCAGTTTTGTGGACCTGGTACAAAACTTGAAAAACGTTTAGCAAGAGGAGATAAGGGTATAAATTTATTAGACGCAGCTTGTAGAGAGCACGATATTGCATATTCACAATCAAAAGGTATAGACACAAGACATCAAGCAGATCAAATATTAGCTGAAAAAGCCTGGAAACGAGTTAAATCTAAAGATAGTGATATTAAAGAACGTGCTAACGCGTGGTTTGTGACAAACGCTATGAAAGCTAAAGTGAAATTTGGATTAGGATTGAAGGAGCAGACACATAAGAAAAGAAAAAATACAAAAAGAATGAGAAAAGGAAAAATGTCAAAGCAGTAAATGCTATCAAAAATGGAAAAGAACAATTGGCTGAAGCTAACCGTCATAATAGATATATGGAATCAATTGCAGTGGGTAAAGGGTTGTACCTCAAACCATATAAAACTGGATATGGTCTCTACTATAATCCAGCTCCAAAAAGCTATTAGATAACCTACCCAATCGCCCATTAACAGATTTGGATTTGAATAAATATGGAAGACATCTCAAACACTTTAGGGGTGTTTTCATGCGTGATTCTTTACCTAAAAAACCATTCAAACAAGAATGCGGCATTGTTCATTTAGATGATTCAAATGGTATGGGAACACATTGGGTAGCATATTATAAAAACCACAACTATAAAGAATACTTTGATAGCATTGGAAACTTACAACCACCACTTGAGATTGTCAACTACTTAAAATTTCCTATTGAATATAATTATGAACGAAAACAAAAATTTAATACATTTAATTGTGGGCACATGTGTTTACAATTTTTATTCAATAAATATAGATTGAAATGAAATAATTCAGAGTACATCGTCCCGCACTTACGCTACCTACTATTGACTTTTTAAAGAAGGGGAAAAATGGTAACATCAGCTGAATTGGAAGAACTATTTATTAACAAAACATAGTAATCAGATTGATAAAGAACATATAGATTTATTTATGAAACTTATAAATGAACTAAGAATATGTAACATTAGTAAAATAAGTAATCCATTTATATGTGTTAATAATATTATACATAGATCTAACTGTGAAAAAATTTACTCAGAATCTTTTGACATTCGCAGATGCCAAACATTTTATACACAATATTTGTTAACACTTAATCTGTATAAATGAATGTTTAACTATTATTATGTTAAATATATATATGTATTGTATTGTACAAAATAACAAAATCTAAAAATAAAATATGTATACCTAAGAAAAAAAACGAATTTGTTTTAATTAATCCCTTTATTCTATAATTTTATTTATTCAAAACAGTAAAACTAAAAAAATCTAAATCCTTAAAACAAGTCTGTTTATACTCTGGGATGTTGTAAATCAATCAGTAAATTCAATTATATAAAAACAGATATTCTACTTATGCGTGAAAAAAATACCCACATGCATAACTATACATTTTTTTCTTATCACATTTAAAATTAAAGATCCTTCTAATTAAATCATACAAAAAATAAAAAAACAACTGCACAACAAACCTACCCTTTCTTATCAGTTTATATTTCTATTTTTTCTACCTGTGGTCATGAGCAATACGTGCCAAGAATTTACTATTAAAAAACGATCATACACATTACATGTATCACACACACTCATTCTGTCCGTCCAAACATTCGTACATACGTACATACATTTTCACGTTACAGTATACTTATACTGTGGGATGTAGATGAGGAAACATGCACACACTCATTCTGTCCGTCCAACCATTCGTTTGAAAAGCAATACAAATGAAAGGACCAATAAAAAGCAGGTATGATCCCAAATTGGTAGGGAAAAATTGAAAATAAAAATGATTGAATTCTTTTCCAGATATGTATTCTCACAAATTTTAACACACACGTAGACATTAAAAAGCATTACCTTTTCATAATACATGTTACAAACCTAAAGACCGATCGCACACAATTCATTTCACAATTCTGCAATGTTCTTACTCTTGTACAACTATGCATGCTCCTCAATTTGTATGGAGTAAGTGACCTAGAACATACATAAACACACTACTCACTCTGCTACGAATATTGAAATTTAGCAGATTTAACTTCCTGTAATTGAACATAAAATGTTTGTGTTCGAAATAGAAAATCATTTGTTTTACATTTTGCCGATTTTCGACTTTGCCTTTTAAAAAACAATTTCGAATGAGACTTTTGGGATTTATTGAATTATAATAATACTACTGCTGTAGTATTCAATTTGATTTTGAATAAAAATACTTTAGTGCTTTGAAAGTTGGGTGGAAATTAAAGTGAACGTTTTATGATTTGCCTGAAAAACAATAATACGTTAAAAAAAAAACAATAAATTTGGAGGAATTTTTTTGCAAGAATATTTTTACACTCTCTACAATGGTAGTAAAAACAAATTTGAATTTCTAAGAGAACAATATAGATTTTGAATAAATGTTTTGATTTACTCTACCTTCTCGTTTTCTTTTTTATTATACATCTTACGACTCACTATGTGGCATTTTGCCTGAAAACCTGTCCAAAATTAATAGAAGTGTTTTATGAGTTAATGGCTGGAATTTTTTGATAGTGTTAGTGACAATTAGGCCCAAGGATGAACCCAACTGATTTTAGTTCAAATCGGTCCGTGATATCGCCTAGCCCCCATACAAATTCCCCTGGAAATTGCACTTATTTACACATAATTATAGGAATTATGCAACAATCACGATAAAATTTAGCATGGATCTGTTCTGTGTACTAAGAAATCATGGTGTAATGTTTAGTGAAAATCGGATCACATTTGACCCTATTCCCCATATAAAGTCCCCTTTAGAAATTCACGTTTGCCCTTATAAATGGCTTAAATACATCGGTATCGTGATGAAATTCGGTATGAACGTGTATTTTGTAAATCTAAATCATATTACCAAATTTTGTTATGGTCGGTCCATAATTGCCCCTTGGTCCAAAATAGGGCCCCTTAAAAAAATATGTTTAACAATTATAATTGGCTTAAACATTTTATTACCTCGATGAAATTCGACATGAACATGTTTAATATGAATGTGAATCATTTATGGTCACATTTTATTATGATCGGATCATAAGTGCCCCTAGGTACCACATACGGTCCATTAAGAAAATCAAACATACATCTCATATTGTTATAATAGTCGATATACATATGTAATTAAGTTTTTAAAGTTCTATGATAATTAATAATATTTATTTTATTATTCATAATATTTATTTTACGTTATTTAATACTTAACTTAAAAATACTTAAAAAGTGAAAGTAACTACAATCGTAAAAATCGTTATCATTTTCATCATCAATGTCAGGAAGGAGTAATTTAATAATATCAGATGAAAATGCTTTTCTATTCCTTCGCGATTTTTGTGTACTGCAGCTTATAAAATGGCCACTGCTTAAAAGTAAGTTATTCAGGACATCTCGATTGGTATCGCTTCTACTGAATTTCCTCGCATAATTCATACGCCATATGGCTTTATTGCCTATGGCTTTATTACACTACGTCTAATTTTTTTAATTTTTCAAAAAAAGTAAAATTTTCAAAAAATCGCATAAAATAATTGCGCAAACTTTTCTTTTTGTTCCTGAATGTAAAGAGTTCATATCTTTTTGTGGTATATAACATTAAACTACTAAAACTACTTTCAAACGCAAAACTCATTTAATTTTCTTCACTTTCCTGAATTTGACGTCGTTTCAAGTCTACAAATCTCAATTTAAAGTCGTGAAAATTCACTATATAATGCAGAATTTTCATTTTTGTCTTTTTGGCCAGCTTTTCAAGGTAAATGCCACATAGTGCGACTGTTGGTTTAATGTTGTAATAATATTTTGTTATTGATTTTCATCAGCTCGAATTCAATCAAAAGGCTAAAAGAGAATGTGCAAAGTAAAAACGCTTCAATAAGACCATAAAAACAAAGTTAAATGAAAAAATAAAATCCTTTAGTACCATTCACTTGAGTTGCTAACGGTAACTTAACCGATACTGTTAACGGAAAATGTGGCAACAACGTTTGTTTTTCGTATAGGATATCACATATAAACATTATTTTATCTAAAAGTTCTTTTTCATCAAAATTATTATATTATCATAAAAAAATCAAAAAAAAAGTATTGGCAAAGGGGTATTAAATGACTTTGCGTAGAAAAAAAGTATTTATGACGAGCTGATGACAAAAGTGACAAATGACAATCTAGCCACAACAACGAAGTTGGCAATGAATGAACGGGTTACAAACCACAGTAAGTTACAAACAGAATATGACATACAGTTTTAAAACTGTGTAACTATGATCAAAACTATCATTACAGTGCCCGGCTTAAGAAAGTAGATTGCACTAGATTTTCACTAGAAAACAGATGAAAGGACTGGTTTATCGGCTCTTTTCCAACGAATTTCAATTCGGTATATAAGAATTAAAAAGTTACAAAATAACTCAACGAAGAACGTAAACAACATTAGAAACTAACACAAAACCCTTATAGTGGTAAAATAAAATTTATGTAAAACTCTAACATACACACTTCTTCCTTTATTATTATTTGTATTTTATTTGTTTTTTGAAATTTTCATTTAAAATATCGAAGAGTTCTTGGGTAAATTTAAATATGTCCGTATTCTTTTTATAAGAAGTGAAAACTTTACTGTATTTGTTATCCATTAGGAAGTGAGCGTCAAGCTACTAAAGTTTCCATAGAGAAAGTACTGTAAACGAGCCTTATTTATATTGTTACGAAAATGGAAATGGTGTTACATCATGAACATGAAAATGATAAACAAAAGCTACAAAAACAAAAAAATGGACTTGTTTACATGATCAACAAATAAACAAAAGTACAGCAACAACATAAATATAAAAAAGGGATGAACAAGTATACAAACAGGCAACAACAACACTGCAAGGACAAACGTAAATAAAATACACAAACAACAAAAACGTAAACAACATGTTTACATTTATAGAGATTTCGCGAAGGCGAAGTCAATCTCTTTCAAGAGCATTCGTCAGACTGTTTACCCTGCGATATAAAAAGCAAGACAAAGTAGGCAACGGAGTCAGAAATAATTCAGTCAGTCTTATGTGAAGAAATGTTGCGTTTGAAGAGAATAATAGTGGTTTGAAGATCTCTCTATTGAAAAATTGTTATTGTTTACGCAAAAGAGTTAAAAGAAGAATAACCACTAAAGCAATGGTTGTTTACATTAAGTTGTGAACAGAATTGTGCGAACAGTAAAGGATTTATTTAAAACTAAACTCAAATTTATTTTTATTTTTATTTGGAATCTACAAACTCAAGGCAAATTCATAGGAGGTAGCCGTAACTCTACAACAAGTACAACAATGCAAAAACAACAGGCACTTTGTTTTTGTTAAAGAGTACTCAGCTTGTCAAAAAAATTAACCCTCAAACCTCTATAGGAAATTAGTTAAACCAATTAAAAAAAAAACTAAATAAATTTTATATATTGAAAATTTTTTTTTGGTTTTTATGTCATGGTAAATTACACAATAGTGCAGCACATATAAACTAAAAAAAAATTAATTCATGCAGTCAATAACATTTCCACTTTACGTAAAGAACATGTTTTTGTATGGCCATCAAGAAAAATATCAGATGCAAACGTTATTTCTTATTTGCCATAGTTTAGGCACCTAGTTGGAGACATGGAATTTTTTTTTTCGGTAATTCATAACTTTCATCTAAATAACTATAAATATAGTAAATCTAGGTTGTAGTTTAAAAGATATATGTATTTAGTGTTAAAGGCCTAAATATTGTGAATCATGTTGCAAAAATTTTAATATAATTGGCTTTATCGTTAAGAATATATTCATAGCTGCCAGATAGATGAAGCACCAAATCGTCAAATATTTGAGAAAAAATCGTCAAAATCGTCAGAGACATTTATTAAAATCGTCAAAAAATCGTCAGAAAATATAAATAAATAAATTAAAAGTTTTTAAAAACCAAAATTATTTCTATTGTAGTAAAACATATAAGGTCAATCCATGTACATATCTGAGTTCAAAAATAAAATATTTAAAAAAAATTTGTTAGAAATTAAAATCTGGCGTCCCTCATCTTCATTTATTAATTTTTTTCCAAAAACGGAGAAATTTTATACAATTTTCATTTTTAAGGTTTAAAAAATCTATCCCAGTGTTGTTTATTGACACATAAGCGCAGCAATAATATTGCATCATCTTAATCTATGGGTGGTGTAAATATTAAGGAGTCAGAAGCTCTTGACATTCGGAGCTTGAAAATTAAGTGTAATGCTGACACATTTTTCAGTTCCTTCTTAAGATCTTATTATCTGATCTTACTATTTACACCGTTTATAAACGACAAAAAATAGAATACAACTCTCATATATGACTCGGTCTCAACGTATATTTTGCGGTTTCTCGATCGTGTACAGGAGAGGCCGTAGCAACTCGTTAATGACTCCAACTCCATTGAACCATTGGAGCATCGTTGCAATGTGGTTTGTGTTTCACTGTTCTGTCGCTACTATAAAAGAATTTTGCTCGAACGAAATAAGGGGACTTTTTTCCGTAAATCATATATTCCTACGTAACGCTCGTCTTTCTCAGCCAGCACATCCTTATGTGGTCGATTGGCCAGTAGACCGCACACTGCAGTAAAAATACGTTTTTTCGTCGCACTATTCGTATGTTGAACGCAATTCCTGCAGAGGTCTTTCCTGTTACTTATGGTATAAAAATATACAAGCCTAGTATCCATAAATACTGTTCTCTCTTTCCTTCTTCTCATAACGAAGTTCCAAACACAATGCCATCCATCTCCTGAGTGTTGGTTGTACGAAAAAAAATAACGCCGCTTGTCTTTGTCCTTAAGATGGTAATATAGAAGCTATACTCGAATTTTTAAAATTGTCTGCAACGACAAGTGATATATTACTCCTTGTTTTTACTAACATATTGCAAAGTAAATACAAAGTTTAAAGTGGCTTTTAATGTACTAAAGTAAAGTATATGATGTAAATTTTTAATTTTTAAAAACCGAGAAATGGAGAGCTGTGTTGATTGCTAATCGAGGCATATGTTGACTATGCTCTATTGGTAGCAAAATGCATAAAATATTTTCGACGGTTTAGAGATAACGATTTTGTCGTGAGAAATGACGAACGTGGAAGACTAATAAAACCTGACGAAACTGTTTATACAGATCGCTACCGTCATCAAGGGATGAATTTGAATCATGAATTGATCCAAAAACGACCAGAATGGACCATTAGACACCGTAAGGTAATTTTTTAACATGACCGCGAAGTAAAGTACATTATACAATCAAAGCATTAGCCTTGAGGCTGTTGCCACATTCCCAGAATTCACCAGAGTTGGGTCCTTCCAACCACTATATGTTTTCAGCGATGGAACACGAATTGGCTGAGTAGCACTCCTATTCTTACGAGGAAATCGCAAATTGGCTAACTAATCGGTTTCAGAGTTTTTGAAAACCAAACCGCTAAAAAGCGGTCTTGCGCATTTGATGATTGAGAATGTGTGAACAGTTTAAAATTTATTGAACTGATTTGTAGATGTTGGTGTCTTATTTCAGTAAGGCGGAATTAACATTCAATCGAATTGCGCATTAACAATTAAGTTTCTGTTTTATTTATTATTTCATTTCTTCTTTATGAAGGAAATGTTGACATGTGACAGGTTCTATGAAATTATTTTTATTCTTTACGTCATTATTTAATTGTAATTAAAACAAGAAGACATGACAGAGACCTCTCCAATTCATTCTTTCCTACTTTGTATTTCCATACAACAGTGTTTAAGGTTGAGTCGCCGTGGTCTAGTAGGTAGTGTGTTGGCTTATTAGACGAAAAGGCAAGGTTCGAACCCCAGGCCAGACATCAAAATAAAATACAAAAAGTATTTTTTCGGCGTCTTCCTCTCAGCAGATTTCTGGCAAAAACTCTGAGAGTAAATAAAATTGCCATGAAGAAGTTTCTTAAAAATCTGTCGTTCGGAGTCGACTTTAAACTGTAGGTCCCGCCACTCATGTATAAAATTAACACACACAACATAAGTGGTGTAAGAAACTAGGTCGTAATCCTGACTGAAGGGTTGTAATGACCAATTATGTATGTATGTATGTAGTGTTTAAGGTATTTTCAACTGAAATCTTAATGTAAGCAAAAAATTGTTTTTTCGTTTGATTTTTCTAAGCTTAACAAGGATATTGATTTAATAACACATAAATTATTTGTCCAGGATTTACTTGCTCCACTGTATTCTAACTCACTAGACTTCAATACTAAAGGGTGTTTCTACAGAAAAACTACGATTTCGTTTAACTTGTCAATTGATTAATCCCATTTGCTGCCGTCAGCTGGAATCTGCTCTTTTTAAAAACGAACTTGTTTAACCTCCTCTGTATACAACTGGTTCACAACCATCGTCATTAAATGCTAGCTTCGTGGAAACAGTTTGTTTTTTTTAAATGGAAGAGGTAGGGAAGACTGTAAGAGACAAAAAATTAAGGCCAGTTAAAATCTTTGCGCTTTTCAGATTGCATTTACTTTCCGTGCAAACAGCAACACTTTATTAAAATGCTTACAGAACCAGATTCAATTTCTGTAATCTGTTGTAACGTTATATATTTATGTGTGTACTCTTAACAAATCACTTTAACTGATTCGCAGTATACCATGCATTTCTATTCTGAAGGAGTAGGTACTTCTTTAGATATCGGTTGTTTGGATGCTAAAATTTAATTGCAATTATTTAGCAATTGTAGTGACCAGATTTTCAATTTGTACATGTACTCCTTTTTCTCTTTATTGTTAAGACATTCAATTATAAATAAATTTCAATAAGTTCGTTTTCTGGAAAATGTTTTCATTTAATTTTATTTCCTTCAATTATTTTTTTTAATTTTTAGGAGTTAATATACATTTAAAACCCTTGTACAGCCTATATCGAGTATTATAGACCAGGAAATGATTACATTTCAATCAATAAATAGCTTTGTTGATGGCGTAGTTCAAATAACCCAAGTTCAAACGGGAGTCAAGCTCAACGAAGAGCTGTACATCACTTTGTAAGACGTTTATCTTCTAATCAAAAGGTTTGCCAACATTTTTTCCAGTGCAGACCTTTTACCTATCCTACACTTTATTAGGCGCTCAAATTTATGCAGCGTAATGCAGAGTTCGATCGGTATTACTTTCACTTACAGCTAACGCTCAGCAATTCTTTTTGGTGACATTATTTAATTTTCAGTAATTAACACAGAATCTCGTGGTACCATCTTTCTTTTTGACTAAGACTACAAATAAGGTCCAATTTTCCAACGCTCCTTTCCGTAATCTGATTTCTCTTTGCTAGTGGAAGACTCCAATGTATCTATTTTTTAATTGCTTTCCCTATGAAAATTTTATGCTTCACTGCGACCGTCCTCTCTGTATTAGATCTGTCATAGTGAAAACTTCGAAATGCGACTTTAGAAACAGTAATGTCGTCACTAGTGTTGGTGTTGGTGTTGGTGAATCAATTGAGCACTTATATATTATTTGTTTTTACAAGGGCTTTTGCAGTCAAAAAACTCACCCCAATATTCTCTGATTTCATCAGCCACAAACGATTATCGATGTGCCTCATATCCGACTTTCAGCGTGTGATAGTACCATCTGCCGAACTATAAAAGTGCTTAGTTGCGGCGATATGTTCAGATTATATTTTCTTGGTTCTAATATTGGCAATTGTCAATTCGATTTTCATTTTCCAGTCACATTAGCAGATTTCTCAGTAGCTCTACGCATCTTCTTTTCACATACATCGAACATAATTGTAAACTGGCACGCTTCAGCACCGAAGGTGAAAACGTAATGTCTGAAATTAATTTAGGCAATTAGTCTACATCTCAGAGCTTTTGTTGGAAGGCTGCTGATGTGGCGCCCTCAACAGAGATGCTGTTTTTTCACAATGTTTTTCTGCGAGCCCTCGCCTACTTACATTGCGATTTGAAAAATCGAAATGTCCAATGTGGCGTGAGTTGTATGAAACTACATGTCTTTTGTGTCCAGGTCATCCGATTCAAATAAAATTAAGTTGATAATCATAGTCATTATCACAATGCTAGCTGACAAAGATCGCATGCACGAAGTTGTTCTTAAAGTAATGTATGCGAATTTTTCGTGATGCATTGGACGCTCTTGGAGCTCATGTAGATTTGTATGATGCCAAGTTTGACACCTTTGATTGTTCATCCAGAAATGTGCTTCATCGTCTAAGATGATTCTTCGATAAGACTTAGGGTTGCCGACTGAATCAGAGCCCATTCACCGAACATACGTCGTTGTATTAGTTGGTGGGTAGGTAGGAAGGTAGGTAGGTATAGTGGCCGTCTCCCCAAAGGAATCGGATGGACGCACTTAGGTCCATGGGGCCCATTGTGCTACCACAGTTCATGTTAACTACCCCCTAGTCTTGCAACCAGTTAGAGCTTACAATGAAGAGTCTCAAACTGCAGACGTCAATATTCGACAAATCACGCAGATCATCGAGGGAGCAGGCACCAAGATGTCTCTTTCTCCTTTGACATAGTGCCGGGCATGTTTCCAGTAGATGAAGAACAGTCTCTTCCTCCTCCTCGTCCTTGCAGCTTCTACAGAAATAATTTGACCCGTCACGACTCCAATAATAGCACTGAGCACACTTCTTTGGAGTTTAAGCAGCCTTGCACATCATGCGCCCCATTCTGCTCTTATCCGAAGCTGCCCACCTGTTGTTGACAGAGTCCGTGACTTCGTTGTTAATCATAAGCTTACAGGTCCCAAACCCCCCCAAAACCTAAGAATTCGTCTTAGAGTTCAATGGTAGTTCCGTGTCTAGCCAGTTTTTTCGCTCTGCAGTTATCGGGATATCATTATGTCCCGGAACCCAAATGATGTGTACATTATACCTCCTCTCCACCCCGTTCAGGTGTTTTCGACAGCCGTAGACCGCCCTGGAGTTCATCACATTGGAGCCCAGAGCCCTGATAGCCGCCTCGCTATCAGATAATATGGTGGTGTTTCCATTAGCGACATTCGAATCCCAAATAATATTAACCAGATCTCCTTTTATTACTTTACTTTTAATCGGTTACCTTCTGAAGCGTTACCTATTTCTTGATTTCAATTATTATTTAAAGTTTGTTTGTCACCTAATTATATACATACCTACAACGCATTAGTAATACTTTTGAGATTTCTAAAACCAGCTTCGGTGGTGTAAAGTTGTCGTTTAATTTGCTTTCTATCCTCTGTAACTTCCGTTAATTTTAATTAAAATTCGTTGTGGCTGATACCTTTGCATCGATAGTTTTACGTCAATCGATGGTTTTTAAGAATTGTCGTTTACTTGTCACAGGGATCCATTTTCGGTTATTGCAACAGAAAAAATTTTCTTTTTTATTGCCTTCAAAGTGATTGCAATGCTTTTGTACATACGTACATACGCTTATAAGCTTTTTGCAAAATAAAAGGAAACTAAACAAGAGCAAAAACAATAATGGGCAGTGCAATTACAAAGCAACAATTATGAAAAGGAAAACAAAACGTAAAATGAAAACACAACCCAGCTTGCGAATGTACAGCGTTACCATACATATTTTAGCAACCACCACGATTTATATAAAGAGTGTCTCAGTAGGAATGGACTTTTTCTTTCTAAAATATAGGAACGAATTAATGGAAATAGTTGTAATTTGTTCATTGGATTGTAAAGGAGACAAGCTCCGATTAGGTGTGGAATAAAAGATCTGTCATATGGCCATAAAGGCTTTTTGAGAAGAAGAAACCACACCGCGTTAAATCGCATGGCCACCAAAACCAGTTGACATCAACATTTTTAGCGATAATATATTCTGGAAATCCTTGCGCCGTTTTGCTAAAACCACATGTCAGCCAGTTGAGGTTGCTAAAATTTCTGTTCAAAATCTCTTTTCAAAAAATAACGCCACCTGACTTAAATCCACGCGATGCAAGTGTTCGTTGTGGGTGCATTTGCATTCATGAGTTGAACGAGGATTTCTGAGCTCAAAGTTCAATAATTTTGTGTATGCACTGAGTCATTCAGATGTACATGCATTCTTCGAATACGATTAAGTTTTTTTGTTATAAGACCAATACTCACAGGATGACTCTTACTCATGCAGTGCATTGTATTGGAATTAGTAGAAAAGGTTATGGGAGGGAGGACAGAGGGAGTGATGCTTCGGAATATCAGATTTGAATCTTTTTATATTATTAGTGATAAGAAACAATTTTGTCTCTAACGCTATTCACTGGCCAATTGACCACTAAAGGATGTGGTCGTGGAGAAAGACGGGTGCTACATAAAAATATTAGATTTTCGGGATCAAGTACCTTTATCTTAGGTTAGGACGTGTACTTGTTAATAAAGACAAGTATAGTACCCGAAGGTCGAATTGACCCTTTATCTTGCTAGAGCAAAATTCGTAGTAGTAGCGATAGAACAATAAAACACAAACCAAATAGCGACGATGATCCAATGAATCAATGGAGTTGGATACCGTCATTAATGAGCACCTTTGCGCTCTCTTGTACGCGGTCGAGAAGTCTCCAAATAGACTTTGAGGCAGTGACCCGTACAAAATAGTTGTATAATTATCTCGGTCGGATAAAAGTGGTGTAAATAGTAAAGAACTAAAGTATTTGTTGCCCCATGTTAAGAAACCGAGGCGCTTGAACGCTTTTTTCGACACATAAAAAATGAGCTGATTCCTGCGAACATCTTACTAAATTATCATGCTCATAACTTCAAGAGCGTTTTTCCACTAATGCTCACATCATCCGTAACTACAGATGAGGCAATACTATTGGTACGTTTGTGTGTTAAAAATCGTACATATTAAGACTTTTCACCTCAATCTTTAAGGGGATCGGTCTACTACTCTCTACTCCTGAGTTTAACATGAACTTATTACACTTTATACACTTACACTTTATTTCATCACCATTGAACGAATTTCCGTCATTTTCTATGGTCTGCTCGATAGTAGGCTGAAGGTGGAGGATTTTTTGCAGTAAAGAGCTTCGTGAAATTTGAAGTTGTTAAGAACGATGTCGAATTGGTAGCTTATTAATATTAATAAAAGATATTTTTATTAAAATTTACAATTAATTACAAAATTTAGAAAGAAATCTTTAATCATCGAAAAAATTTGGTAAATGGTAAATTTTGAAATGGTGACTGTTTGCAACAATTAAATAGAAATAAAATTCGAATACAATAAAGGCGATGGCAAGGGACTCTGATTCCATTCAACATTCGGAAGTAGTGTAATTAACTGTTGTGAAAGAAGGACAGCAACATAATTGTGTTGCTGAGTTAACAGAAAACAAGAAAATAAAAACAAAATTCAACAAATTTTGTACGATAGCATGGGTGCACATTTGCACTACAAATGACAAACACGTAACAGTACGAGTCAGCATGGAGGACTAGAGCAGTGCTGGTAAGCTCAAGAGTCATGAAGGAGTAAATGGGATTACGGTTCCGTACAATTAACTAGTTATTCTCACACATTACTGTCTATGCTGTAATTTCTATCACGTCATTTAGCAGGGGACAGTCACATCACAAACCGAATATGTCAACAAAGTATGTTATGTTTCTTATTTTAATATTTTTTCTTATCTTTAATGTTTACGTGGATTCTTAGATTGCCGTTTATTTAATCTTTAACAATTACCGTTAAATGTTTGTTATAGTTTTTTAACACTAAAATTTTCGTTACTAATATAATAATATAAGAATTCTCAGGCCCAATGCTTTGTTAATTATTCTAAGTGATCAAAAATGTATTTTTCCCGTTTTATCAAATCATCGCTGTGGATGTTTAACACGTTCACGCCGGCTCTGTATATCATGCTTGTCGCCCACTGGCGGCTGCAGTTAGAGCTTTTCGCTTAATCGGACAGTAGATTCTTCGTAAATTCGTCTGAACCTCACCCAATATTCTGAATTTTTACCGTGAAATTGGACAGTGTTCAGTTAACTAGGGAAGAAATAAACTCATTTATTGGAATTTTGCTTATAACCGGTGTAATTCAAGTCGTAGAAATAAGAGTATAAAAAGACATGTATACGAACGCTATAATAAAAAAATATTAAATGGTACCGAAAAATGCACATGCGGAATTTCCGTCGTGAAATAGAAACAAAAAAAATGCTTTTAATAGAACTTGACTCTCAAATATTATTTTTCGGCAGTCGAAGTATTAAAGATCTAAGTATTTGATATTTCGAACCATCTAATAGCATAATCAAATGCGTACCACCGGTGGTACACGTCACCCGATGTGACAGTCTAGTTTACCGTGCGGGCCACCGGAGATACGCGCCGGCCTGAATGTGTTAATATACAACTAGGTAAATAAGATCTTCTGTTTTATCAACGGAATTTAACATCAGCTTTAGTTTTGAAAAAAAAAAGGAAACTGTGATAGTCTTCTGAAGAAAACAGTTCTTAGCTCAAGTGAGTCGTACTAGGATTTTTTAGATATGCTTAGGACTGGTATAAAGTTATTTTGACAGAACAACCAAAATCATTTGTTGCGGGGCAAGGGTGGATGTTAGGGAAAGCCAGAAAAGGCTTTGCAAGCAAACAAATTTAAAATTGGGCGTTAGATCCGTGATGATATGTGCTTACGCTAAGGGAGTTGGAATTGCCCACTGAATAGTTGCTAAGGTGATCATTCAGTCTTATCTTTTAAATGTAATTTATGTACTTTTCGATAACGGTACATAATACAACAAAAAAGTTGAATTGTAGTTGTAAATAAAAGCGTAGTAGGCAAATAGGCCAAATATCACGATTTAGATTATAGTTTTGTTATGGTACTTGTTTTGGTTAACACTAACAAAGCACTAAGAGAGTCCTATAAGTGAATGTGTATAAATTTTTCTACAACTTTATACCGTCAAATTAGATTGTTTTTTAAAAATTGTTTTACATGGTCAGGCTCAGGGCTAAAGTATGGATTTATTATCCTTAAATCATTAAAAGGTAAAGTTTCTTGAACGCTCGATTCACCATTGGATACAATAGGTATTGCGAAGTTCATAGTAGCCCTTTTTAAAATAAAATTTTCTATGAATAACAATTAATCAAAATCTATTAAACTTTATGAAATGTTAATAAGCGTACATCAACTAAAATTACATCCAAACAAAATTGATAAAAAAAAGTGTATGACTTTTGGTGAAAAGTAAAACCCGATTTATTTGCAACTTAAACAATAGCAAGTGGTAGCATTATGGCTACTAAACTATTAACTTAATTTTGTTAATCCCCATTTTTAATTTTGTAGAGTAAAACAAAAACATTAGCAGAAGCAAAAATAAAAAGGGGAAAACAAATCTAATGAGAAACAACTTAAAGAACCTCTGTCATTAGAAAACTTTTTTCAGGTCTCTCATTTGATGTGATCTTTATTTCTCTATATATTTTCTAAGGTAAGGAATAGAGTTGTGCATTCAACATAATTTTGTGGAAACTTCAAAGAATCACCTATATTTTCTATGTTTATGAAACAACAGAACAACCAAAAATTTTTTTAAAGCATGTAGTTGTATATGTGGAAGCAGACATCCAGATATTTCTGATATTTGGCCAATGGCCTTAGCTTTGAGGTATGTGTTCTTGAGCTTTTCTGTCTGACATTTCAAGCTGCATTTAACCTCCATTGTAACGTTTGTTTTCGACTGCCCTATTTTTATTTCTTATATTAGTTTACACTGTTGGCCGATCTAAATTACGAATTTTTGCTATTTGATTATAAGATTTTAATTCATTTCTTAATTGGACAACCAAATTTATAACGTCGCACGATATTTATTTTTCAACCCATAATTAATATTGTTACGAATATATAAATGCTGTTTTTCTTAAACATCGCTTAAAATGTAAAAAAAAACTATAAAAACAAAACCAATGAACTTGTTTACATGACAAACAAATAAACAAAAATTACCAACAAAAAAAAAACAGTACAAAAAAGTAAACAAAAAGGCAACAACAACACTGCAAGGACAAACGTAAATAAAATACACAAACAACAATAACGTAAAGAACATGTTTACGTTTATAGAGAATTCAAGAAGGCGAATCATTCCCCTTCAAGAGCATCCATCAGACTGTTTACCCTGCGATATAAAAGGTAAGACAAAGCAGGCAACGGGGTCAGTAAAAATTCCGTCGGTTTGTGTGAAGACGCGTTGCGTGAGAAAAGAAAGTAGTGGTTTGAAGATCTGCCGAACAATTGTTAGTGTTTACGCAAAAGAGTGTAAAGGAGAATAACAAACAAAGTAAATTGTTGTTGTTTACAACAAGTTGTGAACAGTGGTACACAGAATTGTCCGAACAATAAAGAATTTATCTAAAACTAAACATTAATTAATTTTTTATTTTATTTGCAATCTACGAACTCATATTTTAAACGTTTTTAAAAGGGTAAAAACGTAACTAATTTTCCACTTTTTGCTCCTAGAACTTTAACTGATACTCTCTGTTCAACATTTAATGTGTTTAAGCAATATATTACAAGGGTACAATGAGAAAATAGGACTGTTATCGCTGTATGCTGTATGTACATTTTTGTCACACCATTTGTTTCGTCTGTTGTTTATTACTCTTTCACATTTTTGTGATTTTTACTGATTTAAATGAATTTGCAGAAAGCCTGTATCTTTACGTTTTTGAACAAGTACTTGAAACATGAAACGTACAAAAAATGTTGGTGGTACCTAGACTTTTGTCCATGACTGCAGGTGTATCTAATAATTTACTACTTTAGCAGATTTTCTGTTGAACAATTAAGAAGGATACGAAAAACTCATTTGAAGAAAATAACCGAACTCTTAATTGATTTTAATGTAAGAATTTAGACGATTGGGTGATTCTATTCTAAACTGCCAGTTGCGGATGCCTTGCTATAGAAAATCAATTTAGAGACATATTTCACACTATCACTTATTCATATGATTTAAGCTCTCACGTAATTACCCAACGCACTACCAACTAGATTGCGACTACTTCATGCAACACCCACGCAGAATGTATGTACGAATTTTTCGATTCCTTTTATTAATTATTAAATAAAACACTTTGAATATTAAGTTAAATTCATTTTATTTAAAGTAATGGCTTAGGCGGTAAAAATAAAAATATATAAGAAGCTAATGTTAGAAGAAATTAAAATAAACAGCCGCGTTTGTTCATCACGGTTAACACGTCAAAAACTAATATTTATGAACTTCATGTTCGAGCATCACTATAGAACTAAAACTCACTACTTTTCTCTGTCTGTTAGTTGTTCACTATGTAAATATATTACAGCTCATTATCTCCCATATATAAATGAGTGTTCGTCCGTCTCTCTGTTTCTGTCTATTAACTCTTGTCCGTCCGTCTTGTTCTTAACTGTCCCAATCCTACATGTATGTACATTAGGGTGGTACAAGGAATCAATTGTGGATTTTTCTTCTGCACAACCGCCTAATATGTGCCAATAGGCTAGAAAATGGGTTTAACAAAATTTCAACTTAACCGGATAACGGGAAAACTTGCCTTATTATTGTTAGATTTAGGAAAAGATTCATTTTTAAATAAAATTCGTAATTCTTTTTTCTTGCAATCGAAATTATTCATTCTCGGAACCTGAATCGAGCCTTGTTTTACAAGAAATTTTCTTCTTATTAATTTTGATTTTTATAATATTTTTGATAAAACTCTTATTTATCACAATATTCAGATTATAGCTAATATTTTAATAATCGGGTATATCTAATATATCTAAATTTTGTAGAATAGTGCTGATGAACCGGTGCAAGAAGATATAAACACTTAATATAATTTTTCATACCGAGAGCAAGCAGAACTAGTAATAAGAAGATATTATAACTAGAAAACTGTCTGTAGTATTAGATTTACAGACCGTTTAAGCGAAAACTTTGTCAATCGCATTTGCTAGCCTTGTGGCACATATTAGGGGCTTTTCCTGGAAAATAATCCCTAACCTAATGTACATGTAGTAATAAATATTTGAGTATTTGTATGCACCCATTATGGCTATTTCACTATTATTTTCCCTTCTTCATAGTAGTTAACATAGACGCTGTTAACGGTTGTCACATTCGTTAATGTAGCATTGAAAAAAAAATGGTAGATTAATCAAATATGGTAATCAAAGTAAAACGACAACGGTAACAGTACATGGAAATTAATTTATGTGAGCTTGAGCTTAAAAAAGATTTGCCATGATTTCCTGTTCCTTTTAGTTGTTACAGTTTTTTCTCTTCTCTCTATTTGTAAAAGCGAATTCGTCGAATATGCTTTAAATATATTATGAGAATGCGAATTTAATTATTCTCGGATTCAAAATTTATAATCAATCAAAACGAGATGCCGAACATATTTTTGACCCAAGGCTAATAACGCCATACAGGAACACAGAGAATAACTGGATCGATTATTTAATGACAATCCAGGAAAATTGCAATAATTAACATATTTTGTTCGATTTTGTACTACACAAAGGAAATAAACTTTATTTCTAACATATTCAGTTCAATCACAAAATTCTTTATATCGATACTCCTGTTATTAACGCATTCACTGCCAAGGTCAATTTTATAAAGCTAAAGTCAGGTGTCAGCATAAGTTTAGTCATTTTTGGGTAATACGGGATACCTTTGCATTGTTTCGTTTTGGGTTTTTTCGAATTAGTACTAATTTTCTCTGTGCGATCTTCGAGTTGCGTTGTTTTCTAAAAGATGGCACGACTTTTGTTTCTAATTGCGCCATGTCATTAACTCGGGATTCCCCTACTAACTTAAAATAAACGCAAGTATAATAGGTCTATTTTCACTTTGTTTTTCTAATTTTAGTGTGTTATGCTCTTTTAAATGAAAATAATAAATTTTTATAAATTTTTACGGGTTGCTTCTGGTTACAATAAAAGTAATTATTTTTCCACTTAGTTTTTTTTTGTTTTTTTGTATGTACAGTAGCTGTACCCTGCGCGTGTTGCTGCGCCACCAACTAAAATAAATTTGAAGGAAAGACATTACACAAATGTCCAATTAATTTTTAATCATTTTATTGATTTTATTTCCCGTTGTCCTGATAATTCAGATGAATGGACCTGAGTAGTGCACATTCGATCAGTTTCTAATCTCACTTCTCGTTGTTCAAGTGGTTCAAGTGAACGGGTCTCAGCAGTCGAAAAATGTCCAGTCTCAATGCTCGTCTGATTCTGAGACTCGTAATGCTCTTTTCTTCCGTGCTTAATGTGTAGGTCGACCAATTGCTTGTCATTCATTTTGAATAATTTTCAGTGACGCCATCCATCGAAAATTAATCGCACCAACCTCCGTCGACTCATGCGCAACAACTTTGTTAAATAATGCACAGTTTACGATTTAAATTATTGTGAGTAATTTTCAGTGGCACCACCTGTCGGAAATTGGTCATACCAACTTAGAAACCTTCCCGGGCTCATGAGCAATATCTTTGCTGAAGGTCATAACATGAGCAAATGCATAGTTTATGATTTAATTAATTTTAAGTAATTATCAGTGGCGCCACCTATCGGATATTGTCATACCAACTTAGAAACCTTCGTCGGCTCATGCGCAATCTTTGTTAAAGATCATAGCATCATCAAATGCACAGTTTACGATTTGATTTTGAGTAATTTTCAGTGGCGCCAAAGTTGTCCATACAAAATTTGAGGACTCTAGCTGTTGCAGTTTATGAGATATGCGACATTAAATACTTATTTGGTATGTGGGCGTGGCACCTCGTCTACTTTTTAAAATAAAAAGTAGCATATATTTCGTTCCAGACATACAGGAAGGTACTGTGAAAATTTCAAGAAAATCGGTCCGGCCGCTTAGCCGTCTATAGACTTCAAACAAAGCCACAAACAAATAAACACACATTCATTTTTATATATAAGAAGATTCATATGGGAGGTGCCACGCGCCATATTGTTAATCAGTCCATTTTCGTCTAAAATATTCATATTGATATTAAAGTGACTTCGACAAAATTTTAGGAGTCTAACTGTTATATATTCTTAGATATACTAATTAAATATTTTTTATATGGGAGGTCACATGCCCACTATGGCCAATCCGCCCATTTTGTTCATATATACGTCAAAGTCGTTCATACAAAATTTGAGGACTCTAACTGTTGCAGTTTATGAAATATGCGACATTAAATACTTATTGGGTATGCGGGCATAGGACCTCGCCTACTTGAAAAAAACCCACAAACAAACTCACAAACAAATAACACACATTCATTTTTATATATATAGACGTATTTCAATTACACTCGTGTATAAATTATTACATAGAGCTGATGGTTGACGTATACGTACTATTTTGTTAGACAATAACACTCATACTTTTTTATTTATTTTAAATATTTCATTTTATCAACATAAAAGTAGCCTATAACTATTTCCAGACATACAGGAAGATACTGTGAAAATTTCAAGAAAATCGGTTCAGCCGGTTAGCCATCTATAGACTTCAAACAAACCCACAAACAAATAAACACACATACATTTTTATATATCGACGCCTCCGTTCTATAACATTCTAAGTCGAAAAAGTGTGTGTTGAGTTGTGAGCTCTCAAAGTTTTCACGCGACATACGACTGTATGTATATTTTAAGTAGATTTTTCCCTATAACTTCGGAACGGATCGGACCAAATTAATAGAGAACATAGAATGCAAGAACATTAAAAACGTTAGAACGTTATAGAATGGAGGCGTCGATATAAGAAGATATATAATAGAATGTTATATTATTTTTGTTTTTAAATGTTTACCTTGTTCAATTTTTTTCTTAAAAAGTTGTGTTTTCGTAAACCTCGAACCTATCTTCCATATTATATGGTTTGCTATAGAAAATCATAATTCACTTTGCGTCGTGATGTATGGGTGTACCTTAAATTGAAATAATAAAGTTAATTCAATAAGTCATATCGAAATTATGTTCAGTATAATCGCAAAGTTCTTGACACAAGTTATCTTGTACTTGGCCTGTTGAGTAAGATAACTCGTAGTTGGCTGTGAAACCTATATAAAGCACAATTTTTTCCCATTTACACGGTAATTATTTCAGAGATGGTTAGATTTATTATTATGTATAGTACATACGTATGTATTTTAAAATGCAAACATTTAATAATATTGCGTAAAAGGTAGTTTGCAAACAAATAATTTTTATCGGAACTTTTTCTTTTAAGCGAATTTTTTTAATGAACATGTGTTAGAAACTCCTGTGGAGTGTACCACTAAAATTAAATAAGAGGCATTAAGGACATAGTCGTTATGACTGAACAGCGAAAAATTACTAATTATCGTATTTTATTTGAATGACAAGTTTAAATATTTTTTGTGTGACAAAGTCCAAAAGTGCTGAATACTGATGAAATCAAACTCAAATCTTCTATACAAAAAAAGTATTTTTACGGTAAATGAATGTTCAGCAAGACAATAGACATTTTCCACATTGTTACCGATTTACAATAGACAACATTTTCTTAAAGAAGAGTTTGTTTAATTTTCTTTTTAATCTCTAAAAAATAATATTGAAACACTTTTTTAAGAATCTAATGCCAGGTTAAGCCGAGATATACGAAAAATAAAATCCAATAAGCAAACTATGCGAAAATATATTTCTTGGAGTATCTTTTTCCCATTGTTCACTAGTGTTTTTTAAAGTTAAGTATATAAAAATCAGAGATGATTATCATAGTTTGTCAATAAAGATTTTGTAGTCATAGTGTTCGATTATAGGAGACGTCTTCTTCTCGAACTTGTTTTAAGACATTTCAGAAACATATAGACACGTACATATTGTATTTAATAAACATACGTTATGTTTGTAGCATTGCAATATTGACAGAATAAATACATAAATACAATACTGTATGTATGCATATACACACTAATAAAAATAACCACATTACATATTGACATAACAATTGAATGTTATTTATAATTTCAGTTCTCAATTAATATTATACTATTCTTACACTGTAATTAAAATATTGTTACGAAAATGGAAATGGTGTAGCATCGTTTAACATTAAAATGATAACAAAAGCTACACTAACAAATACAACGAACTTATTACAAGTAAACCAACAACATCATGTAAAGATTTACAGAACATTTGTTAGTGCGCACGCGAACAGAAGTGTAAAGAAGAATAACAAATAAAACAAATTATTGTTGGATTCATCAAGTTGTAAACGGAGGCACACAAAAGTAGTGCCAACAATAAAAATTTTAATTGAAACTAAACACATATTTGTTTTTATTTTGTTTGCAATCAACGAACTTATATTTTAAATGTTTTTAAAAAGGTAAAAACGTAACAATATTTATATTTTTAAAACAATAATTACATTGGACCTCTTATTAAATTATTTGCTATTTCGTATGAGTGTAAGATATTTGTAATTTCTTAAGGGCCCTGGAGACGATCAAATAAAACCATCAACGTTTTATATGTATGCGTGTTGTTGTTATATACGTATACGTTGTCGGCTTTGATTGATGAAAATCAAAACATTTTGATTTTTTCATTTGATGAATTTTTATTTGATCGTCTCCAATTCTGATTGACAAGCAATGTCTCATTTGCTTCGATATCGTCGTAATGAACACATCACCAATGCGCGGATAAGCAAACAAATATTTTTTTATTGTGAATAATGTAGTAATAAATAAAGAAATATTTTTTTATTGTGAATGTATATTTTATTTATTATATTTTTAAGAAGTTAAATTGTGTTTGGTAAACGTGTTTGGCTTCATGGAGAAGTGCAAAAATGAAAAAAAAAATTATATTAGAATTAATTGCAAAATATTAATGTTGCATGTAAAACTGGAACAAAAAGTAATAGAGAAGAAAAAAGAAAATATGAAATTTTTCATCCAATTTTTTCTTTTTTTTCATATTTTTCAAAAGTGCACAAGATGTTAAAAGAAATAAATAAATCGTCATCCGATGAAGACATTTTGCGAAGCCCAAATGTCGATTGACGAATTTATTTTAACGTCTCCTTTTAAACTTCAATCACACTACACTCACACTTATGCATTATTTGACGAATTTATTTGATGGTCTCCAGGCGCCTTTATGCTGTTATTACTACATAATATACAATTTAAGATACAAATAAAAAAGTTATTAGGATTGAATCGTATCCGACGTAAACAGTCTGCTGAATGATCTTGAAGTTTAATGTTCATGGGATCGCTGTTTCATAATTGTTTGTGTATTTTGTTTAAACTGTTTGTCGTTGCATCTTAGTTTACTTGTTTATCATGTAAACAAGTTCATTGTTTTTGTTTTTGTAGCTTTTGTTTATCATTTTAATGTTAAACGATGTAACACCATTTCCATTTACGTAACAATATGATATTCTCAGAAGATTAACACAGACACGAAACAAATAACATATTTTAAGGACAATTTTATGTGAAAGTTTATATATTTACTAAAGTATGTACACTTACGCTTTTACCTTTCCATTAACAAGCACAATAAATAATAAATTGATACAAAAACATAATAAAATTGATACAAATGTTTCGAGGTGTTTCAAATAATACGGACTATTTTTACGAAGTCGATTTTTTCCGTAAAATGATTAAAACGTTCATGTATGCAGACAGAAATAAAGCTGTGAATGTTGTACGGATGGTATTCTATTACAGGATATGTCAATAACAATTAATGATCCTACAAATAGCAGAAAAGTAGAATTTCAAAGAGATATTTTGCATAAAATGTTCGTGTCGGACATATTAAGAGGTACGGAACGGAAGTAAGACATTAGCATTCAGTTTATTTAACATTGATATTAAATAGAAAGACTACATCAATTTTCCAACAATAATATTGTGTGTGACATTTACACAGCAACAGCAACATCATTGTATTCTTTAAAAATTCAATACATGTTGGAACACTTAGGCTATTTACAATTAATTGGCCAATAATAAGTAGCAAATATTAGAGAATACAACAATAATAGTAACATCGAAATATAAAAACTATCTCAGCAATAATAAAATGTTAAACAGTTAAAAACCAAACGTTAGGCATCAAAAATGAAAGACAAAAAAAAATAAGCGTCTTTGCTTTTATTCTTAATTCACACGTAATTTTTCATTTCAAAATTCACACAGTACCAGAACCTATCAGAACCAGCAAACTTTTGGAATTTGGGAAATAATACTCAACACGACTGAATAATACGAGTGAAAGGAGAAATTTGTTAGCTCATACTTTTCAAAGAAATAGACTAGAAGAGGAAAGGAGTGTTCGGTTACAGTTTGAAAATTTAGAAACACTTAATGGGGAAATTCTGAAGGACAGGTCACAGCAATACTATTGGACTTTCAAACCGCCATCCGATCACTTAACTTCTATGAGTTTGCCTCGAAATTTAAATGACACTGTCTAAGAAAGTCAAATCAGGTAGGCAAGGGAAATAGAATCGCCCTCTGCTAGATCTCAGAGCATGTCGAAATTTGCGGCAAGGATGGACGACATCAACTTATGAGGGGGTAGCTTCCACGCGGCTGATGAAGTCAGAACCTTGCTACGTGGCGTGAAAAAGAGTTTGTACGGTCACATTCGCCGGAGAATTATGAAAGGGGACAAATACTTTTCTCAAACCAAGTGGGTTTGACACAATACCAATTTTCTAGGTAAATACAATGAGAAGAGATTTAAATTATATATTATCCAGAAGCAGCCTGAGAATAGTGACAGGCCATTTGGCCCAGCATTGAGGACTTAAAGCAAACTTGTTTTGAAATAGCATTTTGTAATATGGAGATATGAGGATTGCAAATTAAAATACTTCTGATAATTGTTTCTTTATTTAAATCAATCCTTTATTTATTTAAATATTAACATAACATACCGATAATGACTTACCCCTTTCATTAGTATTGGAGCTTTCCCTCAAAAATAATGAAAATTTAATATGCACTTTGTCTGGCTTCCACCATTGAGCTCCTCAGACACCGATTACAACTGCCATCACGTCCTTATTCCTTTCTTCTTATCCACGCTTGAAGATACGATCTACTCGTACCAATGTAAATTGAGTACGAAAACCCTCTCACTGTAGGACAATAGTTCTTGGACAAGAATGATATTTCTTTACCCCTTTACAGAGCCGAAGAAGAAGTGCAACGAAGCAGTTTTGAGGTGATGAAGGTTAATCTAGGCTCCTTTTATCCTCTTTAGCTACAACAAAATTGGTGTCCACCGCTTTTGACCACACTGCTGCAAACTTCTAATGTACGTCTAAAGAGAATTCCAACGCTGTGTAATCCTGTTACGGTTTTACAAAAACAACATTTTTTCTCTTCTTTTTTCTTTTTCTTCTTGATGTTTGTTTTTCCACTACACAAGTTTTGTTACATTGTATCATTCCATATTTTTTATATATTATTACGTTTTTAACTTCTAAAAGCTCTTAAAAAGAGCTTGTAGATTGTAAATGAAATAAAAATAAATTTGTGTTTAGTTTTATTTTAAATTCTTTATTATTCACACAATTCTGTGTGCCAATTTTCACAACCTTATGTAAACAACAACGATTGCTTTGTTTGTTATTCCTCTGTTTATACCCTTTGCATAAACAATAACAATTACTGAGCAATTATTCGACAGACCCTTGTAACGGAGATCTTAAAACCATGATTACCCTTTTCAAACACACCGCGTCTTCACACAAGAATGACTGATCGTTACTAACTGACTCGCCTGCTTTGCCTTGATTTTTATATGGCTGGGTAAAATCTGATGAATGTTCCTAAAGTCGAACTTTCATGACTTCGCCCTCCCGAAATCTCTATAAATGTAAACATAGTTGTTTACGTCGTGACGTCAGGGTCATAAAAATGTTTATGCTCAATTAATAAGTTGCCAATTCAAAGACATAAATTTGAACTGTTTTATTAATTGCTGATTTTTATCCCTCAAGCACTTGTAACTTGAAAGTCGCACAATAATAAAAGACAATATTTTTATTACTGAACCACATGTTAATTTGTTATTTAACTATTTATTCTACTTAAAATTAACAATAATGCTAAATTAACAAAATAACTTTAATGTAACATAATATTCTTATTGCTAAAAATTCATTAAATTAACCAATCAAAAATTTTTAAATAAAATTAATTATATTGCAATTTGATACATAAGCTGGTACTAATAATAACATGGGTATTCTCCATGTGTAGACCATTATATTAATTATAATAGTGGTATTCACTTTAAGCACAAACAAAAAGTGAAAAAAAAATCAGAAAACCACTGGGGATAGTATAATTATTGTGCTTAAATATTCAACAAATCAACTATCCTGGGAAAATTTATGGTTTACGTCTTCCACAAAACATTGGCTAAACATAACTGTACTCAACTTGACCTTGTGTTTCTAGAAACACATGGATTTCTAATTAATCACGTGATCTTTTTTCTTCATATTATATTAATAAAAGTACCTAATAAGTTTATTTTTAAAAGAATTATTTAAATTCGAAATTCTAATTTCTCTAAATCAAAATTTTACTTAAATCCTATTCCTATTTAAATTGTATTAAAACTCATTATCGTTTATCTTCAAACATAACCCAAAACAAAATGTTACGCAAATCGAAACGACCTAATATCGTTTAACAACAAAAACGATAAACAAAAGCCACACGATACAAATACACAATAACACTAAAAATACAATGAACGTGTTGACTATCTAAAGCTGCACACACATATGTACGACGAACCCGGTTGCGCCTGGTACCAACAACAAAATGTATGTGACAAAAAGGGATAGACAACATAAGCAAAGTACACACACAACAATGTATTAGCAATAGAGCTCTCGAGAAGGCGAGCTCACGAACCTTCTACTTCAAGAATGTTCGTTAGACTGGTTGTGTCGGACTATAAAAGGGCTGGACAAAGCAGGCAGCAGTCAGGAAGAATTCAGTCAGCCTTGTGTGAAGTTGCGTGTGAACAAAAGAAGTCGTGGTTGTAAAGATCTAGCGAACAATTGTGTGAATTAGCAAAGTGAATAAACAGATTATTTTTGTCGTATCGTTAAGTGTGAACAGTGGCACAACCGTAGTGTGACTAATAGAGTTTAAGAAAAACTAAACACATATTTGTTTTCACTTGGTTTGCAATTAACGAACTCATATTTAAACGTTTTTAAAAAGATAAAAACGTAACAATATTTAAAATTGAAACCTAAATGATTGATTTAAAATTATAGCTGTATAATTTTATTTTTGTATAATTATTTGTATAATAATTTTACGTCCCTTTAACTAAATCATTCGCCAGAACCCTTAACAGAGCGAGTTTTGATAGTAGATTTTGAAATTTTCCGAGATTTCATATTTTAAAATCCACTAAGTGTCCTTTTGTGGGAAAACAGGACAACATTCTTATATCTCTTAAAATAATTGTAATATATATATCAACTACATTATTACAACGCATTTAGTTACCTCAAGGCTCTTTTACTCATTTAAGTCTATTGTTGGAGCATACAAGACTGGTTTATTTTCATATATAATATTGAAAGTAAAAAGTATATAACTTTTAAGACATCGTGGCCAATGTTTTTGTTGTTTGCTTAAATTCTCAATAAAAATCTTACGATTTATTTTCTGCTTTCCTTTTTCGGAGTTCTTCTGCAAACATCTTCCTGCAATTTTATTGATTTCGGTTGTGTTTTTTCAATTACAGGTCCATCATTACTCTTATATTTGAGTATTTATTTGAGTATATATTTGCTTTGATATAACCACATGATTTTCTAATATATTCGGAAGGTACCACTTTACTTTTTCCTTCTACAGTTATATTTTTCTTTATATTGAAAAAAGACTCTACAGGACTATTTGCAACACAAAATTTACTTGCGTCCACAAAGTTTCCCATTATATTCGTCCATAATGATATATATGCTTAATGTTTTTTAAAAATATGTTTGTGAAGTCTTCGTTGTAATAAGTATTTCATTCTCTGCAAGCTTTCTTCGATTTTATAACATTTTTATACAGACGAAGTCTCTCTAAGTATAATGGGCTTTTTTATATGACAGAATTTTTGACTTAGCTTCATTTGGAAGATCATATTGGTTAATATTTTTCTCAAGAATGTTACAGCTAAAGTTTTTTAAATTTAGGGCTGCACTTTCTATATTTTTAGTATTTAGTATATTGATTTAGTTAAATCGTAAATAAATCTTTTACCCACTCAAAGATATCCAGTTCGCTTACACCGTTTGCAAAAAAAAATTGCTATTTCATGGTCGACGACTGAAAATTTCGTTCAATGTTGTTGTAAACCATTTTAAGAAAGTGTGCACAAGACACTTGTATTATAATTAATTTATTTTTGGCATTGGACCTGCATATTGTATAATTTTTGGATATGTACTGTTCAAGGCTATGAACGTTGTTTTACTTATTGAAAACCTTTGATACGGCATTGAGCGATGCTAAACTCTAATCTAAACATACTCTTTTACAAATGGTCCATGGAATAAAATTTTTTATTCAAATTTTTTATTCAAAAAAAGCGTAGTGGCTACTCAGTAATCCTTCGGCAATTGGTATTAGAAGCCCTATATCATTTCGTACCCTAATATGCACCACAAATGAATATAAAAAACTCTTTTTTAAAATGTCCTCAGTATCCGCACAATATATTGCCAGTGGCGTAAAAAATAGTGTGTTGGTGTTGAGGGTTTGATATTTTTTGTATAAATGAATATATAAAGTTTTTTATTCCTCCAATTTGCAGCTTTTTTAACTCTAATGCTGTCTTTGCGAACACTCCGGACTTGTCGTTTTTGGAGTTTCATGTTTTACTAAATTCTACCTTCCAAGCATTCTTTAAGAAAATTTATTACAAACCTATTACCGTACACAACCGTTTTGGAAATAAATGCACCTTGCAGATAAAACTAAGGTTGTTTTGTGTTTTATCCACACATAGCTTTTAAAAGTTATGGGGCAAACATTATTAAAACTTTTAAATTTTTCTCTAATCATATCCTCTATAAAGGATACTATAGATCCTAATTTGTTGCTCTAAAGAAAATGTTCTTTTAAGAATAAATATCCACTCGGAGTGAATATAAGTTGAGCTTCTTTTTTATTTTATACTGAACTTCATTTATTGCCTCAGAATTTTGAAGAGGTGACGGCATTAAAACAATCTTTGTATTTTTACTCTCCTTTAGGCGGTTCCTCAGCACTTTATATTCCTCGATCTGGGATGCTGTAATAATTATATTAGCATCTCTGGTGGATGACAGCGGAACATTCCCATGAAATTGTACCGATTCAGCCAGAGTGCTGTTACCGAACACTATTGAATCAATGAGGTTGATGCTTACATTACTGTCATCTCTTATGGCGGCATCATCAGTATTCCTTCGTGAACAAATGACTGTAAGTATATATTATAAACAACACATTTATAACATTTCATTCTGAAGACTATCTTACAGTCATCAAATAAATGCTTACTGTCCGAAGATAAGTCACGTTTAGTTTAAGTGTGTATTATATTTAGATTATCTTCTGAAATTTAAACATTGTTTTGTTATTAACCGAGTTTCATTATTAAGAAATATTTACCTGATGAAAATTTCTTTTCAAAATTGAAGATTTTCTCGGTTGCGATATATATATTCTACATTTGTACTATATGGACGGCTGAAAAGTAGGAACATAAGTTCCTCGACCGTAACAGTTTGAGTATCCTGCAGAACAATATATATACTTATATTAAATGTATACTGATAAATTTTATATATTTGATATGTATTAGAAAAAAATTATTAAAGAAAAAAAAACACATAAATCTCAACTAGGTATTGAAGTCGGTCATGATTGAGAATAAGCAATTGAATTTTAAATTCATCTTTCAAAAATATTCTCAAAAGTTTATTATTTACAACTCTTAACATCATCTCAAACAGCTGGGTTCAATTCCTGGGCGGGTTTTTTTATAAAATGTATATATTCATGTATTGTATTTTTCTTTTATTTTATTTAACAAAATAATAACAAAATGTATTTTTCAGAAAAAAGAAAAAAAGTTTTTTTTTTAATTACATTCCCGTTTCGTTGAAATAAATTTTAAGAAAATTTTTTATTAGGAGTTTGTACTTACAATTCTTTTGAACATCGCATACATACGGTTTTTATAATTGTATCTAGGTTTTATATTATTACTGAACATAACGAATACATAATCGATTTTATTGAATAAATCTTCGAATAATTGGTTTTTGTTCCAATTTTTAAAGTCTTCGATAGATTTATTCAAAGTGTCTTTTGAGAGTACAAAATAAATTTTCGAAAATAATTGAGTAAAAACTACTTTATTAATATTCACTTTGACTCGTAAAAAATTACTTGCATCAAATAAAATCGCTTTCAATTTACTTTTCAATTTCTTTCACTTTCGAAATTTCCCTAATTTAAACCTTCTTATATCTTGTATGAGGGAAAGAAAAAAGTGAAAGTGAAAAAGAGGTAACAATTACATACATTCAAAACAACAAGCATGCATGGAAGAGAGTAGCTTAGAACAACCTAATAATAATCTTCGAATAAATACAGATTGATAAAAATTTGCTGAAGAAAACAAGAACAGTAAAAATGAGCAATTCTACAACAATTTTGTTTTAACTCCTGGTGGTATGGCGGGATTAAAAATTTTATTTAAATTGTATCAAAAAATTATATTTGCAAGAAATGAGATTTTGGATAATTACTTAAAAAATTTGTCGGAAAATTTTACAATCTACTATAAAAACTCGCTCTGTTAAGGGTTCTGGCGATTGATTTAGTTAAAGGGACGCAATATGCCTTAAAAACAATTCACTATGTCCGCCAATGTTGTCCTGATTTAGCCATTTATTAATTACCAGATTACATTAGCTTTCGGAAAAGTGTGATTATTTGTTTATTGTAGTTCTTATTACGCAATATTTTGTAACAGTGATAAACTATAGGACTTATTTTACAAACTTGTGCTTTTTCAGCTAATTTTCCCAGCAATTTTAATTATTTTTCCTGTTTTTCTTTCCAAGCCTTAAATTAATTGTTTAACGAGTTCTGTTGGTAACATAACAGAGCTCTGTTAACTGAATTAGTTTGCATCTAGGTAATCGATTTTAAAATCTATCTTCCCACACATCAACTTATCATGCTTGAGTATGTAATATTTACAGACAACATAACATGTAAACAAAGACATTTTTTTTTTTGCAAAAGTTGGAATGTAAAAATTATTCTTTTTAAACTTTAATAAAATTCAAATATTGTGAAAAAAACTTTGGTTTACTAGTACGTGTCTGCATTTATTTAAAGGAAAGAATCTGTTATTAAAAAATAATACTTTTTCCTACTTCAATACTCTACTTCAGTACTCTGAATGCTGTAATATGTGCACAAGTACATACATGCCTAAGGTGAAAAATTTTTCTTATGGCTTACTATGATTTTCAACTATCAGGCAACCATAATAAGCCAGAATACATTGTACGTTATTTAAAAAATAAGGGAATGATATTATTTTAGAAAGAAATTGCATAATTATAATTTAGTTTTCGTACATTCTGACTATTTTTAGAATAATATGCATATTAATGGGCGTAATTTTATCACTTGCATCTTTTTTCTTCTAAAACCAGAAAATCTTAAAATTAAAAAATTTCTTGCACCTTGAAGCACTTACAAATAAGTCTTTTGTGTTGCATTTGTTAGGAATACTTCACCTCCGCAGGAACAACACAAACCAACACACGCTTTATTTCAGAGTGATTCAAAAAACTTACAAGCTTAAAATTTACAGTTCTATAGGGATCAGTGTTACCACATATTAATTAAATATAATTCAATGCTACCAAATATAAATATTAAAAAAAAATTTACCTTAAAAACTTAATTTATATGTACATCAATTTGTCAATCTTCGAATTACAAAAGTCATAAAAGACAAGTCAAAGAAATGTTTAATTAAAATGATATTACATTAACCCATTAGTGGATGAAGTTCCCTGGCCACTCTCCTTCTATAATTTTCATCAATTATTAATAAAAATGATGTGATTAAATAGTCTAAAAAAACATTTTATTCAAAAAAATGTATAGTTTTGGAGTTATAGACCGTCCGTTATAACGGACACTGCGCACTAGGTACACTTGGCGTATGATAACTTTTAAAGAATTCTTAGGGATGAGAGCCTTTTTCATATTTGTTACAAATAAAATTTGGTTTATTTCTACAATATCCACATCGAAATTCAATTTTAAAATATTTAATAATATTGTTTCTACCATCATATCGTTTATATGCCATTAATTTAATTATTCGCAAACCTCTTGTACATGGGGTACCATACGTTTCAAAGTAAGAATTAGCAAGATTTCGACGAAAATGTGTAGAGACACACATGTCAGACCATTGGGATGATACTTCTTTAGCAGCCATGAATTAGAATGAGGGGCGTCAAAGAGATATGCGAATATTGGCCACCACCATTTTTTATGCCTGATTCGCAAGCAGTAGACTACAACTAATAGGTCCATCTTATGCCATGTTTTATTAAAAACCACTTTTGGTTTGGAAATAGTTACAGAACCTCTTCCTTTGTCGAATCATTGGCACGATTTAATTAGCATCAACATTTGTTGCATTTATGACAACATTATTATCCTTCCATCAAATAAGCAATACATTTCCATTATTTCTAATTGAATGATCTGCAGGTGCCCTTTCCTCTTTTTTCATAATCGGTAATGAGCGAAAAGACCATTTTTCTGTTCGCCCTTCACGTATTGTTCCAGAAATACATAGTCCGATCGATAATAGGTGCCGCAGTAATTTAACGGATACAAAACAAGTATCTGAACAAGTACCTGAGAGACATATAACGAGTTCTGTTCCATAAATTGTTGAATCTTTTATTACGTGCAACATTAGTTTTAAAAGCTGATCAAGCACTACATCATCAACTACACCAAATCTCTTAATAATGGACTATGGCATTTTTCCCACATATATATCAAACTGGATATATCCGTTAAATTTAATCCCCAGTCACTGTGATCCCATATATTACCATCCTGTATTAATAATTAATATGATGTTTCCGTAAACAAGCGGTTTCAGACGAACCAGCATTGTTTGTGTTCTCCATAAGAACAGACGTTCGTTTGAAACAGCTAGTCTTACAGATATAGCAGATACTATTTTCTTCATGCTCATCATCACTTTTATCGCCATCTTGACCAGTATCGGATCCACCTAGTGGGTGAATTGTATAAATTGGAATATCATTGAACTCATTGTCCTTAAGGTAGTCCATCTCAAATAATATTTCGGAAATTGTTGGTCTATATATGAAAAAAAACTTTACCCAATTATCGTTTAACAATTGCACTACGTGCGCAGTGTCCGTTTTAGCGGACGCTACATTGAAAGTCACATTACGCGCATGGTATTATATTTTAACATATTTTTTCACATCAATTGAGCCATTGTACTTATTCAAAAACGAATAATAATTCACATCATATTTAAAATTTTCGTTTTTTTACAAATTGATATTCCACATTTTGCATTAAACGCAACACTCAGATCGCATTTTTTGAACAGAATGTAATAAATCTTGTTTCGTTGGAATGTCAGCAACAACATATAACACTTGTTATTTAGAAATTAAAATTTTTGGAAGTGGTATAGTAGAAAATTGGAACGTCCGTTTTAACGGACTCTGCGCACTAATAGGTTAACCAAACGTTAAGCCATTTTCTAAAACCATTTTCGAACAGATAAAACCAAATTAATTTCGAAAATATATAAGTGATCTGTTTTGTTTGCAGTTGGTGCAAAAAAAGATCAACTACTTCCTTCGTGTGCTATGATCCCCAAATCAATTTTCCTGTATTTATATTGCGCATCTTTGACACTTCACCATATGTTTATAACCAAAGTAAAATAAAAAATGAGAATAGTGTAACCAAAATTCTTTTCTTTTATATTTTTTATATTTCTTTTATATTTAATTGTTTATAATAAATGCAATACGGAAATATTGTATATTGTATTCTCTCCACACGTTAAGAAAGCCACCACAATAATTTCTTGTAGAGACACGACTTTGTATCGTGTATGTTATATTTTGTTTGTGAATGCTCAGTGTTATGCTATATTGTGTATTTCGTTCAAACGTCAAAAAGCGATAATAAGAAGAAGAACAATATTCATAATTTGATTTTCAAGCAACAAAATAAAAAATATGACGAAAAAAAGTAAATTAATTAATTATCTGTGCGAACAATATTATTTTGAAATATTAATTGTTGTGTATCGAATTTTTATATGAAAATTATCGACAACAAGCATACACTGTTGTATATTCGTCCAACAATACACTCAATACAACGATACAAGGGCTTGTGTGAATTGCCAATTAACTTCTTGTGGAGAAATTCAAGGTATTAAGGTCATATTGTGTGGATGGATTGCTGAAAATTCATTTTGTTTTACGTCGAATAAAAAGAGTCTTCTACGTTTCAAGTGTAGAAATAAGGTTTTTATTAAAATCCGCACAAAAAAATTATATTTCAACCGGAGAACACTGCAATTCATTTAGTTTATACGCAACAAATTTATTTTGTTACCAAATTTTGAACTGATGGTTCGATTGACTAGTAATTTTCCAGATAAAATGCCAGTGGAAAATATGTGAGGAATTTTATCCAGACGTATTGACTCCGATAACCTCCGACTTGGGGGCAGTAATAAAAGATTAGATTTTTTCCAACAGATCGCATCTTTCTCTTCTAAATTCCGGGAACAGTGGCATAGTTAGGATTTTTCTGTAATGCAAAAACAGTTAAATCTAATTATCTCCAAGTGTAATTGTTCTGTCGATAGTAAATTTCCTCAAACTCAAATATTGAGTTTTATTTCAATCAAGAGGAATAAAGTAGACAAAATATGTAATAATATATATACATACGTAATAATATATAGATATATATGTATATATACGTTATTTAAAGTTTTTAGTAGCACAGCATGGCGAATTATGTGGCTATGCTTTAGAATTGAGACTTTCCAAATATTTAGTAAAATATGCTTCCGTCGAAATTCTAAAAGTTTGCTGAGCTTCTTTTAAAATTGATCTATTAGTATTCCGATAGTACTGATATTATCAAGATTATAAAGAAATAACAACATTGAAAACCACATTATTTTTTTGTTATGTTAGGAATAATTAGGTTGGATTGAATAATTCTACACTTTCATCCCGACACCTCTTGCACCATTGTGGCATTTCAAATTAGCAGAAAAAGAAAGAAGAAATGGAAAAAAGAAACACTACTGAAAATATAAGAAGGGGAGAAACCAAATTAGAAAGAGAAGGAAATAATTAAAAAGATAGGAATATTGGAAACCCAAGTCACTGTGGCTCCCACAGATAAAACTACCATCACAAAAGATAGCCAGTTAAACCAGTTAATAGACCCTATTAGATCTCTACAGTAGCCATGCATCTGTAAACAAGGACAATGGCATAGAAAGTGTTTCTCTGCTTCCTATTATTTGTTGGTTCTTCAAAATAAACTGCCATCAAACGTGAGTTCACCAATATTTTTGTCATTCTTTAATTAAAGATTTTTTTATTTTTTTAAAATTTTCTTTTTTCAAGTTAAGGAGGCTAAAATTTCAAAGAAAATAAAAGAAGAAATATTTGATAAATTTGTATTTATAATGTCCTTGTATTAGTTTTTTTTGCAAAATTTATACAAAGGTAAAACTTGTATTAAAAAAACTGATGGAAACTCTAGACAGCTATAAATTAATATTATGTATTAAGCTTCGTAGTATGGAACCTTACATTCTTATTGAGAGTATCTGGCAAAATAGCTTTCAGCACCTGAACTCCATCAACATCTTCTCGGATTTCAGGTTTCCTCAGACGTTTATGTAATATCATTCCTTCATCCTTTTCCGAAACATGTATGTACTTAATCAACGTCGCACCTTCTACGTTTGAATATAAAGCATAAGAGAAATGTGGGAAAATATTTAAACTTAATGCCTGAAAATTATAACAGGGAAAGAGGAGTAAATTCTAAACAACCACGTTTATATAAAATATATATAGAGTATTGTACATATTATACACACATTAGTCTCTTTTAGTTACTCTTTGTCAGGGTATTCAAAAGTAAAATTTCTATGTTAATGTGAATTTGAAAATAAAGAACTCTTGAAAGGTTTGATAATCAGAATCATTTGAGTAAAAACTGGCCTACGTGTGGTGAAAAGTTCTAAATAAAACTTCATATTAATTAAGTCATGAAGTCGCCGTAGTCTAGTTGGTAGTGTGTTGGCTTATTAGACGTAAAGCCAGGGTTCGAGCCTCAGGCCAGACATCAAAACAAAATACAAAAAGTATTTCTTCGACAGATTTCCGGCAAAAACTCTGAGAGTAAATAAAATAGCCATGAAAAGTTTCTCAAAAATCTGTCGTTCGGAGTCGACTTTAAACTGTAGGTCCCACCACTCATGTATTAAATTAACACACACAACATAAGTGGTGTGATAAACTAGGTCGTAATCCTTACTGAAGGGTTGTATATTTACCGACAGTAAAGCGTTCTCTAGAGCCCTAGAGACTGTGTACACCACATCTAAGATTGTTTAAGAATGCCATGTGTTTCTGACACGACGACATCGAAGGTAAGACCAAAGCCGACGAACTTGCTATAACTGCAACCATGGAAATTTCAAATGAAGTTCTACTTGGGAATGGAGTCTCTCTGCAGAGAGGACAACAAATAGTTTCAAGAGCTCCATTTATTGCCAAAGATAAGATGGGACAATAAACCCACTTGTAGAAATATCAGATAGTTCTGGCTCGACATGGATATACATATGTAGATATATATAATATATAGATATATATAGAATTTGCATTGAACGTATCAAAATTTCATTTAAAGAACCTCAGAGCTGTGATAATGGGACACTGGCCCCTGTTTGTTCATGCCAAGAGAGTTGGAATACCTCATAACAACTTCTGAAGAAACTGCAACGACAAGGCAGAAAAGGAGACCATTAAACATCTCTCTGTCATTGTCCGGCACTTGGAATCCTGAGAAAAGAAATTCTTAGACAGCCAGAATTTAGCAACAAAATACGTCTAGCCAAAGACGATTTGAGAAAAATATACACCTTCATAAGACTGTCGGGATGCCAATAATTATAATTAATTATATGACAGCGTAAATAAAACGGAATCTTATAGGAGCCAAGCATGGTGTGTCCATTTATGTGACTGGCAGTTGAACATAACCTAACCAATTGACATTTTTTAGGTATTTTGACAAACAATTGGCAAATTTAGTAGTGAGATTGAAAAAATTTTACAAAAATAAAAATATCTCTAGAGCTCATTGCCAAAAAATGTTTATTAACAAAAATTATTTTTACATTTGGTTTCTGCTGCTCATAAATGATATTTTGCTGTGGAATTTTTCTATTTGTGATCAATGAATGAAAGAATTCTATGTTGGTATTTTAATGAATAAAAATAGGGAATAATGTGTATTTCTTCGACGATATCAAAATGGTATTTAATTATAACCGTGGACATAACTCATTGTCATCGGGCTATTTTCATTCAGTCTGGGCCATTCAAATTATAGTTATTTTGTCGAGAAGAAAAATATAATATAAGAAGGTTTTATGCAAATTCTGTCACTAGTACTGTCACTAATTATTCTTTTTTTTGAATTTGCAAATCAGTTGGCCTAATAATTTGTACTGCTTTCTTTAATAAGCATAATAATCTAACTAAAAAAAAAACAAAAGTGGAATTAAATTACGAACGAAAAACTAATGAGGTCAAACGATTGTGTATGACTGTATATTAGCATAGAATAGGCCGACAAATAAAACAATTGATGCTGGATCTTTACAGTTTGAGAATTTAAGCGTTTACATGATCACTGCATTGAAAATTGTATTCCATACTATTTTTAACATATAAAATTCATAGACTCAAATGCACACTTTTTACTCTCACTTTCCAAATTTGCGATATTGTAAACATATGTATCTTACGATGTTAAGGAATGTTTTTAAAAAATACTTTGCAATTTATTTGTTTTATTTAAATAATGTTACAAAAAAAGAAAAAATTAAATAAATAAATAAATTGTGTTACTCACATAAATATACTAGTACACTCAGGTCTCGTTTTATGCTATAGATGCGTTTCAAAAAAAAAAGCATAAATTGAATTCGCATAAAACGATACTCTAGCTTCATATAAATATTAATGATTCGTTCCAAAATCCTGAAAAACCGCATAAATTCTAATTTTAATTGAAAAATCAAAATAAAATCGCATAAAACAATCAACAAAAGTATATTTATTTTATTTTCAAATAATAACAAAATGTATTTTGCAGAAAAAAGAAAAAAAGTTTTTTTTTTAATTACATTCCCGTTTCGTTGAAATAAATTTTAAGAAAATTTTTTATTAGGAGTTTGTACTTACAATTCTTGTGAACATCGTATACATACGGTTTTTATAATTGTATCTAGGTTTTATATTATTACTGAACATAACGAATACATAATCGATTTTATTGAATAAATCTTCGAATAATTGGTTTTTGTTCCAATTTTTAAAGTCTTCGATAGATTTATTCAAAGTGTCTTTTGAGTGTACAAAATAAATTTTCGAAAATAATTGAGTAAAAACTTCTTTATTAATATTCACTTTGACTCGTAAAAAATTACTTGCACCAAATAAAATCGCTTTCAATTCAATGTTTTCTCTCTACAATTATACCACACTTTTTTACTTTTCAATTTCTTTCACTTTCGAAATTTCCCTAATTTAAACCTTCTTATATCTTGTATGAGGGAAAGAAAAAAGTGAAAGTGAAAAAGAGGTAACAATTACATACATTCAAAACAACAAGCATGCATGGAAGAGAGTAGCTTAGAACAACCTAATAATAATCTTCGAATAAATACAGATTGATAAAAATTTGCTGAAGAAAACAAGAACAGTAAAAATGAGCAATTCTACAACAATTTTGTTTTAACTCCTGGTGGTATGGCGGGATTAAAAATTTTATTTAAATTGTATCAAAAAATTATATTTGCAAGAAATGAGATTTTGGATAATTACTTAAAAAATTTGTCGAAAAATTTTACAATCTACTATAAAAACTCGCTCTGTTAAGGGTTCTGGCGATTGATTTAGTTAAAGGGACGCAATATGCCTTAAAAACAATTCACTATGTCCGCCAATGTTGTCCTGATTTAGCCATTTATTAATTACCAGATTACATTAGCTTTCGGAAAAGTGTGATTATTTGTTTATTGTTGTTCTTATTACGCAATATTTTGTAACAGTGATAAACTATAGGACTTATTTTACAAACTTGTGCTTTTTCAGCTAATTTTCCCAGCAATTTTAATTATTTTTCCTGTTTTTCTTTCCAAGCCTTAAATTAATTGTTTAACGAGTTCTGTTGGTAACATAACAGAGCTCTGTTAACTGAATTAGTTTGCATCTAGGTAATCGATTTTAAAATCTATCTTCCCACACATCAACTTATCATGCTTGAGTATGTAATATTTACAGACAACATAACATGTAAACAAAGACATTTTTTTTTTTGCAAAAGTTGGAATGTAAAAATTATTCTTTTTAAACTTTAATAAAATTCAAATATTGTGAAAAAAAACTTTGGTTTACTAGTACGTGTCTGCATTTATTTAAAGGAAAGAATCTGTTATTAAAAAATAATACTTTTTCCTACTTCAATACTCTACTTCAGTACTCTGAATGCTGTAATATGTGCACAAGTACATACATGCCTAAGGTGAAAAATTTTTCTTATGGCTTACTATGATTTTCAACTATCAGGCAACCATAATAAGCCAGAATACATTGTACGTTATTTAAAAAATAAGGGAATGATATTATTTTAGAAAGAAATTGCATAATTATAATTTAGTTTTCGTACATTCTGACTATTTTTAGAATAATATGCATATTAATGGGCGTAATTTTATCACTTGCATCTTTTTTCTTCTAAAACCAGAAAATCTTAAAATTAAAAAATTTCTTGCACCTTGAAGCACTTACAAATAAGTCTTTTGTGTTGCATTTGTTAGGAATACTTCACCTCCGCAGGAACAACACAAACCAACACACGCTTTATTTCAGAGTGATTCAAAAAACTTACAAGCTTAAAATTTACAGTTCTATAGGGATCAGTGTTACCACATATTAATTAAATATAATTCAATGCTACCAAATATAAATATTAAAAAAAATTTACCTTAAAAACTTAATTTATATGTACATCAATTTGTCAATCTTCGAATTACAAAAGTCATAAAAGACAAGTCAAAGAAATGTTTAATTAAAATGATATTACATTAACCCATTAGTGGATGAAGTTCCCTGGCCACTCTCCTTCTATAATTTTCATCAATTATTAATAAAAATGATGTGATTAAATAGTCTAAAAAAACATTTTATTCAAAAAAATGTATAGTTTTGGAGTTATAGACCGTCCGTTATAACGGACACTGCGCACTAGGTACACTTGGCGTATGATAACTTTTAAAGAATTCTTAGGGATGAGAGCCTTTTTCATATTTGTTACAAATAAAATTTGGTTTATTTCTACAATATCCACATCGAAATTCAATTTTAAAATATTTAATAATATTGTTTCTACCATCATATCGTTTATATGCCATTAATTTAATTATTCGCAAACCTCTTGTACATGGGGTACCATACGTTTCAAAGTAAGAATTAGCAAGATTTCGACGAAAATGTGTAGAGACACACATGTCAGACCATTGGGATGATACTTCTTTAGCAGCCATGAATTAGAATGAGGGGCGTCAAAGAGATATGCGAATATTGGCCACCACCATTTTTTATGCCTGATTCGCAAGCAGTAGACTACAACTAATAGGTCCATCTTATGCCATGTTTTATTAAAAACCACTTTTGGTTTGGAAATAGTTACAGAACCTCTTCCTTTGTCGAATCATTGGCACGATTTAATTAGCATCAACATTTGTTGCATTTATGACAACATTATTATCCTTCCATCAAATAAGCAATAAATTTCCATTATTTCTAATTGAATGATCTGCAGGTGCCCTTTCCTCTTTTTTAATAATCGGGAATGAGCGAAAAGACCATTTTTCTGTTCGCCCTTCACGTATTGTTCCAGAAATACATAGTCCGATCGATAATAGGTGCCGCAGTAATTTAACGGATACAAAACAAGTATCTGAACAAATACCTGAGAGACATATAACGAGTTCTGTTCTATAAATTGTTGAATCTTTTATTACGTGCAACATTAGTTTTAAAAGCTGATCAAGCACTACATCATCAACTACACCAAATCTCTTAATAATGGACTATGGCATTTTTCCCACATATATATCAAACTGGATATATCCGTTAAATTTAATCCCCAGTCACTGTGATCCCATATATTACCATCCTGTATTAATAATTAATATGATGTTTCCGTAAACAAGCGGTTTCAGACGAACCAGCATTGTTTGTGTTCTCCATAAGAACAGACGTTCGTTTGAAACAGCTAGTCTTACAGATATAGCAGATACTATTTTCTTCATGCTCATCATCACTTTTATCGCCATCTTGACCAGTATCGGATCCACCTAGTGGGTGAATTGTATAAATTGGAATATCGTTGAACTCATTGTCCTTAAGGTAGTCCATCTCAAATAATATTTCGGAAATTGTTGGTCTATATATGAAAAAAAACTTTACCCAATTATCGTTTAACAATTGCACTACGTGCGCAGTGTCCGTTTTAGCGGACGCTACATTGAAAGTCACATTACGCGCATGGTATTATATTTTAACATATTTTTTCACATCAATTGAGCCATTGTACTTATTCACAAATAATAAAACACAAAAACGAATAATAATTCACATCATATTTAAAATTTTCGTTTTTTTACAAATTGATATTCCACATTTTGCATTAAACGCAACACTCAGATCGCATTTTTTGAACAGAATGTAATAAATCTTGTTTCGTTGGAATGTCAGCAACAACATATAACACTTGTTATTTAGAAATTAAAATTTTTGGAAGTGGTATAGTAGAAAATTGGAACGTCCGTTTTAACGGACTCTGCGCACTAATAGGTTAACCAAACGTTAAGCCATTTTCTAAAACCATTTTCGAACAGATAAAACCAAATTAATTTCGAAAATATATAAGTGATCTGTTTTGTTTGCAGTTGGTGCAAAAAAAGATCAACTACTTCCTTCGTGTGCTATGATCCCCAAATCAATTTTCCTGTATTTATATTGCGCATCTTTGACACTTCACCATATGTTTATAACCAAATTAAAATAAAAAATGAGAATAGTGTAACCAAAATTCTTTTCTTTTATATTTAATTGTTTATAATAAATGCAATACGAAAATATTGTATATTGTATTCTCTCCACACGTTAAGAAAGCCACCACAATAATTTCTTGTAGAGACACGACTTTGTATCGTGTATGTTATATTTTGTTTGTGAATGCTCAGTGTTATGCTATATTGTGTATTTCGTTCAAACGTCAAAAAGCGATAATAAGAAGAAGAACAATATTCATAATTTGATTTTCAAGCAACAAAATAAAAAATATGACGAAAAAAAGTAAATTAATTAATTATCTGTGCGAACAATATTATTTTGAAATATTAATTGTTGTGTATCGAATTTTTATATGAAAATTATCGACAACAAGCATACACTGTTGTATATTCGTCCAACAATATACTCAATACAACGATACAAGGGCTTGTGTGAATTGCCAATTAACTTCTTGTGGAGAAATTCAAGGTATTAAGGTCATATTGTGTGGATGGATTGCTGAAAATTCATTTTGTTTTACGTCGAATAAAAAGAGTCTTCTACGTTTCAAGTGTAGAAATAAGGTTTTTATTAAAATCCGCACAAAAAAATTATATTTCAACCGGAGAACACTGCAATTCATTTAGTTTATACGCAACAAATTTATTTTGTTACCAAATTTTGAACTGATGGTTCGATTGACTAGTAATTTTCCAGATAAAATGCCAGTGGAAAATATGTGAGGAATTTTATCCAGACGTATTGACTCCGATAACCTCCGACTTGGGGGCAGTAATAAAAGATTAGATTTTTTCCAACAGATCGCATCTTTCTCTTCTAAATTCCGGGAACAGTGGCATAGTTAGGATTTTTCTGTAATGCAAAAACAGTTAAATCTAATTATCTCCAAGTGTAATTGTTCTGTCGATAGTAAATTTCCTCAAACTCAAATATTGAGTTTTATTTCAATCAAGAGGAATAAAGTAGACAAAATATGTAATAATATATATACATACGTAATAATATATAGATATATATGTATATATACGTTATTTAAGGTTTTTAGTAGCACAGCATGGCGAATTATGTGGCTATGCTTTAGAATTGAGACTTTCCAAATATTTAGTAAAATATGCTTCCGTCGAAATTCTAAAAGTTTGCTGAGCTTCTTTTAAAATTGATCTATTAGTATTCCGATAGTACTGATATTATCAAGATTATAGAGAAATAACAACATTGAAAACCACATTATTTTTTTGTTATGTTAGGAATAATTAGGTTGGATTGAATAATTCTACACTTTCATCCCGACACCTCTTGCACCATTGTGGCATTTCAAATTAGCAGAAAAAGAAAGAAGAAATGGAAAAAAGAAACACTACTGAAAATATAAGAAGGGGAGAAACCAAATTAGAAAGAGAAGGAAATAATTAAAAAGATAGGAATATTGGAAACCCAAGTCACTGTGGCTCCCACAGATAAAACTACCATCACAAAAGATAGCCAGTTAAACCAGTTAATAGACCCTATTAGATCTCTACAGTAGCCATGCATCTGTAAACAAGGACAATGGCATAGAAAGTGTTTCTCTGCTTCCTATTATTTGTTGGTTCTTCAAAATAAACTGCCATCAAACGTGAGTTCACCAATATTTTTGTCATTCTTTAATTAAAGATTTTTTTATTTTTTTAAAATTTTCTTTTTTCAAGTTAAGGAGGCTAAAATTTCAAAGAAAATAAAAGAAGAAATATTTGATAAATTTGTATTTATAATGTCCTTGTATTAGTTTTTTTTGCAAAATTTATACAAAGGTAAAACTTGTATTAAAAAAACTGATGGAAACTCTAGACAGCTATAAATTAATATTATGTATTAAGCTTCGTAGTATGGAACTATGTAACTATAAAACTTGCCTCGCCTTACATTCTTATTGAGAGTATCTGGCAAAATAGCTTTCAGCACCTGAACTCCATCAACATCTTCTCGGATTTCAGGTTTCCTCAGACGTTTATGTAATATCATTCCTTCATCCTTTTCCGAAACATGTATGTACTTAATCAACGTCGCACCTTCTACGTTTGAATATAAAGCATAAGAGAAATGTGGGAAAATATTTAAACTTAATGCCTGAAAATTATAACAGGGAAAGAGGAGTAAATTCTAAACAACCACGTTTATATAAAATATATATAGAGTATTGTACATATTATACACACATTAGTCTCTTTTAGTTACTCTTTGTCAGGGTATTCAAAAGTAAAATTTCTATGTTAATGTGAATTTGAAAATAAAGAACTCTTGAAAGGTTTGATAATCAGAATCATTTGAGTAAAAACTGGCCTACGTGTGGTGAAAAGTTCTAAATAAAACTTCATATTAATTAAGTCATGAAGTCGCCGTAGTCTAGTTGGTAGTGTGTTGGCTTATTAGACGTAAAGCCAGGGTTCGAGCCTCAGGCCAGACATCAAAACAAAATACAAAAAGTATTTCTTCGACAGATTTCCGGCAAAAACTCTGAGAGTAAATAAAATAGCCATGAAAAGTTTCTCAAAAATCTGTCGTTCGGAGTCGACTTTAAACTGTAGGTCCCACCACTCATGTATAAAATTAACACACACAACATAAGTGGTGTGATAAACTAGGTCGTAATCCTTACTGAAGGGTTGTATATTTACCGACAGTAAAGCGTTCTCTAGAGCCCTAGAGACTGTGTACACCACATCTAAGATTGTTTAAGAATGCCATGTGTTTCTGACACGACGACATCGAAGGTAAGACCAAAGCCGACGAACTTGCTTTAACTGCAACCATGGAAATTTCAAATGAAGTTCTACTTGGGAATGGAGTCTCTCTGCAGAGAGGACAACAAATAGTTTCAAGAGCTCCATTTATTGCCAAAGATAAGATGGGACAATAAACCCACTTGTAGAAATATCAGATAGTTCTGGCTCGACATGGATATACATATGTAGATATATATAATATATAGATATATATAGAATTTGCATTGAACGTATCAAAATTTCATTTAAAGAACCTCAGAGCTGTGATAATGGGACACTGGCCCCTGTTTGTTCATGCCAAGAGAGTTGGAATACCTCATAACAACTTCTGAAGAAACTGCAACGACAAGGCAGAAAACGAGACCATTAAACATCTCTCTGTCATTGTCCGGCACTTGGAATCCTGAGAAAAGAAATTCTTAGACAGCCAGAATTTAGCAACAAAATACGTCTAGCCAAAGACGATTTGAGAAAAATATACACCTTCATAAGACTGTCGGGATGCCAATAATTATAATTAATTATATGACAGCGTAAATAAAACGGAATCTTATAGGAGCCAAGCATGGTGTGTCCATTTATGTGACTGGCAGTTGAACATAACCTAACCAATTGACATTTTTTAGGTATTTTGACAAACAATTGGCAAATTTAGTAGTGAGATTGAAAAAATTTTACAAAAATAAAAATATCTCTAGAGCTCATTGCCAAAAAATGTTTATTAACAAAAATTATTTTTACATTTGGTTTCTGCTGCTCATAAATGATATTTTGCTGTGGAATTTTTCTACTTGTGAAAGAATTCTATGTTGGTATTTTAATGAATAAAAATAGGGAATAATGTGTATTTCTTCGACGATATCAAAATGGTATTTAATTATAACCGTGGACATAACTCATTGTCATCGGGCTATTTTCATTCAGTCTGGGCCATTCAAATTATAGTTATTTTGTCGAGAAGAAAAATATAATATAAGAAGGTTTTATGCAAATTCTGTCACTAGTACTGTCACTAATTATTCTTTTTTTTGAATTTGCAACTCAGTTGGCCTAATAATTTGTACTGCTTTCTTTAATAAGCATAATAATCTAATTAAAAAAAAACAAAAGTGGAATTAAATTACGAACGAAAAACTAATGTGTATGACTGTATATTAGCATAGAATAGGCCGACAAATAAAACAATTGATGCTGGATCTTTACAGTTTGAGAATTTAAGCGTTTACATGATCACTGCATTGAAAATTGTATTCCATACTATTTTTAACATATAAAATTCATAGACTCAAATGCACACTTTTTACTCTCACTTTCCAAATTTGCGATATTGTAAACATATGTATCTTACGATGTTAAGGAATGTTTTTAAAAATACTTTGCAATTTATTTGTTTTATTTAAATAATGTTACAAAAAAAGAAAAAATTAAATAAATAAATAAATTGTGTTACTCACATAAATATACTAGTACACTCAGGTCTCGTTTTATGCTATAGATGCGTTTCAAAAAAAAAGCATAAATTGAATTCGCATAAAACGATACTCTAGCTTCATATAAAAATTAATGATTCGTTCCAAAATCTTGAAAAACCGCATAAATTCTAATTTTAATTGAAAAATCAAAATAAAATCGCATAAAACAATCAACAAAAGTATATTTATTTTATTTTCTTAAACAACAAAAACAAAAACTTCTGAAAAAAATAATATATAAATAATAAACTGAAGTCTATAATTATGAATGTACGATCATTCTGCATCTTTTGGATTTGGTTCGGCGTCACTTTTATTGTAAATCATTAACTTTGTTGAGGATATCACCAACTTATTTTGAATTGTATTGTACAACACTTTCTCCGGAATCACTCCCTTCACTATCCACGTTTTTCTCATTGTCGGTGACTAAGCTAATGAGTTCGATATCGGCTAATGGTTCGTCGGCTAACAGTTTTTCTACATCATCCTGCTTCAGCGAGTCAAACCAATCTCCTCCAATTTGGTTATACAATTATTTCACTGGTCAGTGTCCTGCACCACAATGCACTATCAGTGGTGCAAACTTGGTTTAATTTAAAAATGATGCACAAATTTTAAAATAATCATAACATTTTAAAATCTAGAAAAAAACTAAAAAAAAATTCTTTTAAAATCGCATAAATTTGAATTCGCCGAGTGTATATGTTTGCAAATGCGTTTGTTCATAGGTTTTTAATTATAGTTTCATATAAACAAAATAAATTCCTTTTTGTTTGATAAAGATTTCAATTACAGAAGAATTTTAGTTGTTTTTACTCAGTAAACAACTTTCCAATATTTGTTGCCAACATTTTTTTGTGGATAAAAGATTGAAATTTATGCGTTTTTATTTTGTGCAGTTCATTAAAATTTTGAATAATTTTTATATTTTATTTATTTAATATATACATTATTTTTTTAACATACGAGTATATTTGAGTGAATGAATGAAACGTGAGGCAGAAATTGACATCCAAAGTTCTTTAAGTGTAGTTGTTTTAATAAATAAAAAATTTTAGTTATGCAATTCATTCCTTATTCACGTATCTATACAACACAGATGTCATATCCGAAATGGCCATTGACGCCATTTGCTATAGAATAAGCTGATAACTGTTGCAACGCCTTGACACATACAAAGTATGGTTGTGTGTTTATTACACATATTTATGTGTGCTCTGGCATTGTGGTGGTGTAAGAAAATACGTTTCCTGTTGATCAATTCTGGAAGTTTAAATTGAATTGCTTCATTCAAATTTGTAATTTGTGGACTGTAAAACTTAGGTTTAACGATTTGATTGTATAAACTCAAAATGAACAGTATGAATGGCTATGACTTTGAAGTTATAATCATTACGAATTTCTATTTTTTTTCCGCACTTTAGTAGAATTTGTTCTTTAAAATATTTAAATACACTTCCTTATTCATTCAATGAATTTGAAATTTGAAATCCCCGGCTCAAGCAATACACAAAACGGTTCAAAGTTGTTTTGGAATTGCAAACAAGAGCATCTTTTACAATATATTTAGAAGGCCACTAGAGTCAAACTATTCACTCTAGCGGGTGACTATTATTCTTCAAAGGTTTTATATATTTAAATTTATTTTGAGGAAATCCATCCGCGGTTGGGCAAGTAAGGATTCGAAGAAAGGTAGTCCTATTTGTAATAAATCTGCTACGTATAAAATCCGCCTGATTACAAATTTACACATAGAGAACTCCCTACACTACAAGGAATACACTCTGGCTTTTTTTCCTAGATATAGAGGATGTATTGGAAGCCTCAAGTGGCGGTTCGAGGGACTTTACAAGAAGGTGTACTCTCCCCTTTGCTACTTCTGTTGAAGGCCATGGGTTAAATCCAAACGAAACAGAGTTCACAAGGAGATACAAAGTCCTTAAATTTCCTCAACGTAGTAGCATATGCTCTATCGAAAAGCTCGAAATATCTTTTAATCATATCGGACAACAAACTCAACCGGAACTAGAATCCATAATCCAAAACCACAAAGGATGCTATTATTCTTCATTGTTGCAAGAGAATGATAGGCATAAGGTGGGGTATTAACCTTAAAAATATATACTGGCTGTAGAACTATGTAATCAAATCAACTCTATTTTACGGGGCCGCGATTTGGTGATTGGCCTTAGACAAATTTAATCATCAAATGGAGTTTGAGCGGATTATGAGTACGGGTCATAACAAATGGTGCCCTTCAAGACAGTTTTGAAATTTCCCTTCTTAACTGGCTATCACCAGACATGGCGAAACAAGTGCCTGCTAACGCAGCAAATGAGAGTGAACGCAATATCGGCATGAAAGTACAGAAGCCAAAATATTGGGTATGATTGGTCCGACTATACTTATCGACTACTCGATATCTGAAACTGCTTACTATACTTGTTTTGTAATGCAGACTCCGGAGAAATCCTTTTATGATAACGGCTTACACCTCCCAAGAAACGTCATTCAGGTTTTCGCTGAAGGATTCAGATTACGGAACAAATTCGGATGTAGAATCCTTTTAGATCGACCCTAGCGATACCAGATTATTGGCTAAAATTGCTGCCATGAGAATTCAGAATATGAGTATATCGTACCCAGCTTGAAGCAAAATTTTCAAAGAATGTGACAGAAGAAACCGTCAATATTACAAAGCTAATAGTTTCTAATGTCGCCATTAAATACTAAAAAAATGAAATAAAAAATAATATTATTAGATTTTCAGTATTTCACCAAGAATTCACAAAAATGTTTCCGTGTGTATGAGAATATCACAAATATTTTCCAATAAATAAATTTAAATTTTTAGAAAACATAAGAACTATAAATAATTTTTGTGCGTAATTTTCGTAACGTATGATGAATATTAATTTAAAAAAATTCTTCATACGTCTACGTTAACGTCTTTTGGATAAGGAATGATGGTTAGTTACAAATTATATGTATTATTATATATTATATCTATCATATATAATAGAAAAATATTTATAAATTACTAAATTAATTTTTATGCGTAAGAACTTGTGTAAGCAACAGGTGACGTATGATGAATATTAAATCAAAAAAATAATTCATACGTCTACGTTAACGTCTTCTGGATAAGGAATGAAGAATGCTTACAAATTATATATAGTATTATTATATTATATATTATATCTATTATATACTACATATAATAGAAAAACATTTATAAATTTCTAAATTAATCTTTAACTAATGATAGAATTTATTTCAAACTTTTCAAAAACAATATTACAACAGTAAAGCGGCCATTATATTAATGGAAAATATATACAATACAATAATACCAGGAGTATCTGAAATATTACCCCCATTTGTGTTCCTAGACATGGGGACATCGAAGGCAAAAACAAGGCTTGCTTGCTAAAGCTGGCGTAACGAAAATTTCAAATAAATTCCTACATGAGATTGGCATTCCTCTGCAAGGAGGCAAATGGTCACAAAATTTCCATTCACTGGCAAAGGTAATAAATTTGAATTTGTAGAACAGGATTTGCATTGAACCTATCAAGACTTCATCTGAGAAACCTCTTAGCAGTGATAATGAAAGACTGGCATCTTGGTGTTCACGCTATGAGACTGGGAATGCTTCATAGCGCTTTCTGCAGTTGCTGAAATGACGAGCAAGAAGAACACACCACTGAACATCTTTCTCATTGTCCATTGCTTGGGAATCTGATGAGAAGACCTTTTGGTCACCCACAACATAGTAAAGAAAAACATGATAGCCAAAAGCGATTTGATATAATTTCACACCATTTTGTTCAGTTTGATCCATGAACCGACATTGAAAATTGGGTTCATTACTTGGATTCATAACGGTTTTTGAGTTGAACAGCCCCTTTAGAATGGGGCTAACCATTGTAAAACATCGATATTATTTTCTTCCGAACAAAGCTTCGAAGCTTATCGTGCATAATACGTTATGTAAATAGACTGTTTTCCCCTGCATATGAAACCATTTTGTTAATGGTAAAGTTTTATAAAAGTATGGATCCGTTCTGGTAATAATTTTGTGTAAAGTACCTTTCGACCTCTTTAGTTTACAACACTACCAACTAGACCATCGGGGTACTCTATTTGAACTTAATTTTTGTTCAAACATTTATTTTGAAGTGGTAAGTGTAAGCTTATTTTCAGTATAATATACATATTATGAATAAAATTTTACTTAATACTTTGGTCAGCTGAAGTAGTTTAGAAGTTTTCCACAAACCTGTTTGCATTGCTAATTACTTGAATATGGTTCCGAATATAGTTTGAAAGAGAAAGCTTAACAATTAATTCTTACAGAAACGACATAAGCATCAAACCAAGATTGATTCTTATAGACGAATAGATTTGCCAATTAGCTCGTCGAGTTATTAAGTAAATAATTCACTATTTAAATTTTCAATACGTTATAATCTTGGATTCGCAGATTGCAATTGCAATGAAAGACATTTTTAGTAGAGGGTTTTCACTATTTTTTACGGTGCTCGAATGTAGATTGAAAATCGTTGTGCGATATTTCAAAATAAATATGTTTGTCATAAAATTAAAGCAGCCTAGCACGTTTTTATTAAAGCGATATTTTGGTAATTTATCGAAATATATTACATTTTATACATACATTGAATAACATGAATATTTAAAATATGTTCTTTGTAGTGTTAAGCCTACGAAATATAAGAGTGGTTTGAGAAAATATATGGAAACAGTAATTAACCGGCAAAGGAGACCACAACACCATAATTTTATTGCTGAAACACTATGTACATATGACTGAGTTATAAATCTTGACTACTTGAGCAGTTTTACTTTAATAAGATGAAAGAAAGTACATCCAACTTCCTCAACTGCGGTATAAACAGCCACAGGCAATCGCCAATGGTTGAGAAATTTATATCATTAAAATATTTAATAAAGAAAATGGGAAATATACGTTTTCAACACATGATTAAATTATTAAATTCTTGTCAACTCAGATATAAAAACTTTATTTGTGTCATCAAATTTTGTGGAACAAAAAACTTCCTATGAGAAAAGAGTGTATGATCCCCTAACAAATTGAACAGAATATGCCAAGTACAAAGCGTTTGACTGAAACTACCACAGTGATCTGTCTATTCTGTTAAAATAGAGTAACTTAACCACATGCTCGGTGTAGTGTTACAGACCAGAGTCTCTGGTGGGAATCGAACCAACGGCCCTCACGCTTATAGTGTAGCACACTAAACTACAAGGGCACCCGAATTCATTTTAAATATATTTTTAAGTTTTTTTTTTTTTCAAGCAGGAAATCAGGGGATACCATGAAATTTCAAAATCAATTTAGATTTTCCAGGAAAAAATATTTCGGAAAAAGAAAAATTCCATTATATAGCATTCGAAATATTCTGACGTACATATGTCAAATTCTCTCAATTCAGGACGTGTTACCGGTACTCATTATGCATATGTTTTACGTACTTAGCTTTTGACACAATGAAGTCTTTGAAATCGTGAGTCTTTTTATCAATAAACTGCCTAGCACGTATTCAACCCTTTACACTCGGCTGTCCGCTCTAAGGGGATAACGTAAGTCTAACGTATCACTCGATTGTCCCATCTGAGGGACATGATAGTTTGTTAGCGATTACGGACAATGAAATTATTCGACCGCAATTTTTTAAGAAACACGTGTTCTCCTGTAGTTCTTGTCAAAATAGAACAAAAAAAAAATGATACAATTAACAAGATGCATGATAAATAAATCAACCGTTTTACACGTAGAAAAAGAACGTGTGATGTACGTTCACAACGGACTGTTAACTTCTATGATCCGTTGAGCAAATTGTAGATCTAGTGGATTAAGCGTACAAAGATACAAGGGTATGACTCAATGAAGTGGGAAACTTGATACGATAATAAAGAAATCCTGTAACCCAGAGAAGAGGAAATGTACAAGATCTCAGTTCGTACTGTAGCGTCGAATAGTAATTAGACAGTGTTGTGTTTTCATAATTTACCATTAGTTATTTCCAAAGTTTTTTTACCCTTCTTTTATTATAATCAAAATCGATTATTATATAATCATGTTGAGTTGCTGATAGGTAACGAAAGGGTGACGAGTGCAAAGGGTTAAAAACTATATTTTAAAACTTTTAAAAACCTATGGTTGTAAACTTCATTTTATAATTGGGCAATTCACATAAGCCCTTGTATCGTTGTATTCATTGTATTGTTGGATTAATATAAAACAGTGTATGGTTGTTGTTTATAATTTTCATATACAAATATGATACACTTATAAAAATTTTTTTCATATGTTTTTGGAAGTTGTATTGGTTTCGTGCTATCAGTTTATGTAAATGCCAGTAATCAGGAAGAAGAATAAAAATACAAAATATTTTTTATGTAACTTGAGTCAATAATTAACTTTTCAAAATTACAATTGTTCGCACAGATAATTAATTAATTTACTTTTTTCCGTAATATTTTTCATTTTGTTGCTTGAAAACCAAATTCTGAATACTGGTCTTCTTCTTCTTGTCGTTTTCTGACGTTTGGAATACGAAATACACCATACAGTATAGCATTGAGCGTTCACAAACAAAAAGTGTATTCAATACAACATACACGATACAAAGTAGTGTGAATTGGCCAATTGATTATGTTTCATTGGAAACAGAATTAGTAACCACTATTTACCTTCAGATCAGAATCAGATGCCTGCAGTGGACTAGCAGGTTACATTTGTACAGGAGCTAATTCGACGAGCTAATTGGCAAATCTATTCGTCTATAAGAATCAATTAATTATTACCAAAGAATATTGATATAAAGAATGCGCATTATGTAGAAGTAAAATTTCTTATGGTTGTAACATTACGACCCGCTCTCACCAAAATCTTTTTAAAAATCATTTCTGGATGAGGGGGGAGGAAGACAGAAGGAAAATGAACACAAACAAAGAGCGTAACAATGTGTTGCTCATGGCATATTTATAAATATGCCATGGTGTTGCTCTAATCGTACGTATGTACATGTGTATGTATTCCAAATTCCAATCCAAATTCACAAAGGAGACTACAGCTCTTCATTGTTGCAAGAGAATGATAGGCCAAAGGTGTGGTATTAACCTTAGAAATATATACTGGCAATACAACTTTGTAATCAAACCAACTCTATTTTATGGGGCTTTAGACAAATTTAATCATAAAAAGGAGTTTGAGCGGATTATGAGTACTGGTCATGACAAATGGTGCCCTTAGGACACTATTGAAGAATGTTTTGAAATTTCCCTCCTTAACTGGCTACCATCAGACATGTGGCGAAACAAGTGCCTGCTAACGCAGCAAATGAGACTGAACGCAATATCAGTATGAAAGTACAGAAGCCAAAATATTGGGTATGATACTGGTTTTGTAAAGCAGAATCCTTTTATGATAACGGCTTACACTTCCCAGAAAACGTCAATCAGGTTTTCGCTGAAGGATCCATATCACGGAATAAATTCGGATGTAGAATCCTTTCAGATCGTTCCTTGCACTACCAGATTATTGTGGTATTTTTCAGCCTCAAATTGCAGCCATGAGAATTCAGTATCAGAGTAGATCGTACTCAGCTTGAGGCAAAATTTCCAAAGCATGTGATAGAAGATTCATCAATATTGCAAACCTAAAGAAACTATTGTGTCGCCATTAAATACTAAAGAAATGAAAATGAGATAAAAATAATTTTATTAGATTTTCAGTATTTCACCAAGAATTCACAAAAATGTTTTTGTATGTATGAAAATATCACAAATGTTTTCAAATAAATCAATTACAATTTTTTTTAAATATGTGCAACAGGTGACGTATGATGAATATTAAATCCAAAAAATTATTGATACGTCTACGTTAATACCGTGTTCAGACAGGCATTTTTATTAAGTCAATATTCGTTTATTTGTGAACAATATTTTATGTGTTCAATTGTTGCAATTTGATTGAGTAATAACAAAGAAAATAAAGTATAAAGAATGTGCATTTTAACATATTTTGGAATATTTTTCAAAAACATTTCATGACGCGGGGGGAAAGATGGAAGGCAAGGATAAAGAAACCAAGAACGTAACAATGCGTTGTTCTTATCGTGCGTTTTTGTTGTTTGACTACTTTTTTATTTATTTTTCTGGTTTTAAAAACAGACGTCGGCACCAATGTCCCTCAGGGGAAGAACATCTTCGGCTTTTTACACACATAGGACAAGAACATCAAGAATGTTCGCTAACAAGAGCGTAAAAATCTTGTCAGCTTTTAAAGAAGAAGGTTCATGTCGCTTTTTTCAGACTTCAATTATACACCCAAAGAAATATCACAGTAGTATTCAGTAATATCAATGAGAAATGATTTCGATTTTTGGAAGAATACTTGCCTAGTTAAATAAGGTGTTTTTAGGGATTTAGTGCAGTACAATTTTTCTATATTTTCCGATCACATATACATATCATTGGGTTAATAGTAGACTTATTAAAATTATTACTAACAATTTTCCTCTAGGTTAACACATGCCTATGGTTATGGATTAGTGAGTGAGAGAGAGAAAATAAGTTAAGAGAATTTATTTATTTACAGCCATATAAAAGTGTTAGTAATATACTCTATTTTTATTTTCATTTCATCAACATACATATGTAAAGCTGTCTATCTTTGGCTTAATAATTTTAGATAAATAAAAATAAAATAAAAAATCGATTTTATTATTAAAAGAATATAAAGCTATCCATCTTTGGCTTAAAAATTAGGCCATGTTTTTTAGATAAATAAAAATAAAAAGAATAAAAAACCATTTTTTATTAAATAAAAAAAAACGAGCATTCCAAAGTATTTAAAAAAAATTATACTATGGGACAAAATAAAGTACGCCCAGCTAATGACATAGAACATTTTTAACACAAAATATTCTTCGAGTGTTATTCTGAAATAAAATTATAAAGCATCCGCAGCACATTTATTCTTGTCGCAGTCTGATCGACAACTAAATCAAAAAATACAAGAATACATACACATGTACATACGTACGATTAGAGCAACACCATGGCATATTTATAAATATGCCATGAGCAACACATTGTTACGCGCTTTGTTTGTGTTCATTTTCCTTCTGTCTTCCTCCCCCCTCATCCAGAAATGATTTTTAAAAAGATTTTGGTGAGAGCGGGTAGTAATGTTACAACCATAAGAAATTTTACTTCTACATAATGCGCATTCTTTATATCAATATTCTTTGGTAATAATTAATTGAAATTTTATATGAAATATTGATCTCAATAATGGCGTTTATTGCGATTTATGCAATGAAAGTGCCTCTCTGAACACGGCATAACGTCTTCTGGATAAGGAATGAAGAATGCTTACAAATTATATATACTACATATAATAGAAAAATATTTCTAAATTTCTAAATTAATCTTTAACTAATGATAGAATTTATTTCAGTAAAGCGGCCCTGAAAAATATATACATTACAATAATACCAGGAGTATTTGAATGATTACCCCCATTTGTGTTCCTAGACATGGAGACATCGAAAGTAAAAACAAGGCTTGTTTGCTAAAGCTAGCACTACGGAAATTTCAAAAAAATTCCTACATGAGATTGGCGCTCCTCTGCAAGTAGGCAAATGGTCACAAAATTTCCATTCATTGACAAAGGTAATAAATTTGAATATGTAGAACAGGATTTGCATTGAACCTATCAAGACTTCATCTGAGAAAACTCTTAGCAGTGATAATGAAAAACTGGCTTCTTGGTGTTCACGCTATGAGACTGGGAATACTTCATAGCGCTTTCTGCAGTAGCTGAAATTACGAGCAAGAAGAACACACCACTGAGTATCGTTGTCCTTGTCCATTGCCTGGGAGTCTGAGAAGAAGGTTTTTTTGACACCCACAATTTAGTAAAGAAAACGTGGCAGCCAAAAGCAATTTGAGATAAATTCACACTTTCATTGGACTCTCGGGATGGTTGAGAGATACTAACCAGGAGCTGTAGTTATATAACGGAATGGGTATTATCGATGTTACAACGGACCCAAGTAAACTGTGTCCATTTAGGTGGGTGCCAGTTTAACTTAACCTAAACTAAGAAATTATTATTTTAGGTAAATATTATGTATTTGATGATTTATTTAATTGAGAGTAATTGCAGCAAGTTCCATAGTAATACTGTGATATTCAATTATCATAATTTTATTTATCACAATTATTAATTAAAAAATTTATTTAATTTTTGACAAATTTCTTAAATGGCTGAACTTTTGTTTTTAATTTTCAATTATTCTCACATACAGTACAGACTTATTATATATTTTAAGCAAATCCCTTTATGAAAGTAAATTTCACAGATTACATATGTATATATGTATGCAATTATATTAATATTTTGTATTTTAAGATTTATTACAAAACTATGAAACTCTATTCCTATGCTGAATGGTAAAAGATTAAGCAACCCTACATTCGAGTTCCGAATGTCCGATTCCTTTTTTTAATTATTTTATTGTTATAGTAATACTTACATTTTTACAACAATTTAATCCTTAACTTTAAGAAATCAATTCATATACAATTTTCCTTCTTAATCATTTACAGCAGGTTTTATAGACTTATTTTATTTTACATATCATTTATTTATCTGGGAAATTTTTAATTTAATATTTAAATAATAATTCAAATCTGGGAAACATTTTTTGATATATTTTTATAAACAACCCATAAGTAGAGCAGTAAATTTAGATGGTAAAAACAAAGGATAAACGTTATCAAACTAATGCACTGATGTGTGGATAGCTAGAATATCTACAAAGATGTTTAAAGTTTAGAGACAATATATTAAGTTTAACTAATTTAATGTTAGACATAGAGTGCAACCAACGTTTGTCTTGAAAAATTTATTGTCAAATCTTATATCATCTTAAGTAATTTATTCTGACAAATTTGTAGTTTTTTTAACACGACAATCGGAGGTGACTTACCGAGCAGCCGTCGCATATTGGGGTTTTTATGCCTAAAATGGGAATTAATTGGAAAATGAAATTCTTGATTACAAAATATTTTTTTACATGAGCTAAAAGTACAAAAAATTCTGCATCACTTATAAAAAAATGTGTCTCAAGCAAGTAGCCTTACATTATTATGTCTGTTTGAAGTTTGAAAAAACTAAATATTCAGTGTTTTCAAATTATTTCTCGGCAAGTTTTTAAGTAAAAATATTTAAAAAAATATGGAGCCTTCAACATCAGGTGATTGGGTTATATTTGCTTGGTTGTTTTTTAAGTTTATATAGTTTTGTGATTTTTAAAAAATTTTTTGTGAAGGTCTATAAATTTGCAAATTTTGTAGCATAAATAAATAAATAAAATAGTAGTGAGTTAAACAAAATTAAGCAAAAAAAAATTTTTTTCTTAATTCTAAGACACCTTGTGAAATAATAGAAACAAATTTGTATTAGTGGATGTTTCCATTTATTTTGTGGATCATATTTTAGAATTATTCTCGGAAAAGCTCTTGAGTAAAATCTAATGAACATATTTTTAAATATTATTAATTACTTCAGATCTTATTTGATAAAAAAGTAGCTCAAAAAAATTCTAGTAACATATCGTCACCCAAAATGCAGAAGGGCGTAACAACACTTTTCAAAATTTTACAGGATAGGAAAAAACCAAATAAAATGAAAACTTGTTTGATGCTCAAAATGATTTATTCTATTTTGTATTAACATTTCTATGTTCAATTCTAATTTTATATGGTTGGTAGATAATCATTGAGAGTAGGATTATAAAATTTTTTCAGAACGTACATCAGAATCAATAAAAAATTCAATTTTGAATTTTTTGGTTGTTAGGCCCTTATGCATTTCTGGTTACGATTTTTCTTTTTTTATTCTGGATTTATTTTCTTTAAGCGAAAAAAACTGTAAAAAAAAATAAAAAAACCAAAAATAGTTAAAATAAGCAATCAGGAAAGCTCCCACGATTTAAATCCCATTTTAGGCATCAAATACCCCAATGTGCGCCGCATACAACATTATTGAATGGAAAATTGTTTTTAATATAAGAAGTTTGTTGTGGATATTTAGTTCAGACTTTCTGTTTATTAACGGATACATTATTTTGATTGTTGTATTAATTTTGTGAACTATGTATTTTATATGTTCATTAAATAATAATTTTCCAGCATTATACCAAGATAAGTAATATTGATTTGTGGTAGAAATAAATGTTTTCTTCTTCTTGTAAAGAAAATAGACTCAGTTTTTAAGGGGTTGATCATGCTCTCCATTTCTAAAATAGTTGGTATCTATTTTAGATGATTCCTCCAAGTTGTGTACGATATCTTCCGGTAATATTTCTGAACTAAGTATTGCTATGTCATGGGCAAAAATAGATGAATTTGATTCATGTAAAGCAGGAATGTAATGCGTAAATAGATTGTATAAAATTGGAGATAAAGATGATAATGTCCACAATTATCATCCGGTAGGAGTATCATAATTCTGTGAACAATATGCACTTTGAATGTTCTGTTTGATAAAAAAAACTTCTAATTATTTTGACAAGTGCGGGATTCAGTTCAGGTATATAGTTTATGAATTAGGGCATTATGCCAAACAGAATCGAAGATCGCTTTTATGTCCAATAGAAGCATTCCTGTAGATTTACCTTCATTTAAGGAAGTCTTGACCACATTTCTTATTCTAACAAGAGGCTGAATTGTGTTATGTTCCGAACGGAATTCAAATAGTTGTGGTGGCAAAATGTTTGTTTCTTCCATGAACCAAACTAGTTTTTCTTTAATAATTTTTGCAAGTATTTTAGACATTGTTTTTAGTACATTTATTGGACGATTGCAGTTTCGATCGCTGCTTTTCTGTCTTTTCCACGTTTGTAAATATGGTTTTTGATTCTTTCCAAATTAATGAGAAGTAACAAAAATTTAAGCATGAGTTATAAATATGACATTGAACTTTTAAACCTTTAGATGGAACATTCTTCAAACAACAATTTGGGACGCCATCGTTTCCTGGTGCTTTTTGTCTCTTTAATTTTTAATAATATTCTTTAGAGTATCGGTTCTGACCGTCATAGAACTTAAGTTTTGATTGTCATCAATCGTACTTAAGGTACTGCTAACTACTCTTTCTTTATCTCAATCACTTTAATTTTAAGAAATATTATGATTCAAAAAGAAATTTTGAGCCAATATTTCGGCTTTCTCGTTATTGGTTGCATACAATCTATTATTTTGGTTAAATGTAGGTATACAATGTACTTTCTTCTTAAGAGCTTTAGATATCCTCAAAAACTTTGAAGAACCTTTGGGTAGATTAGTCAAAAAGTTTTTCATTTTCTGATTTTTAAATTCCATAATTTGACTTTTAATAACATTGTTTAAGAAGTTAATTTGTGATTTAAATAAGGGGGCTTTTAATCCTATCCATTTCATACTTGCACAGTTTCTTAGTTTAAGACTATATCCGATTTCAAACTAAATATTTATCAAATTTCTGCTTATGTAATAACATACACATATACATGTACGTGCATGTAAAAATATACTTTCAGATTATGTTTTTGTCAAAAATATAGTAGGCGACTGAATTAATATAATACAAATATAATCACAATTTAAATTCCCCTTCTCTTTCAATAATTTGTATATGACGCATGTGCATTAATTCACTTTGGGCACTATAGAACAAGGTTAGTCAATGTTAAGCTCTTTATGCTAAAATATTCCACGGCTCTCAATATGTGATTGCTTCTCTTCCTAACTTCATTCGGTTGTCTTTACACCATGAATGATTTTTCAGGAAAATTTTTACTATTGTGGTGCAGTTTTGACTGTGTAGATAGATACAAAGAAATGTTTTCAGTTCGGTTTTAGTTGTGAATTGAGATTGTCGTTAATTAAATGGGAGAATAACATTTTTTTGAGTTATCTAAAATATAATCTTATCGAAATAAACTGTACCAAGAAATCAAAGAAACTGTTATGGTGTTTAAAAAATTTTCATTAAATTATACAAAATGTGAGAGTTTTCGGGATATATTCAAAAACTATTTCATAAATAAAACAGTGAAAAATTTAAAAGAAAGATAATTAATACAAGGATTCTTCCAAGATAAACTAATGATTTAATAGTTCAAAAGAAAAGATAATAAAAAGTAGATAAATTGTTAAAGATTTCAATAATTATTTGGAAATAAATCACAAATACTTCAATATATACTAAATTATACTATTTTAATTAACTGATACACTATGTGACAAAATAAAAAATTACATATACCCAGCTAATGACATAGTGTAAGTTGTGAGTTTTGTTGAGTAGAATTCAAAATTTTTTTTTATATTTCTTGAACCCTCCAATCTTTTTTTTTTTTTGTTTGACAAAAACTTTTTTTTTAACTTTATGCACATATTTATTGACTACATAAACATTTCTGAACTGAAACTCCCAAAAAACCTTTATTAGAAAGGGAAGAATGGCCCTTTTAAAACGACATAAATTAAATTATTTGACTTAATATGCTATGAGGTAAACTTGACAAATGAAAATTTTTTCATATATTTTCAAATTTGACCGTTCATAGTAGCAAACTTTATTTAAAAATATAAAATAAGTGATGACACTCTGAAAGTGCTTTATCTTGTGAAGAGAGAGACAAAAATTACCGTAGTTATTATTTAAATAGTCTAACAGTCGTGGTATTTTTTTCATACATAATATTTTTTTTTCAAATAAACTTTTAGTTCAAAAATGTTCAGAATTTTTGATGGATCTTGGTTGTTTATCGGAAAATGTGTCAATTTCATGTTTGAGCGACCATCAGAAGTTAGCCAATGTTTGTGCAAAGAGAAATAATAATAATTGCAAAAAGCGCAAATATTAGCCGATTTTTGGTAGTTCTGCAAACGTGAAATTGACAAATTTTGCGATAAACAATCACGATCATATATACAATTTTTAAAAAAATATAACTCTTGTCCGATTTGATCAAACGAAGTGTCAATCTCTTCACCAGATAATGCACTTTCAGAATGGCATCACTTATTTTATATTTTTTAATTAAATTTTGTAATTAAGAATAGCTAAACTTAAAAAAATGAGAAAAGAATCATATTTTCCAAATTTACGCCATCAAAACTCATAACATGTAAGTTTGAATCATATGTTTATGTATACCATTTTAAAGGCTCATATGTCCCCTTTTCAAAAAACTTTGGATTTTGAAAATAGGTAGAAAAATATTTGGATAATCAATAATTTTGTGTGAAAAGATAAAAAAATACCGTTTTTGTCAAATAAAACAAGTTTGGAGGAAATATAAAAAAAATATTTTTGAGTTCTACTCAACAAAACTCACAACCTACATTATGTAATTAGCTGGGTGTATTTTGACTGTCGCACAGTGCAATCACTAGAGTTATTAAAATCTGTGTAAGTTTGTAATTATTTAATGAATTAACATAAATAAACAAAATGACGACTTTGCCTTTTAAAATCTTATGGTCGTGAAAGCGATAACGGCTTTAGGATGTCAGCACAATAAGATGCATGTAATATAGTTTTGAAAAACGCGATGCATGACATACAACTAAACATTAAGAAGTCAGAACCCAAATTTTGCATTCATTGATATAGAAGTAACTGCATTATTTTTCTGAATGATATAATTGCAGATCTTTAAAATAATTAATTAGATGGCTTAACTTGAGCTTAATAACTATTGTGGTGCAGTCGGTGGCATATAGCCTTTAATGCGCGTGGTATGACACCGCCGGTAATAACACATTCACAAATGTAATCTATTTTTGATAAATTGTTGTCATTAGCCTCTAATTTGGGAAGTACGAGTATAATTTTTATAAATAAATGCATTCGTATGTTACAGTTTACGAATGTCTTACAGAAGAGTTAAAGATAATAAAAACACCAGCTTTTAAATGTTAGTTAGCCCAGATAGTACGATATTCATATATCCAATGTACATTGGGAGTGGAATGATTTTTGCGTCAAAAAGATTTCAACAAGCAATAGGTTCTTTTCAGAACCGGAAAATGTTTAAGAAAAGAGACAAATCTTTAGTTTAATTTAAATATTAACATTTAATTTGTTAAACTTCAGTTCCATAAATAAAACCTGTGGTACAGTATAACTTTTTCGTTTAGGATTCTGAAAATAAATCAATTTTTCATCGTCGATGCAAAACTGATTTCCAATCGGTACACCTGGTATTCAACTAAATCCATATCGCACGTGCTAATAGTCTTTAACAGGAAAAAATAAAATCTTCTGGTTGATAAGCATTTATAAATAGTTTCCCCCGTTGTCTTCTTAGTTACCTGATATTGGTCTTTCCGTTTATTACTGTGCGAAGCAATATTTTAATGAGTGCTTGGAAGCTAACCAAAATTTATTCTTACAACTTAATTATATACATATTTTAGTAAAGAATTTATTTTTTGTGTTAATTTATAACTTATTTACCTTCCTTCTGTTTCTGATACAGCGATTACAATTCTCAATAAAGAGATTGTGACATCTAGCGCGCTTGTACATAGTTGACCGAAATATTGTCCTTCTGTGATATATATGAAATGCTTGTCTGGCACGTGAGATAAATATGAGAAATGAAGTAAGAATGGCTCTACAACGTTTTAAGAAACAACTGAAATATTTTGTTTTCTCTTCTGAATAAAAGTTATATTGTCTTAAAAATTGAAAAAATTGATATAAAGCTCGATCTAATACTATGTTCAGATTTGCACTTTTACTGAGTCAACATTCAATTAATTGAGTACAAGATTTTCAGTGTTCAGGCTTAATAATATACGCAGTTCAGCAGCTGATCGTTGTTTTTATTATTTTTTTTTTTGTTTGTCGTTGTCAAATATCAACAAAAAGTGTTCGGTTAATTGTAATATGCTCACTAGACACACTTATGACAGTGCTGTAATATAAGTTTTACTAAATATTATAACAATTTGGGTATTTATTGAGCAATAATTAATTGAAACTTTATATCAAATATTGAGCTCAATAATGGCGCTTATTGCGAAAAAAAAACAACTGCATGTCGTATTTGTATTGTGCGATTTGGTGTAGAATTGCCAATAATTTGTGTAAATATCAGCTGAATGATTATTAAAAGTAAAAAAAGAAATAATAATAAAATAAATAAACAAAATCAATTTCATAATTATAGCACAAGCACTTTTTGTGACAGAAAACCAATTACTCTAGTAATATTAAATCTAAGTATTGTTTTGTCTTCCCCGTTATAGCAAATCATTCAAGTTATTCATTGTATTTAGCTTTTGATATAAAAAGTTTACGCAACATAAAATCCAAAAATTGTGGTGGTGCTATAATTATTAAAAGCACTTTTGAAATGACTAATGACTACCATCTATAATCAACAAAAATTATAATAAACATTTGAAAATGATGAAAGTTGATTGTTGAAGAATATTATACATATGAATTTTAGCAGTGCTGCTTTAAATTTCTTTAATTTATAACAATAAATTCCTTTAAAAATACTAATACAATTTAACGCTTTACATACAAGTTATTCCGCATGTGGAGTGATCTCCACTGTTAATATAAATATTATTTAATATTTTGTAATGCATCTCTTAATTGTTTTTCTCAACACAAAATATTGTCACTTAATGCTCTAAAAGGATTGTTACAAAGGGATCCTATTGGATCCAAGTAATATGTGACCATTGAGGCGGTAGCCAGTTGAAATAGGAAGTCATGTCTATTTCACAAGATGTCTTAATAGTTAGTTAATCGTTAGAGTTTTTTTCCTTGTCAAAAGTGTACTAATTTTCGTTACTTCGCTTATATATTTGAGTAAATGACCAACTAAATTTTTTATATGCTGAAAGGAATTTACATAAAATAACAGCACACGCGTTTAGTATTCCGAGCATATCAAAGATTTTTTCGTAAACAATAATTCTATCAATAGCTTCGTTTGTTTGTTGTTATCAGTCTTGTCAGAAACTTTTCAAATTAATGATTTCGAATACAATTTTAAAATTTTACTAATCGTAGAAAAGTTGCAGTAGAAATATAAATTAAATTTAAAAATTAGAAAACAAACTAATAAAACGTTTTCGAAATCTAGGTTAGATTAGGTTAGAGTGGTGGCTTTGATACCAAAAGGTCACTTGAGCACACAGCCCCTGTACTGACCAAGTCCTCCAAACCAGGGAGGAAGAAGTTGGTCAGCGCAAGGGCTGCACATTTAAAGCACGACTATCACACGCTGGAAAACCAGCCCGAAAGCATGATAAACGAAGCTATACCCTTGACATCAATGGACGATAGCTCTGTCAAGCTGACAAGGATTAGAGAGCCAAATAATAATTGCACCTCGCAAGAAAGTGGATAACAGTCTCACTTCCTCAGTGGATCTGCACCCACGGCAGAAGAAGATATTTAAATAAAAAATATTTTTTAACTTTTGTTCCACAAAAAGAATTTATCTTCATTTTACCTATGTTTAAACCCAATGTGTGCCGTTTTCGTTTCAGCTTCAAATCTTCACAATGTTCATCGGTTGCTTCTCAAAATTTCCTGCATCAAATTAATCATATTTGTCATAGAGCTGTTCATTGATTCTACCAATTTTTCAATTGCCTCACGTTGATGGTTTCTTTCTAAAGTCGAATTTTGCGTTGGAACAGTATTATTTTTCAGAACATCGAAATACGACATATGATATCTATTCCAACTTGTATTGGGGCAGCGCTAGTCTTCTGTATCATGGAGCGTTTGAAGAATGCATGAACGGTGCAACCTCTATAATTTGAAGAGTAGTTACAGCCACAGTTACTACATTTCTTCTGAATAAACTTATCACATTTTGTCGGAGTAACCGCACACAACGCATACAGTAGGAACGCTTACAATAAGCCTTCGTGTGACCATTCTCCTCATAGTAAGCAATTGGACGGCTCCTCAACGCTTGTAAATTCTTTAATCACATTGTAAATTGGATATAATATGTTCCGTATTGAATGCGATCTGTGAAGAACAAATATTTAAAGTCAATCAATAAATAAACAGTCTATATCCGAAAGAATATCGTTCTTTATAATCAGTTACAAATGAGAAGTGCCCCTGTGTATTAATTTGAACGAACCTAAAGTAAATCATTTTATTTGTTTTTTGTTTTCTTTGTTACTCGATTATTGATTTTTATAGTCAATTGCAATATGGAGACAATGAGTTTTTAGGTCTTGCTCTGACATTTGTTTACACAAAATGTTACAAACAAAAATATTCACTCAATTCGCGGTATATATAGTGCTGCACAATTCAATGGAAACTTTTTTTGAGATTTACTTTTCTATTGTTAGAAGTCGAAAACCAAAAACAATTTCTTAAGAAACTGAAAAATTATTTAGGAATTTTATTTTACACATTCTGTTTGATGTATTAAGAAACAAAAAAAATATATAAAAATAACATTCTTCTAAAATTATAAAGAAAAGTAAAAGTATTCAATTTTGAGGTATTGACAAAGCAATGGAAACTTTCTTTATAATTTTAGAACAGTGCTATTTTTATTCAATTGTTTTTTGTTTGTTAATACATCAAACAGAATTTTTAAAATATAACTCCTAAATAACTGTTAAATTCGTCAGAAATTGTTTTTGCTTTTCGAATTCTTACAATGAAAAAGTATATTTTAAGAAAAGTTTCCATTGAATTGTCCAGCACTGTATATGTATATATAGGTCAGACTCTAGAGGTCAAAAGAAAAATGTGTTTCCAAAAAGATTTCAGATATTCTTACAAACACCCAAAACACAGTTTCAAAAACGACTGTCAACAAAAAACTTTGTCCCTACTAACACACAAGGATCTAATTGTAAAAAAATGCACATACATATGTATATAGTATGTATATTTTTCTTTCCATAGCGTTCGAAATAATATTTTAACATTCTGCAGCTTGATACTCAACCACATGCCCTACTCAATGTATGTGCTGTGCTACTTATCTTGTGTAACAAACATGAGAATGGTACGAAATACATTTCGTGTTAAGGCAAATATGTGTTGACTTTGTTTTTGAGTTATACTCTAAAATTTTTAACCAAAGTCTATTCCATACGCATTCACACCGTATTTCGCACTGCTTTAAAAAAGTGTCGATCTTATTGTACATGGATCCCTTTCGTTAGGGCCATTTATCGCTTTATATGCATCTGAAATTTGACTTTTATGTCACGTGATGATGTAATAAAATAAGGTTTTATAAATGTTAGCCACTGTTGCTAAGCCGAAATGGTTTTTTATATTCAATTTTTTCTTGACGAGGGCAAAGGTTGGGTCTTCACAACATTCAAAGGACTTATTGTCGTTTGATTTGTTTGGTTTATTTTTTCAGTTTCATTGAGAATTTATCGCATTTGGGTTGAATAAAATGAAAATAATTTTTTAGCTGTATCGTATGATTTAAATCATGTATGATTTAAATCGTGTTTGAAGCGTGTTTATAAAATAATGGAAATTTCAAGAAAATTTGTTTCTTATTTGGACTTATATGGTTGATATTTATTAGTATTTCCAACAAAGTTCACTAATATCTATTTAGTCAAAAGAAACTAAGAATATGAAAGGTGCAATAATCCATGCAGAGAAATATTTTTGCAAATGGAAAATAAAAATCAATCAGGAAAAAATGCAAGCCATTATTTTTCCGTTCAATAAATCTCCAAAAAGGATGCCAAATACAACATTTAGCATTCAAGGATTCAATTCAGATAAACAAGAACGTTAAATACTTTTTTATATAAACACTTAACGTTTAGACACCATATTATTCAAACGTGCGAAAAGGCCATAAAATGCTCTCTATCCGGTACAAAACAAAAAGTCTCAGTTGAACACAAAAAACAAGCTCTTACAATACAAATCGTGTTTTCGGCCAATAATGATATATGTTTGCCAAGTATTGTCAAAAAGATGTGCAAAAAGAAATTTAAAAAACTTCAGATTATACAAAATAAAAACTTGTAAATTATTTACAACTTATTTACAAAATTTACAAATTCTTTACAAGTGCAAACAAGGTATGTTAAATACAGCAAGAAACTACAAGATGTAAAGACAGAAACAGGTCTTCTAATTTTGAAATATTAAGAAATTTGGAAGAGTAATCCTTTCTGCTTCTTCAGAGAAGAAGACGCAAGTAATAGCTGACAGTAAAATTTCTTTTTTGTGAGGTTTTTGCTATCTTTTCCTCCAAACTGTAAATTATAAATATATAATAAAAAATAACGTAATTTATTTGCTGCAATACTCAAATCTTGTAAATATAATATATTTACATATATATTTTAATTGTAAACTGTGATAGAAACTTCTGAAAATTAATGTTAACTTTATGATTTTTTATGCATGACAATAAAAAAGTATTTCTAAATAGTATTAATTTAACTGAAAAGTAAATCGGCTACAAAAAAGAGGGATAAAAATAAAATAACCATTTCATAAGCCAACTTTTCAGTTGAGCAACACATAAAGGAAAATATACGTATAATATAGTAAACTGAGACTTGCATTACCCTCACAATGAGCGACAGTAGCAATGCTATTACAATCAATGCTATTACTGGCAAATAATTGTGAAATCAAACTTAGGTTCTGTTTGCCTTTAACAGTCTCTTCTTCTAATAGGAAAAAAATTTAAATGAAGTATTCAGTAATCAAAAGAACATCATCCACAACAAAGCAACTCTTTTAACTGTTAGACGCTTTAAATAATAACTGCGGTAATTTTTATCCGATTTGCAATTAAGAATAGTTAAACTTGAAAGAATGAGAAAAAATTTTATTTTACAAGTTTATTCGATCTAAACGCATAACATGAAACAATTTTAAAGGCTCATCTGTCCCTTTTTCAAAAATACCGTTTTTGTTAAATAAAACAAGTTTGGAGGGTTCGAGATATATAAAAAAAATATTTTTGAGTTCTACTCAACAAAACTCACAACCTACACTATGTCATTAGCTGGGTGTATTTTGATTGTCGTACGTGTTATTTATCTGAATTGAGTTCAGATCATGAGCTTCTAATTGTATTGTTTAATACATATTTACAGAAGAAAAATACGAAAACAACAAGTTTTAAGTTTCAAAACTGATAGGTATAAATTCTTTGTGACTATACATTGGGAGAAATGTGAATTTGAGTGTGGTTTTAAATCACCGACAGAAATCGATGAAGCAATTGAAGTTTTTAACAACCACGAAACTTAAAAAATTCGCACTTAGCAACTCAATAGTACGAAAAAGAAGTCTTAGCGTCAGCAAATATCAGAAGTGTGATTAGAAACAAACGAGGATTACGCAGAAATCCAAATGACAAACTTTAATATAATAAATGATATTTAAAAGTAGTTACAGGAGCCAAAAATTTAAGCTATTGGAAATTTTATTAATATTCTAAATATTAAAGGTAATTAACATAAGTAAAGTCTGTGCATTGAAAACATTCCAATCTTATGAAATGGATAATAGTAACGATGATGATATGATTGTATTTTTAGATAAAGCATATCCAATAGAGTAGCCTATAAAATGTATTCGTCCCAGGGAAGGTTAGGTTAGGTTAGGTTAGAAGACGTGTCAATTAAGACAAGTACAGTACCCGGAGATCGAATTGACCAATTGTACAACATCCTAGGTTCTTATGTTGTGTGTGTTAATTTTATAAATGAGTGGTGGGACCTACACTTTAAAGTCGACTCCGAACGACAGATTTTTGAGAAACTTTTTCATTGCAATTTTATTTACTCTCGGAGCTTTTGCCAGAAATCTGCTGAGAGGAAGTCGCCGAAGAAATACTTTTCGTATTTTGTCTTGATGTCTGGCCTGGGTCTCGAACCCTGGCTTTACGTCTAATAAGCCAACACACTACCTACTAGACTACGGCGACTACGTCCCAGGGAAGCGAAAGAGATAATTTAACTTAATAACAAAAAATGGACAGATTAAGATGGCATAGATGCTATGATAATTAAAGCTCTTCCGCAAAAATAAGTATTATTTCCCACGCAGTTATACAATGTAATTCGCAACTACATTTCTTTCCTCCGCAGTGGAAGTGCGCAGAGAATATAATGATAGAGAATCCAAACCAAATTTCTGCGAAGATTTCTTTCCTTTTTAGAAAAGAATACCATATCGGAGTTTCAATTTGGTTTCAGAGAAAGGAATGGAACGCCTGAACAATATGACCGTATCGTTTGTTTTATTGAAAGTACATACATACATACATAATTGGTCATTACAACCTCTCAGTCAGGATTACGAACTAGCTGCTCACACTATCCATGGTGTGTATGTTAATTTTATCCAGCAGTGGTGGAATTTACAGTTTAAAGTCTACTCCGAATGACAGATTCTGAGAAAGTTTTCTTGGTAATTTTATTTACAGTCAAGGTTTTTTGCCAGAAAACAGCCGAGGGGAAGTCACCCCGAAATTTTTTCTCAAATTTCTTTTAGTTGGAGAAGTGTGACCTGGAGTTTGAACGACGGCCTCACGTATAATAAGCCAACACACTATTTACTAGACTATGGCGAAATACCAAATAGAAGTAAAATTAGCAGAAATATATTGGTTTACTGAGCGGAATTTACCCTTGATATCGCTCTAATCGGTGCGAAATTGTACAAACATCATCCATTCACACATTGCCCTTTGACTTTTAATTTATTTTCCGTAAGAATATTTTTCTGCACAGATCTTAGAATATAGAAAACCGTAGTATTTAGAAAAAACCCAAATTGTTTTCATAAAGCTGTAAGAGTAATATAATCCGCCTTGTCAGTATTAATCTCTACTAATTGTTATGGATTTCTTTTGTCAACTGCACACAGGGAAACATTTATAAGAAACTTTCTAACTTATGCTCACAATAAAACCAACCACAACCAAACAGTTGGAATGGAAATACATTGTGGGATATATTTTCCTCCTGAAGACAGACAAAGCACAACAGTTTACACCTTTTTTATAACAACAAAAACTTTAGTAATCATCAGTTTTCTTCAGATTTGTTTCTTGTTTTCACATGAGTCGCTACTTACATGTTAAGAAGTTTTGCACTAAATTTCTACAGTTTTTTTATTCTGTACACTTCTATTGTTATTGTTGCTGTCTGCTGTCATTACTATCCTTGCAACATGAGTAAAGTAAATAGTACAAGTTTCCAAACTATACAAAAATATAGTTATGAAGAATACTCGATAATTGTTAAGTAATAAAAATTAAAGTGAGAACAAACGAGTTTTTTCCAGATAATGAGATAAAAGTAAGAAGAAATCTTTAAAGAGACTTATTTTGATGACTAAAGACATTTTCTGTTTTTTAATAATTTACATTATTAGTCGAATAATAATAATAATTTAGAATACAAGTCTTATTAAAAAGTTATTCATCTAGTAATAATAAATAATAGTAAATAATTCGGTTGAAAACGAATTCTAAAACTGTGCTCTAATCTAATAATTTACATTCAAAATTTTTTACGTTTAGTATTCAATTTTCAATTAAAAAATTAACTAAAAATTGTTTTTAATCCTTAACCTTAAAAAAATATTATCTGTAAAAAATTTTTGACGAGTTAAGCGAATTAGGCATGTATCACTGTGCCACAATGGTCATTCGCAATGTTTCTATTTATTCCTCTTAACTGTATACCATGATCCATTTTCGTAAAGCATATGAATTATAAATAGCTGACTAATCTCAAACATAAGTTCCTGCAAATTAGCCAATATACAGTGTACAGCAAGAGACTAAAAATATAACCCTACTGTTAGACTCCTTAAATAATAACTACGGTAATTTTTGTCCGATTTGATCAAACGAAGTGCCAGTCTCTTCACAAGATAATCCACTTTCAGAATGTCATCATTTATTTTATATTTTTTAATTAAATTTTTCAATTAAGGATAGCCAAACTTGAAGAAATGAGAAAAAAAATCATATTCTCCAAGTTTAACCAATCAAAACTAATAATAAGTTTGAGTATGTTTATGTATACTATTTTAAACGATCATCTGGATTTTGAAAATAGTTTAAAAAATATTTGGGTAGTCAATAATTTTGTGTGAAAAGATCAATAATACCGTTTTTGACAAGTTTGGAGGGTTGGAGAAATATAAAAAAATATTTTTGAGTTCTACTCAACAAAACTCACAACCTAGACTATGTCATTAGCTGCGTGTATTTTAACTGTTGCGACGTGTAATTAGTTCTTCCCGAAAGTAATAATAGTATTATGGATGCATTCGGCTCAATCTGAAGTAATCCTTAACCAATTGATCGAATTCTGCTGAACATATATATGGAGCCAAAGATGTGCCATAGGTGACGGTGCGCAGCTGAAAATTTTATGAAGACGAATCTGAAAACAAACAGCAAATAAGTTGCGTTAGATAGGTCACTGTGCAATTTTTCGTTGAGTAAATTATTAGAAGCATCGTAAAACGAACTATACGAATATAATCGAATATAAACGAATATATCGTAAGACGTCAATGTGTTATATAGGTGGGCCATCTATCGGTTTAAATTTGAACCATCGTTTATTTCGAATCTGGCAATAATTCTATTCGGTCACAAAATTTAATATATTATATCCACTGAACGTAATGAATCGATTTACGCTTGAGCATCTTTGGGGTTTATTGGGCCAACGAGAAACTTCACGATGTTGTCGATTTTGCCAAAAAATCGTCTTCTATGATTAAGCTCATTTTCATCTTGGTGAGAACGTTAATTAGCAAAATTGACGCAGATGCCAATGGATCCATTACGAGTGACTGTTTGGTGCGGCTTGTGAAGCGTAGGCATCATTGACCCATATGTCTTTGAAAATGTGGACGGCATTGTAACCGCTCTTCATGGTACAAACCCATATGAACGATGTTTGGTGGATGGACCAATTTGGCACACATCTTATACCACAATCGATTTATTGTGCCATGCGTTTGGTGGCCGTTTAATTAGCCGAAATGGGGACGTCAATTGGCAGCCAAGAAGCTGCGATTTGACACCGTCTAATGTTAAGTGTTATGCCGACAAACCAAAGACAATTGAGCATTTGATGGCCAACATTCGTGTTGCCATTACCGCGATACGATCCCGTACACTCAAAAAAGTGCTCAAAAATTGGTTCCATCGAATAAGGCACTGTGTGGCCAGCCATGTAAAGGAAATAATTTTCCACTATAACCGGAACAGTTGTACTTCACAACAAAAAATAAATTTGGCAAAATATGAAACCGTTTTTGTTTTCTTGCATTTTTAAATTTAAACTTTTAAATAACCCACCCTATAAACAAGCAAATTTACGGCACTCAAATGTAGTGGAATTTTATTGCCATTATAACAAATAATAAAACGACTCTGGATTAATTTTTTTATATTTTTTTTAAGAATATAGAGAATAAATCGATTAAAATTATTTGAATTAAATTTTTATTTTTTTGTGGTATTATTGTGTAAATATTGAATAAGTTCAACGTTTTCTAGTCTAATGTTGCTAACTTGTCTTACAAAAATTTATATTTAATATATATGTATGTACATATACTAGAGCTATCTGTTCTTTGCTGTTATAGCATTGTAAATTTATTACAATTTAATGTTTGAAAATGTGTATCGAAAAAAGGCTACCCTTTTCTGCTCTGGCTTTGGAAAAGAACACATTTAATTTATTTTCTTTTTGTCTTCGTATTATTTATTTCGAAATGTTTAATTTATGAGCTTTTTTGTTTATCTCCCTTTGGAAAAAGAAGGTCCATCACATATTTTTGATGTATGGTGGGAGAGTATATTGCGGTTAAATTCTTTATTTTCCAGTCTTGTGGTTTGACATACAAAATAAAAAACGAAAAATATAAACAGAAAAACCCTTTTTTTTGGGTCAATGCCTTTCTGTTCTTTAAGAAAAATTTTCAGCATTTTTATTTATTTAAGTCCTTAAAGGTTTTATAAAGTGAACAAAAAGGTTAAGAAAAACATTGAGTTCAGTAATATTTAAAAAAAATTACAAGTAAAACTAGGTGACACGTCGTACTAACTATTCCGTAGCCTATTCCAAATCCCTTAGTCTCCATACAGTCCTATACAATAACAGATCCACTGCCAAACTTTGAAGTTGATCCGACATGTTTTGCTGGAAAAGTTCTTTTGTTTGGATTTTGCATAGGTATATGATAAAATAATGGTAGTAGTTGCAGTAAATTTCACCACGAATAAACACTATTGTATTTATTATACACTATGAAGCTTAATCCTTTCATCAAAAATGTTCACGCAATAAAACAATAACTAATCAATATGACTTGGTCCAGTGTATGCTAGTCTTTTAGTATGAGAGTCATGGTTCGATACCCAGGCGTTGCACATGTGGTCAACCCTGTTTTTCATGGCAAAGTAGGCTTAGACGAAAATATTCCTTCTGTTAGTGAATGTGTGTTGTATGATTTTAATTTGTCGATTCCACGACGTTCTCAGCAATGACCTTACTTAACGGCTAATTATGGAAAATTTTCGCACCATCATCCATAAATAATTGGACATTACAACCCCTCAGTCATAATTATGGCATAGCTTCTCATACCAGTTATGTTGTGTGTTAATTTTATATATGAGTGGTAGAGCCTACAGTTTAAAGGCGACTACGAACGACAGACTTTTATTACCAGAGACCGAAGATATTGTCACTCAAATTTTAGTTTGTTGGAGGTGTCTAAACTGTGGTTTGAACCGTAGCGTCAAGTATATTATGCCACCACACTCCCGACTAGGCTACGGTGACTGCTATCCAAAGCCTAATTGAAGCAAAAATTAAAGCCGGAGAGCAATTTACATTGCCGCTGACACACTAATTGGAGCTAGAGTAACAAGCTTCCAATATTGATTTTTTGTACAAAATTTTCTTCAGCGATAATGTCCACTTCTCATTTGATAGATATGGAGCCCAGAGTTTCTAGAAGAAATTGTGGAAAACCATTGGATCGGAAAAATTTCAATTTGTGTGTTAAATTGTGTTGAATTGTTTTTAATAACTCCGCAAGAAACGTTATGGACAATTCAGAGAGCTATTATCGTATGATAACCGCAATTTTTTTGTTCAAAATTGAATGTTATGAACTAGACGGTTTGTGGTTTCAACAAAACGATGCCACGAGCCAGCATTAACGTACCCGTCGTCACTACAGAAAAATCCCTATTACAGACGGCTGATATTGTTTTCGAAGATAATGACTCTAAGCACATCGATAAGAAAATAAAAGGAAACAAATTGCACCATGACAACCGCTAGAAAGGTGTTATTCGGCGGCTCTTTCTTTGAAAAATTATGGACGCTTGTACGAGAAACGTGAAATGGTATAACTGCAAAAACTGTAAAAATTTAGTAGAGAGTATATTGCATCATATAGAAGCTGTAATTACTGTTCAAAGAATCTATATACAATACTGACTAGAAAAAAGTAATAAAATTTAATTAAAAAACTGTCCCAATGTCAATTAAATTTTTTTGCTAATTTTTTTATAACGGAAAATATTACAACAAAGACGTATGGTAATTGTATGCAAGAGAACTGTAAATAAATGGACCAAATGTAAGAATGGTTGATACTATAGTTTTGTTGTTGTGCTTATATTTGCCAACAACAGTCAAACGCTGAGACCGTTGTTTATGTGACTGTAATTGTGGATTTACTAGGATATATGACAAAAAAGCTTACAATTACTGCTATATACGTACATCAATACCTCACTTTGCGTCGTGGTTACGTTCCAAAAAAAAAACACGACGCAAATTGAAACGACGCAAAGTGAAATGTGACGTTCTATAGTAAACCATGTGAAGACAGGCTCCAGGGTTACGAAGATACTACTTTTTAAAAAGAAAATAAAGTGAACATTTAAAAAACAAAAATAATATAACATTATATTGCATACATACAAAAAACAAAAAAATAAATAAAAAAATTAGAAAAAAAATTAAAGACGAACACAAAAAAAACGTAACATCGAAAATCTAACAACGCGCAGTGAAAATTAGTACTATTCAGCAGCGACGCAACTTCGAAAAAGCGCAAGGTATAATCGCATAATGATATTTTAGCAACAATTTATGATTACACTATACTGGAAATTTTAGGATGTAGGAAATAATTTAAGTCTTCACACTTAAATTTCAAAGGGAAATTTTATTTTTGCTGCAAAAACAATCAGTTAGTCATGGCCTAAATATGAAGTGATATTAAATTCAGAGTTCTACGTATTCTGGTTTTAAACGTTTTTAACTAAGCTTGTTTGCAAAAAAAAATCTTTTAAACAAATTAAAAATTACGGAATTTATGAACAAAAATGTACAATGTTGCCTATAGGCAACATCGGACATGAAAGGGTTAAGTCACTACATTTGTTATCATATTTTTACAAAGTATACGTTTACCAGCTGATTACTAAATCACAAAATAGTATCCGAAACTTATGCTTGCAAAAGTACATATTTTAGAACAAAATCAGCCGTAGTAATTTCAAAAGTACCGTAATAGTTTAGAATTAGAGTACATAACATACATAATTGGTCATTACAACCCTTTAGTCAGGATTACGACCTAGTTTCTCACACCACTTGTTTTGTGTACGTTCATTATTATACAGTTTAAAGTCGACTCCGAGCTACAGAATTTTGAGAAACTCTCCATGGCAATTTTATTTACTCTCAAAGTTTCTGCCAGAAATCTGTTGAAAGGAAGTCGCCGAAGAACTATTTTTTCTTATTTCGTTCAGTTGGAGATGCCTGACCTGGGGTTTGAACCAAGGCCTTGCGTCTAATAAGCCTACCTACTAGACCACGGCGACTTCGTACGTACATAAATGCATAAAAAGTGCGTATTCGCTGATGCAGAGTAATCTGTTTAAATTGCGATGCTAATGCTTCTCTATTACATAAACACCGTGTAAAGTTTGCATTTTTGAATAGAAACTAAATTGCAAAGTTCTATAAGCAAATCAAAATAATAGTAACATTAATGTTATGAGCTGCAACGAGTATAAATTTTATTTAAAATATTGAGCGAAAAAGTGAAAGTTTACTTTTAAATTAAGGAAAATAAAAGAAGGAAAAACTGAAAGATTATTTATTAAAAGAGTAGATTAAACACAAAAATAGGTTAATTATCAAAATTAATGATTATTTTAAAATGATAAAAAGATAACAACCTTATGTAGTCCATACCCATTTTCGGATGAACCCCTGTACTTTTGAGGTAAACTTTTAATGTCGTTTGACGACTTTTAACATTGCCCCATCAAAACTATATCGTTTACCCATTCTTGTAACTCGAAATCAAAAAACTAACCTCTACTGAAACTGGACCAATTTCCATTTAAAAAGTTTACGTTGCGATACAAAATGCTATTGAAACCCCATTTGCTGAATGCACACTTTATTACAATTCAATTTTGCAGGATTTAACATAATCCGTTGCTTTTTAAATATCTCGTACATGATATTACGAGATAGCGCTATAGTTAGAAAATTACTTTCGGAAAACAATATTACCACCGACATGCTTTACCGTGTTGAAAGAGGAGCGACATTCATATGTGTTTATTTATTTCTCGGGGTTCACTAGACAAGAATAATATATTACGAATTTAAGGGAAAAAAAACCTTTGACCTAACTCAAGAAAATTACACATGATGTGAAAGATGTACTTCTTTTGAAGCTCATTTAAATAGATATTTTTGTTGATTAGTGTCTTCCGCCCTGTCGCTATGGGAAAAGCCAGTGATACCATACATATAATATTGTTTACGTACCCAGGAAAAACAACAAAATTAGCTAAAAATACATACATACATCTTTTTATGTACAAAAAGTAAAAAAAAAAACATTCTTTAATTTAAATAAAGCCTAATAAATTTTGTTGTACAGTCCTTAACTATCCCATTCCGCCATACCATTTTGTCATGATTTCATTAAAAAAATTTTACTTTTATAGTTGGCATACCATGTGGTTTATTGCTATTTGTGGCGATGGTAGATAAGAATAATGTCGCTTATGTCACAGCATAACTGTATACCTGTAGTTTAATTCTTTGTAGCTCAATTGACGATTTATTCCTTACTTCGTTAATTCAACATATTTTCAATGTTGGATACCTAGTAGGAGCAGGATTCGTCATCATACCGGCATTATTACGTCTTTGCTATGCAAAGGAATTTAATCTCCTTCTGATATTTTGTTTCAGTCTGCCAAACAGTAGTTCATAGTTCTGCATGTTTTATTTTTTGTAGTTTTTGTTTAAAATATATTCTAAAGATAATAGCACAAATTTGTAGGAAAAAATAATATTTTTAGAGGATATTAAAGCGCCTGTGGACAATAGCAGCGAAATTTTGTTGCAGAGGCCTAGCTATTTTAAAAACTTTTTATACTGCGACAATGACAGTGGCAGCAATGTCTAAAACAGCATTATAACTCCAATACTTTATATTACATTCCTTTTCCTGTGGTATTATGAAAACATTCTTACTCTGCACATACCAGACCTTTAACCTTTTGTTTAAATTGGAGCTTATAAAATATTTTAACAATGGATTACTTTGTACCACCATTTCAACTACATGTGGAACAACATCAATTCGGCAACAACCACAGGTATGTCATTGAAGGTAAACAATGAGCCGTTAAAGCTGTGTATGTATACCAACATACAAAATTTTAATAAGCACAACAAACTGACATTTAATACAAATAATGATGTAGAAAATAAATGTGCACACTTCTTATTTTATTATATGACAATAAATTTTTTGGACACAACTGTTAAAATCAGACGCAAATTTTGAACATATTTTTTTATTAGAAAAGTTATAAAATAAATTCGGTAATATTATGGAGTTTGTATTGTTCTTACTATTTTTCTTCGGACAAAGCTAAACCACAGAATTGCGTTTGCTGGAATGTAGTTCACTAAAGTTTTAAAACTCGGATGGATTTAAGTTTCAGTTAATGATTTATTAAAACACTAAAATTAAAAAACCTAACAATATTTTTTGTTTAAAACAAAAAATTTGCATAAAAAAGCAATACTAGCATTCATCGCGCGGCAAATGAACAACACGTATGTATTCCACTAAATTAATGAAGATGTTAATATTTTTACATTTTTACCTTTTAAGAGCGTTTAAAATATGATTGTAATGGTACAATAACTTCCCATCACTGGCCTGTACTTTTAGTACAACTATGTGAAATTATGAGAATTACTATAATATTCATACTTATGAGTACAACTCTATAACATGGTAGCATTAAGAATAGGATAAGATGGTTGAAGATAATAAAATAAAGACATTCTGTTTTTGATCGTGAAAAAGGAAAGTTGTGTGTTTTTTTATTTATTTGTTATATGGCGACCGTGAAGCAGAGGACCAGCGCATGAAAGTAACGGAGATAACGGTGGAAAAAAAACTCCTATTGGAGACAAAAATTTAATTTTAAAACCGTAACTACATAAACGTTAACAACAAAGCAACATATAACCTCTAAAAGCAACAGAAATAAACCAAAACATAATCAAAAACTAAAATTAATTGAAAAATAATTAAAGAAAAAAATACCAAACGAAAGATTATTAAAATATACGAAAACGAAAAACATGAAAAAATCTAACCTAAAAACTTATTTCCCTACTAAACAACAACAATTGACACTAAATATTACAAAATCTTATAAGATACTAAATAAAACATTAACAAATAATTACAAGTAATATAAAACCAGTTGAATAAATTCAAAACTTTCAATGTTTGTAAAACCATCATAACCTAGAAACATAATAAATATAATAATATATATATATATACAATAATAAAAATAAAATAATCAAACCTAACCTCAAAGTGAAAATAAAACGGGGAGTAGAATCTTGCATAAAATTGTCGTAGAAATTTAGAAAGAAAGTTAAAAGTTTTTTTTCACATTAAAAAATTTAAAATACAAAAAAAAAGAAGAAATTAATGATTTTTTAAAACCTAACCTCAAACCTTATGAATTGTAACGAAGAACCGTTAAACGATTGGTGAACTGTGTGTTTTTTTTATTTATTTGTTATATGGCGTGTGATATCTGTGTGGCAGATAACAATTTCAACATCTATAGAAAATCATTTGAAATTAAAAAAAATATCGTGTAATAATAGTAATAAAAAAAAACCAATTGCACTTAAATTATAATTAAAAAAAGTAAATGAAATAAATTTAAGTTAATAATTAACACTTTACTAAATATGCAATATTAAATTTAAATAACACTCTCTGTCTCTCTCTAACTATCTATCGTTCTCTCTACAGCTCCATTTGTCTTACGGAACAGTGCTATTTTTTGTCTCTATCGTGCTCGCTAATATTTTAAACGAAAAACAAAATTAAAAAAAATTGTTTTTGGTAACAGTTATAAAACAATAACAAGTGAAGCAGAGGACAAAACCAACAACAAAACTTATGTCAAAAAGCATAATAGTAGAAACAATTTTTTTTCTTATTTACAATGAAACAAACAGTTTTCAAGTAACGGCAAAATTAAAGCAGAAAAATATAAGAATAGCATATTTGTCAATCAAGTGCGTATAAAACTAATTTTTTTTTATGAAACATATTAAAGAAAAAGAAAAATTACAACCAAAATAAAATCGATGTACAAACCTAAAAACTTCAATAAAAGAACAGAAGATGCAAACAAAAATATGGGAAATAAATTATAATAAACTGAGACCACAACAATAAATCAACATCATTATTATAACAAGTACAGTCATCATTCAGACATCATCAACAAGAAATATTCAAGCAACATTATCGTGGAACAACAGGAACGCATGCAACAAACGAAAATAATAAGTATTCATTTTTACATATGTATATTTATAAATTTGTAATAAATATTATTATTGTATGTATGAAATAATATTTAGATTTTAGTATATTATTTCTGACTACTTTAATATGAATTAACATTGGGCAGCAATATTTTATAGAAATATTAGAAAAAAAATTAAAATTGTTTCATTAATGAAATATAATTGATATAAACACAAATTCATAGAAATTTACGAATTAAAATTATATAGCATTTAAATTAAATTATTATGATCACATAGGGATAATTTATCCAATGTCTGAATTTGGGAATCTGATAAGGGTGTAACGAACTTTAAAAATCTGATGTCAAAATTTGATGATAAAGTACTTGAGGAACATTTAAATGAGTTTTACAGGATTAAGAAACGGATCTTGCAGAATCGGCCTGTATCGACGAAACAAGGGAAAAGGGCAGAGTATATTAGACTACTTATTAGTGCATATAATTCCATTTTATCGTACACCAGTCTACACATTGCTGAACTTGCGGTTGTTACAAGAACAACTACTCTTAATAAAATAGAACATTGCAGGGAACTTTTAGTCAGGTGTTTTGGAAAGCTAGATTGTCGAGTTAGTGCTGGGGGAAATATGGAAGACGCGAATGCCACTTGGTGTTGAGGATAAGCTTATGCCTTTGTGTGAGAAGTATTCGGATGTATTTGCACTTAAGAGCGATAAAATGACGGTTAACAACTTTTACACACAGAAATTGAAATTAAATGATACCTCTCCTGTTTATGTAAAGAACTATCGTTTACCACATAGTCAAAAGAGTGAAGTGGAAGAACAGGTTAAGCACCTTTTACAGAACGATCTCATCGAGCCAAGTCAGTCAAATTATAACAGTCCCCTTATTTTGGTACCGAAAAAGGCGGTGGATGGTAGAAAAACGTTCAGGATGTGTGTGGATTATAGGGCAGTCAATAAAAATTAGTGGCCGACAAATTTCCACAACCGAGAATAGACGAAATATTGGATAATCTTGGTCCTGCCAGGTATTTCTCGGTACTCGATCTACTTTCGGGTTTCCACCAAATACCCCTTCACGAAGACTCCAGAGATATCACATCGTTTAGTACTAATTCGGGTTAGTTTCGTTGGAAGGTTTTGCCATTTGGGTTGAATATCGCCCCGAACTCGTTTTCGCGTATGATGCATATTGTATTTTCGGGCCTTCCACCCAATCAGGCTTTTTGTACGTGGACGATATTATTGTTGTAGGTTGCAGCATAGAACATCATTTGAGAAACTTGGAAAATGTTTTTGGAATTCTTAGGAAATTTAATTTAAAGATTAACCCATACAAGTGCAATTTTTTCCAACCTGAGGTTACTTTTCTCGGACACAAGTGCACACCTAATGGTTTGTTGCCAGACAATTCGAAATTAAGTGCGATAGAAAATTATCCAACCCCAACTGATAAGGACTCTGTTAGAAGATTTGTGGCATTTGCTAATTATTATAGCCGATTTATTCGCAATTTTGCTTTGATAGCTGCCCCCCTAAACCACATAACGCGGAAGAGGGTAAATTTTGATTGGAATGACGAATGTCAGAAGGCCTTTGAATGTTTGAAATCAAGTCTAAAGTCCCCAGCTTTATTACAGTACCCGGATTTTTCGAGACAATTTATAGTGACTGTAGATGCATCCAAGATGGGATGTGGCGCAGTATTAAGCCAGTGCGTTGATGGTCACGACTTACCGATTTATTTTGGATCGAAATCGTTTAATAGCGCGGAACAGAAAAAATCCACAATTGAGCAGGAACTCCTGGCAATCCACTTCGCAATAACGCAATTCAGGCCATACATTTATGGCACGAAATTTATTGTAAGATCCGGTCATAGGCCTCTTGTTTATCTTTTTAATTTGAAAGACCCTACGTCAAAGCTGACTAGAATCAGGCTAGAATTATCGGAATACAATTTTACGGTCGAGTATATAAGAGGTAAGGATAACGTGGCGGCAGATGCGCTTTCACGAATCTCGGTTGACGAACTAAGAAACGGAAGCGTTGAAGTCTTCGCGGTGACAACCCGTGGAATGTCAGCGAAAAAGTCGGTTGAACAGAAGGAACACGATAGGGAGACAGAAGAGTTGCCGGTATACGACAAATTTTTTCAGGAATTCAATACTAGGATACCGAGAGTGAGGTCTGAACTTAATTATGAGGATGAGGCACTGGTTAGGGTAAAAGTGAAGATATATAGAAAATTTAAACTTCTAGGATCAATTGATATCGCGGCTGATAACGAAACGTTGAATTTAGATGATATGCTTTCGAGGCTGGAAAAGGAGGCCGTCAGTCACGGTGTTTTTAGGATCGAGTGGCCAAAAGATGACGTAATTTTTAGAATTGTGAGGATCCAGGAACTGAAAGACCATGGTATAAGATTATTGAAGAATGTGAGGATATTGTTAACAGAGCCAATCCAACATATAAGAGAGGACAGTGAAAAGGAAAAACTTATGAACGTCTATCATAATGATCCACTTTCCGGAGGGCATTGTGGACGGCGAAGATTGTACGCGAAATTGAAATCGAAATTCTTCTGGAAAAATATGTCTAGGGATGTAGCTAGGTTTGTCAAGAACTGTGGGAAATGCAATCTGAACAAGGTCCGACCAGGAAATAGGGAGCATTTATTTGTAACACCGACGCCTGCACGTTCGTTTGATGTAATTGTCTTGGATACAATAGGTCCATTTGTGGAATCCAAGTTCGGAAATAAGTACGCTAAAATATACGCTCACTAAATACTTGGTTACTATTGCTATACCAGATAAGACCGCGAACACTGTGGCTCGAGCTATTTTCGAAAAATTCATTTTGGTGTACGGCCCGATGGGTGTTTCGTGGAGGATAATATAGTAGAATGGGACACTTATCTTACATACTTCACATTTGTCCACAACACAACATCGAACACAGTCTTTGATAATAAGTATTCACCATACGAATTGGTCTTTGGTAGAACACCTAATATGCCTGTGGAGCTTTTAGGGAAAAATATTGACCCATTATATAATATAGAGAACTACAGCAAGGAAGTTAAATACCGTTTACAAAAAACGAATAAATTGGCTGGAGATCTCATCAGGAAACATAAGCTGCGGAACAAACAATATTTTGACAGATATGCGAAACCATTGTTACTGAAGGTTGGTGATAGTGTTTTGATTCAGAGGCAACCGTATGATAAGTATAGAAGTATATACGAGGGTCCATTTATTGTTAAGAGCTTTGACGAATGTAATGTGAAAGTAGGTGATAAATCGGGAAAGGAAAGAATAGTCCATAAAAATAGAATCAGAAAATTTTGGTATCAGATTTATTTCAATTTACCCATCATAATTTATAGTTCAATGATACAACTGATATATGGATGTATACTAACATGTATATTTAAAAGGTATATGATGTGATCAGAATTTATTTGCTATGGAATTTATTTGAAACAAACTTTTGTTTGGTTATAATTACAAAAACAGGAAATAATATATATGCATGAACTAAATCTTAGCTGGATAAGTAAATGGACAGAAAAAAAATTATAGGAAAATATATATATTAAGAAAAGAAAAGAAATAAAGAGATGAACAAAGGAGAATAAAAATGTATGTATACATGAATATATAATTGTAATAAACAAACACACAAAAATGTACATATGTATATAATAATTATTTAAATTTAAGATTTCCAGGCCTGTCACACATTCCGATCGGAATTGAATTCTGTGACATACATGTTTGTATATGCATAATAATACAATTTAGTTATTAGGAAGTAAGATACTTATTAATGAATAGCGCTATTCTAGATACAAATATATAAATATGTTCTTAGCATAAGATTCTATGAATTAATTTATAACTAACATATGCAAGAAGTAGGAAGTGGCCAAAGTTGGTGCCCCTTGGTAACTTCTTATTCCTTTTTCATTTTTGATATATGTATGTAGCAATGGATTAATATTGATAAGAAAGAAAATTATCATAAAATATAATACTTTATAATATTTTTCTCTGTATGGAAAGGGAGGAGTGTATTTGTATACAACACATCCTTTTTCTTTTTTTTTTCTTATTTGTAATATGTTAATAAATTATAATAAGTATACCTGAAAGAAAATTATAAAATATTACATTGTTTGTAATATGTTAAAAAAATTATCATAAGTATACTTGGAAAAAACTTTAAAATATGTTGTGCTGTAATGAAGAGTGAGTGAGAGGAACAATGTAATATTTTATAATTTTTTTATATGAAAAGGGAGGTGTAATGGTACAATAACTTCCCATCACTGGCCTGTACTTTTAGTACAACTATGTGAAATTATAGGAATTACTATAATATTCATACTTATGAGTACAACTCTATAACATGGTAGCATTAAGAATAGGATAAGATGATTGAAGAGAATAAAATAAAGACATTCTGTTTTTGATCGTGGAAAAGAAAAGTTGTGTGTTTTTTTATTTATTTGTTATATGAGCTCGTAGAATAAATAAAATAAAAATAAATCTTAATTAAAATTCTTTATTATTCGCACAATTCCGTGTGCCACTGGTCACAACTTGATGTAAAGAGAAACAATTGTTTTTTTTGTTATTCCTCTGTTTATACCCTTTGCATAAACAATAACAATTACTGGACAATTATTCGACAGATCTTTGAAACGGAGATCTTCCAACCACGATTACTCTCTTCAAACGCAACGCGTCATCACACAAACTGAACTTCACTAACTGACTCGCCTGCATTGCCTTACCTTTTATATGGTAGGGTAAACAGTCTGATGAATGTTCTTGAAGGCGAGTGTTCGTGACTTAAGTCAATTAATAAACAAAATGAGCATATACAACAAAAATACGAAGCTCGTCATTGCCACTGCATTTAAAAAAACTTGTTTAATTGAGCAGTGTTATAGACATTGCTCCGGCACAGCCATATTTTTGAAAAAGTTAAGTTTATTTTATCATTACGTTGTAATAATTAAAAGAAGTTTGTACAAATAAGAATTTGTACTTAATTTAAATGTCACTTTACAACTTAATTTTGAATTGAATTTAGAATTAAAATTAAATCATTATCCGCACCTATTAAATGAATTACATTGTGAATTATTTTGGAATGCATTAACCAACACTAAAACATAACTGCTTATGTAAAGGATAATTTTATTTTAGAAATTAATATTAACATTTCTTTCTTTCTCTTTTTCTCATTTCATTAACCCTAATTATAATTACATTTGAGTAATTATAATAACAAATTTTCGTCCACTTATGTGATTAATTCTTGCCCCTTGGAAACTGTGACTACATTTCTTGATTTGGGAGTATTATTGGATATGAAATTGTCTTTTATTGATCATATTAGTATGATGATTGGGAAGGCTCGGGCTGTTCTTGGTTTTGTGAAAAGATGGGCTAGGGAATTCATTGATCCTTATATAACGAGACTGCTATACATTTCACTTGTTAGACCTATTTTGGAGTATGCGTCTATTATTTGGAATCCATACTATCGTTGTCATAGTGATTCAATAGAGTCTGTGCAGAAGCAGTTTTTATTATTCTGTTTACGTGGCTTAGGATGGGATTATGCCAATGGGTTTCCGTCATATGAGGCTAGATTAGGTTTGATAAAACTTCCAACTTTGGAACGTAGAAGGACTGTTTTAGGGATTTGTTTTGTTTTTAATCTAATTAAAGGTGATATCGATTCTGAGTTTTTGCTTTATAACCTGAATTTCAGTATTCCAGCAAGATTTTTACGACACTATCGTCCTCTTTCTTTAGATTTTTATAGAACTAACTATGGATTTAACTTTCCTTTTCGTAGATTATGTAACGATTTTAACATATATTATGATTTTATTGATTTTAATAGTAGTGTTTGTAATATAAAACGTAGCTTATATGCTGACGTTAATTTGTAAATTATTATATAAAAATGTATTATCGTTCTTGTTATACGTAGTTCATGTTTATTGTAACTTTATTTCAGCTTGTGATTAATTTCTGTAGCTGTTTTATGTTCTCGTTGCCATACTTTTCCCTTACCCGCTATAGTCCGGACTGTAGTGTGTACGTGTCCCTACGTAATGGGGACGAGCCCTCCGCGGTCGGGTGAGGGTGGGTTAGTGTGAGGCCGGGGACGTTCGAATAATAAAAAAAAAAAAAAAAAAAAAAAAAAAAAAAAAAAAAAAAAAAAAAAAAAAAAAAAAAAAAAAAAAAAGTCTTTATATACATATTTCCATGCACTTACAATACGCGCCATTTTTTCTTTCTATATGGATATATATATATATCGTGTTCTAAAGTTTAATGAAGTTTTTGCCCTTTATTCAACACGAAAAAGTTTGTATATTTTAAATCTTGAATTAAATAAATCACTAATCATAAACATATTTCAGGAATTTTAACGTTAAAGTATAAATAAATGAATTTTATTGAAAATATTGTGCTTTGCGTTTATAATCTGCGAAATTGGATCAAGGGCTTGGGCGCTTCTCCCAACATTATTAAAATTCTTTTTCTGGTCATATACTTAAAAATTTCTATTCGGCGTATTCATAAAGCTCTCATTCTGGCTGCATTCTTCAAATCATTTGTGTAGTTTAAACAATAAATAAATTTCCTTAGTGGAGAATCGGAAGACAACCATCTGGCTGAAATAACCGTAAGTCCTAACAAAATGGATCCTTCTTCTTCTTCTTCCATACAGGGTCAACCACCAAACCACCACCAAGAATCAACATCTAATTTTTCAGCAAATTGTCATATATGCAACAACCCATCAGACAACACGAATGCTATAAAATGCTTTAAATGTAATTTAATATTTCATTTTGCTTGTGTAAACGTCACAAATACCCAACAAAATCTCACCTGGCTTTGTAAAAATTGTTCTGCTCAAACACCGAGAGCTGTCCAATCAGCTGCCTCTGTCCGTAGCGGTTCATCAGTCTCATCACATTCCCGCAGACATGCCTTAGAGCTCCGACGCTTACAAGAAGAAACGCAACTTGAAAGAGAATACCTAAAGAAGAAATATGAAATTCTCGGGCGAATGGAGGTTGCCTGTGACGACGCACAGTCAGTTAACACCTGTGTGCATGACTGGTTAAACAATCAACCGGATCCAGTACAACAGCGAATCACCAGACCAGAACCAACAAATTTAAACAAGACCAATGAACAATCTCAACTTGAGTCTACATTTCCTCATCAAACTGAATCCAGAAATTTACCAAACTCGTCCTTTCCACTTGCTACATCTCAAAATGTAAGTACAAACCTCGTCTACTCAACAGCACCTCAACCTGCAGGTACAACCACGGCAACCAACAAAACTTTAACCTCTTTTATTAATAACACCGATAATAATAATTATTTACACTCTACTAATACCAATGTAAATCACATTTTAAATAACAATACAAATGTCGAAAACCACCATATGACAGAGCCTCCACTTAATTCGGAACAGGCGAATTCAATGCCTCCATTGTGTACAAGCCAAGTAGCACCTCCGCCTAATTTTGATAATATGGAATCAACGTTTTCCACTCATCCAATGTTTTCCTTCCGGCCAAGCACAAACAATGATCGAAGATTAACACAGCAACAAATAAATGCACGCCAATCAGTACCTAAAGATTTGCCAATATTTACTGGGTTGGCCGAAGAGTGGCCAGCATATATTAATCCACCCTCATGGCTCTTCATGTGCCATTTCAGCTCTAAGATTACTTTATGGCCAACCAGAAAAAATATTGAACTCCCTAAAAAACAAAATTAAATCCTTGCCTCCTCTCAATATAAACAAATTAAATACAATTACCTCATTCGCAGTTGAAGTAAAAGGCCTTGAAACAACAATAAGAGCATGCGGGTTACTTGACGAACTTAATAATTCCTCATTATTACACGAATTAGTAATGAAAATGCCTTCTTATTTACAGCTGACCTGGGGTGAACAAAAAATAAAATTGATAAAAGGTAATAAGAAAATAAGTTTGACAGATTTCGCTAATTGGATTTTTGAAGTTGGTGTATCAGCAAGCAGCATAAATATAGATAGCAGCAGCCACACATCGTCGTTACCAGAGCAGAATTCACGCAGAACAAGAGATGCTTATGTGCATGCGCATGAATTTAAAAGTAAAAGAGACTGCGCAATATGTTCTGCCAACTGTAGCAGTATTGACAAGTGTGAAAAATTCTTGACTGCAGATAGAAGCGAAAAATGGAATCTTATTAGAAAACATAATTTATGCAAACAGTGTTTAAAACGTCACAATGGTATTTGTAACAGCAAAATTGTGTGTGCAAAACAGGGATCTCAAATAAAACACCACACTTTATTACACAAATCAACAGATGACGAGAAAATAACAATCAAAACAAACGAAAATAAGAACAACACAATTAATTTGCATGCAGCTCACAGTGGTAAAGTAAGTAGTGAAATTTTGTTTAAAATTATACCAATTACCATATATGGCAATAACAATAAAAGCATTAAAACTTTTGCTTTTATAGACGAAGGTTCGTCAATTAGCTTGATTAATGAAGAAATAATCAATGAATTAAATTTAAACGGTGAACCACAACCTTTGTGTTTAAAATGGACGGGCAATATGATTCGTAACGAAAAGGACTCTAAACTAGTCAGGATGCAAATTTCTGGCAACAATAAAACCAAATTTTATATTTATGCTCGTACGGTAAAACAATTATCACTGCCTAGTCAGAGCTTAAATTACAAAACGTTGTGTGAGAAATTTCCACATCTTAGGGGCTTGCCTATAGACAATTTTAAAAATGCGGTCCCAAATTTACTTCTAGGTCTAAATAGTTTAATATTATGTGTACCAACAAGAGTCAAGGAGGGAAACAAAGATGAGCCCACTGCTATATGCACACGTCTTAGTTGGCTAATCTGTGGCAACTCGATTATTGGACAAATGGCTCAAAATCAATATAATATTCATTCCTGTGAATGTCAACAAGAAGATGATAAAAAACTAAGTAGATTAGTCAAACAGTTTTATTCGATAGAAATGACTGGAATAAATAATACTACTAAAGTGCTTGGTAAAGATGATCATAGAGCAATTAATATATTAGAAAAATATACTAGACAAAGAAGTGACGGTCACTATGAAGTAGCTTTGTTGTGGCGGTATGATAACGTTACATTGCCCCCAAGTTATGATATGGCTAAGAGGAGACTATTCTGTCTTGAGAAAACTTTGCGAAATAATAAAGATTTGTTCGATGTTTTTGAAAAAACTATTTCTGAATATTTAAAGAAAAAATATATAAGCAAAGTAGATGTTAGTCAAATTAATAAAGACAATGTATGGTATTTACCAATATTTCCCGTATTTAACAAAAATAAACCCAAGAAGATTAGAATTGTGTGGGATGCTGCCGCAAAGGCTAATGGTATTTCATTGAACACTATGCTACTCAAAGGACCAGATTTGCTCTCTTCTCTCCCAGCCATCCTTTTTCGTTTTCGCCAAAGGAATGTCGCAATATGTGGTGATATAGAACAGATGTTTCACCAAATTTATATACGCGATGAAGACTGTCATGCCCAACGATTTTATGGCGGGGCTGCGATGAAACAAAAGAACCCGACGTATACGTCATGAGAGTTATGATATTTGGTGCCTCATGCGCACCTAGTATTTCACAATATGTAAAAAACTTAAATGCGTCAAAATATGAAATCAAATATCCATTAGCAACAGACGCTATAAAAAATAACCACTATGTGGATGATTTCCTTGCTTCAACAGATACTCCCGATGAAGCCATCAAACTAGCAAAAGAGGTGCGATTCATTCACAGTCAATGCGGGTTTAATATCCGTAATTGGTGCTCCGATAATCACGACGTTTTGAAAGCATTAAATTCTGAAATACCTTCGAGTAATATCTGTATAAGTATGGTAGCCGGTTCGGAAACAGAAAAAATTCTGGGTGTGTTTTGGATTCCAGCCAATGACATGATTACATTTAAACTTTCACCACATATTTTAAAAAATGAAATTTTTCTTGGAAATAAGGGACCTACAAAACGTGAAGTTTTGAAGATATTAATGAGCATTTATGATCCCTTGGGACTTGTTGGAAATTTTCTTGTATTTAAAAATCATTTTGCAGGAAATTTGGAGAAGTGGTGTTGAATGGGACGAACCAATTTTAACTGAACAGCAGGTAAAGTGGAGAAATTGGCTAACTTTTTTACCGTCTCTAAAAATTGTAAACATACCTCGATGTTACCTAAAAACGCTGAAAAGCTATAATGGACAAGACGTGCAATTACACACTTTTGTAGATGCAAGCGAAAATGGTTATGCTGCTGTAGCGTACTTTAGAATTTCAGATGGTGACAACGTTATTGTTTCTTTGGTAGGATCAAAAACAAGGGTATCTCCCCTAAAAGTTGTTTCTATTCCTACGTTGGAATTAATGGCAGCCGTTATTGGCGCTCGTTTTACAAACTATATCGTTCAAAATAACTCTATTAATATCAGCCGAAAAGTATTTTGGTCGGACTCGAGTACAGTTTTAAGTTGGATACGATCAGACCACCGAAAATATCATCAGTTTGTTGCTGTTCGAGTTGGTGAAATTCTAGATATTTCTGAAATAAATGAGTGGTTTTGGATATCAACTAATATGAATGTGGCTGATGAAGCAACGAAATGTTCAAAAGCTCCTGATTTGTCGATTACCAGTCGTTGGCTCAATGGCCCAGATTTCTTGAAATCCCCAGAACGTAAATGGCCAACTACAACCGATGGCTTTACTAGAACCAATATTAAGCTGAAGCAGTGTAATTTAACTATACAAAATGTTGAACCATTTATAAATATTGAGCGGTTTTCTCGTTGGTGTAGGGCGTTAAGAGCTGTTGCATTTGTCATTCGATTTATTTATCGCCTCAAAAATAAAGTAGCAAATCAAAATGAAATAGAACTATCTCAAGAAGAATTGCATAAAGCGGAAATAGTATTGATTAAAGATACACAAAAAATCATATTTTTCAATGAAATTGAAATTCTCTCAGAAAATAAAAAATTATCAAAGTCAAATTTTATGTATAAACTATCTCCATATGTAGACGACGAAGGTATTCTACGGGTAGGTGGACGAATTGGTAATGCCGATGTTTCTTATGAATTAAAGCATCCAGCTATTTTACCGAAATATTGCTACCTAACAGCCCTTTTAATATGGCATTATCACAATTTATATCGACATAGTAGTCATGAGACTGTCGTAAATGAAATCCGACAACGATACTATATACCAAGATTAAGAATCGTATGCAAGTCCATTATAAAACAGTGCCAAATGTGCAAAATTAGGAACGCATCGCCTGTGTGCCCTCAAATGGCAAAATTGCCGCGAGCTCGACTTGGAGTTTTTCTTGCACCCTTTACGTTCACAGGTATTGATTACTTTGGTCCTATGTTCGTTACTGTTAACCGTCACAAAGAAAAGAGATATGGTGCACTATTTACTTATTTGACTATAAGACCGGTTCACATTGAAATTGTACATTCACTTAACACGAGTTCCTGTATTATAGCCGTACGGAAATTTATATCCCGCCGAGGGCAGCCAAGAGAATTTTATAGCGATAACGGTTCGAATTTTGTCGGGGCTGATCGTGAACTGCGTGAAGTACTGAGTGAGATAGATAAGAATGAATTAGTTCGAAACTTTACAAACACTAATACGAAGTGGAACTTTAACCCACCTTCAGCCCCCCATATAGGCGGGGCTTGGGAACGAATGGATCGTTCAGTAAAGAATGTTTTCTACAAAATAAAAATGGAAAGGTTTCCTAATGATGAGACGTTGCAAAGCATGATGGCCGAGGTTGAAAATATAATCAACTCGCGCCCTCTTACATATGTGCCAATAGAAAGTGAAAATGACGAAGCTATCACACCTAACCACTTCTTGTTAGGCAATTCAAATGGTTTAAAGCCTCTTGTCTCCCATGATGACATGGTGTTGTGTTGAGGGAAAGTTGGTTACGTTCGCAGCTGTATGCACAAAAATTCTGGAAGAGATGGGTAGCGGAATATTTGCCTACATTAACTTGCAGAACAAAGTGGTGCGAAAAAGCTAAGCCATTAGAAGTTGGAGATTTGGTGGTGGTGGTTGATCCAGCAAATCCCAGAAATGTATGGCCGAAAGGTAGAATAATTGAGGTCACCATGTCAGAGGACGGTCAAGTTCGCAAGGCGAAAGTCATGACGGCGTGTGGTGTACTGGAAAGACCAGCTGTTAAATTAGCGCTCCTAGACGTGGCTAGAAAAAAGGAGTAAGTCTTCAAAACTTCTCGCCTTACTGCGGGGGGGTGTTAACGCCACAGTCAAATCGCTAATTGGCATCACTTATTTATCGATTAATGTTATTGTAATAAGTTATCCCTTAAGTCTCATCAATATTTTTCTAGAATAAGTCTTTATATACATATTTCCATGCGCGCCATTTTTTTTCTATATGGATATATATATATCGTGTTCTAAAGTTTAATGAAGTTTTTGCCCTTTATTCAACACGACAAAGTTTGTATATTTTAAATCTTGAATTAAATAAATCACTAATCATAAATATATTTCAGGAATTTTAACGTTAAAATATAAATAAATGAATTTTATTGAAAATATTGTTTATAATCTGCGAAATTGGATCAAGGGCTTGGGCGCTTCTCCCAACACACGCTATTTCAAAGTTAAAGGCGACTTTAAAGTTCACTTTAGCTAAATTTAAATTTAACTAAACCCAACTTTATCGGGAAGTTGTAATAATGGCCCTTAATATGTTTACATAGTTTGAACAAATCTCCGTTCTAGTTTTAAGTGATGACTAAAGTTGAAATATACACATAAGAATATTTTTAGTTAATTTTTATATTAAATATTAACTTCAGAAATAAATTAATATCATGACATTAAAATTATTTTTATGTTGTATTTTAACTTAAAAATTTGTTACATTCTTAATTTTCTAATTATACTCCAACTATTTTGGGAACCTCATAACTGAAACGTATGTATGTTATATTAGTTTGGATATTTCAAATGAAAAAAAATCATAAAATGAAATAAAGTCAATTACTAAAACACATTCTTATTATTTAGAGTACGACTTGTCAGTTATAAAAAAATTCCCAAGAAATAAGACCAAAATAAATATGTTTTTCGTCAACTGCAATGAGCAATTATGAATGCGATATTTAAAAAAAAATTTTTTTCATTAAGAAGAAATTCATTAAAAATTTTGTTGACGTTTTCCACGACAAGGATACCAATTAAGAATTGACATACTTTTTCCTTTGAAAAGGTTTGTGTATTATAAGAATAAAATAAAAAAACAAGAACAGGGAATTCTTCTTACATACAGCTAAGGAATCTAGAATAAATGAGGAATGAAAGACTGTAACGATAAATAATTAACAAAAAATACATTTTTCCACTTAACATAACATAACATAATTGGCCATTACAACCCTTCATTACGACCAAGTTTCTCACACCACTTATGTTGTGTGTATTAATTTTATACATGAGTGGTGGGACCTGCAGTTTAAAGTCGACTCCGACGACAGATTTTTGAGAAACTCTTAATGGCAATTTTATTTACTCTCAGAGTTTTTGCCAGAAATCTGCTGAGAGAAAGTCGCCGAAGAAATACTCTTTGTATTTTTGTTTTGATGTCTGGCCTGGGGCTCGAACCCTGGCTTTACTTCTAATAAGCCAACACACTACCTACTAGACTACGGCGACTTCATTTTCCCACAGTTCCTTCATTTGACTCGTTTGCATGAAGAATTTTTTTATATTTTATTCAACCATTTCAAATTTAGTATGAATTATATTTATTGATTATAAGATGTGTGCAACGCTATATTCATGACTCCAAGAGTTGACATAACTACAGTGTTGTCGTTAAGCACATTTTCATTTAAAATAGAATAGAAATAGAGTTTACCGTACTAAAATACTCACTTAAGGTGGTGATAACAAGAACCAATTTAACGCCTTGCCTCCTTTAATTGCGCCTCTAGCACTCATAGTAGTTTTTAGCTACATCTTAGGCTTTTCCAATGTCAGCAACTCCCTTACAGGCTAGGCATCCGCATTCAACAGGTTGTTCGATGATAACCAGTCCTTAAAAATATTTGAGAACTTTAATTTTTATTGTTCACAAGACACATGGAGTTTTCTATATGAGGAGCTCATACAAAATGATTGATCGATGGATCAATATATGTCGTATACTAAGGAAAACCAGTGCAGTGCCAAATGACAAAAAGTATTTTCATTTTAGAATTTTTTATATATTAAATAAATACTTTATTTTACAATTTATATTAATATTTTTAAATTACTTTCAAAATATATTTCCGCCAAACATCATAAAAAATTATTGAAATCATACCTGTTAAATTTCGATTACGATTAGTAATCAATTACATTACTTTTTAAAAACAATCGTAACGATTATATAATTCCATGAACAATTTTTTCGAACTACTAATTGATTACGATTACCCAAGAATCAAAAAATAATTAGGATTACTGGCGATTAGTCTAATAATCAAAAAGAATCAAAAGTAATCCAAAAGTAATCAAATTGTTTTCAATAATTCTTTTTGATTCTTTTCAAATATTCAAAAAGAATTCAAAGTAATTATTGAAAATAAATTGATTACTTTTGGATTACTTTTGATTATTTTTGATTATTAGACTAATCGCCAGTAATCCTGATTATTTTTTGATTATTTTGTAATCGTAATCAATTATTAACTATTTTAACCAAAAATAATCGTAATTGTAATCATTATTTCACCATTAAAAAAAAAGTAATCAAATTACTAATCATTACGATTACTAATCATTACTTAACAGGTATGATTGAAATAAATATATATTTTTATTTGTTTATTTATTTATTAATTACAGTACAATTAAAAATTATATTTAATAATATACGAGCTGAGTAACTTTGACCATATGCTCGGTGTAATGTCACAGAATAGAGTCTCTGGTGGTAATCGAACTAACGACCCTCACGCTAATAGTCTATCAGGGCACCCATATATTTTTAAACCATATATGGTATATGCATTTTATAATTACTTCATATTCCTTGTCAATATTTTAATTTCATTTTGGGGATAATTTCGCCTTTTTCAGACATTTGTAGTTTCTTTAGCTGGATTAACTTCTTGACAGTACAAGACGACAGCGTCAATTTGCAATATCAGCGTAATATAACAGACAGACGACTGAACTTGCGCATTATCCTCAAAATCAAATTTCGTTTAAACTGAGTATATTTATTTCAATAAGGCAATACCGTTAAAATTTAAATGATAGTTTTACACTTTTAATAATTTTATGTAAATTAAGATGTTTTAAGAACAGTATAGCTGTTACTCCTACTTTATGCCCTCTATTCAATTGATCTCGAAGTAAATACCAAAAAAAAAAAAAAAGAAAAAAATACCAACAATACCAGGGTAAAATCCTAATGCACATTAGATAGTAGTTTTCAACGGAAATTAACGCTGTCGTCTGTCTGCGGTATTATCATATTCTTTGCATATGACTAAGATATTTTAAGCCACCTTGAACCATTTGTATTGAATAAGGGGGAACATTACCTACATTTTCATGTTAATCCAATAATTAAACAAAATACCAGCATTACAACTGCTAATGTTTTCATATTATCGGAATTAAAATTAATTGGAATTATTTTGTTTTTTTCACATTTAAAACATTGGATTTTTCCAATTTTTTTATTTGAATTACCAAAATAATAAATTATAGCTTTAGAATCCGTAAAAACCTTATTTTCGATTTTATTAAAATTGTCTACATTTTTCACCCATTTTGAAAGCATTTGCTTGTCTTTACCCTTTTTTGTGAACGTGCGCATTTATTTACAAATAATTAAATTGAATATTATTTACATACAATATTTACCCATTGAAATGGACTTTTTATGTTTTACTTTTTTAATGTTTTAAAGAATATGCATGAAACATAATTCGTAAACGTAAAAAAATACTCATATAAAACCTTAGTGGAATAGGTTTAAAAATAACGCAAATAACGTAAATAAAAAATCATAAATCAAATATAGAAATTTAATGCAAAAAATAAATATTGTTACGAAAATGGAAAATTTTAGATGCTGGTGTTTTGCTTTTACTTCGTTTAACATTAAAATTATAAACAAAAGCAACAAAAATAATGAAGTTGTTTATCGCACTGCGTAATATAACAACAAACCCCAGCAAAAAAATTATAAACAAGTAAACAAAAATATACCAACAAACACCAGCTTAAAAAATGATAAACAAGTAAATAAAAATATACCAACAAACACTACAAGAATAAATGTGAACAAAATACACAAACAACAATAAGGAAACAACGTTGTTTACGTTTATAGAGATCTCGAGAAGGCGATGCCACAAACATTCGCTTTCAAGAACATTCATCAGACTGTTTACGTTGCCATATAAAAGGCAAGGTAAAGCAGGCAATGGAGTGATTAAAAGTTCAGTCAGTCTTATGTGAAGACGCGGTGTGTTTGAAAAACAATTATCTAGTAATTGTTATTATTTACGCAAAGGGTGTAAGCAAAGGAATAACAAACAAAGCAATTGTTGTTGTTACATCAAGTTGTGAATATTGGCACACAGAATTGTGCGAATAATAAAGGATTTTAATTAAAACTAAACACTAATTTATTTTTATTTTATTTGCAATCAACGAGCTCATATCGACGCCTCGGTTCTATAACAATCTAATTCGAAAAAGTATGTTTTGAGTTATGAGCTCTCAAAGTTTTCACACGACATACGAATATATGTGTATTCTAAGTAGATTTTCCTTATAACTTTGGAACGGATCGGCGCATCTTAACAAAATTTTGACAGTATTTATGTTAGAGAAGTTAGAATTTAAAAATGCAAGAACATTAAAAATGTTCTAAGTACACTTAGAACGTTATAGAATGGAGGCGTCGATATTTTAAATATTTTTAAAAGGTAAAACCGTAACAATATTTTCTACGTAAAATTCAAACACATTGTCCAGAATAAAATTGTCCAGAATAAAAGGGTACACCATATACATATGTACATATTAAGGGTATAACAATTTTTATTCTTAGTGAAATGAAAAATAAACTATGGATTCTGGTACAATTATGTTGTATGTTACAAATTAACATTTTTGGTAATAGTACCAGTTCGGGGAAAAATTTTTCTACTGTGTTTTAACACATACAGTGGTGATTAAAATATTTGCAACTGAAATCGAATTTCAACTAAACGCTGATTTTAAAAATCAAAACAATTTAAGTAGCTTTTTTAATTATTTTTTTCTTATTAAATTTTATTCTTTTTTATATTGAAAAGAAAAACAAAAATTATCCTTTAGTAACTCAAATTAATAAAGAAGAGAAGAGTTCTAAAACAATAAATCGGAATTCAAGATTTCAAAACATTTGAAACCCTTAAATAAACAAAAAACACAAATTTAATTCTTTAATATCTTAAATTTTATTTGCTTTTTATGAAGAAAATTTATTATGAAAGTCGATCATTAAAAATTATTTTCCACACTTAAAAATTATACTTCACTTAAGCGATCTCGTCCCATCGTTGAATGGTCGAATGGTTTAAATACATTCTTGTTTGCTCAACATTCATTGTTTCATTGCTTTTGTCATGCATTCATTAAATATCAATTTCTAATGATATTGCTATATTCACGTTCGCTGTTTTTGTTGATTGCCGTTTTCATACTTTCTTATTGTAATGCCATGTCGGAAATGGTAGATGACATTAAGAGAAGGTATGCCCTACAAAGAATGTACGTATTTCGTTATGCTATATTCTTCACATGTGTTATGTCTTGTTTAATTAAAGTATATGTGTTGATAATAATGTACTCTATTTGTGAATGTATTTAAGGTTCATAATAAGGCATTCAAACCGTTCTCTATTACAGACATATGTATGTATATCAAAATAAATTTAATTTGCTCAATGAACGTTCGATACTGAGATATTGCTACTCTCAGGTTTGCAAAAACATCTTCCCTATACGACATTGTAAAAGTAAGAGATTTAGTTCAATTTCTTTACTACTGCGAAGTAACAGTTTTCAATTAAATGTTTCGATAGAAAGTTCTATTCCATTGAAAGTAGATGGAGTCTTAAAAAAACTTCATTACTCTAGCTTATGTATCAATTTTAATACACACAAAAAATTTAGTACATAGAATTGTCACGTTTATTGATAGATTTTTTTTAAATTTTTTAATAATTTTAACTGATTTTAATAAAACTATTTTATATTATTACATTTTATTATAACTTTTATGAAATTTACGTTAAAATGTTTGATATGATATACGTTGAAGCATTGTTTCTTACGCAAAAATCAAACACATCATGTCTGCTTGGTTTTATTTTTTTTTTTTCTAAAAGGTAATAATTTGACATCTAGCACTTTTGATTTGTGCCGATTTATAAGTTTCCAATTGTTTAGATAGGGTAGCTTATTTTCACTTGCTTCAGCAACGAACTCGATTGACGATTGGTTGAAACCTGATGGTACAAACCATTTTTATATTTAGTTAGAAAAATTTGTAGTCAACGTCATGTGAGGTAAAAGACTTTCCCGTTGCAATAGGACATCGATTATGTCAATAACAATTCTCTCTTTGATTCCTTTCCTGTTTCCCGAACAGAGGTTACGGAAATGTCTGTCCTGAGGTTTGAACCATGATCTGACGTCTAGCGTGTTTGGGCTACATACTAGACTACGAACACTTCAATCAATATCAAGAACAGAAAATTCTATATTTTCACTTTCATCCAACACTTAACTTTTAATTCGTTCTCAAATGCCATAAATAACGTATTATTTACGATAAAACTTAACAATATCTTTGAAAAATTAAAAAAATTACTTACATAACATCAAAGAATCCCTAGGAAAGTCGTATGTATCAAAAATGATACATAAGCCAGACATATGAAGTTTTTAAACTTATCAAGTCATGTTTCAAATTTTCTTTTTTTTATTTGGTTTGAAATAATGGCGTTAACAATGCTAACGAATTAAAGACTATCTGGCATCTAACATTTTCTGAATTAAAGTTTTATAGTTTAAAAAATTTAAATGTATCATTTTATATATACAGCGCTCGATCTACAATTAATTCAAATTTATAACATTTTTTTCAAGATCGTTATCAACATAATTCTTATTCATTAAATTTTCAACGTCTTGAAGAAACTCAAATTTGATATTAACGTTAGTTAGTGGTGAAAATCGTGTATATATTTATTGTTAAATGCATGCAAGAAAAATCAAATTCTCATGGAAAGATTAACATCTCTAGCCAATTCTCCAGTCAATTTGGTGTGTCTTCTTACATATATATCCTACGCTATTGATTCTTCACAAAGCTCGAATTTTAAAGCTCGACGCTTCTCTAAAATACATTCTATGATGTTGTTATCTGAGCTTAACACGCTCAATCCTCCTTAAGACTTTTGCAACAGAATTGCAGCTTCACTTCTGGTGTGACTTTTAGCGATAGGTCCTCTGCTAATTTTTCTAACAGTTCTACTATATTCTCTAGCCCATTTTTAATAACTCCCACCGTTATGTTGAACGTGAGAAAAAGAGATATTGGCTTTCAATTATTTACAACAAAGTTTAAACAAACAAACAAATTAAGAGGATATTAAAACTTGTTTAGCTGCAGTAACTGCTATTAATTTCCAAAAGATGCTCTATGAAATTTTTCCATTATTCTTTGTTGAACTCCAGATGTGTGACCTGCCATCACGACAGCATACTTGTAACATTATGATCTGCACTTTGTTAACACTGCCACGTGTACAGTTTTCGGTGCCCACTAAACCTCATTTCTACGTCAAGCTGAATTTTTAAATTTAAAATATTTATATCCAAAATTTAATTATTGGAAACAATGTTTTATGTGACGTAATAATGTCTAGAGTAATTTTAGAGTCATGTATCGATAACGGTACATGTGGCATGGTAAATAGTTATCAGAGCACTTTTGAACTCTTATTGAATACGGCAGTTGTAAATGCATCGATTTTATGTAATACAAAAAACATCAGTTCAATTTCACTTTATAAAATATAGAAAGTTACTGATTTCATATTTATGTAATACAAATAATGACCATGTCTCACCTTCTAGAATTACACCATGAATTACAAAACTGTGTTTGTTGGATTATTGTAATTAACATTTTCAACATATTGTAAAATTAATACAATTTCCCGTCTCTGGTTGTAATCCACAAACATTACAAATGTCAAACAGTTTTTTTAATTTTATGATCTCTTATCTTACTTCCTTTTTCTCCATCTCTTTTTACCTACAATCGTGTTATAGACAACAACGTTTTGAGCCGGTCTCTTAATAATCATTATATTTAATTAATAAATAAATTGTACCAACATAAAATTATTAAGTGTTTCAATAAAAGGAAAGATTCTTTCGGCCATTATTGCTAAGAGTTTTGGCTGACCAGTGAAAAGGAACCATATACAGAAAGTGTGAGAAATTATAATAGTGTAATCAAGTTTGAGTAAAATATATATTCCCTTTTGTACATCACGCGTATGTCAATTATTCTATGTGAAATAAATTAAATTTTTTATGCATTTTGCCGTTTTAATATTAATACATATGAACATAATACACATTTACTCAAAAATAAAAAAGAACACGTATTTATAGAAATTTATAAAAGAAGCTATCGTGTACCGAAAATGGTACGCGTGGCCTATAAATGAAACATTCTTGGTTAATGAACATTCCTAGAATTTAAAGTCAGTTGCATACTTAGCATTTGATGAAAAGTTTTTATTTGCAAAATCAACATTTGCATTTTATTGTGTTCGTTTTTATTTACGAATTACCAGTTATTATATTACTCTGCTGCTATATTAAAAAAATATATTTTCCAGAAATCATTTATAATAAAAATAAATTTATCCAAAAATTTTTTGTTTCGCTAATTTTTGTTTTTCCTGTATTAGTAGCTGGCGATCCTGTAGCAGACCGTGAAGAACATTATTATTCGACGGCGTGCGAACAAAATAAACATGATAGCAGAAGCATCTATACATGTACATAATGCGTAACATATACATATATAATAATAATTGAAGAAGAGTGGAAAACTATATTCGTTTCTATTTAAACAATTGAATTGGCGAAAGAAAGAAAATAAATACTGAATAGTTGTTACTGGCATCCATATAATGGCAACAATTTTATTTTATTTTTAATAATTGATTTTTTTGTATGTAAATATATTTTTTCGTCATAATGATTTATGTAAATAGATGCTATAAACAATGGCATTAATTTTTTATCGATTTATTTTACACATAAAATAATAAAAACTTTATAAATATAAACAATATTTGTCAAATGCCATATACATACATAACATATTTATTAAAATAAATCAAAATTACATTTTTTTGTTAATATTCTCTAATGATAAATATATTTTTTATAATATATATGTGGGACTCGCTAAGGGAGGGTTGAGGCAGACGGGAAGAAGAGGGACAGAATGAAAATGAACAGGGGAACGATTGGTTTTAGTTTTTAGTTTTGGTTTTTAGTTTTTAGTTTTCAGTTTACCATCGACCGACGCACAACACAAATCCTACATAATAATAAATAAATTGTACCCTTGGAAATAAATTGAATTAACTGTTCTTTATTAGTGTTTGGTGTGTTTGGTGGTAAGTAGGATCTCCAAATCCTACAATTGGGGGCTCGTCCGGGATAAGAACAACAGCAACAAAAACAATAACGAAAGCGTACTGAAGCTAATCGCTACTGTACTTAAAGAGCTGCTTGTGTTACCATTCAAGTGAATCTACGCGAAAAGAACAACAACAACAAGAAGAAGAAAAGAAAAACAGCAACAAACATTTATAGAGAAAGAACTAGACGCCTGCAATTTGAAAGAAAAAACGCGTATGTTATGTATGCTTAAAGAACTTTAAAGAATAAAAAGGAAATTTTGTGATGGTGTGTGATGTAACAGTTTTGTTTCAAATTTGAGATGTGTTTGTTGTTGTAAAGAGAAAGAATATTGAGACGAAATGAACATAAAACAAAACATTAAATAAAGAGAAGAATAATATTAATTGAAGAGAAATAATATTGAGACGAAATGAACATGAAACAAGACATGAAATAAAGAGAAGAATAACATTAATTGAAGAGAAAGAATATTGAGACGAAATAAACATGAAACAAGACATGAAATAAAGAGAAGAATAACATTAATTGAAGAGAAAGAATATTGAGACGAAATGAACATGAAACAAGACATTAAATAAGGAAAAGAATAACATTAATTGAAGAGAAAACACAGAAACAAAACAAACATTTAAGAAAGATAGTGAGTGTGCGCGCATGGCTTAGAAGAATTTTAAAGTGATAGAAGCAGTGAGACTGAAAAGAAAACGAAACGCAGACGATGCTGACGACCTGTATGTGTGTGTGATGAAGAGGGTGTGGCAGAGACGAAACACAGCGACAGACACACACATTCTGAATACGAAGAAGCGGCGAAACTTTGATGAATGGAACGAGGCGTGAGATTTGTTTTTTTTCTTTATATAATTTTTTTTATATTCCTTTTATAAACATAAACTTTGATTTTTTTTGCATACACATATGTATTCTGTTTAACGTAAATGACTACTGAAATATCTTGTATTTATTTTTGTTTTTGTACAATCACAGCGAAAGATCGCATCATTTTTTGTATCATTTAATTTTCCTTAACCTATTGTACATTAATATATAATACCCTGCTGTATGCAATACAGAATTTTGAATTGATATATGTATTTAATTTTATTATTTTAAATTCAATTTAATTAATCTTAATCTTTATTATTCTTATTCTAACTTTATTGAATTTACTCATTTAAACATTTCTATATTATACTTAACTTTGTAATTTTATGATATTATATTTGTATTGTGGTTGTGGTTGGAGATGGAACTGTCGGAAATTTTAAGCCTTAATTTAGATGATTTGAGGGATAAGTGCACAGAGCTAGGGTTAGAGGTTAGCGGGCAGAAGACAGTATTGCAGGAACGATTGATTAGGCATTTGGGGTATGGGCGGCAGGAGGAAAGGGCGGATTCGGAATATGGCGAAGCGGCTTCAGATATTCGGCAACCAGCATGTACAGAACATCATGGACCCTCGACGTTCACACTAAGGGACATTGAGGATACATTGTCCAAATTTTCGGGTGAAGGCCAACCAGAGATAAGGCAGTGGTTAACCGATTTTGAGGAGTGTGCTGTTACTGTAAGGTGGAACGATTTACAAAAATATGTATATGCGCGACAACTGCTCTCTGGTGCTGCAAAAATTTTCGTCAGGAGTCAACCTAATATTCGGGATTGGTCGACATTGAAAGCCGCTCTAGATAATGAGTTCGGTGCGAAATTATCGGCTATTGAAATACATCGCATATTGAAAGCCCGTAGAAAACGTCAAAATGAAAGCTTTAGAGAATATCTATATTGCCTAATGGAAATTGGTTCCTCCATAAATTTAGATGAGAGCAGTATCATAGAATATTTTATAGAAGGCATACCCGATAGTAGATCAAATAAGGCGGTACTTTACGGAGCCATTAATATTGACGACCTGAAAACGAAAATAAAAATTTATGAGAAGATCAAGCTACCAGTTATGCCATCGAATACTACCAAACCCTATCGAAGACAAGAAGCTGCAACCGTTGTTAAAGAGGAAGGTAATAAGATGCTGCGCTGTTATAATTGTGGTGCAAAGGGTCATAAATCATCTGAGTGCACCGAGAAGAAACCTAAATGCTTTAGATGCCACGAATTTGGTCATAAGTCCACAGATTGTAGCAGACGAGAAAAATCTGATGAACAAACCGCGAATAAAAGAAGAGAATTTAATATGCATACCCTCTCTTCGTCTCAGGCAACGAAAAGTGATCATGAATTGATGATAAATAAACCAAATAGAATTTTTAAGGATGTGAACATATTGGGTCTGAAAGTGACAGCTTTGGTGGATACGGGAAGTGACGTAAGCTGCGTTCGGTATGATAATCTACTTATGATGAATGGGGTTAAGTTGAAACATGAGGCCAGGAGGATGTTGGGCATAGGTGGAAAAGAGATCAAAATGATTGGTTCTTTTATGACTGATATTGAATTAGACGGAGTTATTTTGACGGTAAAGTTTTCTGTAGCGCACGAAGGGGATATTTTGTATTCAGCAGTATTAGGAAACGATATCTTGAACTATGTGGATGTTTCTATGGATGCTGAAGGCGTTACATTTTTTAGAAGACCGACGCTAAATGAAATCTTAGATCCACTGGGACCTAAATTAGATGATTGAATTGATGATAAATAAACCAAATAGAATTTTTAAGGATGTGAACATATTGGGTCTGAAAGTGACAGCTTTGGTGGATACGGGAAGTGACGTAAGCTGCGTTCGGTATGATAATCTACTTATGATGAATGGGGTTAAGTTGAAACATGAGGCCAGGAGGATGTTGGGCATAGGTGGAAAAGAGATCAAAATGATTGGTTCTTTTATGACTGATATTGAATTAGACGGAGTTATTTTGACGGTAAAGTTTTCTGTAGCGCACGAAGGGTATATTTTGTATTCAGCAGTATTACGAAACGATATCTTGAACTATGTGGATGTTTCTATGGATGCTGAAGGCGTTACATTTTTTAGAAGACCGACGCTAAATGAAATCTTAGATCCACTGGGACCTAAATTAGATGATGCTTTTCGCGAATTAGGTGAAATTTGTATATCCACAGAAACTCCTGATGTTGATTTAGCTCATTTGAGACGTGATAAAAGAGATTACATCTTGAATATTATAAGTGAGTACACCCCAATGAAACCAAGTAAGCATCCGGTTCAGATGAAGATATTACTTAAGGACGATATTCCCGTATGTCACAACCCACGAAGACTTTGCTACGCAGACCAGCTTGCTGTTGACCAACAAGTCGCAGAATGGCTGAAAGATGGAATAATACGCCCCAGCAGTTCAAATTATTCCTCACCTGTGGTTCTGGTTAGCAAAAAAGACGGAACTAAAAGATTATGCTGTGACTATCGCCGATTGAATGAGAAGATTGTAAGGGATAATTTTCCAATGGCAGTAATAGACGATGTGCTACAGCGGCTTCAAGATGCGAAGGTATATACCACGCTGGATCTTAAAAATGGATTCTTTCACGTACCAGTCGAAGAAAATAGTCGTAAATACACTTCCTTTGTAACACATAGAGGCCAGTACGAGTTTTTATATGTTCCCTTCGGTATATCGAACTCGCCAGCAGTATTTTGCAGATATATTTCAGCAGTATTCCGTGACTTAATAGAAGATGGTACAATGGTGGTGTATATGGACGATATCGTCATACCGTCGAAAGACGAAGAAGAAGGTGCAGAGAAGTTGGAAAAGGTACTACACGTCGCGTCACTAAACGGACTTCGCATTAAATGGAGCAAGTGTCAATTCCTCATGACCAAAATAACTTTCTTAGGCTATGTGCTGGAAAATAATACGATATTACCTTCAAAGGAAAAGACGGTGGCAATTGAGCAGTTCCCAGTACCAACTAGTGCAAAGGCAGTGCAACGTTTTTTAGGGTTAACATCCTATTTTCGCCGATTCATCCCGAATTATGCACTGGTTGCAAAACCATTATCTGATTTACTTAGAAAGAACTCGAAGTTTGAGATCAACGATGAACAATTACTAGCTTTCCAACATTTAAAGACCGCACTAGTTAGTGCCAACGTTTTGAGATTGTTTAATCCTGCTGCGGAAACTGAAATCCATACGGATGCAAGCAAGCATGGCTATGGAGCAGTTCTATTACAAAGAGATTCCGAGGATATGCAACTACACCCTGTACAATACATGAGTCGCAAAACCACACCTGTAGAAGAAAAATACCATTCTTATGAACTTGAGGTACTGGCGATAATAGAGGCGCTTAAGAAGTGGCGAGTATATCTAATGGGCCTGAAATTTAAAATTATAACCGACTGTAATGCCTTTGCTATGACGATGAGGAAGAAAGACGTACCTTTGAGGGTATCAAGATGGGCTCTTTTCCTTCAGGAATTCGACTATGATATTGAACATCGATCAGGCCATAAAATGCGTCATGTGGATGCTTTAAGCCGAGTCTCCTGCCTGATGATGGAGGATTCACTACGTCATAGAATAAAAGAAGCACAATTGAAAGACGACTGGCTGCGAGCAATTAGTAAGATATTAGAAACTCACGCATATGAAGATTATTACTCAAAGTATGGTATTGTACATAAAGACCCCGCTAGAGAGCTCATTGTCATACCTTCAAGTATGGAGCAGGAAATCATAGAGATGGCTCATCGACAAGGGCATTTTGCCTCAAAGAAGACTAAAGATTTTATTGAGAAAACTTTCTTTATACCTGATCTGGAAGTGAAAGTAAATAGTGTTGTAAAAAGTTGCGTTCAATGCATAATGGCGGAGGCGAAATCTGGTAAAAAAGAGGGACTACTTAACCCAATTGATAAAGCAGACAAACCATTGATGACTTATCACATTGACCACGTAGGCCCAATGGAGACGACTCGTAAGATGTACAATTATATCTTAGTTGTGGTAGATGCATTTTCCAAATTCGTATGGCTATATCCTACGAAAAGTACAGGTACAGGTGAAGTGATCGATCGACTACGTAAGCAATCAACCGTATTTGGTAACCCTGTTCGTATTATTACTGACAGAGGTACTGCCTTTACTTCGGCTGAATTTGATAATTATTGCACTGATGAGGGTATACAACATCTGCTAATCGCCACTGGGGTACCTCGGGGAAATGGCCAGGTGGAAAGGATACATAAAATCGTCGTCCCCATGCTGACTAAATTGTGCCTTGAAAATCCACAGAACTGGTACCGACATGTCGACAGAGTTCAGAAAGTAATCAATAGCACTCCCACTAGAAGCACCGGCAGTACTCCCTTTGAAGTCTTGACAGGTCTCACGATGAGGACGAAAGAGGACCCAGACGTTAGACGTCTTTTAGAAGAAGAGGTTACAAGAGAATTATTTGAGGAACGTGATGCCTTGAGGGAAAAAGTGAAGGAAAATATCCTGAAGATTCAACAAGAGAACAAGAGATCATTTAATAAAAATAGAATAACTGGAAGAGAATATGATTCACAGGACTTGGTCGCAATTAAGCGGACACAATTTGGCGGCGGGTTAAAGTTGAAACCCAAGTTCTTAGGTCCCTACAAGGTCGTTAAGAAGCTTAACCATGGGCGTTACGAGGTCGAGAAGGTTGGTGAGGGCGAGGGATCGAGGAGATGTACCACTGTTGTCGAGTACATGAAGCCTTGGGGTTCCGCATTCGGGACGAATGCTGCGCCAGGAGGGCCGAATGTGGGACTCGCTAAGGGAGGGTTGAGGCAGACGGGAAGAAGAGGGACAGAATGAAAATGAACAGGGGAACGATTGGTTTTAGTTTTTAGTTTTGGTTTTTAGTTTTTAGTTTTCAGTTTACCATCGACCGACGCACAACACAAATCCTACATAATAATAAATAAATTGTACCCTTGGAAATAAATTGAATTAACTGTTCTTTATTAGTGTTTGGTGTGTTTGGTGGTAAGTAGGATCTCCAAATCCTACATATATATATTTTTTGCGGTCCTATGCTCCCTAGAGGAGTAAGAGGAACATAAATATATATATATATATATATATATATATATATATATATAATATATATTATTATATATATATATAAATATAATTTTTTAAACTGACAATACAATTCTGTTGTAAGTAAAGGGTGTTTTTTATAGAGGTATAGAACTTTAAGTTGCAATAAAACAACGATGGATTATTCGATTGACATGAATTTTATTTATCCGAAAGATAATCTTGTGGCATTACATTTTAAATATGATTCCTGGCATGTTACCGCCACGGCTGGCGAGGATGTAGTCCAATCTGGACGTCCAATTTTCGATGACTTTTTCCAACATTTGTGGCCGTATATCGGCAATAATACGGCGAATGTTGCCTTCCAAATGGTCAAGCGGTCACCAAACGTGTCTTTCAATAAATCTATTGTGGCACGAGCTGTGTGACATGTTGCGCCGTCTTGTTGAAACCACATCTCCTGGACATCATGGTTATTCAATTCAGGAATGAAAAAGTTAGTAATCATGGCTCTATACCGATCACCAATGACTGTAACGTTATGGCCACCATCGTTTTTTAAAAAGTACGGACCAATGATTCCACCAGCCCATAAAGCGCACCAAACAGTCAATTTTTCTGGATGTAACGATGTTTCCACATACACTTGAAGATTACCTTCACTCCAAATGCGGCAGGTTTGTTTGTTGACGTAGCCGTTCAACCAGAAGTGCGCCTCATCGCTAAACAAAATTCGCTTATGAAAATCGGGAACAACGGTAATCCCGTTTTGGGACCATTCGACGAATCTACGCCTTATTTGATGATCGTTTGGCTTCATATCTTGCACGAGTTGGATTTTGTAAGCACGCAAACCAAGATCCTTCCGCAAAATCTTCCATAAAGTGGATGGACACAGATCCAATTCCTGTGCTCGATGGCGGATGGACTCATTCGGGTCTTCCTCAATGCTACACTCTACAGCAGCAATAGCTTCTTCTGTACGCACCTCTGGGGATGCGAGTTATCAATAAGAGTAAACGTGGTGCGAAAACGTTCCATGGTTAATCGAATTAACTGCTCTGATGGACGATTTTGTCGACGATAAAATGGACGTAGTGCGTGATACGTTTTCCGCACAGAACCATTATTTTCTAAATAAAATTATTTGCAAGCGTTGTTCAGGCGTGAGTCTATTCATGATGAATTGCCAAACCAAACTGAGAATAAATCACTTGACAGCTGTTAAATCGGTCACCATTTTGAAAAGTAATGCCAACTTAAAGTTCTATACCTCTATAAAAAACACCCTCTATAACTTGTAATTTTGGCTTCTAGGAACAATACGTGATAAGCGCAGTACAATATTTGATGTGACACCTAGATCAGGTCCACCATTAGGCCGATCTGCGTCATTTTCTTGTCTGGAATATATTTCAAAGTTGTAGGCAAATCCAGAAACGCCGGCTAATACAAAGAGTTTAAATCCCCATTTATGGGAAAATTGTACAACACTTTGTCACTAAACACGCGGTGTAGACAATTGGCAACATACAATAATTGTATTTTTTTACACATTTAACTATTTTTAAAAATTTTTTTTATTACTGAAATTAATAATACTTTCATTAGTTTAATCGAAACTTAATTTTAGTTGTTGGAATTTCAGTTAGAAAGTTTTAAAAATACAAACCGAAAATAGGAGTTTTTGGAAAAACAGGTGTTCAACTTTACCACCGACAAAAATGTGCAAAATAACGATTTCAATTAAATTTATTCGAGTTCAGATAAGCAGATGTTGTAAGACAGTGTTAAACCAATAGGCCCTAATGTACAAAATTGCGTTTTTGTACCTAATATATATTTTTTTTTATTAAAAAACGGGTTTGTTGCCGAATGGCAACAATACGCATTTAAGGGTTAATGAATCAATTCCATCCACTGAAATTACTTGTTTGTGAAGCTTGAGCCTGTCTCAACAGCGACAGTAATCGAGTTATGCTAACTAAAGTTTGTTTCAAAAATTTATCAGCATAAATCAAAATCATTTTAGCGACGACTTTCTTTCTAGGAGTTCTTCTTTTCAATGGAATCTCTTTCTTTCTTAGGAGGGAACGTGATTTATTTATTGCGACAAACCAAAAACTTTTGAAGCATTCGAAGTCAAAACCTAAGCGATCGGTGACTCTTTACGCCGAGATTTAGTAGAAAAAATAGTAAAATTAAAAATTAAGCAAACTTTAGCTGATCGAATTGTCTTATCGAATAACCAATCGGTTAGCTATTTGCTTGTAACAAATGAAACGTCTGGAAACAAAGAGAAAGAAAATGTCAATAGCACAGAACATATCTGTGACATTAAATAATAATAGTCGAAATTTCGTGTTTAAACATATTAAGTGGTTTGTCCAAAAATTAATTGTGTTTGGTAATTGTGTTTGTAAAATACAAATGCGTGTGGAGAAATTTTGCTGAGTGATAGATCTTGAAGAAGATAATAATAATATGTAATAAAATGAAAAATACACTTATGTCAACTTAAGCCGTTATCACATATATTGTTACGAAATTGGAAATGGTGTTACATCGTTTAACATTAAAATGATAAACAGAAGCTACAAAAAGAAAAACAATGGACTTGTTTACATGATCAACAAATAAATAAAAATATTTCAACAACATCAGTATAAAAAAGGGATAAACAAGTAAACAAACAGGCAACAACAACACTGCAAAGACAAAAGTAAACAAAATACACAAACAACAATAACGTAAACAACATGTTTACATTTATGGAGATTTCGCGAGGCGAAGTCATTCTACTTCAAGAGCATTCATCAGTCTGTTTACCCTGCGATATATAAGGCAAGACAAAGCAAGCAACGGAGTCAGTAAACATTTAATCAGTCTTATGTGAATACATGTTGCGTGTGAAGAGAATAGTATTGGTTTCAAGATCTCCATTAAAAAGATCTGTCGAACAATTGTTAGTGTTTACGCAGAAGATTGTAAAGAAGAATAGCAAACGAAACAAATTATTGTTGTTTACGTCAAGTTGTGAACAGTGGCACACAGAATTGAGCGAACAATAAAGAATTTATTTAAAACTGAACATAAATTTATATTTTTTTTTGCAATTTACGAGCTCATATTTCAAACGTTTTTAAAAGGTAAAAACGTAACAATATGAAGAAATGCTTATAAATTGTCTAGTCTTACTCCATGTGGTTTTAGATGAAGTCGACGAAAGTAAGTGAGTGGCCTAATAGTACTTACCAGCTAAATAACTAAAAGAATCTGCTGATATAATATTGAATTCATAATAAATTGTATTTTCTTACATTTATTAATTTGACTTTAGCTGTTCCAAAAATTTAAGTATTTAATTATATTCTGTATTGTAACTACTAAAGGTATAAACACATAGACGACAAACTACGGATAACAGAAAGCTGCCAAGTTTAGAATACACACGTTTATATGAAAACGATTCTATTGAAGGCAGAACAGAAAAAGCCAACACATCAACCTAAGCAGTTTCTGTCCAAATTAAACTATTTTCTATTTTTGCCAATACAACATAAAATCATAATAAAAAAACAGCTAAAACTACTTATATTATTGCAGAGAAAGAACAATTCTAAAATTAAGAAATAAAAAGCAATCCATGTATTCATAATAAATAAAATAGAATTATAGATTCAATTTTGTATCTGAATTCATTTGATATATGTTTTATGTGTGCGGTTTTTTCATAAGTGAGTTAATTTGTGCGTCCAAAAAACCTGACAGGGAGAACACTGAAAAATATATTTAAATTCAAATTTACGTTTTTTTCTGTTCTGCTTTCAAAAATTTAAGTAGTCGGCATACGGCAAAAAAACAGTTGGCAGAATTTTCTGTCGAATTGTTGTCTGTCGTCTATGTGTTTATACCTTAAGTCAGTTGGAGAAAAAAATTGATTTTTTTTATCAAGAGGCATTGCCAAAATCTAATTTGTGATTTTAATTGCTTGTTAATACTTCACCATGTTCCATAAATATTGTTTCTACCTTCCCCACCAATAAAGAAATTTGCTAAATACATATTGCAATTTGAGCGTGATTTTGTCTTAAAAATAAAATTTTTTGGAAAATTAAAATGCCATGGGCATTGGTTGTGGTGCCTTTCTACTTAATAATTTTTGTCAACTTTCTTCAGCTCCAAGGGGACAATGCCCTCGAGTGATAGATATGTATATTTTTTCTCTTAAAACATTTTTAACTTATTCAGAACACATTGTTTCACTTGTCACATGTTAATATCATCAATACAACACAGATTTTTTTGTGATATAAAACCTGCTGCAAGATTTATAAAAATCTGTCTGGCATTTTTTTCTATTCAATTATTTTCTATCATAAATAGATGAATGTCACGAATACACAGAATGATGTTAATACCACTTCTTCTGTTTGCCAACATTAAGGAACGGCGATTGAAAGATAGTCAATCATACCACCCACGGGATTATATGAAATCCCTTCAAAGGATTAGTAAATTTTTTAAAAAGTTTTAGTGGAACTGTGTTGTTAATGCAGCATTTCCCTTATATACCTATTTATCTATGTTTGTATATCAAATTTATATGCAAATGAATTACACATGAGCTGGAAAATAAAGTAAAATCAAGAGAAAAAATTCGGAACCAGTCTTAAATACTTATCGTAACCTGTTAACTATGATAATAACAATAATATTAAAAACACCACTTTACAAAATTTGTTTGATTTTTTCCTTTCAGTAAACATGCACACCTACATTCATATATATGGTAAATACTGTCTTAATTTTTTTTAACTTTTTTACACACATTTTACAAATTCGTAGTGTCAGCTCGCATAAATATGACTTTTAGAGTTTTTAAAAGTGATAAAAAATTTAACCTAGTGTCAGCAGTTAATATTGAAAATAAACGTTGTATGGTTGGCTGCTTGTATGTTTATATGTATGAGTGTGTGTGTATTATATTTACACTTGTTTGAAAACTTAAACTATATACATGTATATATACATCCGTGTTCAAAATCACTCGATGTATCTTACCGATTAATTGATCAAAATCGATAAAATATCGATCCTTCGAGTTTGTAGTCTGTCCTCTGATAGATCTAAGTAAGTTGCATATAGTAGCGAAGACCAGACTCGTGTTAGGATAATTATAGACAGAGTAGAATGGTGCTGTGACAAATCGAATGGCTGCTAGCTCTCGTTAATAATGTGTTCCCTGGATAAAGTCATAAAACTGAAAAGAGCAGTTTGGTTGCTACGTACTGTATTAAGAAACGTATCGTTCTGTGCTATGCAGATGGATTGAGGACATATAGTTGGACAATGAGTGGATATTTGCCAAAAAAGAGTTTGTGTTTGCGAAAGACGTGACCATCTGAGCAGGGAAAATAGAGTCATCCTCTGATTGATCACAGATTAAGTTGAAATTTACGATAATGCGCTGGTAGGTGACCTCGTTAGGATGCGAGCTTCAATGACGCCGATGAAGACAGATCTTTTCTGTATATCAGGAAGGATAGTTTGCAAAGCTCTACTCTGCGAATTATAAGATATAGACAAGTAGAGACTCCAAGCCAGACTAGATCTATCTAAACTTTTGCTTGGTAATTTTATTGGGAAGACATTTGTATCTCGAAATTGCCTAAAAATATTAGTTAGGAAATTCAATTATTTAATTTATTTATTTCGCAATCTAAGTCAGTTTGTATTGGATAAATTGTTATACTATTTTATGTGTACGTTCAATATTTATATACATTTATATAATGAAAGATTTAATTAAAATTTAACAATAACTTTCAGAAAGAAAAATTTTAATTGTTTTTATTTAATAAATAAAAATATTCATAAAATTTTTTCTAAAACAATAAATTGAAATGTAATACTATGTTCAGACATGCACTTTTATTAAATCAATATTCGGTTTATTGATTACAATATTTTAAGTGTTTAGACATAACAATATACGCAGTTCAGCGGTTTATTCAATATTCATTTGACAGCTGGTAAACAAAACAGCTAGTTGTTTAAACAACATTGTTTTTGTTTTGTTCGTTGTGTTTTGTTTTTTGTTTATCGTTGTTGATATTTGAGTTGTCAAATATCAATAGAAAGTGTTCAGAAAATTGTAATATGCTCACTGAACGTACTTATTACAGTGCTGTGTTTCAAGTTTTAATCAATGTTAGAACAATTTATGAATTTATTGAGCAATAATTAATTAACATTTTATATGAAATATTGAGATCAATAACGCCGTTTATTGCGATTTACTCAATATAAGTGGATGTCTGAACATAGTATCACCAAAAATCGTATTCGTGCTGGTATTACTCATTTTATTTCAATTAAAAAAGTTCATCAAATTGTTTATAAACTATATTATATCATTATTTTGTCATAATCGTATTCAATTAAATACAAATTTAATTTAAATATAATTTTTAAGAAAAATTAAAGCTATAATCTTTAAACAAATTCAGTAATTTATTTTATTGGGAATAATGTGTATTTCATAATAAAGTTATTAATTTTAGGATTAAAAATTCTGCAAATTCTATGTGTATCCGAAAATTTAAAACTACATTTATATGTGCATACTATTAAAATGTTCATGGAAACGAAACTGTACTCTAAAAGAAAACATTTCTTTTTTAAGAATAGTGCAAAGAAATTCAAACTGCAAAACAAAAAAATAATACTTGAGGCCAACATTGACAGTAATCGATGGTTTCAGTCACGCCTGGTAACATAACAAGTGGAATGAAATATAAAACAGTCGCAACACTAATGACAGCATAACAACAAATTGTATTGTATTAGCAGTATAAAAAATGCATTTTCACTGGTGTATGTCAGTAATTATAAGGAATACCAGCATCTGCAGCTCCAGCATGTGCATATGTCTCACCCTACAACTGTTTGATAAATTGACGCTGCACCAACGAAAATAAACGAACAGCTGTAGAAAACGTATTCCTTTTTCTCTTGCCTTTCAGTTGTTTAATGGCTTGTGAACAATCCAACATTATATATACGTTACAGTATCCTAAAAGACGCAAGGCGCACGCTAATATATAAATAATATTGCACAAATATTCTCTCGTTAAAACATAATAAAATATAATTTGACTGCATTTGTTGTGTATTTATCAATGGTTTAAATGTATTTTTAGCAGCTTGACAGCCTAGAATGTTAAAATGTCTGTTGTTCGTCGAGTTGATATCCTTGCGACTAACGTTTATTTTTTGTGCGCCCGAGATTTTCGTACGAAGGAGCAAATTGTGTTGCATCTAGAAACAGAGAAACAATTGCATACACATTTAACTAGTTATAGTAAGAGTTACGAGTACACATTGTATAACGCTTTAAAAATTGAAGTAAATGAATTTAGTTTCTTGAAATGAAAGAAGGAAGATCAATAATTTTATTAAACGCTTTTGGATTGTTAAAATAGGTATGTACATAGGTTAGTAGATTGAATGAAAGGTAGCCCGCCATTGGGGTTGGAGGCTTGTTGTTCGCACAAGATTAAGCGGTACCAAACATACTTTTTTGTATCTGATACAAATTTTCTTATTTCCTGCCAGTCCACTACTCAGAGATGAGTTGTGTCTGGTATTATATTTTCTTTAAAGTATTGGCATTACGAGTTAACGAAGGCTGGGCAATGACATAAAAAGTGTTCCATTATTTCGATGTTTTCATCACAATCCCTGCACTTATCGTTTTCCACCACTCCAATACGGTTCAGGTGTACGTGTATGCATATTATCCCAGAAGTAAAAAAAGTATGTGAAGCCCACTACTTTTACAGAAAACTATGAGCAATCATCACGATAAGACTGTTATGAAGTTCTTAAGGTGGATTCTCGATATACTGAATGTAAATCCATAACGGCCCAAATTTTTTGGTTTCTGAACAATTGGGTTATTTTAATATTTTTCGTTTGTGAATGAGTAAAGTCTATATAAGGTAATTTGTCTTTATCTCAGCTGAGAAATCTCACTCTCGCCAGACTTTGCAAGTGCTTTAACTATGTTCAATATCATGGAGGCACTCGGCATTCTTGAGCAATGTTGGATGTGGTATATCCAAAGATTTGATAAACTACGAAATACAAATGCTGTTTTTATAGCTATTTATAGCCTTTCCGGACTTTTAAGAGATAATCTAATACTCTACTGTGTCGAAAATATTCAACATCTTACTTTGTCGCTTGTTACGGCTCTGTCAGTGAGTAGCTAGCTGTTTGATGTTCTGTGCGAGGTGTAGACCTGTAGCACAATATATAGGGAGACCTAGGTCAACTATGTCCAAAACTTGGCAAAATCGAACTTAATTGTCATGCAGCATTTAGTGTCATTGGCGTGTTCGCAGCTACTTTTTTGGCCTACACCCTGATAGTGGGCAGATAATCATGAATTTGGTGGAATGGTTCGTGGAAGAAAAACCAGTTCGCAACCATTCTCTTTAAATGTTCAAAATAAATTTAATTTCAGCGACTCCTATAAAAAATTAGTTTAGTTTCAAAGTCGTACTGACAGTGTACATTTTGAGGGTTAATTTAGTGTTATATTCAGAATATATGCAATGCAGTTAAGTTCAAAAAGGAGTTATACAATCTGTTCAAGTAGTTTTTAGCATATCTTAATTTTTTTTGTGAATTTTTTTCTCTCTATTTCTATTAATGATTGTTTTTAATTTTTCATTTTTTTAATTAATATATCTTTAAATTTCATTGTATCTTAGTATATGAATATATTTTTTACTTTGTTTGTATATTTCTTTATATTTGTATATATCGTTCTTTGTAGTTTTCCTAATTTATATTTTACACATATTCATTTTTTATCCTTTTTTGTATCGATTGCTATTTCCCGTGATTTTAACACGTTCTTATTAATTTTTATTTCTACATTATTTCAAACATTTCATTACATATATAATCAATGATTTGTTATTATTTTCTTTCTTTGATGTACTCCCATAGCACTTTCATTTATAAGATTATTATCTTGTTGTGCTATGACTAATAACAAATAAATAAATAAATAAATAAATAAATAAATAAATAAATAATTTTTCAGTTTAGAATTCTTTTTTTATATGTGCAGGTGTCGTCTTAGTAGATGTGAAAAATCGTTTTAACTGCCTTGTTTGGATCAACAATTGTCAAAACAGCCTCAAGCACTTTCGAAAGTAAACTTACGTCTCTTCTTTTAGCTGCTACCGTTATCTGAATAAATGTTAGCTATGCAGTATATTTTCTCCATGATTTTAGGGTATTGTAGTTGATGTTTTATGGTACAAGCCGTTGTATATATTTGGATAAATTTACCTTTCTTGTTGGAATATCGATCCATTAACGAGTTGATGGTTTAACGTAGCAAGCAATCTTGGCACCAGCCTCATTTTCATTAGCTTAAAAAACTGCTCATCGAAACTAATAAAGATTAGCGTAACCTATATAATGAACGTAATAACTACTATGTTCAGGCAAGAATTTTAATTGAGTCAATATTCGTTTAATTGACAATATAATTTTAAGTATTTAGGCATACGCAAATCAGCTTATTCAATAATCATTTGACAGCTAGGAAACAACAACTTTTTTATTTTTTCATAAATTTGACACTAAACAACCGTGACGGAAAAAATTACTCATTTAAGATTTTTTTATCAGAATTTCTTGAATATAACATTATAACACCGCCATTTGTCTTTGCGACTTCTATTAAAAAATACAGCGAATATATTTACTTCTATCTCATATTTTTTAATGAGAAATATATATAATCTGCCCCAACTACTGCTGGAAGTTATTTGCCCTGAGCACAGGTTGTGTATCTTTATTTGCATATTTTGTGATATAAAACCACTGTTTTCGACATTTTTGGTATATCGTTTGTTTTCTGGTATATCGTTTGTTTTCTGACAGATGGATATTCACTCTACTCCAAGCGAGTATTACAGTAAAAATTTCTAATGCTACTTCGTCCCAAAATTTTGAAACATTCAAAATATTTTAAATCGTTAGAAATTAGAGAATGGAATAGGAATAAAAATACAAGAAGTATCGGTAATTTAGTGTTAATATAAATAAACTTACCTTCCACCTCACTCGCCATTTTTATTTGACGTTATTTATATTTGTATTTTCAACAATTGAGTATTTATTGCGCAATATTTACACACTTGAAACAAATTAATAAGAAATTTAAAAATTACAATATCACATTATTGAGTATTAGTAAACTGTGGTGAAAAGACATATTTTACACAAAATAAACAATATTGCTTACTGTCATAGCCACTCAGTCAGTTTCAAATAAAACCAATCAGCATAATTGCAACGCAAATGATGGCCAACTGGTTCTAATTCTTGTAAAAGATGAATTTTAGTTAAAGTACAAATGCCAACTAGTTGAGAATTACAACGAATAGACATTTCCAAGACTTCTTTAAAGTTTCACTATACCGTAACAATTGAACTGAGATTAGTAAAACCATGATCAATAACTCGCGAAGTGTTCTATAAAATTTAAGAATGTTGACGTTAAAGGATTCATGGTGATTGGACGAACCTGGCTGAACAGAAACGCCATCACAATATAACATTTGTTTCTCGCGATAATTTTACTAAGAAAATAAACAAGGCTATAAGATAAAATTATGAACAAGTGATAGAGTTAAGGTAAGTGTTTTACTCCTGACCCAAAATGTTGAATTTTATCTTAATTTTTTAATTATTTACCAACAATTCCAATATGGTATGTTAATAACTTCAAAAAGATTATTTGATAATTGCGATAACTTGTTAAAAGAAGTTATCTGTGTGGGGATGGGATAAAAACAACTAATTAAAAAATTTTAAAATTTTCAAAAATTTTTTATATGCTGTTGCGGTTTAGAATACCTAAAATATACGTTATTAGGTTTTAAAATATACATGTTTATGTAAATACAACTCATACTGGAAAAAACAATTTAACCAGACCCAAAAAAAAAAAATTAAAACTCGGTTACATAGATTTTTTTATGCTTCTGTTTTATTTCTTGTATTGGAATCATGCCTAAGGCAGTCCCATATAAAATGTCATCCTTTCGAGCATAAAAACGTCTGTTAACCGTGTTGGCCTGTTTGTATTTGTTTTTTAGGGTATTTTTATTTAAAAGATGTCTTTGGTAAAGTTTTGAATTCTTATTCTGCTTTATTGTAATACATATAAATTTGGTATTATCCTTACTTTTTTGTTTTTTAATCATTTGTCCCGGCAAATTGTTTATCGAAATTGCCAGTTTATAGACTACAGTTAAGTCGATTTCAAATTTATTAACCGCTTATAAAGGAATTTAATTTATTCTTAAACAGGAAAATAAAATAAATTATGTCCGTTTTATAATAAAATTGCTAGAAATTTATTGGCAGGAAAGAATTTGGTTAATGGAATAAATTTTACAATATTAACAACAACGATTAAAAAGAAACTTTTATAATGGTTGAATGAATGTTTGTTCAGCTGACTGTAACTAAAATTTGTTTCAGAGGGTAAGCCTCATTTTCATTTTTAGACATAACTAGGCAATTAGAATGAGGATGACAAAAGATCAATATAATATTATCGTTATAATAATAATTATACAGCAAAATTTTATAGTTTAAAGCAATTGGCGTTAGAATAAGTCCATATTTTTTGCCACACGTATTTTGTAATTATACTTTATCACAAAAATATTAGTAATAAATAATTATTAGGGGTGAGCTGGAGGAGAAGTGAAGTGCACAAAAAATTAACAAATTTTGATGATTTATTTCATAATTAAAAATTCATTCCCAATAGAAATTCATTACTATGCATAGCGTAAAATGGCAATGAAAGAAGTTCCTTACAGACGCCTTATAGCTTCAGAAATGATTTTCACCGAAATAAAAATAAAAACCATAAAAGGTCATACTTACTGTGCTACAATACATGTGGGAGCAACATTTAATTATAAGAAACTCTTCTAACTATGCTTCCTTATTGCTCATAATATGTTCCCAAACTGGTGTAAAAGTATTCTGGTCGACTGTTAGATCAATTATAAAAATATGTGCTCATGTACATACAAATAAAATAATTCCAGAAAAGCCATCAGTATCCAAACAACGCAAGGAAAAGAGGCTACAATTCAAACGTGCTGAAGTGAGAAAATGTGCGATGAGAATCGTGACAATTACCGATTTAAACTTGATACCCCCGACGGTTACATTTTATTATTTCTTTGATTTAATGAATGAAACAGGGTTTTTGGCAAAACATCAATCTCACAAAGGGGTGTAATGATTTGGGGTGCTGTATCGTAATGCGAAACATCGGAACACCCTTTTTAAGAGTGCTAAACTTTCAGCGGAATCTTAAAAATGTATTAGAATCAGAATTTGCACATCTTATTTTGCCCTTATCATCACAATACATTGGTCACTCTAGTCATGAAGCTACACATTGTTGAAAACGTCTGGGGCTGGATGACAATGAATGTATACGAAAATATAATGGAAAGCATTTATACGACAAAAAATTCATTAACGGAAAGAAAAAGAAAATAAATACTTCTTCAGACTTATTCTAAAGACATCAGGCGTTTATCACAGTGAAATAGAAGATATTTGACATGCGATTAATGAGGCACATTAACCACTTCTTCATCATGGTTGTTAAGATAAGCAATGTCAAAAAGTGAGAGTATGCGTTTTTAATAGTATGTATGAAGTACATTTTAACAAAATAAAGAAATCAGTTTTATTACATCAGACTTTCTTTTTTAAACTCTCTTATCAGAGACAATGATATTTCCGATAGTAGTGAACAGTCTTGATTAAACAACACTATATTTTTCTTAATAAAAGTTGCTTGACTTAAATTGCACTTATCCCATGAACTAATAGTACTACTTTTGTACTTTTGAACTCTTCACCTCCTTATGTGAATTAAATGCAGTAGTTTGAGAATGAATACAATTTGGTGTACTTAATAAGACAGAAGACGAGGGAAAAGGATAGTTGCTCTATTGAATTTCAACCAATACCGTGATAAGCAATAAATATAATATATTTATTTATTTATTTATTTATTGCAATATAATTACAAATTATATTTTAATCATATACGAGCTGAGTAACTTCGACCATGTGCTCGGTGTAGTGTCACAGACCAGAATATCTGATGGAAATCGAACCCACGACCCTCACGCTAATTGCATAGCACACTACCCACTATACTACCAGGGCACTCAAATATTATATAATATTATTAAATATTATTAAAGCGGGGATGTAGCTTATAAACATGTAAACTTGTGGTTCATATTTTAAATTTACTTAAAAAATTCGTTTTTGTGCCCCCGCTGTGTGATGAGTTTCTTTCCGAAGTTGGCGCCGTTCGCCAGCTCCACCGTTCGTGCGACTCAACGATTCTGGATTTCTTTTTATGGGCATATGTTAGGTCTTTGGGTTATGCTGGTAAAATAGTAACTTTTGAGTAATTGGAAGCCGACAACTCTATACGGCATATTTATTGAAAAAAGTAGTAAACAAATTGTCAGCGCAATGTAATTCCAAAGAATGTTTCTGGTTTCATTCTCCTCGAGGCAGATGATGCACTCTGTCCCATTCAGAAGACGTAACTTAGTGAGGCAACGAAAACTCAGATAATTGCTTCCTGACAGAAAGTCTTCAATCTTCCGATGTTCTCCTTTCGGCATTTTCTTCCTTCATCTAAGTTTAAATTAAAAATTTTTATTTTCAGATTCTAAATACATTCCGGTTAGTTAATATGGAACAGAACAACGTGTATTTATTATTAAAAAAGTTTTTTGAAAATTGCAATAATTTTCAAGATGTAATGGGCGATTTAGACCAAAATTCGATAAAGAAAATGCTTTAACAAGTCGTGCCTACAAGCCTGATGGTTGAAAAAATTTGATATTTGATAACAGAAATAGAATCCTTAAACGTAGTGATAGTTAAACCGAGAATAAGCAGCTGTGAGCAGAAGTGGTGAAGTAAATTCAAAACCATCTATTTCTCACCATTCGCTGCAATCAAGCGAACCACATTATTAAAAATTTTGCATTGTGATCTCTATCTAAAATTTTCAAAGATCCAGCTGTCTCAAGAATTAAAAAAGCAAACCATGCATTGCGTCGGCCATACGCTTCATAGACCATCATAAAGAAAATTAGAACTTTTAAAAGAAAATTTCAACGACGACATCCATTTCCAGCTCAATAGCAACGTCAACAAGCAGAACGTCCCAGAACAACTTGGGATGAAGAGAATTCAAGAGTTATCTCAGAGCAACCATTACATCCACAAAAAGTTAAGGTCTGGTGAAGTTGTAAATGGAATTGCGATTACAGTCAATGGAATCGGTACAGATAGTTTTAAACACTATGATGCCGCTTGTTCCACGGCAAAAGAAAGAATTGATCTTTTGGTCACCAAGATCATACCTTTACGTATTTTTGTAATAAACTGAAATAAATATATTCTTAATATCAGAAAAAGTTTTTTTTTATTAAACTAAAGTGAAGCCTCAATTTTGGACACACGCTATAATTGCCAGACTCAACGAATTTTATTATTTTATTGACACATGGCATGAGGTTTTTTGTAGAACACGGCGTATTTTCTTACAGCTGGTACTCATTTTTGACATAGGTTCATAAAACTGTCAAACTCAGTTTATTTGTATTACTTCCAACTTTACTCCATTTCCATTACTCCATTTTCATATATTGAAGTCCTCTGTAATATAACAGTTTCCAAAATATAGGTTTCCTGATACCATTAATATTAATATAAATGAGTAATTTTTTGATTGAAATACTGGATATGTGTTGTAGCCAGGGTTACCGTTGAAAATTTCGAAAAGTGTCATAAAAAGGGTATTTAATGAAAAAAGGGTCAAAAGAGAGTATTTGAAAGTAAAATAGGGTCAAGTTTTTTGTGAACAAAAAATAAGATTTATTTCAGTAATAAAAAACAAAACGAATTATAACAGTTCATTAGATACATTGAACTAAAATAAAAGTAATTCACAGGTACATACATTCAAATATTAGTCCCATTATCAAAAACGTTTGACAATATTTATCACTTTTTAGGAATACTTATTCCATTCTTTCAGCTTCGATTCGAGCAAATTGATAGAGGAAAGCATGGATTCACAAGTTTCTATTTTAAGTTTGTTAGTAAGTTTATTTTTAAATAGTGATAGTTGCTTTGAAAAAAATTTTTCAGCGTAAGCACTACTATGAGGGAAAGTAAATATATACAGTGCTTGACAAAACAATGGAAACTTTTTCAAAAATGTATATAATCGGACGAAAATTTAACATGTTTTTTAAAAATCGGCAAAACATTTGTGGAGCTTATTAATATGCACTGTTATTAACGTTTCTGTATATTAAAATTATGTATAAAAATGAATTATATAATTCAAAAATTAAAAAAGTTTCCAAAGTTTCCATTGTTTTGTCAACATCAAATATGTGAATAGAATTATTTTTTTTTAATTACTGAATTATATAGTATTTTTATATATTTTTTAAAATACAGAAATGTTAATAACAGTGCATATTAATAAAAGGCATTAATATTTTGCCGATTTCTTAAAAAGATTTTTAAATTTTCGTCCGATTGTAACACATAAATAAATTTTTGAACAAGTTTCCATTGTTTTGTCATGCACTGTATATACATATGTAACGAATTCATATACATTTGAATATATATTTTCATCAAATCTGTTTTTGAAATTTCCAATCTCGAACCAAAACTTTTCTGCGTTAATTATTTTAAGTAAATCTTCATACTTTTTGCTGTTTATACTACTTTCTGGCAATTTAAACTCATTGACAAAAGTTTCTGATTCGACAAGATTCAGATACAAGATTCACATACAATTTCAAAATAATTTATATCTGGGTCAAAATATCTCAAAATATTAAGTCTTTTATTCGTCATATCTATTCTTGATATCTATCGTGACACAATTTTTTATAAAAATTCAAAATGTTAGTTTTTATTTCTATAACATCAGATCTTGGATACAAATTAATACATATTTCGGTATCTGCATTATGACCTATATACACTGCGGTTCATCAGGATAGAACCAATATATTTTAAAGTAAAAAACTGTATAAATTGCAAATACAGATTGAATAAAAAAATTTGGTTTTGCAGAAAGATAGTTGATACTGTAAATGATAATTTAAGCACAAAAAATTTTATAAAAATGAATTATAACGGTACTTTTCACTTTCTTTGTAGTCAAGTATAAAATTTTTCATTTATTTTTTGGTTCAACAGAATAGAACCACGTGTATTTTTAACGTAAATCAGTAGGCTGTTGTAATAAAGCTTTATAAAAACCAAATATAATTAAAATCACAGTTTGTGACTGCAGTTATCTAAATCCATATGTGAAGAAAGGGTTCTTTAAATTCGTTGGAAATGGTAAAAATTGATGTTTACCATCCTGAAAATTATTCTTATCGCGAAATCGATAGACAAATAGGACGAAGTCATAATGTGGTAATGAATTACATAAAACATCATGACACATGTAATAAAAATTACAAAGGAGGTACTCAGACAGCTCTAACACCACAGGATAAGCAAAAAATTCTTCGAATTGCCTCAAATTCAGCCCATTCTACCACTAAAATTAAGCATTTAGCAGGAGTTAAAGTAAGTACATCTACTGTTCGTCACGTTATTTTAAGCAGTGAACATTTACAAGTCCGAAAACTAAAGAAAAAACCTCCATTAAATGCAATCCGTCAACCATAGCGCCTTCAGTTTGGCAAAGATCATATGGCATGTGATGTTCAAAGACAATTAAGCGAAAACGATTGGCAAAAGTAATTTTTTCGGATGAAAAAATGTCATTTGGATGGCTATAACTTTTATTTTCACGATATGCGTTAGGACCAAAAATATCTGAGCCGCCATTACAGCAGAGAGGGGGCGTTATGCAATTGAATACCCATGCCATATGATATTTGGCAAACTGAAGGCGCTATTGTTGACGGATTGCATTTAATGGAGGTTTTTTCTTTAGTTTTCGGAATTGTAAATGTTCACTGCTCAAAACAGCGCGACGAACAGTTGATGTACTTGCTTTAACTCCTGCTAAATGCTTAATTTTAGAGGTAGAATGGGCTGAATTTGAGGCAATTCGAAGAATTTTTCGCTTGTCCTGTGGTGTTAGAGCTGTATAAGTACCTTCTTTGTAATTTTTATTATATTTTTCACGATGTTTTATGTAATTCATTACCACATTACGACTTCGTCTAATTTTTCTATTGATTTCGCGATAAGAATAATTTTCAGAATGGTAAAAATCAATTTTTACCATTTCAGACGAATTTCAAGAACTCTTTCTGCCCATATTGATTTAGCTAACTGCAGTCACAAACTGTAATTTTAATTTTATTTGGTTTTTATAAAGCTTTACTACAACCACCCACTGATTTAAGTTAAAAAGTGGTTCTATTCTGTTGAACCAAAAAATAAATGAAAAATTTTATTCTTGACTACAAAGAAAGTGAAAAAGTACCGTCATAATTCATTTTTATAAAATTTTTTGTGCCTAAATTATCATTTACAGTATCAACTATCTTTCTGCAAAACCAAATTTTTTTATTCAATCTGTATTTGCAATTTATACATTTTTTTTACTTTAAAATATGTTGGTTCTATCCTGATGAACCGCAGTGTATGTATATCAAAAGGGGCTTAAGCATATAAAATCTTTTCAAAATCAATATCCTTTACTTCTTTTTCAATTGTACTGAGAACTTTCGTGGGGAATTTTGGAACTTTTATTCATTTTCAAAAAGGGTCAAAGGTGCCCTGGTAGTCTAGTGGGTAGTGTGCTAGACTATTAACCTGAGGGTCGTGGGTTTGATTCCATCAGAGGCTCTGGCCTGTGACACTACACCGAGCATAAGGTCAAGTTACTCCGCTCGTATATATTTAGAATATAATTTGTAATTATATTGTAATTAATAAATAAATAAAAAGGATCAAAAAGTGCCATATATTTCGTTGAAATGATACAATGGGATAAATTAAAAGAAGGATCATAAAAGGTGTCATTGGTATGAAAAAGGGTCAAAAGTGATACTTTAGTGTCACAACGGCAACGCTGCTTGTAGCACGCTTGTTGTAAATTCAGTTTTCTGTATAAGAGGCTAGATCTGCCTTAAATCTGCCTAATAAAACTTAATTTTGAGTTTTAATGACATATAATAATAGTACGGTTTATTTGAAATACCAATGTTAACGACAAATGTGAAAATACTATGAAGTAATCGCAGTAGTCTATTGTCAACAATCCTGATATTTTACAAATTTTCTCAACAAGATCGATGAGCTTCCTACCTTAAGGTTTATAACTGTGAATTTTGTTTAATTAATTAATAATTAAATTAAAAATAACACTTAGAAGAGTTTACCAAAGCTTATAGTTATGGCAATCCTTATAATGTGATACATAAGGTAGCTTTATTTATGGATTTGACTTTCTCAAAAAAGGAGAGAAATAATGTTGAGAAAAAATTCCCTTATAATTGATATATAAGTCCAAACCAATGCCTTTCGTTAGTTTGATATTTTGTGTTGACACTTCAAAAGTTTGGTATTTTTGATTAAAAGTGAATTAATAACGTTTCCAACCATAATAGTAATATTAACTGTTTTTCTAAAATAACGTTAATAATATACAAATTCAATTATGGCTTTTACCAACACTTGTACGCTATTTCAACTACAAGAGGTTTAATTTCATATTTTTTTAATGACAAAATTGAGTATGACGAGCATCACAACCGAAATTTTAAACCAATCTATCAGGTGGACATTGTATGTATCGTTGTGTGCGGAGTAGTGCATAAAATATAAAGCTTTTTTTAATTTTCGTGGACTTATTGGCAACCATTGTTTGTGCTACAGTAAACATTATATTTGGCTCAATGCCAGAAATACTGTTGACGCTGGTATAGTGGTAAAAAAGACTAGATATGAAACGGAAATGGAAATGTTGTTCCAATAACATATCCTTCCTTAAACTACAAAAATCAAATTCTTTTCACTATTGAAAAATATTTGCTCACATTGTTTGCCTTTTTGCCACTACCGTTGTCGTTATTTTATTACTCCAACTACTATTTGCACCTACAGTTAAGTGCAATTGCCGTCTATACTCACGTTTATTTATGGTTTTCGTTATTTGCCTTAATTTTTTGTTTGTTATTCTTTTGGTTTTTTTTGGTAGCCATCGATAGATAGCCAATTGTCTATATTCTGTGTGTCTGAAAGGCCTGTGCAACGGTTCAAGTACATTCTCATACAAAATTTTATTGACAGTTTTACATCTTCACGCAGTAGTTATTGGTAGAACCATTATTTAATTTTAATGGAGTGGCATTGTGCCTGCATTTTATTGTAAATTTTTTGAGTTCTCTAGTCAATTCAATAACGAATCTGCTGGTAATACTGCTAATGGCGAGTTTATTTCATTTTTGGCATTTTGTTAACACCCACAAACGATTCAAGGGTGTACGTTTCTAAAAGAAAAATGTTAAAACAAAATATAAGAAATGGCTTTAATAAAATTAAAGCAAAATTTTGGGCATGTAAGTAGAAATTTCTCTTAAAATATATTTCTCTCAGAATTTTTCAGTAAACTATTAAATCATCAGAATTAAACATAAAGCACCTTCACATAAACACAATTTCGCGTTTATTATTGCAGGTTTCAAGAAACATCTGCACTGACAAATGTTCAAAAAAAGAAAAACAAAAACATACAAACATAAGATCCTTTAGAAAAATATGGTGATAAACAAGCATCCAACAGCACATTAACGAATAAAATAGTGGAATATTCCGGTAAACTAAGATACACTATGTACATACATATTTGTATATGAATGTATTTTTATATGGAATAAAATTGAAAATGTTTCACAACAAATGTAGAGCATTTTAACCCAAAATGGTTTACTAACAGACAGCAAGTGTAGAGGCATGCAAAAAGGAATGTGAAGACAAACTATTCGAAATGGGAATTTTCAGCAGCAGGTGTTTTCGAAACCACACCAAATATTCACTCAACGAAAGGCAGAAGACAGCGACAAATTGATGTTGCAAACAATTTAAATTTCATTATGTTTTTACTGTTTTGTTTTTGTTACGGATCATCTACTTGGGTTTGTACATTGCCTTATATAGTTCTTCACATTTATTTACAAATCAGGCATAGAAAAAGTAACATTATCAACCTTATTGAATACAGGCAGTGAGAATGAAATGAATACAAGAACAAAGCAATTTTGTATGCGCCACACATTCCGCAAAAGAAATTAATTTGTTTCACTACTTGTACACAAAACAGGGTTTATTTTGCAATAGTATACAGGTTGGATACACATACTTACACGCTCAATATTGTAAAGATGACATAGGTATACAATGAACGCCATAGTTTGTTGAGAACAATAAATGTTTTCATTTAAGTTTCAGATACTTTATATTAACGGGAAACTTTATTTAATAGCTATCTTTAAATCTTCTGCCTTTTTTAAGAGTTTTAAGACTTAAAATGATAATAACTGGTGGGCCATATATCGGTTTAAATTCGAGCCATTGGTTATTTCGAGTCTGTCATTTCTTTTTTGTGACAAAATTAACTACACAACGTAATAAATCGATTTACGCTTGATAAACGTTGGGATTTATTGGGTCTACGAGAAACTGCGTGAAGATTTCGATTTTGCTCAATAAAATCATCTTTTCGGATGAACTTAATTTTATCTTCTTGGGTACGTTAATAAGCAAAATTGTTGTACTTGGTGATTAGAAAACCCACACGTGGTCTTACAGAAGCCAATGCACCCATTACGAGTGACTGTTTTTTCTTTGCAAATGGAGAAGGCGCAATCATTACGGTCAATGGAGACACCTATCGCGCCATGATAACCGATTTTTCGTACTCGCTCCTCGTGGTATTAATGTGAACGAAGTTTGGTTTCAACAGGATGGTGCAACTTGCCGCACATCTCATGCCGCAATAGATTTATTGCGTAAAACGTTCGATGACCGTTTAATTAGCCGAAACGGTGATGTTAGTTGGTCGTCAAGAAGCTGCGATTTGACACCGTTGGACTATTTTCTGTGATGCGCCGTTAAGGAAAAGTGTTAAGCCTACAAACCAGACACATTTGAGCATTTGAAGGCCAACATTCGTGATGCCATTGCCGAGATACGACCTCATTAGGGTTGCCAGCCTGGCTGGACTTGGCTCGATTGTCCAGATTTTTTGATGCTTGTCCAGTTTCAACCTAAAATGTAATTTGTCCAGCTAAATTTTTTACAAACCTCTAAAGGTTTGGAATTGGCCAAGTCCGTAAGCTCAAGCATAAAATATAACTGGCAAAAATCGTATTGATTATTTTTAATTATAAATTGTTATTTATTCATTAATAAATAAAGTACAAAGTACAAACTAGTATGATTAAAATCAAACTAGACTGAATTATTTTTTATTGTTTTGTTTAGTTTTTGATTTTTTGTTTGTTTTTGTATTTAATTTTAATTCTTACTTACATATGCATATGTAAACATTTATATTTCGGACTGAACCCAAAAAATTTAAGTTTAGTTAAAAAACTTGTGAAGTCGCCGTAGTCTAGTAGGTAGTGTGCTGGCTTGTTACACGTAAAAGCCAGGGTTCGATTCCCAGGCCAGACATCAAGACAAAATACAAAAAGTATTTCTTCGGCGACTTCCTCTCAGCAGATTTCTGGCAAAAACTCTGAGAGTAAATAAAATTGCCATGAAAAAAGTTTCTCAAAATTCTGTCGTTCGATGTCGACTTTAAACTGTAGGTCCCACAATTAACACACACAATTCGACCTCCGGGTACTGTACTTGTCCTAATTGACAAGTACACGTCCTCTAACCTAACCTAATCAACAAATGTTTAAAGAATGCTATGAATATATTTAATTGTAATAGTAATTTAAAAGAGCTATTGACGAATATGCAAGTCGCCTTGATTATTTTTAATTATAATTTATTATTTAAGTAACTACCTAGTCTAAGTTGTTCAGTTAGTTGAGTCGAAAGTTCATTTGATAAGATGCCATATAAAAAAATATAAGACGACTGTTACAGTATTTAAATTATAACTACCGTAATTTTTGTCCGATTAAATCAAACGAAGTGTCAATTTCTTCCCAAGATAATGTACTTGCAGAATGTCATCACTTATTTTATACTGTTTGATTAAATTTTGCAATTAAGAATAGCTAAACTTGAAAAAATATGAAAATAAATTATATTTTCCAAGTTTACCCCACGTTTATGTATACCGTTTTAAAGACTAATCTATCTTTTAAAAACTTTGGATTTTTAAAATAGGTTCAAACATATTTGGGTAATCAATAATTTTGTGTGAAAAGATCAAAAAAACCGTTTTTGTCAAATGAAACAAGTTTGAAGGGTTCGAGAAAAATAAAAAAGTATTTTTGAGTTCTACCAAAGAATATGGATATAAAGAATGCGCATCATGTAGAAGTAAAATTTCTTATGGCGGGTCGTAACATCACAACCCGCTCTCACCAATTTTTTTTTAATCATTTCTTGGTGAGGGGAGAGGAAGACAGAAGGAAAATGAACACAAACAAAGAGCGTAACAATGTGTTGCTCTCATCGTACGTATGTACATGTGTATGTATTCTTATGTTTTTTGATTTAGTTGTCGATCAGACTGCGACAAGAATACATGTGCTGCGGATGCTTTATCATTTTATTTCAGAATAACACTCGAAGAATATTTTGTGTTAAAAATCTTCTATGTCATTAGCTGGGCGTATTTTATTTTGTCCCATAGTATTTTTTTTAAATGCTTTGGAATGCTTCTTTTAATAAAAAATTGTTTTTTATTCTTTTTATTTTTATTTATAAAAAACATGGCCTAATTTTTAAGCCAAAGATGGATAGCTTTATGTTCTTTTAATAATAAAATCGATGTTTTATTTTATTTTTATTTATCCAAAATTATTAAGCCAAAGATAGACAGCTTTACATATGTATGTTGATGAAATGAAAATAAAAATAGAGTATATTGCTAACACTTTTATATGGCTGTAAATTAATAAATTTTCTCAACTTATCTTCTCTCTCACTCACTAATCCATAACCATAGGCATGTGTTAACCTAGAGGAAAATTGTTAGTAATAATGTCAAGTTTACTTATTAACCCAATGATATGTATATATGATCGGAAAATATAGAAAAATTGTACTGCACTAAAACACTAAGACACCGTATTTAACTTGGCAAGTATTCTTCCAAAAATCGAAATCATTTCTCATTGATATTAGTGAATAATACTGTGATATTTCTTTGGGTGTATCATTGAAGTCTGAAAAAAGCGACATGAACCTTCTTCTGTAAAAACTGACAAGATTTTTACGCTCTTTTTAACGAACATTCTTGATGTTCGTGTCCTATGTGTGTAAAAAGCCGAAGATGTTCTTACCCTGAGGGTCAATGGTGCCAACGTCTGTTTTTAACACCAGAAAAATAAATAAAAAAGTGGTCAAACAACAAAAACGCACGATGAGAACAACGCATTGTTACGCTCTTGGTTTCTGTAACCTTCCCTTCTATCTTTCCCCCCGCGTCATGAAATATTTTTGAAAGATATTCCAAAATATGTTAAAATGCACATTCTTTATACTTTATTTTCTTTGGTTCTACCTAACCTAGTGAACAACTTAGACTATGTAGTTACTCAGGTGTATTTTCACTGTCGCACCGTGTAATTACTTTATTACAAACATTTTTTTTGTATTTAATTTTAATTCTTACATATATATGCATATGCAAATATGTATGTGACGGAATGAACCGAAAACATTTAAGTTTAGTTAAATAAATTTTAAAGAATGCAATGAATTTATTTAATATGTTAATAACAATGGGTATTTTAATAAAAATTATTTACACAAAACCAAAATTAACATTTTCCAGTATTTTTTTATGTCCAGCTTTTTTTGTTTTGTCAAGCTTTTTAAAACCCAATGTCCAGCTTTTTGCGAATCGGAATCTGGCAAACCTAGACCCCATACACTCGAAAAAGTGCACGAAAATTTGTCGGTTCGAATGAGAAAAAAAAATAATTTTTGTTTCAATGCATTTTTTAATTTAAATTTTTAAATTTCCCACACTATGCAAGACAGACATATTGTTTGAAAGAATTTTGTTTTATCATAATATGTTATATGAATTTAGTTTTCATTCATGGCATTTATGTGTTAAATATGATTTCCTGCACATGCCCGCTGCGACTACGAGCTAAGTGAATCATGATTGGATTATACACATACATAATTGGTCATTACAACCCTTCAGTCATGATTAGAACCTATCTTCTCACACCACTTATGTTGCATATGTTATTTTTATCCATAAGTGGCAGGAATACAGTTTAAGGTCGACTCTGGCCGACAGATTTCTTTGAGTAACTTTTCATGGTCCATGCGAGTTTTAGCCAGGAGGAAGTCGTCGAAGAAATATTTTTTACATATTTTGCCAGAAATCTGGGGAGAGACAGTCGTCTAAGGAATATTTTTGTTTAGTTCGATATAGAAAACCTGGAGTTTAAACCGTGGAGTCACGTCTAATAAGCAGCTACATGATTGGATCAGTAAAATTTTTAAATACTTTTTCTATTAAATTTAAGCGTTTGTCGGCATTAAATTGCATGAACCCAGGGGGCAGTAAACAGGGCAATCAATTATTAAACACGATTTACGCAAAGTGCGCTGACTTTTTTCAGTTTAGCTGATTCAGTTAGAATGGTTAGATAGCACTCGCTATTCACCGCAACATTAGATTCTTGCTGATTTCGAAAGAAATTTAATTTGTTAATGCCGCCACCGAGTAAAACCCACCAAATAGACAGTTTCAATGAATGTAATGGTAATCCGATAACGGCCTGAGGATAGCCTTCCTTCTAAATACAGAATTTTTGCCTACTAACATTTAAACAGAGAAGTGCTTCCGCGCTACACATAGTTTCTGGTAAAAGTTTCAAATGAGAGCAATCAGCAAAAATGAAGTGGAAACCATAATCATTTGGATCGTTTGGAACGTAAGCCAAGATCTTTACGTAAAATTTTCAAACTCGTCATTTCTTTTCGAGAATTGCTTTGTAGTAATAAATCGCATTATATTTTTTATTGTGAGTAATCATATAATGTCAGACAAAAAGTTAGACAATCACAAACACCCTGAGTCTCTGGTGGAAATTGAATCCACGGCTTTAGGGCTTGAATTTAAGCACCACCAACCAGACCATACAGGCACCCAAATTTTACAAAATTGACTTTAGAATGAATTTATATACTGTACGAACTTATATAATTTTGTTGAAAAATAACTAGCTTTTGCTTTAGTTTATGTTTTTAAAACATTTACAAATTAAAATTTCATAAATTTAAAGACTGTAAAAATAACTTTCAAAAAATGTAACTCTTAAGGCGCAGTCGCTATTCTTCTCTAAAATATGCAGCTTTGAGTGGACTGAGCATTGTGCATTGTATTTATTAATCTCTTTGGACTTTGAAGACCTTGCTCTAAATTTAAAAAAAATTAATTTTTGCTGGTTTCCCAGTTGTATACAGTATGATTCCTTTATATTTGTTCTCTTCCTCATTATGCCATTGGCAATTATTTCTTTTCCTTGTTTTTATCTTAATTTTGCCTAAAATAAAGAATTTTTAAAAATGTATAAAAACTTTTTATAATTTACGTTGATTAGTCTATAAAAGAAATGCATATTCTTCTGGGAAATTGTTAAGTCCTTCATTTTGTGCTTATTTTCTTTTTCTTGTTGTCTTCCAAAAAAGCATGTAAATGTATGTGTTTTTGTGTAAAATAAGGAATATAGTTTCACAAAAGTACTTATAAACATAAAAATAAAGCAGGGTTTACAGATCATAATAATAGTGTAAATATAAAGACGGCTTCATATTATCCCGTTTCAAATCAAATCTGACATCTGGCCCACGGTGAGGACAACATCAACAATGAATATCATAGAAACGTTAGTTATCGTCACCTTTTACGAAACAATAGAACATAATTGGCAAAAGTCTACACTCAATACATGGTCACGGCCCCAGAAAATGTTGTTTAGAGGCACCGCCACCTTTTGAGAAACCATAGGATATAATTAACAAAAATCTCTGCACATAAATGGTTGCGTTCCCAGAGGCTGTTGTTACCAGGAGATGTCAAATGGCAAGCCTATTCTCCTATTACCTAATACAGTAGAGCTATCAGCTTTCAACAAACTTACAGTGCTTTAAAAATACTTATTTATCACAATTCAAATCGAAGAAATCTTTTAGGGAATTTAGCCAAAGAAGCTTTTACTTCTTCGGCGTCTCTTTGAAACCATGTAATAGATCTGCACGTGCGGTAAGTTATGCATGAAACATTAATGAAACCTCTGTATTGGGAACTATTTTGACGTACATTCAAGGTAAACGGTATAATATCGGTCCTTAATTTTTTTATCACTATCAACATCAGGATATTTGACAAGATATTTGATCTACGACAGACATGATTTTTCTTGTTCATAATTGTTAGAAAATGATTTTGCTAAAATTTCGTTCGATTCATTTCTGGTCTCATACTATTAAACGATATTTCGGATTGGATACAGTAATCGATAAGAAAGATGTATACTGAAATAATCGTTAAGAACTCAGTAATTAATGCATTAATCGTTAAATAAAGCATTGTCGTTAAGAATAATAATAAAAATATGATGTTATTAAAATGAATTGTGATAGAAAACTCTCGTATTAGCTACATTTCTTTAAAGAAAATTGTTTTATAAGATCTTCCAGAAGGGACTTTCGAACTTTAAAAGTTGATAACAACTAGTTCGTTGAGGCCAGATTTTTCAAATTAATTATTTAATCACCCTGGGCAATCATAGACAACAACATGTTTTCGCTAAATAGTTTCTGAAACAGTCGACAAATGCCCCAATTTTCATAGAAAAATAATTTTCTGAACGAATGGGTACAAACAAAATTGTCAAATCAAACTATAGAAGATGCAAGATCTTCCACTGCATCCAGGAAAAATCACTGCTTGGTATGGATTTTGGACTGCCATTAGGCTGGTGAGAATTTTCTGCTTGCGTCGTGTCGTCATCGTCTAACATATCTATGATATCTATGAAAACAACGTTAGGCAAGCCAACACTGTCAATAACAATACAGGTCGATGATTGCCAAGTTCTGAATTGAATGATTTCGACACCAACCACATGTGGTTTCAAGAGATTGGCACTGCAAACCTATACCATCGGAATCGCACCAGGATCATACAATAATATTTTTGATGGGCTCCATTCAGAGAAACCGTTGCGGACGATATTATATTCTTCACATAATGGTGACAGTAGGTCCTTCAAACGAATGAAAAATTTCGATCATATCTTACACATACCTTGTTTTATTTAAATTTAAATGTATAAGCTCTTAATCAAAGACCCGATAAATGTTAAATGATAAAATGTTTTTTATGTTGTTAACAGTATCTGCTATTGCAGTTGTTTATTGTTGTAGTTGTAATGTTTTTCCATCTTGGCACCGAATCTTTTGTTCATAAAACAATTTTTATTTTATTTTTAATAATTTTTCCTGTCGTTGCCTTCTGATTTCTTTTAGAACATCAATGTTAGAACAAGATCCCTTGGGAAATGGATGAAAAGATGACAACTTCTGTTGAATATTTTAAATATTCATGTTTTAATACATAATGTTGTGCATAAAAAGCTTGTATGTGCGATTTTCTCTGAATTTGTTCACAAATTCTACGTTTCAACAAATTCTACAACATTCTTCTGTTCTCTAAAATTATTTCAAGCACTGAGATGACCAGTTGAAGAAGAAAATGCTTGAACATTTAGAAATAAGAACCATAAAATGGGTAAATTTATGTTGACGTCTTTCTTCCAAATGTTTCAGTTTGACAAGCAAGTATAAATATTAAAAAACGCTCAAAAGAACTGTAAACACTTTGTTCAAAAAACCATTCTGAAGAAATATGTTTGAGAAACGGCACAGTGAGTTATTAAAATCAGAAGAAAAATAACACTTGAATTTGATGCATGTCATTTGAGATGCATTTAAAAAATGTGACAATGGAAAACAATTTCAAAAACATAAATTCTAGAACTTACAAAGTCGAGTTTTTATTTTCAAATGCCAACCAAAAAAATATTTTAACAAGAATTTAAAAATTTGTTTTTTAGAATATTTGAATACTTTCCCTTATTTTTTTATTGAATAATTTATCTCAGGTTTGGTTATTAGGAATAATGATGATTATGATTAGGATTAGAAGAGTCATTTTTTGATATTATAGTTGGAAATATATTTGGTTTACGAAATCAACACATTTGACAACTTTCGTTGATTATTTTTACCGTCAATGGTTCCAGCAAAGCGATGCGAGAGATTAATTTCAAGAAATTTTTAAACAATTTGTTCGCCAATATAGTATGTATGCTATATTCTGCTGGGTTGCCTAGGATAATCTAGTGGATTATGTGTTCAGACATGTACTTTTATTGAATTAATATTCGGTTTATTGATAACAACATTTTTAATGTTCAGACACAAAATGTATTTGACAGCTGGTAAACGAAACAGCTGATTGCTTCAACAACATTGCTTTTAATTTATTCGCGAAAATAAGTTAAAAAAAAATTTTGAGAAAAAAGGAAAACAATTTAACATTGGAAAAGGTCTTACTAATGATTAACCGAAACGCCGAGCTGTTGCGGTTAGTAGGGAATATTCCTTACTCCAAAGTGGCTTCTCTCAGAAGCATGAAAAAAAAATTGATAATAATGCATAGCTTGCAGAAAAGGAAGCTTTTGCTTATGGCACTGTTAGAGGAAATTGAAACTCAAAGGTCTTTATTTGTTAACTGCTGAATACGTCGTATTATCAAAATATACCGGTCAGTTAACATATTCTGCATAAACCCAAGGATGAAATTGCGAGAACTGTTATAGATTATCAGTCAATACCTAGAAGGTCAGCCATACTGGAGAAGTCTGGTAGAAACAGAAGCTGCTTTCTTCAGAGCAGGAACTGGATTCCCAGTAATATCTCAGTTCAGGGTATTATAAATTACTTTTCGAAATAAATTAGAAATTATCATCAAACAACATTGATATCGAAAGCGTTAAAAAATTCTTTTTCATATGACATCATTTGGAAATATTTTCTCATCCCTTTCTGCTGACCTTCCATTTTTTGTTTGTCGTTGTAGTGTTTTTGTTTGTTGTTGACATTTGAGTTGTCAAATATCAATAGAATGTGTTCGGAAAATAGTAATATGCTCTCTGAACGTACTTATGACAGTACTGTATTCTAAGTTTTAATCAATATTATAACAATTTATGAATTTATTGAGCAATAATTAATTGACATTTTATATGAAATATTGATATCAATAATGCCGTTTATTGCGATTTTCTCAATATACGTGCATGTCTGAACATAGTATAAGGGTTGTGTGTTCGCTTCCCACCAGAAACTCTGGTCTGTTACGCTACACCGAGCATATGGTCGATGATACTAAGCTCGTTAGGTTAGGTTAGGTTAGAGGACGTGTACTTGTCAATTAAGCAAGTACAGTACCCGGAAGTAGAATTGACCCATTGTACAACGTCCTAGTTTCTCACACCACTTATGTTGTGTGTGTTAATTTTATACATGAGTGCTGGGACCTACAGTTTCAAGTCGACTCCGAACTACAGATTCTTGAGAAACTTTTTCATGGCAATTTTATTTACTCTCAGAGTTTTTTCCAGAAATCTGTTGAGAGGAAGTCGCCGAAGAAATACTTTTTGTATTTTGTTTTGATGTCTGGACTGGGGCTCGACCCTGGCTTTACTAGACGTAATACGCCAACACGCTACCTACTAGAGTACGGCGACTTCTACTTAGCTCGTTAATAATTATTAATTAATAATTAATATTATGTTAATTATTATTAAATTCAATACTAACCGAAAAAAAAAAAATTAAATACACCCAGCTAATGACATAGTGTAGGCTGTAAGTTTCGTTGAGTATAATTCATAAATATTTTTTTATATTTCTTGAACACTCGAAACCTATTTTGTTCGACAAAAACTGTTTTTTGGACTTTACGTACAAATTTGCAGATTACACAAACATTTCTGAACCGATGCACAAAGCGAAATAATAATATTTGCAAAAAACACAAATATTAGCAGACTAGTCGCGAAAACGTGAAATTGACACATTTTGCGGTAAACAATCAAGACCCATCAAAAATTTTGAACTGAAAGTTCATTTGATAAGATGACATATATAAAAAAATATAACAGGACTGTTATAATATCTAAATAATAACTACGGTAATTTTTATCCAATTTTATCAAACGAAGTGTCAATCTCTTCACAAGATGCACTTTCAGAATGTCATCATTTGTTTCATACATTTTAATTAAACTTTGCAAATAAGAATAGGTAAACTCAAAACTCATAACATGTAAGTTTGAACCATATGTTTATGTATACCATTTTAAGGGGTCATCTCCCCTTTTCAAAAGCTTTGGATTTTGAAAATAGGTTCCAAATTTCCCTAAAAGACTCATTTGACATGTATCAACAATAAATTATTGACACTTTAGTTATTACATAAATAAACACGGTTAAATCAGCCACATGCCATTTGATGTGTCACTTATACGAAAATTTTCGCTTCTGCGCTATACTAACGCTCGCTTGTCTCTGAACTTCATCCAACTCCATTTGAGCTGTCTGGCAAGACAGTGATGCCGTAGGCCACTTTTTGTCTGATCCCCAGACTCTCCTTATCCAGAGATATTCCCGAATATTTGCCCTTCATTTTCCGTGATATGGTCTTTCGTGATATTGAGTCGAATATTTTTTTCATTAATGAAGTTTTCTCTTTCTTCTCATTTCTTGTAAATGGTATTATTAACTCTCAATTCCACTTACATTTACCAATGACTTTCACTCTGAACACATCGAAAGATATTGCATCAGGACTATATCAACTGTATATCAAGGCAATGCCAACCTCAGATAGTTTCATTATAAGATCATTCACAATCAAGCTCCATATTACTGGTGAAACTCTCCAAGAGGGCATGATCTGGTTGTACCAATCTTTTTTATTTGATGTGTAATTCCGCAGATTATGTGTATATGACGTCTACGACAGGCTCTGTTTATAACCTCGTGATAAGTGTTACAAATGCCTCTATCTACAATATTCTACAAGAGTAGGCTCAGTAGATATGCGTATAAGCACATTGTCTAGGATAGAGTGGTATATTCCATATCTTACTTCGTTATCCACTTTTAACTTTTTGAAATGTTTTTAACATAAACGACGTGAGTCTAATTAATCTGAATGTTTTTGAGTGTGTAGTATTCATACTTACTAATTTTATAAAAATCCATAACTATAAAAAGCGTTCAAATGGAAATTAAAAACTTTTAGTTAATTGGCCTGTAAAAGTATCAGCGAATATTAATCTCCGTCGGGCAACTAAAAATATAGTTCAGCCTGGACAAAAATTTAAATCAAGTCACCATAAGCAACAAGGTCATTGAAATTTTAGTCTAAGTCACTACAATTTATTGTAGGTATTTTCTATATAATAATATGTTCAGATATGCACTTTTATTGAGTCAATATTCAGTTTATTGAGTACAATATTTTAAGTGTTCAAGCATAACAATATACGCAGTTCAGCTGCTTATTCAATATTCATTTGACAGATGGTGAACAAAACAGCTAATTGTTTCAACAACATTGTTTTTATTTTGTTTTGCCTTTTTTGTCGTTGACAACTCAAATGTTCGGTTAATTGTAATATGCTCACTAAACACACTTATGACAGTGCTGCATTTTAAGTTTTACTCAATATTATAACAATTTACGTATTGATTGCGCAATAATTAATTGAAACTTTATATGAAATATTGAAATATTGATTTGTCTATTTGAACACCCTATAAAGTCGAAACCATAAAATCTTAATTGACAGAGCCCGGCACAAAATTGGTGAGATAAAGACGGAACTGCGACGAAATGACGTCGTGCAGGTGTAGACATTTACTCTATGTCGTTTGTCATTCTTAATTGTAGACTCTCTGCTACATTTAAAAGTAAACATAATTAAGTGCCATACAAAATCTCTGATCAATATTTTCTCTACCCTATATGCGCAAAGCTGTATAACATTTTTTGTGAAACCGTTTCATAATGAAACTATAACAGAAGGAGAAGATAATCAAAGAGAAAAAAATTGTATTTATGAAAAAGTGCTTCATTGAATTTAAAGTAATCACTGCGCTTGAATACAATGAAACATTCAATCGAATTGAAAAAATTGATTCAAAAGCAATTCAAGTGCAAAAATATTGCAGAAAAATTTTTCTTTTCGGGATTTTTGTTCAATTGGAAAAAAATCTTGAAGAACAGATATATAAAAAATCCATTCAATTGTAGAAATTTTTTATGCAACAATCAGTAAGGAATGCGCATTTATATCGTTTACAAAATTGTAGCAATTGAGGTTAAGTTCCCATCTTCGGCTGGCATTATTTAGGCCTTTTTTCATTTATAAGAACAAGCATTATGTGGCATTTTGGCTGAAAACCTGGCCAAAATTAATAGAAGTGTTTTACGAGTTAATGGCTGGAATTTTTTGATAGTGTTAGTGATAATTAGGCCCAAGGATGAACCCAACTGATTTTGGTTCAAATCGGTCAGTGATTTCGCCTAGCCCCCATACAAATTCCCCTTGAAATTGCACTTATTTACACATAATTATGGTAATTATGCAACAATCATGATAAATGCATGCATCAGTTCTTTCTAATAAGAAATCATGGTGTAACGTTTGGTGAAAATCGGATCACATTTGACCGTGGTCCCCATATAAAGTCCCCTTTAGAAATTCACGTGTGCGCTTATAAATGGCTTAAAAACATCGGTATCGTGATGAAATTCGGTATGAACGTGTATTTTGTAAATCTAAATCATATTACCAAATTTTGTTATGGTCGGTCCATAATTGCCCCTTTGTCCAAAATAGGTCCCCTTAAGAGAATATGCTTAGCAATTATAATTGGCTTACAAATTTTATTACCTCGATGAAATTCGACATAAACATGTTTAATATGAATGATCATATTTTATTATGATCGGATCATAAGTGCCCCTAGGTACCACATACGGTCCATTAAGAAAATCTAACATACATCTCATATTGTTATAATAGTCGATATACATATGTAATTAAGTTTTTAAACTTCTATGATAATTAATATTTATTCATATATTTATTTTACATTATTTAATACTTAACTTAAAAATATTTAAAAAGTGAAGCTAACTACAATCGTTAAAATCGTTACCATTTTCATCATCAATGTCAGGAAGAAGTAATTTAATAGTATCTAATGAAAATGCTTTTCTATTCCTTCGCGATTTTTGTGTACTGCAGCTTATAAAAGAGTCACTGCTTAAAAGTAACCTATTCAGGACATCTCGATTGGTATCGCTTCTACTGAATTTCCTCGAATAATCGCGCAAATTTGCGCAAACTTTTTTTGTTCATGAATGTAGAGAGTTCATATTTTCTTGTGGTATATAACAGGTATATAACTACTAATAATAAAAACTACTTTCACCTTTAAAATCCTTATCTTTTTTTTGGGTAGGGTACAAAAAATGTGAAATTTTTATTATTTTTAAAGTTTGAACGAATAATTTTAACATTAATATATGAGATATATATATAAAAAAAACTGGAAGTAGCGGTTACTCTTAGCTTTCCAATAAAAAAAATCAATATAAAACATCTATTCGTTTAGCCACAAAAAAATATCATATAAACCAATTAAAATTTCAAAAAAACACCAAAAACGCATTTAATTTTCTTCACTTTCCTGACTTTGACATCGTCTCAAATCTACGAATCTCAACTTAAAGTCACTATATAATGCAGAATTTTGTTGTCTATCGAACTATCGTACCCAGTTTCTTAAAATTCTTTAAATTAATTTTTGCCTTTTTGGCCAGCTTTTCAGGATAAATGCCACATAGTGCGTCGGTCTGTTAAAAACACATGCTACTGTGCTCGACGTTGACTATGATAGCTTGGTTACTGTCGTCCTACAGATATAAATCGGCGACACCTCCAACCAAAATTCCACACCAAACAGTAACTTTTTCAGGAGTTATTCTAAAAATAACAATTCCATAAAAATTATCAGCAGTTGGCAACTACTCTACAGAAAGATACTATATGAATGAAATATAAAAAATACAGAAAGCGATGTCTTAAAGCCAGTATACTTATATAGGAGAACGTAGGGAATATAGTTGTATATAAAGTGTTAACAATTCTTAAATCAATTATCACCAGAAATAGTATATGAAAATTATATAAAACACATGAACATCGCAGTTGCATTAATGCATTTTTAATGCCTTTTTAAATATTATTTTGACATCTTTAAAATCTTCGACATGGTTGATTGTTGTCTAAATTGTTATTTTTTATTGAACACATATATTTTGGAAAAATACCAAACAAAACGACTCAAAACTTGGCAGCAATAATATCAAGTGTGTCAAATTTGAAGAAGTTATAAAAAATTTCTAATACCACTATAAGTATGTATGTGTGCAGTTCATTTTAATATGAACCACAAATTCTTTTTTAAATTCAATTCAAATAATTTACGTAACTTGCTGTTAAACCGTTATAATAACATTTGTCTCTGGAAGGAATCAAACTTACTGCTATTACACTAACACAGTAATAGCACACTACTTCAAAGACTTAAGGGACACAATAATGAAATGCCACGAAGTCCAGGGGTTCATATCTAACGGGTTAGAATTCGAATTCGAACATTCTTGTTAACATGATCGAAAATTCCATATGAATGAAACTTTTTCTTTCAGATGGGTTTTAAAGCTCTTCACTGCGGCCTTCCATTATCTACCTACATATGTATATGTGAAGCTCTAGAGGATAAAATGCCAATCTACCAATGGAAAAGCATTCGTTGCAACAAGCTGGCGCTTAATTTTTTTATTATCCTAATAAAGTTGAGAATGACCGCGAATAATCGAACAAAAGCATCCAAAAACACTTAGTGAATATGTAATTTGTATCAAGAGAGTCCACCATTAACACTAAGAAAGCCATGAGAATCTCAAAAGGAGGTAACAATTGGTAATACAGTGGGTTAGAGTCATCTCACAGTCACGAATATTCAGGTAAACGGGTAGAAACTAAATATTTAAGACAGAACCCGAAGAGCACGAAGTAAGTCCAAAAGTCGCCTTAAGAATATCTCTGAAATCTATTTTTGCGCAATGTTCACTTGGTATTTTAAGTTGTTTATTCGACTGACCGTAGCCACTTAAACTATAGGGGAGATAACCATTGAAACTCTTGCCACCAAATAGTATAAAGCTGCTTACCCTAATACCACGACTAGTCAAAACAACAGGATCAAGATGAGATTTCACTAAAACCAATTGTCAACAAAAGTTGGCCAAAGGCACGTAGGGTATTGCAGCCAAGGTAGAACAACGCGAAGTGAATTCATCATTTTTGTCAAAAGAGTTGCGTCGGAGAACACAGTAAAGTTTACACTTTTATAGGCACAACCTTTGCTTTGGCAACGCGCAAATAGGTGATAAAATTATTAAACTTATTATTTTAGATTTATATAGAGCGGCAACATATGCTTTTCACAACCATCATGTACGTTAAATTTAACCCAACTGGGGATGTTAATCCGTTCGATATAAGGGTAGTCGTCAATAAACTTATTCCATCTGTTTAAAGTCAAACAGTTGTCCTAATCGATTCTGTGTTTTAAAATTTGTTGCATATGAATTTTAACAATTAATATTGTATATGACAACTATCCTTTAGTCAGAATTACGACCTAGCTTCTCACACTAACCATGTTGAGTGTGTTAATTTTATTCATAAGTTTCGGGACCTACAGTTTAAAGTCGACTAAGCTAACACTCTACCTAATAGACTACAGTCAGTTCATAGCTATTTGAGACAAGACCAAATGTAACTGTACTTAATTCAAAATCTTTATTCGATAGTTGAAGATTCTATTCGATGGGATATCGTTTCTGCTTACAAATATATTATAGCATATATTTGAGCTCTTACATCTTTTAAGCTCATGAGAAACAGTCAAACAGTTTGCGCAACGCCAATGCATTTTAACGCTATGGTGGTTCTCATTACGAAGTAGTAGGCACTATGTGGGCTTATTAGACGTAAGACGGAATATGAAAAAATATATCTTCGGCGACTTCCTCTCAGCAAATTTCTGCCAACAACTCGGAGAGAAAATAAAATTAACATGAATAGTTCCTCAAAAATCTGTCGTTCGGAGTCGATTTTGAACTGTAGGTCCCGCCACTCATGTGCGAAATTAACAGAGTTTGGGGTTCGGGAATTCCCGTCCGGGAAATACGGGAAATTTTAAATTAACGTATTCTTGTACATACATAAGAAAAATAATCAAAATGTTCAAAAAAGTCCTTTAAAAAATGCTACTCTTCAAAAATATCCAAAGGAAGAATTCAATGCACAAGTATATCAATCTTTTAAAGAAAAGTTGGAAAACGCCACTAAAGAGCTAGCTTTATTTGAAGCTAGTACAAAAAGAACCAAAAATTTAGACATACTTTTTAATGTATTGTTAACGCTAAAGCCCACTTCTGTAAAAAGCTAATTAGTTTTTTCGGTAGCTGGTAAATTTTCAACAAATTTACGAAATAGAATGTCTAATGCACTAATAATTTTAATAACTAATTTTTTGAAAACTTAGTTCTTCGAAAATTTTTTATATTTTTATTTTTAAAGAATATTTTTAATTAATTCTTAATAATAACTGATCTCAAAATGTTATCATTAATCTGTTTGTTTTTGTTTATACAGTATGAATTTAAATGTATTGTTTTCTTTTTTGTTAATAAAATAACATTATAATAAAAATCTTAAGCATTTTACTAGTATTGTGATTTTTAAAAGATTTCCCGGGATTCCCGGGAAATCGAATTTTTCATTCCCGTTTCCCGGGAAATGAAAAAGTCCGGGAATACCCAAACTCTAGTGATGTGAGAAGCTAAGCGGTAATACTTACTGAAAGGTTGTAATGGCCAATTATGTATATATGTATAGTTCTCATAACAGATAGACACTTTTTTCGGGTATATTCCCAGCAGGTGTTGTCTCAAAAGTTCTTAATTTTGGGTGTTTAGAAATTGTTATTCCGAGCGTTAGCTTGGGTAGATAAGTGGGTTCTAATAATATAGGCAACCGAAATCATAATTTCTGCTCGTCTTTTGCTTGTCGTGATCAGTGGGTAAAACAAAACAAAGTTCTCTACTTTGAAAGATATGCCATGGTAAACATTTGTAAATTCGGTGTCCCATGTGCTTCAAAGGTTAGTAGGAAAGTTTTAACTCGCCCCTACTTATATAAAATTGTATCAAACGCCTGTCTTTCATCAATGGAAAAATAATTGTATACCTTTAGGACACATCAGTAAGTAATTCCAATACAGCGTTTGCCTTAAATTAGGTTTAATACATGGTTTCAATTAAGAAGAGGAAAATTGCAAAAAAATTATCACACACAACGGTGATATAGAAACGGTGAATAAAACATTAAATACTATGTAAATATAAGAGAAAGAATTTCTTTTAAAACTGAAAACATTTTCTACATTATTATATACTCACAGACTTCCATGTTTCTGTGTGAGTGCACTGGCAACTACCTGTACTTTACCACACTATTCGAAGAATGGATTGGCTACGTGCCATCTTTTTCGCAGCATCCACATACTAGTCCTACATTGCCTACGACATAATTTTGTATAAAGGAGAAACAAATATTAGCTCTTTAGTATTCACAATAATAATAAAAATCTGGTAGGAAATTAACCATAAAATACTTATTTTCATTTTTTTCGCATTTTGCTCAAATTACGACCTGAAAATTCTTACCCCCTTAGGCTATGAATAAAGTAGGTAGATTTTTTGGTTAGAAACTCTAATACATATTTGCATTTTAATGTATGTATATCATATGTACATCCGATTGCCAAATTAGTAGGGACGGTCAATTATTTATAAGAATAAATATTTAGAACAAGTAACTATTCTGCTGCTTTGCATTTTAGGCCCAAATTTTAGACTCCATTGCTATCCTATTCTCCCATTTTGATTGGAACAATGACATATTAGTGCTAACAGTGAACGAATTCGTGCTGCTAATGCGAGGATTAATGCTGTCAATACAATAATATGCATAAAATAGAGGTTTTAAAGACGCGGTGAACGAAATATAAAATGTAAAAATTTTTTAGTGGCACCATTGATAAAGTATACATGGACTGTTTATTTTTATTTAATTTAGTTATGCTTTGCCGCTGCTGCCTTTATTGCAATTAATGCACATGCAGCTTACCTGAGACCGCAATTGCAAAATTGTTGAGTTTGCTGTGTTACGTTTATGGTGTTTATAGCAATGGACTGTAGATCGGGTATAAGAGTGTTATGAATGACATTGGCCTACCATTAGAAGAATATGAATTGCAAATATTGCTCTCATCTGCAAAAGAGTATTTAGGATTACAAGTTAGAGGAAAAAGATCTTTAATGAAAATAAGATATAGAGTCGGATATTGCTGAATTTAACCTGAACTCATTTGATGGGATCCCATCTAAAAGAAAAACATAAACACTTTAAAGCTTTGTTACAGAAATACTTTCAAGTTCAGGCTGTGATCGATCGTTTTTCGGTAGTTTAAAATTATTTGCAAATATTTCAGCTAATAGTGAATGAGTGGAATGGTCATATATAACGTTAAGGGTCGAACTAAAATTATTCCCTTCCTTTTAATGACTGATCAACAGGAGATGGTCGTAAAAAGACTTTTTGCGCTTTAGTACTGCTTCAAACAAAATTTTTGGCAATTTCTGAATACCTCCTCTCTGGACTGGGCTGCAATTTTGCACATCCGATGAAACCAAGATTTGTGTCTTATTTTAACCGATATAATCTTTGTGTGGATGAACACTTTCACTCCTAGACAGATTATCGATACGACAGTATCGATACGTATACGTACCGTTTCCTAGCTGGCGGTGAAACTTCACGAAGTTTAAGATCAAAAAGGAGACAAAAATGATGACACTGACCTGAGATTCCGAGAGGTGCAAGTACATTCACTTCATAGTTTTCAGGGTGTCATGTAAGGAAGAGGTCGTGGGTGTTATTGTGTTGCCCTCCAACAAAAGATACAGATGTGAGTTGGTTCATTCACTAATTGCGCCAGGTGATTACAAGCGGTGAATAGCTCAATATGTTGTCCTTTTGGAGTTGTGTGGCTTGAATGGTGAAGCCAAGAGTAGTTGTGAACATTGAAGTCATCGTCAACAACAATTTCACTGTTTGGGCAACCCTCAAGGATTCTAGATATGGAAAACAGTTAAAATCAGAAATAAAAACCTCTCTTTCGGCGTTTTGACTTTTGTATAGGAATTTTTGTGTAGAATTAAACTCAAAGTCATCATACATGCTTAGTCGTTGCTGGCATTATTACACAACTTCATTGCGTATGGCCCCTATAAAAATTACATTTTATAAACATCACATTTTATTACATTATTTTTCGAACGCCAAAATGTACTCTTTTTATATTAAATGTTCAGCTCATTCAAACCATTCGGCTTGAGTAAACTGCCCAACGATTGTCTCGATTTTAATAATTCAATCTATTTCCTCTATCTTTTATAACAGTTTTAACATTTTTTTGGTCCTCGTTACTGTTATTGCATTTTATAAAATAATTTACATTCTAGAATAAAAAAAAACAATAAAATTATGCCCATATTATTTGTTCAAGCAATCAATTTTAATGTCTGTGGGCATATTAATGTTAATCCAGTATTTAAACACAATTCGAGCATTGCAACCGCTAATATTTTCATAACGCAATTCATTTGCAATTATTTTGTTTCCTACATTTTAATTGCAATGTTTTTCATTTATTTTTTTACATTTTTGAAATAATAAATTATAGCTTTAGAATCAACAACTATAACAACACTCATAAAAAACCAGCAATTTTATAAAAAAAAAGTTATTTATTGTAAACAAATATTGTCACTATGCTTGCATACGTTTGTCTGCTTTTCTTTGCATATAATTAAATGAAATGCATGCATATTGCATATTTATTGCAGACACTATTTACTATTTATTGTATTTTAGTTTGTTTCCTTTTATTTATATTTTAAGTGTTTAAAAGCATTCATGGAATGAAACTTAAATAAAAAAATTTAAGATTTTTTATAAAATAAAGAAAAATTAAATTTTTTCGCAGAATAATAAAAAGAAATTATAACAAAATATTGGTTATATGATAAAATAAAATACCATGCTAATGTAAATATTAAATATTTGAAATAAAATAAAAAAGTTATCCGGAGGGAAAAAAGAAATTTTATAAAAAATAAGATATATGCATACGGTCTTTTCTTAAAAAGCTTGACTACTTAAATGACAATAAAGACAGAAATATTTTTTGAATCAAAATTTTTTGTTACAATTCGACAATCTGCCACGGCAACGGGTAAATGGTCATAGAGTTCATGAATTCCAATCAATATCAAAAACCAATGTTTTAAGATAGCTTCACAAAAAATAATCAACAGGCATTAAATCACACGAGCTAGAGGACCACTAAACAGAACCACTTCTGGAAATAAAGTTGCCACTGAATAGATTTTAAACTAAATCAAGTGTAATGTATGCACTAAGTGTGGAAAGTGGCATATCATCTTGTTAGAACCAAATATCGTTGATGTTAAGCTGATTGATTTTGATTAAAATATTTCAAAATGTTGATGATCCACCATACATTTTTTTTGACATTTTCAACTAACAACAAATTAGCAACGTATCCTGTCGACACAATTAATACGCTCAGGCACATACATTGAATTTCCCATACCACAACAAATCAATTTCCCATACCACATCAAAGCAAATCATTTAGTAGCTGTCACAGTGCATACGTCAAAAGTGATACAACTTTATGAAATAAATCGCGTAAGAACACATGTACATATATCGACTTTGGTGTCTTTTAAAAAAGTATAAGTTCAGAAGTTTAATTTTTTAACACATTGTGCATGATTCACCAAATCAAAACTTGATAAGTCAAAAAAATTTCCACGACTCCATTATACTTAACATCTGATAGTCTGAAACGGAACCCCTTGTATTTCTCGGTAATTTAGATCCCTCAATCAAATTGTTTCCTGTAATTACCGTTTGTGTGAGGTATAGTTTGCTTAACAATAATAAGACTTTCATAACACAAGTTTGTGGTATAGGATTTACTATAATGTAAAGTAACAATAACATGTCTATGAAGTACCAAAACTTTGCGTCTTACGAGGGCTTGCGAGTCTATGTGTACCGAGAACATGTTTTATGGATGTACAACAACAATCGAAAATTCTTACTAAGATGATTAATTTTAATTTTTAATTTTTATGCCCTTTGCATAAACAATAACAATAAATATGACAAAGTAAACAGTCTGATGAATGTTCTTGAAGGCGAACGTTCATGACTTCGCCCTCTCGAAATCTCTATAAATCGTTGTTTCCATTTATTCTTGTAGAGTTTGTAGTTGTATTTTTGTTTACTTGTTTACCATTTTTTTATGCTAGTGTTTGTTGTTAGTTGATAATTTGTAAATAGGTTTGTTTACTGCATTGTTTTGCTTTTGTAGCTTTTGTTTATAATTTTAATGTTACGCGATGCAAAAGCAAAACACCAATATCTTGATTTTTCATTTTCGTAACAATATTAAAAACAGGTTTTCACAGTTTAATTTACTTTATCACAATGTAACCTGGTGACTATTTGCATTAGGTTACCTAGTACTCATGCTAGAGAAGTAACGAGTGATACACCCAAAGTAGGCTTTGGATCTCTGCCAATTAAGGGACAGTTCAAGACGAATGTACCAAAAAGCGGAAAAAGAAAATTATTAAATTGACTCTGGGAATATACGTAGCTTGTTAAAGAATACTTTTAGAAACCTGTACCGTAAAGCTGAGAATAAATGCCTTATTCACTGGACGAATTAAAAAAATACTTCAAAAGCTATGTTGAACAGACCAAAAATTTTATGAGAAGACGTTAAGATGTTAAGTTAGGTAGCCCGCCATTTTTATTCTGAGGAGCAATGTAAACTATGTATCTGCTTTAAGTGCTATTTTTAACATTTTGCAATGGTAAAAGTGTATCAGTTAATATTTTGATGTCGATATGAAAACAATTTTTTAGTTTAATCCAAAAATATTCAATTGTTTTAAAATTTATTATAACATCGTATTGTCATCAAATCTAATATGATGAATTAAATCAACTTTAGTGTGTCTATTCCAACTATTAGTTTTTTCATCATCATCATTTTTTGAATGCTTTCCTTGAAAGAAAAAAAAATTATAAAATTCTGTTGTAAAACATATCAAATATGTTTAAGTTCTTTGTTTTAGTATGGTAATCTAAAGGGAAAATAAATCAATAACTGAGAATATAGCCACATTTCCAGCAAGACATTTCAAATGTAATAAATGAAAAATAAATCTTTCTCAGGGACAATTGTAAGAGTGTAAAGTAAAAAACTTTTACTTGAACAAACTTGAGGCGACCCACAAAAAAAAAAAGAACAGAAGGTATGAAATATAAAAAAACGATTCAAAAGAACACTAGAGAATTGGAAAAATGAAAAAATCAGAAGAAAAAAAGTCAGTCAGAAGAAATTTCCCTTCAATTACATCAAACACCAGGAAATGGAAGCGGATGTGGTGTTTTTGCCATTATGGTTATGGTAATATGAGTGTAATACATTGAAGCTTTGTAAATAAGTAATAAATTTTTCAGTATATTTTTCGCATTACTTATCGGTTTTATTATTTCTTGGTACATTTATTTCTTCACTCTTAGGTATCAACAAAAACTGAGAAGTTATAAAAAATAAAGAAAAAATTATCACAGGCCAGTAATACCCTCAACTGGAATGTGTATTTCCTACATCATGAGGTTACATGGATACAAAACGTAACCTGAAAAAAATATTTTTAATAAGTGACTGGTAAATTAAAAATTCGAGACTTTAAATCAGTATTATTGAATTATATTTTTCTATGGTTTACAGCGCCGTTGAAAACTCACTGGATGTTAGATAATTATGAACTTCACAATCATTAGATTAAAAATAAAATTTTTGGAACATATGTAGCTGGCAAGAAAGCTAAAGATTCTGTGTGAAATGCCACTAAGAATATTAAATATTAGTTAAGTCGAACTTTCAAAAGACACGTATGATAAATTTTACTTAAGTTCGAGGAATAGAATATTTTGAGTGAAGCAAATATTTTGTAAGAATACGAAAGAGCTGTTTCATCAGCACATAGTACCATGTCCTAGATCAACGACAAATATGGCAAAATTGTACCAGATCTAGAGAACCAGTGGTTGCAGAGAAAATTTCATAGAGTCACCATTCAACTTCCACACAGGAAATCTTCAATTTCTCTATAAAAAGTTTTGGTCGGGACAGTTTTATAGTATTTTGTGCAGATAGATTATTGGAAATTCTACCTAAAGCAACGATGTATCAACTCTGAACAGAGTTTAGTGCAATGAACACATTATACGCATCAAGTGCCGCGCCAAAACCTATCAAAAAGAGAATACACGTGTGTTTATGGAAACGATTTTTTAAAGGCAGCACGTAAGCAAACATCGATGCGATTACCGCGCACTTGTATGAATTTCTATTTTTTGCTCGCGGCAATGAGCGGGTTAGCGCTATCAAAGGAATAAGATGCATGAAATGGAGGTTTTAAAAACTAGGTTTTAATAACGAGATATATAAAACCGTGAAAAACATTTTTTTCTTTTTTTTGCGCAAATTGTGTGCTTTTTTATTTATTTGTTTATTATAATTAGCAATAAAACAACAAGATATTCATCTTTTTTGAACGCATTTGCATTGCCTAACTTTTGGATGTAGTTTGGTAGGAATTCCAAAGACTTGTGGTGTTTATAAAAAACTGTCGCTGCGACAAAAGAGTCTTATTCCGTTGTTGAATAACCTTCATGCCCCGGAATAACCTAGCAAACTTAATTCGGCCCAATAAATATTCCGGCTGTCCCATATTAATAATTTTATGGAATAGAAAGAGGCATTTAATTTTCAGAAGATTATCAAATGTCACACTAAATATCTAGTACGCTAAATGAGAAATAGGATCCCGGCGACCTTTAAGAAAGACGTATCTTGCTATATTGTTGTATGCAAAGTTCAGTTTCCGGTTGTCATTACTATCGTAGTTTGCGAAGATTTCACATCCATACAAAAGCACAGGAATTAAATATGTTTTAGCAAGTTACATTCGAATGGCAAAAGGAGTTGAATCTATGACGGCCCATAAATTTCGAAGCATGCTGTAAATTCTGCCGACAACAACATTTACATGGCTAGACTACGATAATCTGTCATTAAAGACAATGCCCAGATTGGTTGCAGACTTGACAAAGTCAATTCGATTTCCCCTGATAGTCAATTCAGGTATGACAAACGAGTCATTTGTTTTTGAAAGCATAATACATTTGGACTTTGAGGGATTGGCCATTTGCCGAAGCCCAACTGATATCCAAATCACGGTTAATGGAGTGTAAACAAGAATCAATATTCTCCTTACGAGTGCTGGTATGCAGCTGCACATCATCAGCATACATATGAACACGGCAGTCAACCAAAACATCTGGTAGATCATTTATGTACATACAGAACAACAGAGGCTCCAGTATTGATCCCTGGGGAACAATTTAAATTGAACCTTTTGACATCTGCCCAACAGATAAGATAAAATTAGACTACCGGCAGAATTAGAAAACTTAAACAGTTTCCGGAGCTTATTCAATAAAACTTTGTGATCAACAGTATCGTAAGCCTTGGTGTGATCAAGAAGAACTAAAAACGCTACACTATTTTCATCTAGCTCCAACCTACGATTCTCAACTACATTTAATAGAGCGGTACTACAACTCCTACCTTTTATTTACTGATAAACAGTCAAGTAATTGTTACTCTCCAGATAACTATTGATTTTTCTAGCTATAATGTATTCCATTACCTTTGGCAAAAAAGGAAGAATAGCAATTGGCCTGAACTCGTTGTTCGTTTTGGGAATGGGGATGATTTGAGCAAGTTTCCATTCATCAGGAAAAGTAGATTTAGTCAGCACTGTATTAAACAAGTGGGTATAATATGGCAAAAGTCAAAGTCAAAGTTTTTAAAAACAAGGGGTCTAAATCATCAGAACGAATTGCATTCGATTTTAACGCTGAAATACATTCCAAGACTTCGAACTGATCAACGCAACGAAAACTCAAAGAGTACTGTGGGGGACATAACAAAGGTCGTCATACAAATTACCGATAGACGTTGGAACCCTAAGATGTACAAACTGGTCATTAAGTTTATTCACGTCTACAACAAAATCATTTTTAGGACATTTTCATCCAATTCATATTTCACGAATCACATTCCATTTAGACCTATTGTCCATCGCATTGGAAAACTTCCTACCAAAATACAATGTTTTCGCAATTTTTATGTGCCTAGTAACCTCAGACCGTGCGGATTTATGAAGAACTTTCAGGTCATCAATCCTGAACCTCTTCCAACGCTTGTAGGCACTATCTCTCTTCTCAATTAGTTCTTTTATTTCAGTAGTAAACCACGGTTGTTGTTTGGGTCTGATGAGCTTGGTTTTAACAGGAACCCATCTGTCATAAAGCTGACGCACATGTTCCTGAATAAACGATAATTGGACATTAGTATTACCCAGTGCATAGAACTGGTCCCAATATATGTTATTCAATTCAGTATTTAAAGTTACATAATCTATATTCCTAAAATCACGATAAGTGATATATTTGTCTACAGCACAAGTTACAGACATATTATAATTCAGGAAGAGAAGATCATTGTTAGAGAAACCGGAAGAAGAAATGAAATTTTAATGACACCATTGATTAAGAAATTAACTTAAACGCGGCAGCATACTGCTTAGCTAAGGCAACAATTGTAAAATTGTTGAGCAGCACTTAGTGCTTTAAATTGGTTTATAACATTACTCTTCGTAACCGATCCAGTACCTTAAAATTTTATAGCCACATTAGGTGCACTTTCTCGACTTAAATTTCTTTGAAGTTCGACAGCATAATTTTTTAAATTTTTGTAATAAGTTTTCACAATAATAATCGGAACAGACACACGAGACAACTGCTAAATATGGTATTACCCACCAATATTAAAAATGGCATTGAATTTAAAGAGTGCAGTCTTACTGAGGCGCCAATTACAGTTTTTGAGTTTTAATTAATAAGTCACATAAATATTTTAGTAATGATTTTCTTTTTTTAATCTTTAAAAAGCCTTGAATAAAAGGTCATAAATTTTCTATTATAAACCATTTGTTTTCATTAGAACTTAATCAAGACCATAATTTTTCAAAGCAACAATCTAGAACGGTTAAATTTTGTTTATCTTTAAATTTTTTTGGTGTCTGTGGTCAAAAGCCTAGTAGAATTATTAGAAAATATTTAATATTTAAATTTTTTTAAATTTCCAAACAATAAAAATTGCATGATTAGCTTTGTGAAATAGTTTTTGAAAACAATGTCACAAAACCTAACATATTCAATTGGATTGAAAATGAAATGCCTGTCAATCAATTCTTTCTATGCTAGCAATTTGAACTTACAAAGAAATTTTTCATTCTTTTTTTTCAATTATCCAGAGAGAAAATGTCACCTTTTATAAATATTTTCTTTGTATATCATACACATACAATAAATACAAACATAGTTTCCTTTTCAATTCATTCAAGTTTCAGTTACAAAAATTCCTTCGTTTCGTAAATACATTTATGCTTTTTCTTTATTCTTTCAATTTGTTTGGTGTACTATTTAAAAAAAAATTTTAGATGTGCGTTGTTTGATGGGGTTTGAAAATTCAAATATAAACCAAAATTATTATTAAAAACCTTTTTTTTCATTTTGAATTTTATATTTGGGGTATTCACACGGTGTGCTATCTAGTCTTATTGTCATAAAATACTAAAGTTTTATGATAGTTTAAAAAAATTGTTGTTGTGCTTCAAAGAAAAAAGTCATAAAATAATAATACCTTTTGTGATGTGTTTATTGTTTTGTCATAACTAAACAGTGTAAATCTAAGTCAAAGGGGAAAAACTCGTCATCGAGCCGGCGATAATTTTTAGAACTTGCCGCCATGTACGTAAAACATGCTATTGATTTCTTAACTTGGAGATTAGTTACATTTTAATAATTTATTTATAAAAGTTATTAAGTTTTATAAAGTTAAATAAAAAAATTTGAAATTGATACATTTGAAATATAAAAGAAAATTTCGTTTTTATACTTTAGCTGATTGGCAGCACCGAACTTATTTAAAATAAGCGCCGTCAGAAATTATTACCGGCTTAGTAATCAACAACAGTTGTTTATGTTTATGTTTTCAAAAATTTTCTTTTGTGCCAAGGGATTCAATAATATTTAATAATTTTGATAAAAATGGATAGTTTAGAAGATTCCCAGGTAAGATTTTATTTCTTTAATTATTTATTTAGTTTATTTAACTAAAAATTATTTGTATTCAAGCCAAAATGTAAACGTATGCGCACCAAGCCCACAAAGAAATGGAATATGGAAGAGGAAAAGTCTCTAGTAGAATATTTGTTGGGAAATCGCGAATTAGAGGTACAGTATGTCAAGAATGAGTTTTCACATTAAAGAACTTTAAAATTTTTGAGATATTTATTAAAAAAAAGTTATTCTTATTTTAAAACAAAAACATTTTTTAATTTATTCATATTAATAATACTATTTACAAAGATTTACAACAAAAAAATTCACTTTGATAAAAAAAATAAGAAACAATCTAATAAAAACGATCATTACTCAAATATTTCACTGTCAAAAAACTCTTTTCACAATATGTATAGTTGTCCCTGTCTTATTTGTAAACATTTGATAATTATCGGTATAGTACCGTTAATTTTGATGTACATCCATTTTTTGTAGTTTCAGAAAGCATGTATACCAATGTACCAAGGCATGTATGCCAATTTTTTGGAGTGCGGTCGTGTTATAAAGAGTTAAAAAATATGCCGGGAAAACCAAACCAAACCAACGATTACCGTACGAAGTAATTCAATTAATTTATTACAATCACTATTTGGGCACAAGTGCTCAGGAGCTGTCAGAGAGGTTTTCAGTATCAATAAGAACCATTTACAATGTGATTAACCGTGCTGAAATAGAGGTAGATTGGAACTGAAACGTGGAGGTGGTCCCACGACTAAAATTAACAATCGCACAGAGCGGTTACTTATAAGAAAAGTCATCCAGGACCCAAAAATTTCAACAAGGACACTTGCGAAGGAGCTTAAAGAAGAATGCGATGTTGATGTTTCCCACGAAACTGTTCGGCAGGTTTTGTTCAAACACAAATATACTTCGCGATCAGCCCGTAAAAAACCATTACTTTACGCAGTAAATAAGCGAAGGCGCTTTTCATTTGCTATGGACAACATTTCGCAACCTGTGACTTACTGGGACGATGTAATATTCTGCGATGAGACCAAAATAATGTTGCACTATAACGATGGCCCAACAAAAGTCTGGCGAAAGCCGTTAACAGCATTAGAAAACAAAAATATAATACCAACTGTGAAATTTAGAAAAATGTCGCCAATGGTTTGGGGTTGCATCTCGAGTAAAGGAGTAGGAGACTTGGCCTTTATAGATACAAAAATGGATGTGCAACAATATTTAGACATTTTGAAGACGAATTTAAAAAGAAGTGCAAGAAAATTCGGCTTCATGCGGGAAAATAAACCAGGATTAAAATTTTATCAAGATAACGACCCCAGTCGCATATAGTGAAAATGTGTCTACTATATAACTGCGGTAAAGTAATAGACACTCCTGCCCAAAGTCCGGATTTAAATCCTATTGAAAATTTGTGGGTTTATTTAAAAAAAGGGTAGCTAAACGTCAACCGAAAAATATGGCAGCTCTAAAAGCTGCAATATTGGAGGAGTGGAAGAATATACCCGATCAGTATGACTTGCAAAAGCTAATCCACTCAATGAAGACACGATTGCAATGTGTGGCAGCAGCAAAGGGTGGTCATACCAAGTATTAAAGCTGAACAATTCTTGTTTATTAATTATATAATGAAGTTAAAATTAGTTTGTGAAAAGAGTTTTTTGACAGTGAAATATTTGAGTATTAACCGTTTTTATTAGATTGTTTCTTATTTTTTTATCAAAGTGAATTTTTTTTTGTTGTAAATCTTTGTAAATAGTATTATTAATATGAATAAATTAAAAAATGTTTTTGTTTTAAAATAAGAATAACTTTTTTTTAATGAAATATCTCAAAAATTCTAAATTTCTTTAATGTGAAAACTCATTCTTGACATACTGTATGTATTATTTTTAAATTATTTAAACAGCAACCTAATGTTATTATTTGTAGAAGCCAAGAGCGCAGGATTACTATAAGCGTTTTTCAGCCGAGACAAAGGTGGACACAGCTATAATAAAGCCAAAGGCTGGGAGGGGTCAACCGGAGCAGGCAGCATGGAAGGCGAAACCATGAAAGGTATTTTTTCAAATAATAATTATGTGTAAATTTTTCTATGAGTTGGATGATATTTTTGGAACCAGGATTGTTCAAAATGTTGTTATTGATGAAAGCCTTTCTTCCGACACTTTAGACTGCACAGATGCTTACATTGAAGGAAGTTTAGATAAGGAAATTGAAAATGTGGCTTCCACGAGTAAAAAGGAATTTACTCAAGAACAGCTTTGTCTGACATTTTGCAAATGCAAACATAAATGTTAAATTTTAAAAAAGAGAGAGCAGAAAAAGAATTAAAATTGAAGGAAAAAGAATTTAGTTTGAAGGAAAGAGAAATAGAGCTGCGTGAAAAGGAAATTAAAAGCAACGAGCTTATAAAAGTTATGGAGCTGGAAATGAAGGAGAGGTTAGCAATGGAGGAGCTAAAGCTAAAGTACAAATAATAAGTTTTATGGTAATATTAATTTCTGTGTATATATGTATATATATTTATATGAAGTACCTTTTTTTGTTTTTTATTATTATTTTTTATATTTATTTTTTGTTTTTTATTTATAAGTTATTTGAATTAAAATGTACATTGAAAAAAATTAAATATTTTGGTTTTGTATGAAATGAAGCAAACTGGTTCGGGTATTACTTATTGGAGGTAAGTTTATTTGTGCTGTAAGTATTTCGCTATTATTTTCATTTTCGTCATTAAATTTTATCAAGATGTTATGCAAAATGCAACAAACCATGATCCAGTTGTTGCATTTTATTTTATTCTCATTTGAGTTCATTCGAAATTTAAGTTATTTTAGGCTATTAAATTTCGCCTTTAAAATACCAAGGCAATTCTCAATGCGAATTCGATATTTAGAAAAGTGTTTATTGTAGAGATCCCTTTGTAATTGGTTCTTTTATATACACTATTGGATCTTCCAGAAAGGAATTCCAAAATTCTTCTTCGAACTAGTTGTCATTTATTGCCAAATCCTCATGAACGACCATAAATAACGACGAAAAAACATTTTCAGCGATGAGACATATTTCCGGATAAATACGTAAGTGAAGAACTTAAGGTGTCGAATTTGTTACGATACCAAACCACATCTCGAAAAACAAAGTGTGTCCATCGGTCCATATTTAGTTGAGAATAACGTTGTCCAACGCATGCCTATCAATGGCGAAATTCTTTTGGTCTGGGCTCGATGATTACCAACGACATGTGATTTCAACAGAGCTACATATGTGCCACACATTTCATGCCACATTGGATACTCTTCACGAGCGATTTTAGGGCATGATCATCGCAAGCGGTCACGTGACATCTCGAACAAAATGAAATATGAAAAAATATTTCTTCGGCGACTTCCTCTCAGCAGATTTCTGGCAAAAACTCTGAGAGTAAATGAATTTGCCACGAAAAGTCTCTCAAAAATTTGTCGTTAGGAGACGACTTTATTTTATAATTTTAAAATATTTTCAAGTCTACTGATGTTTATGACGTTGAGGTTAAATATTATCTTCTGTCCTTACTAACGCTATAACTTCTCACTGCATTGCAGCGATTTCTTTATGCTCCAGAACCACCTGAAGAGGAACCATTGCCTTGATTTCACTCATTTGAATGCAAACTGCATTTTATTTTACAAGTTGCGACATCATTATCAAGCGGATATATGTATGTCGAAATTGCTGGTTGTAAAATTGTTTTGCAACAGAGTCCACATATTTGCTTGATTTTGCTTTCGTGCATGAACTAGCAACTCTGTCATATCATTTGCTTTTCGAGAGAACCTCCGTATCTGCCCTTTTTGTTCGTACAGATTTCTCAGGATACTCTTTCTTTGGACTTAATTCTAATTTGTCAAAATAAAATCAGAGTTAAGCCAAAGTTCGCTTTGCTTCTGAAATGTGCCAAACTTTTGTGGGATTTCTTCCGTCTATTTGAGATATTACAAAAAAAAAAAAAAAATATATATGCATTCTTGAAAGTAAAAAAAAAATAAATAATCATGGAAAATTGGATATTTCGAATGCGCTCTCACCAGAAAACTGTGACAGACATTTGATCCACATTATATTCTACACATAATGGCAACAATAGGTCTTTAAAAAAATTCTATAATATCTAATACCCCATTTACACTACAGCGAAATCTAGTACTTATGAGATTTCGAGCCAAATCTAGTTGATTTTAACTAGATTTCCCATACAAAACAAAATCTACTTATTTAGTAGATTTCGGCAAAATCAAAATTCATGGATGTTAGCTTTAACCTCTTCACGCCGTCGGCCACATATGTGGCTTTTTATAATCATAATTATAAAAATAATAAAAAAACAAAAATTTTATAGTAAGTTACTGACTACCCAATCCACCAACAAGAGAAGTAAACATTTTACCGTTTGTCTGCAGTGAAGATATTATTTCCGATGCATAGATACATAAAAAAGTGAAATCATTCTTCGGGAATCTGTTTTATTGGATTATATCAAGAAATCGTTAATATTTGAAGAAAATAATATCAGATATATTTAATATAATAAGTTTTACCATCTGTTGCGCCATAACAACTAATAAATAATAATCCAAATTAATTAACCTTAATCTTAACATTATAATACTAATATTTAATAATAATAAATAATTGAATTAATATATAATGAATTTAATAAATATAAATAAGTATCACCCTAATATAACGTAATGTTAAGGTTCATGACCATATGAATACAAGGTCGTTAAATTATAAGTAAAGTAAATAAGTAGGCAACGGAGTTGCTGACTAGAATAATACAGTTAGGATTAAGTAAATAGAATAAGTTAGAATTAAAAAAAGATAGAAAAGAATAATAAAACAGTTGATAATTAGAATCCTATTCGTTCGGTTTATTTCAATTCGGCAAAGGTTTGGTCTTCGCGGTCATTATTTCAAGTATCCCAATTAAAGATTAAATTATAATTTGTTTAATTCCTTAAAAACTATTAAGGAGAAACATTTTGTGTAAATAAGTAGGCAACGGAGTTGCTGACTAGAATAATACAGTTAGGATTAAGTAAATAGAATAAGTTAGAATAGATTAGTTGTTATGGCGCAACACCATCACTACCTAAAAAATCTAAAAGGTGGACTAAAGTTAATCCTGGAATTAGACTGGACGGTATAGGTCATTATCCTCAATACAAGGAACTGAAAAATCCCCCAGATGTCACGACAAAAATTGTGTAAGACGAACCCCCTTCATTTGTGAGAAATGTTAAGAATATATATGCCTGATATGCCCGGAATGTATGAAATCATATCACACATAAATTACCATTAACGCTCAGTGGCCACAAATGTGGACGTTATTCCTTTTTTCATTGTTTTTTGTTTTCTGAATTCCTATTTAAATAAAATTAAATAATTTAACAAGAAACCAAAATTTAATCCTTTTTTGTCACCATAACAAATTCGTCCCTGAAGAGGTTAAGCATAACAAATGAAAACTTTGGCGGCTTTTCGATGAACATATCATATGAAATATTAGGAACATCTTGCTCCCAGAATGACCCATGACGAACCTGTATTAAAATGCGGTTTAATATTTATATATTATTACCTATATATATGCTTACGATACTAAATGTCCTATATTTTTCATTTTTGTTTGGTATTAAACTAAATTTGGAAATATTATTTCCTTTTAAATTTCAGTCAGCTGTTTTTGTTATTAAAATGAAATCTTGCTACTGTCAAATAAATCTAGTGTAACCGATCTAGATTTTAAGCAAGATTTGAAATCTAATCTACTAGATTTCGCTGTAGTGTAAATGGGCTATAATACACACCTTCTTTTAGAGAAAATTACATATAGGAAGCGTTTAAAAAAGGATTAACAATGTACAATATTTGTTTGCAATGTGTCATTTTTCTGTTTATTATTCTCAAAAAATTACATCAAATATATTCCGGACACCTCTTGCTTTTTATTAGAAAGTTTTCAGAAACGTATTGCCAGCAAATCACTAACATTTTCTCGTTAGAAATATTAGATCCTGTGCAGTACCAAACAATCAAATAGTAGAGAAAGCAATTGAAGGAAATAATAAAAGAATTTATTGCAATTTAGAGAAGTATAAAAAAATTAGAATAGCAGTTGAAAACAAAGGAATACCAGTTGAAAACAAAAAAAATACTCGAGATAAAAATAAATTTCCTAAAGCTACCATGACATTATTCGTCTAAATAATATTGTTACGAAAATGGAAAATGTATATACTAACGTCCTGCTTTTACGTCGCTTAACATTAAAATTATAAACAAAAACTGCTGTTTACAGCAGTACGATAGTACTGCTTAAAGTTAAAGGACCTTGAACCGATAATTTAAAAAAATATATTAAGGCGGTTCGACCAACTGAACCACCGAATGAAACACAATTTTTTTACTTTAATTTTAATTTATTCGCACAAACAAGTAATAATATCAAATATTTTAAGTATATTAATTATTTAAATCTTAACGAACTGTAGACTCCGACCGCACAACCCAAACTGATCTGTTTGGCGTCAACCAAACATGCTCATCCCATCTCACGATCGCGTTGCACCACCACATGTTTGCTGTAGATGTTGACCCAGCAGAAATAATATTTTCACATACTGCAACCTGATCCGACACAGGTGCATACCTCTAACTATAATTTTGTTTCCCACCGTGTAACTTGATCGGACACAGGTGCACGGTGAAAAACAAGAATAGCTTACTGTGCAGAATTTATTCCACTGGCTGAGCCAACACCACCGTTAACTCCTCCCTCCTCAAATGTCTGCGTCCCGCAGGCCATTATGGACGGTTCAAGCGAGGTACCAACTGTTGGAGGGACTTCTAGTGCTGGCAGGTTGAGACGTCTGGTTATCTTATACCACAGTATCCCCAAGCAAACGCTCATCATAATTATTATACCAATGTGGCCTCCAAGAGACAGATTTGACCTTATTTTCAGGTAGTGGATTCTATCGATATTGTTTAGGCTGATATTGTGGACCTGATCAATGTCCACCAGTAATCTTTCGTTTGTGACACTAGTCAGAACAGGAGGTAATGGCTGGATTGTGGATATGGATGTACTAGAGAATGTTTCATTCCCAAGCAATATCGTTTCATTAAAAAGCTGTATCAGGTAGGTACCGTTCAGCAATTCACTATGATCCCGTGTAGAAATGACTCCTATGAAGTTGGTTAGGAAGACCATATCGGAGGTAATCATCTCGACAATCTGCGCTTTTACTGTCCTATATTGACAATTGGCAGTTCCACCTTTCAGCAGACGCGGTACACAGCTCTCTTCTGGTAACTGGCTAAGGGAGGATTTTCGACATACTGTTATGTTATTTATATATAGACAGGGACTCCTTACTCCAAAAGTTTCATTCTGACTGATCAGGATTTCATTAAATTGCAATTCAATCTGTTTATTGGACTTGATTGCAGGTCTCACTATAAGCCGATGATAAAAGTCCTTTTTCAACTTTGGGATGGAAACAATATATAACAACAAAGTACCATTAGTGTAGATTGTAGGTTCTCCATACTCGATGGCTTCAATCGCATTAGAGTATGGTAAGGTTTCCATTTCCGTAATAATTTCTTCAATTTCGGTTCTATCCAAAAGGTTCGTGTTGACGATCCCACTCTTAGCCATTTGACACGCCCTTACTATGTCGTCGATGGCGTCTTTTAGAACGAGCACCTGATTTATCGTTCCCTGTCCAATTCTCTCGGCCTCATTACCCTTACCAATTTCATTCATTCTAGAAACAAGTTCATTAGTCCTCTGGACAACTTCGTTTGTCGCATTCAGAAGCTGCGTATTGATTTTATATTGCTCATTGTTATTTGTGATTATGGCGTTTTGTGTTTTCAAAACTTCATTCCAGTCGGTGGCATCTGGGTTCCCAGCTACCCACTTCCATGCAGAACCAATCCAATCAATTGATCTTTTCTTTTTGTTACTTATACCTTTAAGCTCAGTCAGTCTCTCTTGCACCTGTGCAAGATAGTAGTTGATGATATCCTTGTTCTGACTAGGTGGTAGATGTTTTTGAACTATCGTTGATACATTATTGGCAATTATGGTGTAGTCCTCCAAATTAATAACATGAATCAATTTCATATTTCCATTTATTGTCCACGCGTTTCCAGCTCTTAGTGTTACAATAGAAGTATCATAACGAAAAATTTGTGCTGCGTGTGGGGTGAGAATGCCCATGTGAGATATAAGAAGTACGGTTAACAGGAAAATCATATTGTCTGTAAAGTGTTAAAATTTATTAAAATTCTGGCAAAGCCATATTTTTTGTAAAATAGTAAAGGTTAGTAAAATTCTGGCAGAGCCATATTTTTTGTAAAATAGTAAAGGTTAGTATAATTCTGGCAGAGCCATTTTTTTTTTTTTTTTTTTTTTTTTTATATATATATATATCATATACTTTTATTTACTCTATAATTTTTCATATTTTTGTTAAAAGATAATTCCTTTTTTAAATTTTTTAATATTATTTCTTCCTCTTTTTTTCATATTTTTCTCTTATTATTTTTTCTTATTATTATTTCTTATTTTTTCCGTATTCCCTTAGTTCTCATGGGACCCATGGGGAGTTGAACCCCAGGATAGATACATGCTTTCCGCTTAAATTTTGAGCCCATTTGTTCAAGGGATATACTTATCTATTATAAATCTTTTCATTTGTTTAATAATTAATTCTACAAATTCAAATTATTATTTTTATTTTAAAAATTTTTTAATTTAAGAAACATTTACGTAGAAGTGAAATTAGTTAAGTTTTAAAAAATTTTTTTGGACTTGCCCCTTTTAGATTTTTAATATGCTCTTTGTGAATCTTTCTTCCACTCCTTGTCAGTACTGTTGCCCTATTATTTCTTTCAACTATTTCCTTTTTATACAGCGCCTTATTCTTTCCCTTAATAGTTTTAATAGCAACATAAATTCTGTCACCCTTCCTATAATTCTTCGGACTTTGCCTTTTTTTATTCAATCTTGCATTTCGGATTGTCATATTTCTCTTCAGTAAGTGTCTAAGATCTCTATTTACTTTCCTCTGTGTGGACAATAGCTTTTCATAACTTATCTCTCCAAACTTATTAAAAAACAAGTCTCGGGGTCTTTTCTTTGTTACCGAATGTATGGTATTATTGTATCTGTCGACACATATCTCAATTAATTCTTTTACCGATAAATCTGGATATTCTGTCCTCAGACACCTATATATTTCGATTATTGTTGAGTGTAATCTCTCAACTTGCCCATTTACCTCACTTCGTTGTGAAGGCGTAAGATATAACTGGATTCCCAATGATTTAATAAAAGTTTCTACCAACGGGCTTAAAAAACTACCTTCATTATCAGTGACCAGTATTTTTGGCACTGTAAAATAATGTAAAATTTTAATCAATTTCTTCCTCACCTGTATTAGCGACCTGTCCTTAATACTAAATAGTTTTGCGAATTTTGTAAACTTATCTATACATGAAATGAACTTTTGACCCTGAATTTCCATAATATCCATATGAAGAATCTCACATGGGTATTTGGGATCGGGAGTTCTTTGGTGATGTATGTGTGGAGGCTTTCTGTCATATTTACATCGATTACAAACATCACAGCTAGCGACATATTTCTTAATGCAAGCATTCATTTGTGGAAAATAGAATTGCTCTAAAATTTGTTCTTTATTTTCCCTAGCATTACGATGTGCTCGTCTGTGTTCAGTTTCAATTATCTGGAATTGACGTTCCTTCGATGTAATATCCGTTACCATTTTTTGCGTAATCCTAATCTTATATCTAGAAAAATGATCAATATAAATCTCTTGTAAGCTGCCAAGCAGTTTTTCGGGTATCTTGATACCATTTAGAATATTTGGTCTAAGTTTCTCTTTTAATATTGAAGTAAGCGCATCTTCATTCCATTCTCTCGCTGATACAAAGTGTCTAGTAAACCCACGGTGTGGTTCCTCAACCGCTACCATGTCCATTCCGATTCCGATTATAATCTGATTCCTAAAGACATTAATTGGAACTTCTACGTGCGGTATTAAGTCAGAGGAGTCCTGTTCGGCACTATGAACTGTTGCTCCTGACGAAAGTCCGTCATCTTCTCGACCCTCAGATGCAGTTAAGGTGTCACCCATATAACTCACATTGCCTTCGGTGGCAGTTATAGTATTTTCCAAATCAACAGGCATTCCTTCACTAGCTGTGTCAGTAGCAGAGTAATATAAATGGTTAGATATGGTTTTTAGTCTTGAGAGAGCGTCAGCCACGTGATTTGATTTACCAGGCCTATAAATCAATTCGTGATTATACTCCTCTATGCGTGCCTTCCACCTTTTTAATTTTGCGTTAAAATTTCTATTACCCAATGCAAAGGTTAAGGGTTGATGATCCGTATAGATTCGGATCTTCCTAGCACCATATAAATAATTTCTAAGATTATCCAAAGCCCACACGATGGCTAACATCTCTTTTTCATTAGTAGCATACCCCTCTTCAGTTTTGTTGAGCGAGCGAGAAATATAAGCTATTGGCTTATCCTTTCCAATTTCACCCTGTGACAGTACAGCACCCAATGCCGTATTAGAGGCATCTGTCGTCAAATTAAATGGCTTTTCGAAATCTGGAAAAGATAAAATCTCCGCTGTCGTTAATAATGATTTTAATGCCTCGAAAGCCTTTAGAGCTTCATCGGTTAAGGTAATTGGAACTTTCCTTGACTGACTAGCTTTCACTTGAGCGTATTCCCCCCTGGTTAAATTTGTGAGAGGTTTCGCAACTTTTGCATAGTCTCGGATAAATCTCCTGTAATATGAAGTCATACCCAAAAAACTTTTTAATTCCTTCAGGTTTGTGGGTGGTAACAGGTTCTCTATAGATTTGACTTTGGTGGGGTCTGGTTTGATTCCCTCTGAACCAACGATGTATCCAAGAAATTCTACCTCGGTTTTCATAAAATGCGTCTTATCGAGATTGACTTTTAAATTGGCCTCACGAAGCCTAGCGAATATTGTGTCCACATTCTTTAAATGATCTTCGACATTTTTTCCAATTACAGTGATATCATCAATGTAGACAAAACAAATTTTTCCTATGTACTCGCGAAGGACATCATCTATCATTCTCTGAAATATAGCCGGAGCATTTTTTAAACCGAAAGGAAGTCTTAAATATTCAAATTTACCATTTGCCGTCGAAAATGCCGTTTTCGGAATATCTTTTGGATTCATGGCTATTTGATGGAAACCTGACGTGAGATCAATTGTCGTAAAATATTTGGCATTCCCTAAGCTAGCAAGAGTCGATGTAATATCTGGAATTGGATAAGTATCTGAAATAGTTACAGAATTCAGGCGCTTGAAATCAACAACCATTCTGTATTGTTTTTCACCACTGGGTTTAGGTTTCTTGGGCACTACCCAAATTGGAGAATTATATGGGCTTTTCGAAGGTCGTATAATTCCTTCTGAGTGCAGCTCTCCTATTTGCCTCTCTACTTCTTCCCTCATGCAGACTGGATAAGGATAACTTTTTGTGTAAATCGGTTCCTCCGTACTAGTTCTAATTTCTGCCTGGACATTCGTTGATGCTAGTTCACTACCATCTAATGGTCCGAACAAGGATTTATATTTATCTATTAGCTTATCTAACCTAATCCTAATATCATCAGGGAATTCGTCATCAATAACATAGTTTATTTCAACAGAAACTTTTTCTTTAAGAGGAATGTGAATATTGTTTTCCAAAATAAGGATATTTTCTCTACGATCGACTATAGCACCTAGTTGCTTAAGGGTATCATCACCAATTATACCATCAAAAGTTTTAAGTCCAGGCAATATATAGAAAGATATTGGTAGATCCATTCCTGCAAACTTAAAGAACAGACCTTCCACTTTTTCATTAATTAAGATATCTCCTCCCGCTGATCGAACCAGTGGCCACAAATGTGGACGTTATTCCTTTTTTCATTGTTTTTTGTTTTCTGAATTCCTATTTAAATAAAATTAAATAATTTAACAAGAAACCAAAATTTAATCCTTTTTTGTCACCATAACAAATTCGTCCCTGAAGAGGTTAAGCATAACAAATGAAAACTTTGGCGGCTTTTCGATGAACATATCATATGAAATATTAGGAACATCTTGCTCCCAGAATGACCCATGACGAACCTGTATTAAAATGCGGTTTAATATTTATATATTATTACCTATATATATGCTTACGATACTAAATGTCCTATATTTTTCATTTTTGTTTGGTATTAAACTAAATTTGGAAATATTATTTCCTTTTAAATTTCAGTCAGCTGTTTTTGTTATTAAAATGAAATCTTGCTACTGTCAAATAAATCTAGTGTAACCGATCTAGATTTTAAGCAAGATTTGAAATCTAATCTACTAGATTTCGCTGTAGTGTAAATGGGCTATAATACACACCTTCTTTTAGAGAAAATTACATATAGGAAGCGTTTAAAAAAGGATTAACAATGTACAATATTTGTTTGCAATGTGTCATTTTTCTGTTTATTATTCTCAAAAAATTACATCAAATATATTCCGGACACCTCTTGCTTTTTATTAGAAAGTTTTCAGAAACGTATTGCCAGCAAATCACTAACATTTTCTCGTTAGAAATATTAGATCCTGTGCAGTACCAAACAATCAAATAGTAGAGAAAGCAATTGAAGGAAATAATAAAAGAATTTATTGCAATTTAGAGAAGTATAAAAAAATTAGAATAGCAGTTGAAAACAAAGGAATACCAGTTGAAAACAAAAAAAAAATACTCGAGATAAAAATAAATTTCCTAAAGCTACCATGACATTATTCGTCTAAATAATATTGTTACGAAAATGGAAAATGTATATACTAACGTTCTGCTTTTACGTCGCTTAACATTAAAATTATAAACAAAAACTGCTGTTTACAGCAGTACGATAGTACTGCTTAAAGTTAAAGGACCTTGAACCGATAATTTAAAAAAATATATTAAGGCGGTTCGACCAACTGAACCACCGAATGAAACACAATTTTTTTACTTTAATTTTAATTTATTCGCACAAACAAGTAATAATATCAAATATTTTAAGTATATTAATTATTTAAATCTTAACGAACTGTAGACTCCGACCGCACAACCCAAACTGATCTGTTTGGCGTCAACTAAACATGCTCATCCCATCTCACGATCGCGTTGCACCACCACATGTTTGCTGTAGATGTTGACCCAGCAGAAATAATATTTTCACATACTGCAACCTGATCCGACACAGGTGCATACCTCTAACTATAATTTTGTTTCCCACCGTGTAACTTGATCGGACACAGGTGCACGGTGAAAAACAAGAATAGCTTACTGTGCAGAATTTATTCCACTGGCTGAGCCAACACCACCGTTAACTCCTCCCTCCTCAAATGTCTGCGTCCCGCAGGCCATTATGGACGGTTCAAGCGAGGTACCAACTGTTGGAGGGACTTCTAGTGCTGGCAGGTTGAGAGGTCTGGTTATCTTATACCACAGTATCCCCAAGCAAACGCTCATCATAATTATTATACCAATGTGGCCTCCAAGAGACAGATTTGACCTTATTTTCAGGTAGTGGATTCTATCGATATTGTTTAGGCTGATATTGTGGACCTGATCAATGTCCACCAGTAATCTTTCGTTTGTGACACTAGTCAGAACAGGAGGTAATGGCTGGATTGTGGATATGGATGTACTAGAGAATGTTTCATTCCCAAGCAATATCGTTTCATTAAAAAGCTGTATCAGGTAGGTACCGTTCAGCAATTCACTATGATCCCGTGTAGAAATGACTCCTATGAAGTTGGTTAGGAAGACCATATCGGAGGTAATCATCTCGACAATCTGCGCTTTTACTGTCCTATATTGACAATTGGCAGTTCCACCTTTCAGCAGACGCGGTACACAGCTCTCTTCTGGTAAGTGGCTAAGGGAGGATTTTCGACATACTGTTATGTTATTTATATATAGACAGGGACTCCTTACTCCAAAAGTTTCATTCTGACTGATCAGGATTTCATTAAATTGCAATTCAATCTGTTTATTGGACTTGATTGCAGGTCTCACTATAAGCCGATGATAAAAGTCCTTTTTCAACTTTGGGATGGAAACAATATATAACAACAAAGTACCATTAGTGTAGATTGTAGGTTCTCCATACTCGATGGCTTCAATCGCATTAGAGTATGGTAAGGTTTCCATTTCCGTAATAATTTCTTCAATTTCGGTTCTATCCAAAAGGTTCGTGTTGACGATCCCACTCTTAGCCATTTGACACGCCCTTACTATGTCGTCGATGGCGTCTTTTAGAACGAGCACCTGATTTATCGTTCCCTGTCCAATTCTCTCGGCCTCATTACCCTTACCAATTTCATTCATTCTAGAAACAAGTTCATTAGTCCTCTGGACAACTTCGTTTGTCGCATTCAGAAGCTGCGTATTGATTTTATATTGCTCATTGTTATTTGTGATTATGGCGTTTTGTGTTTTCAAAACTTCATTCCAGTCGGTGGCATCTGGGTTCCCAGCTACCCACTTCCATGCAGAACCAATCCAATCAATTGATCTTTTCTTTTTGTTACTTATACCTTTAAGCTCAGTCAGTCTCTCTTGCACCTGTGCAAGATAGTAGTTGATGATATCCTTGTTCTGACTAGGTGGTAGATGTTTTTGAACTATCGTTGATACATTATTGGCAATTATGGTGTAGTCCTCCAAATTAATAACATGAATCAATTTCATATTTCCATTTATTGTCCACGCGTTTCCAGCTCTTAGTGTTACAATAGAAGTATCATAACGAAAAATTTGTGCTGCGTGTGGGGTGAGAATGCCCATGTGAGATATAAGAAGTACGGTTAACAGGAAAATCATATTGTCTGTAAAGTGTTAAAATTTATTAAAATTCTGGCAAAGCCATATTTTTTGTAAAATAGTAAAGGTTAGTAAAATTCTGGCAGAGCCATATTTTTTGTAAAATAGTAAAGGTTAGTATAATTCTGGCAGAGCCATTTTTTTTTTTTTTTTTTTTTTTTTTTTTTTTTTTTTTATATATATATATATCATATACTTTTATTTACTCTATAATTTTTCATATTTTTGTTAAAAGATAATTCCTTTTTTAAATTTTTTAATATTATTTCTTCCTCTTTTTTTCATATTTTTCTCTTATTATTTTTTCTTATTATTATTTCTTATTTTTTCCGTATTCCCTTAGTTCTCATGGGACCCATGGGGAGTTGAACCCCAGCATAGATACATGCTTTCCGCTTAAATTTTGAGCCCATTTGTTCAAGGGATATACTTATCTATTATAAATCTTTTCATTTGTTTAATAATTAATTCTACAAATTCAAATTATTATTTTTATTTTAAAAATTTTTTAATTTAAGAAACATTTACGTAGAAGTGAAATTAGTTAAGTTTTAAAAAATTTTTTTGGACTTGCCCCTTTTAGATTTTTAATATGCTCTTTGTGAATCTTTCTTCCACTCCTTGTCAGTACTGTTGCCCTATTATTTCTCTCAACTATTTCCTTTTTATACAGCGCCTTATTCTTTCCCTTAATAGTTTTAATAGCAACATAAATTCTGTCACCCTTCCTATAATTCTTCGGACTTTGCCTTTTTTTATTCAATCTTGCATTTCGGATTGTCATATTTCTCTTCAGTAAGTGTCTAAGATCTCTATTTACTTTCCTCTGTGTGGACAATAGCTTTTCATAACTTATCTCTCCAAACTTATTAAAAAACAAGTCTCGGGGTCTTTTCTTTGTTACCGAATGTATGGTATTATTGTATCTGTCGACACATATCTCAATTAATTCTTTTACCGATAAATCTGGATATTCTGTCCTCAGACACCTATATATTTCGATTATTGTTGAGTGTAATCTCTCAACTTGCCCATTTACCTCACTTCGTTGTGAAGGCGTAAGATATAACTGAATTCCCAATGATTTAATAAAAGTTTCTACCAACGGGCTTAAAAAACTACCTTCATTATCAGTGACCAGTATTTTTGGCACTGTAAAATAATGTAAAATTTTAATCAATTTCTTCCTCACCTGTATTAGCGACCTATCCTTAATACTAAATAGTTTTGCGAATTTTGTAAACTTATCTATACATGAAATGAACTTTTGCCCCTGAATTTCCATAATATCCATATGAAGAATCTCACATGGGTATTTGGGATCGGGAGTTCTTTGGTGATGTATGTGTGGAGGCTTTCTGTCATATTTACATCGATTACAAACATCACAGCTAGCGACATATTTCTTAATGCAAGCATTCATTTGTGGAAAATAGAATTGCTCTAAAATTTGTTCTTTATTTTCCCTAGCATTACGATGTGCTCGTCTGTGTTCAGTTTCAATTATCTGGAATTGACGTTCCTTCGATGTAATATCCGTTACCATTTTTTGCGTAATCCTAATCTTATATCTAGAAAAATGATCAATATAAATCTCTTGTAAGCTGCCAAGCAGTTTTTCGGGTATCTTGATACCATTTAGAATATTTGGTCTAAGTTTCTCTTTTAATATTGAAGTAAGCGCATCTTCATTCCATTCTCTCGCTGATACAAAGTGTCTAGTAAACCCACGGTGTGGTTCCTCAACCGCTACCATGTCCATTCCGATTCCGATTATAATCTGATTCCTAAAGACATTAATTGGAACTTCTACGTGCGGTATTAAGTCAGAGGAGTCCTGTTCGGCACTATGAACTGTTGCTCCTGACGAAAGTCCGTCATCTTCTCGACCCTCAGATGCAGTTAAGGTGTCACCCATATAACTCACATTGCCTTCGGTGGCAGTTATAGTATTTTCCAAATCAACAGGCATTCCTTCACTAGCTGTGTCAGTAGCAGAGTAATATAAATGGTTAGATATGGTTTTTAGTCTTGAGAGAGCGTCAGCCACGTGATTTGATTTACCAGGCCTATAAATCAATTCGTGATTATACTCCTCTATGCGTGCCTTCCACCTTTTTAATTTTGCGTTAAAATTTCTATTACCCAATGCAAAGGTTAAGGGTTGATGATCCGTATAGATTCGGATCTTCCTAGCACCATATAAATAATTTCTAAGATTATCCAAAGCCCACACGATGGCTAACATCTCTTTTTCATTAGTAGCATACCCCTCTTCAGTTTTGTTGAGCGAGCGAGAAATATAAGCTATTGGCTTATCCTTTCCAATTTCACCCTGTGACAGTACAGCACCCAATGCCGTATTAGAGGCATCTGTCGTCAAATTAAATGGCTTTTCGAAATCTGGAAAAGATAAAATCTCCGCTGTCGTTAATAATGATTTTAATGCCTCGAAAGCCTTTAGAGCTTCATCGGTTAAGGTAATTGGAACTTTCCTTGACTGACTAGCTTTCACTTGAGCGTATTCCCCCCTGGTTAAATTTGTGAGAGGTTTCGCAACTTTTGCATAGTCTCGGATAAATCTCCTGTAATATGAAGTCATACCCAAAAAACTTTTTAATTCCTTCAGGTTTGTGGGTGGTAACAGGTTCTCTATTGATTTGACTTTGGTGGGGTCTGGTTTGATTCCCTCTGAACCAACGATGTATCCAAGAAATTCTACCTCGGTTTTCATAAAATGCGTCTTATCGAGATTGACTTTTAAATTGGCCTCACGAAGCCTAGCGAATATTGTGTCCACATTCTTTAAATGATCTTCGACATTTTTTCCAATTACAGTGATATCATCAATGTAGACAAAACAAATTTTTCCTATGTACTCGCGAAGGACATCATCTATCATTCTCTGAAATATAGCCGGAGCATTTTTTAAACCGAAAGGAAGTCTTAAATATTCAAATTTACCATTTGCCGTCGAAAATGCCGTTTTCGGAATATCTTTTGGATTCATGGCTATTTGATGGAAACCTGACGTGAGATCAATTGTCGTAAAATATTTGGCATTCCCTAAGCTAGCAAGAGTCGATGTAATATCTGGAATTGGATAAGTATCTGAAATAGTTACAGAATTCAGGCGCTTGAAATCAACAACCATTCTGTATTGTTTTTCACCACTGGGTTTAGGTTTCTTGGGCACTACCCAAATTGGAGAATTATATGGGCTTTTCGAAGGTCGTATAATTCCTTCTGAGTGCAGCTCTCCTATTTGCCTCTCTACTTCTTCCCTCATGCAGACTGGCTAAGGATAACTTTTTGTGTAAATCGGTTCCTCCGTACTAGTTCTAATTTCTGCCTGGACATTCGTTGATGCTAGTTCACTACCATCTAATGGTCCGAACAAGGATTTATATTTATCTAACCTAATCCTAATATCATCAGGGAATTCGTCATCAATAACATAGTTTATTTCAACAGAAACTTTTTCTTTAAGAGGAATGTGAATATTGTTTTCCAAAATAAGGATATTTTCTCTACGATCGACTATAGCACCTGGTTGCTTAAGGGTATCATCACCAATTATACCATCAAAAGTTTTAAGTCCAGGCAATATATAGAAAGATATTGGTAGATCCATTCCTGCAAACTTAAAGAACAGACCTTCCACTTTTTCATTAATTAAGATATCTCCTCCCGCTGATCGAACCAGTGGCCACAAATGTGGACGTTATTCCTTTTTTCATTGTTTTTTGTTTTCTGAATTCCTATTTAAATAAAATTAAATAATTTAACAAGAAACCAAAATTTAATCCTTTTTTGTCACCATAACAAATTCGTCCCTGAAGAGGTTAAGCATAACAAATGAAAACTTTGGCGGCTTTTCGATGAACATATCATATGAAATATTAGGAACATCTTGCTCCCAGAATGACCCATGACGAACCTATATTAAAATGCGGTTTAATATTTATATATTATTACCTATATATATGCTTACGATACTAAATGTCCTATATTTTTCATTTTTGTTTGGTATTAAACTAAATTTGGAAATATTATTTCCTTTTAAATTTCAGTCAGCTGTTTTTGTTATTAAAATGAAATCTTGCTACTGTCAAATAAATCTAGTGTAACCGATCTAGATTTTAAGCAAGATTTGAAATCTAATCTACTAGATTTCGCTGTAGTGTAAATGGGCTATAATACACACCTTCTTTTAGAGAAAATTACATATAGGAAGCGTTTAAAAAAGGATTAACAATGTACAATATTTGTTTGCAATGTGTCATTTTTCTGTTTATTATTCTCAAAAAATTACATCAAATATATTCCGGACACCTCTTGCTTTTTATTAGAAAGTTTTCAGAAACGTATTGCCAGCAAATCACTAACATTTTCTCGTTAGAAATATTAGATCCTGTGCAGTACCAAACAATCAAATAGTAGAGAAAGCAATTGAAGGAAATAATAAAAGAATTTATTGCAATTTAGAGAAGTATAAAAAAATTAGAATAGCAGTTGAAAACAAAGGAATACCAGTTGAAAACAAAAAAAAATACTCGAGATAAAAATAAATTTCCTAAAGCTACCATGACATTATTCGTCTAAATAATATTGTTACGAAAATGGAAAATGTATATACTAACGTTCTGCTTTTACGTCGCTTAACATTAAAATTATAAACAAAAACTGCTGTTTACAGCAGTACGATAGTACTGCTTAAAGTTAAAGGACCTTGAACCGATAATTTAAAAAAATATATTAAGGCGGTTCGACCAACTGAACCACCGAATGAAACACAATTTTTTTACTTTAATTTTAATTTATTCGCACAAACAAGTAATAATATCAAATATTTTAAGTATATTAATTATTTAAATCTTAACGAACTGTAGACTCCGACCGCACAACCCAAACTGATCTGTTTGGCGTCAACCAAACATGCTCATCCCATCTCACGATCGCGTTGCACCACCACATGTTTGCTGTAGATGTTGACCCAGCAGAAATAATATTTTCACATACTGCAACCTGATCCGACACAGGTGCATACCTCTAACTATAATTTTGTTTCCCACCGTGTAACTTGATCGGACACAGGTGCACGGTGAAAAACAAGAATAGCTTACTGTGCAGAATTTATTCCACTGGCTGAGCCAACACCACCGTTAACTCCTCCCTCCTCAAATGTCTGCGTCCCGCAGGCCATTATGGACGGTTCAAGCGAGGTACCAACTGTTGGAGGGACTTCTAGTGCTGGCAGGTTGAGACGTCTGGTTATCTTATACCACAGTATCCCCAAGCAAACGCTCATCATAATTATTATACCAATGTGGCCTCCAAGAGACAGATTTGACCTTATTTTCAGGTAGTGGATTCTATCGATATTGTTTAGGCTGATATTGTGGACCTGATCAATGTCCACCAGTAATCTTTCGTTTGTGACACTAGTCAGAACAGGAGGTAATGGCTGGATTGTGGATATGGATGTACTAGAGAATGTTTCATTCCCAAGCAATATCGTTTCATTAAAAAGCTGTATCAGGTAGGTACCGTTCAGCAATTCACTATGATCCCGTGTAGAAATGACTCCTATGAAGTTGGTTAGGAAGACCATATCGGAGGTAATCATCTCGACAATCTGCGCTTTTACTGTCCTATATTGACAATTGGCAGTTCCACCTTTCAGCAGACGCGGTACACAGCTCTCTTCTGGTAACTGGCTAAGGGAGGATTTTCGACATACTGTTATGTTATTTATATATAGACAGGGACTCCTTACTCCAAAAGTTTCATTCTGACTGATCAGGATTTCATTAAATTGCAATTCAATCTGTTTATTGGACTTGATTGCAGGTCTCACTATAAGCCGATGATAAAAGTCCTTTTTCAACTTTGGGATGGAAACAATATATAACAACAAAGTACCATTAGTGTAGATTGTAGGTTCTCCATACTCGATGGCTTCAATCGCATTAGAGTATGGTAAGGTTTCCATTTCCGTAATAATTTCTTCAATTTCGGTTCTATCCAAAAGGTTCGTGTTGACGATCCCACTCTTACCCATTTGACACGCCCTTACTATGTCGTCGATGGCGTCTTTCAGAACGAGCACCTGATTTATCGTTCCCTGTCCAATTCTCTCGGCCTCATTACCCTTACCAATTTCATTCATTCTAGAAACAAGTTCATTAGTCCTCTGGACAACTTCGTTTGTCGCATTCAGAAGCTGCGTATTGATTTTATATTGCTCATTGTTATTTGTGATTATGGCGTTTTGTGTTTTCAAAACTTCATTCCAGTCGGTGGCATCTGGGTTCCCAGCTACCCACTTCCATGCAGAACCAATCCAATCAATTGATCTTTTCTTTTTGTTACTTATACCTTTAAGCTCAGTCAGTCTCTCTTGCACCTGTGCAAGATAGTAGTTGATGATATCCTTGTTCTGACTAGGTGGTAGATGTTTTTGAACTATCGTTGATACATTATTGGCAATTATGGTGTAGTCCTCCAAATTAATAACATGAATCAATTTCATATTTCCATTTATTGTCCACGCGTTTCCAGCTCTTAGTGTTACAATAGAAGTATCATAACGAAAAATTTGTGCTGCGTGTGGGGTGAGAATGCCCATGTGAGATATAAGAAGTACGGTTAACAGGAAAATCATATTGTCTGTAAAGTGTTAAAATTTATTAAAATTCTGGCAAAGCCATATTTTTTGTAAAATAGTAAAGGTTAGTAAAATTCTGGCAGAGCCATATTTTTTGTAAAATAGTAAAGGTTAGTATAAATCTGGCAGAGCCATTTTTTTTTTTTTTTTTTTTTTTTTTTTTTTTTTTTATATATATATATATATCATATACTTTTATTTACTCTATAATTTTTCATATTTTTGTTAAAAGATAATTCCTTTTTTAAATTTTTTAATATTATTTCTTCCTCTTTTTTTCATATTTTTCTCTTATTATTTTTTCTTATTATTATTTCTTATTTTTTCCGTATTCCCTTAGTTCTCATGGTACCCATGGGGAGTTGAACCCCAGCATAGATACATGCTTTCCGCTTAAATTTTGAGCCCATTTGTTCAAGGGATATACTTATCTATTATAAATCTTTTCATTTGTTTAATAATTAATTCTACAAATTCAAATTATTATTTTTATTTTAAAAATTTTTTAATTTAAGAAACATTTACGTAGAAGTGAAATTAGTTAAGTTTTAAAAAATTTTTTTGGACTTGCCCCTTTTAGATTTTTAATATGCTCTTTGTGAATCTTTCTTCCACTCCTTGTCAGTACTGTTGCCCTATTATTTCTTTCAACTATTTCCTTTTTATACAGCGCCTTATTCTTTCCCTTAATAGTTTTAATAGCAACATAAATTCTGTCACCCTTCCTATAATTCTTCGGACTTTGCCTTTTTTTATTCAATCTTGCATTTCGGATTGTCATATTTCTCTTCAGTAAGTGTCTAAGATCTCTATTTACTTTCCTCTGTGTGGACAATAGCTTTTCATAACTTATCTCTCCAAACTTATTAAAAAACAAGTCTCGGGGTCTTTTCTTTGTTACCGAATGTATGGTATTATTGTATCTGTCGACACATATCTCAATTAATTCTTTTACCGATAAATCTGGATATTCTGTCCTCAGACACCTATATATTTCGATTATTGTTGAGTGTAATCTCTCAACTTGCCCATTTACCTCACTTCGTTGTGAAGGCGTAAGATATAACTGAATTCCCAATGATTTAATAAAAGTTTCTACCAACGGGCTTAAAAAACTACCTTCATTATCAGTGACCAGTATTTTTGGCACTGTAAAATAATGTAAAATTTTAATCAATTTCTTCCTCACCTGTATTAGCGACCTATCCTTAATACTAAATAGTTTTGCGAATTTTGTAAACTTATCTATACATGAAATGAACTTTTGCCCCTGAATTTCCATAATATCCATATGAAGAATCTCACATGGGTATTTGGGATCGGGAGTTCTTTGGTGATGTATGTGTGGAGGCTTTCTGTCATATTTACATCGATTACAAACATCACAGCTAGCGACATATTTCTTAATGCAAGCATTCATTTGTGGAAAATAGAATTGCTCTAAAATTTGTTCTTTATTTTCCCTAGCATTACGATGTGCTCGTCTGTGTTCAGTTTCAATTATCTGGAATTGACGTTCCTTCGATGTAATATCCGTTACCATTTTTTGCGTAATCCTAATCTTATATCTAGAAAAATGATCAATATAAATCTCTTGTAAGCTGCCAAGCAGTTTTTCGGGTATCTTGATACCATTTAGAATATTTGGTCTAAGTTTCTCTTTTAATATTGAAGTAAGCGCATCTTCATTCCATTCTCTCGCTGATACAAAGTGTCTAGTAAACCCACGGTGTGGTTCCTCAACCGCTACCATGTCCATTCCGATTCCGATTATAATCTGATTCCTAAAGACATTAATTGGAACTTCTACGTGCGGTATTAAGTCAGAGGAGTCCTGTTCGGCACTATGAACTGTTGCTCCTGACGAAAGTCCGTCATCTTCTCGACCCTCAGATGCAGTTAAGGTGTCACCCATATAACTCACATTGCCTTCGGTGGCAGTTATAGTATTTTCCAAATCAACAGGCATTCCTTCACTAGCTGTGTCAGTAGCAGAGTAATATAAATGGTTAGATATGGTTTTTAGTCTTGAGAGAGCGTCAGCCACGTGATTTGATTTACCAGGCCTATAAATCAATTCGTGATTATACTCCTCTATGCGTGCCTTCCACCTTTTTAATTTTGCGTTAAAATTTCTATTACCCAATGATTCGGATCTTCCTAGCACCATATAAATAATTTCTAAGATTATCCAAAGCCCACACGATGGCTAACATCTCTTTTTCATTAGTAGCATACCCCTCTTCAGTTTTGTTGAGCGAGCGAGAAATATAAGCTATTGGCTTATCCTTTCCAATTTCACCCTGTGACAGTACAGCACCCAATGCCGTATTAGAGGCATCTGTCGTCAAATTAAATGGCTTTTCGAAATCTGGAAAAGATAAAATCTCCGCTGTCGTTAATAATGATTTTAATGCCTCGAAAGCCTTTAGAGCTTCATCGGTTAAGGTAATTGGAACTTTCCTTGACTGACTAGCTTTCACTTGAGCGTATTCCCCTCTGGTTAAATTTGTGAGAGGTTTCGCAACTTTTGCATAGTCTCGGATAAATCTCCTGTAATATGAAGTCATACCCAAAAAACTTTTTAATTCCTTCAGGTTTGTGGGTTGGTAACAGGTTCTCTATAGATTTGACTTTGGTGGGGTCTGGTTTGATTCCCTCTGAACCAACGATGTATCCAAGAAATTCTACCTCGGTTTTCATAAAATGCGTCTTATCGAGATTGACTTTTAAATTGGCCTCACGAAGCCTAGCGAATATTGTGTCCACATTCTTTAAATGATCTTCGACATTTTTTCCAATTACAGTGATATCATCAATGTAGACAAAACAAATTTTTCCTATGTACTCGCGAAGGACATCATCTATCATTCTCTGAAATATAGCCGGAGCATTTTTTAAACCGAAAGGAAGTCTTAAATATTCAAATTTACCATTTGCCGTCGAAAATGCCGTTTTCGGAATATCTTTTGGATTCATGGCTATTTGATGGAAACCTGACGTGAGATCAATTGTCGTAAAATATTTGGCATTCCCTAAGCTAGCAAGAGTCGATGTAATATCTGGAATTGGATAAGTATCTGAAATAGTTACAGAATTCAGGCGCTTGAAATCAACAACCATTCTGTATTGTTTTTCACCACTGGGTTTAGGTTTCTTGGGCACTACCCAAATTGGAGAATTATATGGGCTTTTCGAAGGTCGTATAATTCCTTCTGAGTGCAGCTCTCCTATTTGCCTCTCTACTTCTTCCCTCATGCAGACTGGATAAGGATAACTTTTTGTGTAAATCGGTTCCTCCGTACTAGTTCTAATTTCTGCCTGGACATTCGTTGATGCTAGTTCACTACCATCTAATGGTCCGAACAAGGATTTATATTTATCTATTAGCTTATCTAACCTAATCCTAATATCATCAGGGAATTCGTCATCAATAACATAGTTTATTTCAACAGAAACTTTTTCTTTAAGAGGAATGTGAATATTGTTTTCCAAAATAAGGATATTTTCTCTACGATCGACTATAGCACCTAGTTGCTTAAGGGTATCATCACCAATTATACCATCAAAAGTTTTAAGTCCAGGCAATATATAGAAAGATATTGGTAGATCCATACCTGCAAACTTAAAGAACAGACCTTCCACTTTTTCATTAATTAAGATATCTCCTCCCGCTGATCGAACCAATATTGGTTTGGTTAAAAGTGTGGAACCCTTAGACAAAAGAGGACTACAGAAGTTCTTGTTTGAGCCTGTGTCAATCAGGAATTCCAACACTTTGTTGTTCGGTGTCTTGTATTCTATGTAAGGTAAGCTTGACGGCTGACCCCCATAAAATTTACTTCATCAACTATATCTGGCTGGGCAATGTCATCTTGTGCCCCACTGGCATTTTACTCCTGGGCTTCGATATGATACAATCGTGGTTGTTTGTTTGAAATATATTCTTCGGGTTGATTCCTTTTAACCATAGATCTCGGATTGTTGATATAATTAATTCGACGTGATTGAATCGTTTTATCAACATCCATTGGTTCACTTTTGGTCACAGGATAACGAGGAGGAATTGGTGGCCTCAATTTAGAGTCATAAAACTCCTCACGAAAATTTTGAGGTTTATAACCACTTCGCCAATTTTGTTTATAATTTCTAGGCTGCCAGTTGTTATTTTGACGTATTGGGTAGGACTTTGGTGGTCGAGGAGGAAATTGCCTATCTGCTGTTCCGATCGAGGTTCGAACAGTGATTCCATTATTACCCTTAATATGTAGGATGTTATTTCTCATAGTTAAATTTTGCAACTCCAAGCAAGCGGAGTATGCCTCTGGAAGGGTTTTCGGTTTCTGAATAATAATCATCCGCGACAAATCTGTACTCAAACCACGCACAAATACATCCAAAGCCCTATTCCTATAAGTCTCTATAAGTGCCCTCACAGTTTCCTGACTATAGGATTCAGTCTTTAGTTTATTAATGATTAGTGATAACTGATGATTCACCGAAGCATAGAATTCGTCCATTTTTGAAGAACCTTGAGAAAGCTGGTTTAACTGATGTTCCAAGGTTTGAATGTCTCTCTTATCGGCGTAGTGGAGGGACAGAATCTTTTTGATTTCATTCCAATCGTCGTCAAACACGTTGTATGAAATCAATGCTGTGTCCGCAGCACCCACCACTTTCTGGCGTATGCTTTGGACAATGGCTCGATAAATGGGTTTTTGTCTTACGATTTCGAAATCCTTAAGAATAGTCTCCACCGAGTGTATCCACGATATGTAATGAGTTGGATTACCATCGAAAGATCGTAATTCTTTCACGCTGTCAGGGAGTCGGCTTATATCCTTCAAATCGTCCTCAGTTCGTGGTCGTTGAAGGTGTCCTTCCTCTGAAACCACAGCACCTACGGCGGCAGCCTGACTATTTTCAAGAAATTCTAATCTACTAATCACCTGGCCTAAGGCGTTGTTACTTAAACTAGCCTCAATATTTCCTATTCTAGTTTCCACTCCCTTAACCTGCTCCATGAAACGGTTCATGGCACCAGTCAAGGTGGTTACAGTTGATCTAAGCTCCTCCATATTATTATTAGCAAGTACCGACAAGGATGAAAAAATAGAAAAATTCACTTACCTTCGAATCGTCTTTTGTGTTGTTTTTTATTTTAAGGGGATGTCCACTATAGCACTCACTTCACCGTAAATAATTCTTTTTTTTCTTTTTAAATTTTATAATTTTTTTCTTTTTTTATTATTTTTTTATTTCTCTTAATTTCTTCTTTTCTTTTTTAATGCTCTTATATTTTCTTTTTCAAATATTTTCTCTCAATTCCCTTTAATACTTATTTTTATTTTTATTTTTTAACTATTTTTCACTTTATTTCTTTCTTCAAACATAGATTTTCTTTTAAATAATATATTTTCTTTTGTAATTATGTATATATTTTTATTTTAATATTTTTCTCTATTTTCTTTTATCAAATTTTTCCTTCTTTCTTTATTTTTTCTTCAAACATAGATTTCCTTTTAAATAATATATTTTCTTTTGTAATTATGTATATATTTTTATTTTAATATTTTTCTCTATTTTCTTTTATCAAATTTTTCCCTCTTTCTTTATTTTTTCTTCAAACATAGATTTTCTTTTAAATAATATACTTTCTTTTTATAATTATGTATATATTCTTTCTTTTACTCTTCACTTTTTATTTCAATATTTTTCTTTATTTTCTTTCTTCAAATTTTCTTTTTTCTTTTAAATTTACTTTTCACTTTATTTTTTTCCTCTTTTAAACATATATTTTTTTTTTAAATAATATATTCTCTTATATTTTTTATAATTAATTTTTTTATTTGAACTTCACTTTTTAATTTTTCAACTAAAATTATTCAAGGAGAGGAAAAAATATAAGTTTTGAGTTTGGGTTGGAACTATCGACGCGACCGGTTCAAAATCCCTTGACTCCTCTCGGAAGGTCCGTAATGTTCCCTTTTGGAAATCCGCTTTAATAATCGCGGATACCTACTAAGGTACGGATTACTTCACTTTCGCTTTGGTAACCTTCTGTGGCAATTTTTACCACCAGGAATACCAATTTGGCGAAGGAGGAGAAGCAATTTATTGTATTATTTAAATAATTATGCGTTTTTGGAGGGTCCCGTAGGAATCGCAAAAACGTTTTTTTTATTAATATTATTTGGTCCTGGAGGGTCCCGTAGGAATCTCAGGACTTCTTTTTTATTATTATTTTTAGGACACCGCCGTTTGATATTTAGGCGGGTCCCTGCTCGGGCGCCAGTTAAAGGACCTTGAACCGATAATTTAAAAAAATATATTAAGGCGGTTCGACCAACTGAACCACCGAATGAAACACAATTTTTTTACTTTAATTTTAATTTATTCGCACAAACAAGTAATAATATCAAATAATAATATCAAATATTTTAAGTATATTAATTATTTAAATCTTAACGAACTGTAGACTCTGACCGCACAACCCAAACTGATCTGTTTGGCGTCAACCAAACATGCTCATCCCATCTCACGATCGCGTTGCGTTTGCTGTAGATGTTGACCCAGCAGAAATAATATTTTCACATACTGCAACCTGATCCGACACAGGTGCATACCTCTAACTATAATTTTGTTTCCCACCGTGTAACTTGATCGGACACAGGTGCACGGTGAAAAACAAGAATAGCTTACTGTGCAGAATTTATTCCACTGGTTGAGCCAACACCACCGTTAACTTTAATATAACAACAAACACCAGCGTAAAAAATGGTAAACAAGTAAACAAAAAATACACAAACAACACTACAAATAAATGTAAACATGTCATGAGCGTTCGCTTTCAAGAACATCCATCGGACTGTTTTCTTTGCCATATAAAAGGCAAGGCAAAGCAGGCGACTGAGTTAGTGAAATTCCGTCAGTCTTGTGCGAAGACGCGGTATGTTTGAAGAGAGTAATCGTGATTTGAAGATCCCCGTTGTAAAGATCATTCGAATAATTGTCTAATAATTCTTATTGTTTATACAAAGAATATAAATAGAGGAATAACAAAAAAAATGAATTGTTGTTGGTTATATAAAGTTGTGAACAGTGGCAGACACAATTGTGCGAATAATAAAGAAGTTTAATTAAAACTAAACACAAATTTATTTTTATTTTATTTCCAATCTATGAGCTTATATTTTAAACGTTTTTAAAAGGTAAAAAGGTAGCAATATGAACAAGTTGCAAACAATCGCTTTCATGATTTATTTCTTCAGATTATTCTTTTGACGAGTGACTATTAGATAATGGAAAATTTATGAGAAAACCAAACTCATGAAACTGTGAACACTACACGTCACAAAATTATACATACTACAAAAGAAATAATAAAATACCAAAGTACACACAGTTACTAAATTATACGTACGGTTAAAAAATTGCCGAAATTTTTTAAATAATCCGTTTTCGTTGAAAATCTTTATAGTTTCCTTGATGTTAAGACGGTCTTTTGCATTGGTTAAAAAATTTCTGAAATTGAATTGAAATGTGGCCCTGCACAAGCCCATAAATGTATGCATCCGATTTACAAAATTCACAAATTTCTGAACCAAAGCAAAAGACCGTCTTAAAATCGAGGAAAGTTGTCAGACAATTACAAAGATTTTCAACGAAAACGGATTAGTTAAAAAAATTTCTGAAATTTGTTATCCATATGTATACTTCTGGGGCTACGTGTAAATCTAAATTATTGAATCGATTGATTCGATATGGTCCGTAGCCGCTGAAAAAGAAAGAATAACATAACATAAAGCCATAACATAAAAACTTTAACCAAAAGAATTGAAAAGTGAAGTGTACCCAGGCATATATTTGGGCTTTTCTTAATTATAAAGATGTGTTTCAATTTGTTTTTAATTTGAAAGCCTTCATATATCTGGCATAAGGAATACAAAGTGGATCAAAAGTTGTCATCCACAGTTCTTTGACAGTAGTATTTAAATAAATGAAAAATTTTTGTTTTGCTCCATTTTTTAATGTTCATCAGAATTTCAAAATAGTTTGACTACCATTGAGGTTCAGTTTTTTAAATAAATATCAAAGGAGTTCTCTTAATTCCTTATAGTACAGAGGACGTTTTAGAAGGCCTGTTAAGCAAATAAGCTTCAAGAGTAATACGATGTTCAGATATGCACCTTTATTGCGTAAATCGCAATAAAGGCCATAGTTGAGTTTAATACTTCATATAAAGTTTAAATTAATAATTCCGCAATAAATACTCAAATTATTATAATATTGAGTAAAACTTAACACTGTCATAAGAATGTTCATTACAAATTATGCGATTATGTTGATTTCTGAAAATACAAATATCAACAACGTCAAATAAAAATGGCGAGTGAGGTGGAAGTCAAGTTTATTTATATTAACATTAAAGCTACCGATACTTCTTGTATTCCCATTCCTATTCCTATTCCTATTCCATTCTCTTTCTATTTACTACATATTATTTAAAATTTCTAATGATTTAAAATATTTTGAATGTTTCGAAATTTTGGGGATAAGGACTGTAACAAAACAATGAAATAAGAATTTTTGTTAACAAAATAGAAATTTTTACTGTAATACTAGCCTGGAGTAGAGTGAATATCCATCTGAAGAAATTTTCCTGTCACGGTAGGTGTAGTGTTAAATTTATGAATTATTATTGAAAAAATAAAAAAATTGTTGTTTTCCCAGCTGATTTGCTTAATTAAATTAAACGAATATTGACTCAATTAAAATTGGTGTCTGAACATAGTACAAGGATTCAGCTGAGTTCAAAGATGCACAGGGTGATTTGATTGCGTTCATCATTCCATTGCTGTTTAATTTGTCAGTTGTTTCTAAAAGCGTTCGAAAATGTGGTTCAGTATAATTTTGTTAACGATTTTCCTACTGCAAAAGAGTTTATCACTTCTTATTCTGAATACTAATAATCTCTCTCTTTCCATTCTTGTGGAATATTCCCTATCTGCCATAAGTTGTATTATCAATTGCAAAATATAGTTTATCTTGTGATATTGGAATAAGGACACTAGTAAATTTAAAATATTGACATTGTATGAGGACGTTAAAATTGCTTTTGTTTTGTTTCTGACCAAACTGAAAAGCCAACATAATATAATTCTCAATGATAATGGTTTTGTAAATTTTGTATTCTTCAATAAATAAAAAAGTTAAAAAACAGATGTTTGTGCCACTAAATTAAAAGGATTACCAAGCACATGAAGATCGTCCTCATGAATTAAATTTCAATTAATTTACTTTGTTTAGTGGTTTGATGAGTAATAAAAACAGAATGTTATATGCCTGTCATAGCACTCCCAAGTGTACTGTGCATATACACATTATTAGACGTTACAATCTTTTAGTCAAGATTACGGCCGACCTTCTCCCACCATCTATCTAGAGAGCAGATTGTCAAATGAAATGCTCTTTCATACCTATTTCTATATCTTTTCCAAGATGTCAGAGGTGAAGTTTGAGCTTGAAGCTCATATATGTATAGTAAGCCAAGCCATTACCTACAAGATTAGGACATGTTTATAATAACAAATGCTTAAACACCAAGGAGTAATCTTTTTAAAATGAAGTATTAGAAAAGAATGTATATGTATTTATATTTCTCATCTTAGATTTTATTTACAATATATTTTATGTCATGCTTCCATATTTTGTTTTCCTTTAAGGAATATATGGCAACAACATACTACGATACATGAAATAATTTGTTCTGTAAAGTGTTTCCCCAAAATATTTGCATTCGAAAATATTAAAGAAAGTTATAAAAGTGTTGATGATGTGAATAAATTTTACAAAATGTGTTGTGAATACTTAAGGGCACGAAGTCCATGTTATTTTTTTTTTTGTTTTGTACATGATAAGTCACAAGTCAAATGTTTTGAAATCTTTTTATGCAGACATAAACTTTCGCATTCCATATTTGAAACTTTAAGTAAATTCAATGAAATTTAAAATTGAAAAATCAGAATTTTCATTCGTTATAAATATTGCCAATGCCAAAGGATGGACATATGTTCGTATAAGCATTAGGGTTCTTTATTACATAATCGCAGTGTAAATTTTAAGTTAACCGTAGATCGAGCTTTAAAAAACTTCATAATTCTAGTTTATGTATCACTTTTGATATAAAAATACTTGTAGTACATAGAATTGCGCAATTATTGATTTTGTTAAAAAATTAAACTTAAAAATTAAATTTTAATAAAACTATTTTATACTATTACGTTTTATTATCACTTATGCAACCTACTCCAAATTTTTGACATGATGTACATTGCAGCGTGGTTTTTTAAGTAAAAGTCAAACACTTGTTTTTATTGCTTTATTTCTTTTCTAAATGGTAATATTTTGGTTTGCGACGTTTTATAAGTTTTAAATTTTTTAGATGGGACAGCTTAATGTCACTCGCATCAGTAACGGCTTGAGGGCTTGGTGTAAACTAATGCCAATCATTGTTATATTTCATTATACAATTTGTTTTTGTCAATGTCGTGCCATCTTATGCCACATTAGAAAGTCGTATAGGTCAATAACAATGCTCTTTCCATGCTTTCTCTCTGATTTCCCGAATACAGGTTTCCCTACGGCAGTATGTATGTACTTTCTGCGCATGTATCGTATACTTGAATCTAAAACTGTCAATTCACTTTCGGGGGACGACCAAATTTATAACGACAATGTAATTCAATTAGTTACTCAACTACAGCAACAAAATTATTCGCTTTATAAAAGGCGTAATAGACGTAAATTATTCCGTAGTAAATGATTCCGTTATGTCAGACGTATAAATCGTTGACCGAAACATTGCTCTTCTGTAATATCTATGAAATAAAACAGGGGTAGAAATACTTTTTTTCAAATGTTTGTCTGTCACATAACATACATACATAATTGGTCATTACAGTACAGTTTCAATCAGGATTACGACCAAGCGTGTGACACCACTGTGTGTGTTAATTTTATACATGAGTTGCGGGACCTACAGTTTAAAGTCGATTTCAAACGACAGATATTTTGCGAAACTTTTCATGGCTATTTTATTTATTCTCATAGTTTTTGCCAGAAATCTGTTCATATTTACAACAGGCTTATCCAAGTATGTCCAAGCTGGGGTTTGATTCATGGCTTTACGTCTAATAAGCGAACACAATACCTACTAGATTACGACGACTTCATGTTTGTGTCACGTGGGATAAATATGGAAAAAGCAGTAAGAATGACTGCAATACTTCAAGAAACAAACTCTCTCAAACTACTAAAGGTATACTGCTCGCTGTTCCAAGTAATACAATTTTTGGCGACAAACAGCGGATTGTCACTTTTGTTGCTACCAATGAGTGCGTCAGTTCATAAGACGACCTTTTGTTGTGTTCTTCTTCGGAGTCTTTAGCAGCAGGAACACCAAGAACAGAAACTTCATCCTCTTCATTCCATCCAACAGTTAATTTTCAATTTCTTCTCAAATACCATAAATAATGTATTATTTATGATAAAAACTTCAAAAAATCTTTAAAAACTTCAAACATTTATATACATAACACCATAGAATCACTAAGAAAGTCGTATATTTCAAAAATGATACATAAGCAAGAATTATGTAGTTTTTGAATTTGTAAGTCCTGTTTGAAACTTTATTTTAATTTTGTTTTTAATTAATGGCGATACTAACAAAACGAAAAAATAGGACATCAAACTTTTTCTGAATAAAAGTTTTATTGTTTTAAAAATCAAAATATATCATATATGATACAAAACTTGATCTGAGATTAAAAATTTTATTTTTAATATGAGCCAATTGGTTTTGTATATATTTTTTTGTATGCTGTTTATATTCTTTGTGGCACAAAAAATAAACTATTCATGTGTGACTTTATTTTTAATTTTTATCCGAAGTAATAGGAAAGAAAGGTGGCTATATGTGTACCTTGAGTGTAAAGAATTTTAATGAGAACCAAAAGCCTTAAAAGTGTAGAAGTCCGAAAAGCTCTTATTTTTTAAAGTACACAAAATAAGCATTGCATTTGAAAAACACAGCGCGGAAGCTCAAAGAACACATCGAATGCTGACATTTAAATCCAAACTTGCTTTGGATTGCGATATATGATATGTACATATATCGCAGTAGCTGACATGTATTTCACAGGTTTATTTCTGGTTGAGGAATTGATTCTTTGCAAGTAATTCGTTTAAACTTTAATCTCCGTTGTCTGTATATTTATAACAAGCTTTAGCAAAACTGCTTGTGCTCCGGCCTGATTTGAAGAAATTGTGTTAAAAATTTTAGTGAACTCATAATAGTTTTCGCTGGATTGAAAGTGTATCCAAATAAACCGAGTTTATCTATTCAGTGAATATGTTCTTGGATATAGCGGATAATGTACCCCAGAGTTAACCAAAAAAATTAAAAAAAAAGCGATAACCCTTCTGGAATATTTTGTATGCATTCCACTACGAGAGTAAATTATTTGTCGATCACTTAAGTCTGTGCCATATACGCAAGCTGCACCAGGTACATTAATTTTTATCATTTTCTCTTTTGCGTACACGGAGGAGCACGTCATAAATAAATAGATAATAATGGCACATTTTTTGCATCCATTCATTTAAGAACGCATAATTTGATGGTATTCGAACTTTATCATCCCTTTTTCCATTTTTTAATGTATGTCTGATGTATGTCTAATGTATCTTTTCAAAGGGGAATCATACAGTATCATAAGTTTATTAGCAATAATGTAAAAACTGTTTCAAAAACGGCCGACTGATGCCAGCGGAAGCCAGTCTGGAACTAGATGCTCAAATAAGAAATACGGAATAAAAATTATGCTAGAATAAAATGAGCTTCCCATGGCATTAACTGTCAGAGAGTTATTTTGTCATAACAGTGTGCTACTATTAAAATTTTGCTGGCGTAGAGCTGGAATATGATCCCTGCTCCATCTAGTATTGATGGCAAATGGTTAAAGAGCGTTAGGCTCCAAGTATGCTACTGAGTATACTTATGAACTTGCTTAGCGCTTAACGGGCATCGGTCACTTCGCATTCAAAGCATATCCGCGAGAGGCTCAGATTGGTAATCGGTATAGATGAAATTACTTACTATTTCCACATTTCAGTTTTCAACTTAGAAAGTAACGAGAGTTCTAGTGTAGTTGTGTCAGTCTACTTATTAGGGGATTACCCAATATACTTACAAGGAAAGTGTATAGGCTTAAACAACAACGCACAATTTCTTATTAGGTGCGATGCCTTATTAGACCCTTCAAGTATATAATATGCATATGAGAACAATATTGGCAAAAAAAATCGACGAAAAGACCCACACGATTACTTCAATTAAAAATGTCGTCTGATAAATACTCTTTGTCAGTCAATCTACACATTAGTGAGGTAAGCTTGAAATTCACAAAGAAAGAATAGAAAACAGTGAAATGAAATACTGGCATTAAGAGTAAACTAGCTGCTTGCCTATATAAACTCTGTGGAAGAATAATATTATTAATTCTGCATATCACGATAGTACCATAGCCAAATAACAAAATGTGAATCAAATCGTTTTAAAACCTTTAGTGTTGTATGAAATATACGAACAGGGCAATCAACTTAATTGCGACTACTGAAACGGGTTAGGCCCAACGGAAAGGACAAGTTTAAGTGGGAGATTGTTTCATTTTGGTATTTTAGTGCATGAGACTGTGAACGTTGTACTAACCACTCTGAATCATATGGTAGTATATTTGATCGCAAGCCCATTGATTAATAAAATGGTTTTATTCAGAAAATTCGACGTTTATTCTCAGTTGGCCTGAAGTGTCTTAATGATGGTTCAAAGTCTGATAAATGCAAAGTTCCTTCCATCTAATACTTACTTAATTAATCGGTCATTACAACCCTGTAGTCAGATTTACGACTTACTTAATTGGTCATTAAACCCCTTCAGACATGACTACGATCGAACTTCTTAAGACCTCTTATGTTGTGTGTGTTGATTCTATCCATAAGTGTCGGGACCTACAGTTAAAAGTCGATTCCGAACAACAGATTTTTGAGACACTTTACATGGCAATTTTATTTACTCTCATAGCTTTTCCCAAAAAATTGCTGAGAGGAAGACACCAAAGAAATATTTTTTCATGTTTGAGCCACGGCCTCACGTCTCATAAGCCAACACAATATCCACTAGACTACGGCGACTTTGCATGCGAAGTGTGATGCGAACTCAATTTTGTTTTCGGATTATCAAATAATACTGACGATATCTCGTATGCGATAATATCAAATTCAATAACTTGACTTGGCGAACGAAGATGTGTTCATTTTTAAAGGCTAACTTTGATATAGTCAAAGTTGGTTTTATCGATTTTATTTCCACAATATCGGTGAAGTAACGGAAAAACAATGCGATCATTATTTAAATTACATTGTATTAAGCGTAAAAGTCGTAAGATTCTGCTTTAGATACCAAATATATATAAATATAGATATAATAGGCTGCACTTGAGCACTATGCGGTCTAATGGTTGTACGACATTTTTAATGTTTTTGACAAATGCATTTTCCCAACTCTAAAAAATTTTTATAAATCTATTTCAAACATAATATACAATAATAAATAACTGCCGTCGGTTGATAAATTCAGAAATATTCGAAAAATTCTTAGTTCATTAATTTTAGTAACAATGAATCAATCATGAATTTATTTTTGCCCCAAAACTAATAATTCACTATAAATTGTTGTTAAACAATAGAATTATAAGATTACATACATATGTACATATCTATGTCACTAAGTCAATAAAATTTGTTTGATATGTTCGGCAGACCAATGATGCAGATTTGATTATAACATTGGAAAAATGTGAAAATAATTATATAAAATACTATTATTAAAGGAAGAAATAAGTTTTATAATAAATATTACAAAAATTTAAACTCGACCAAGCACTAGAGATCCATAAGTAATTTCCTACGAGTATATAAGCTATTTCGTTCAACATCTATGACTTTAGCCAAACATCAAAAATTAAAATTGTTGGGAAAAAATCTATTAATGCCTCCTCTTATTTTTAAATGATTATCGCTTAAATGAATGAATAAGTAGTTATACGATTTTTGAAAATTACCACTACCTTTATTGACAATATTTTATAATGAGACCATTGTCTAGTTTGTAAGGCAGACTAAAAGGTTGTATATCCGAGCATAAGGTTTATGTTACTGAGCTCGTAATAATTATATGATAATTTATATTGTATCTTAATTAATAGTAAATAAATAAACATACATTACGTATGTATGTATTGTATTTTGTGTGTGTTTATTTCATACTAGATAATTAAGATTATATAAATTTTTTTAAACTAAAACTACCTACAGATAATTTATTTATTAACAAAAATTTTTCTTTTGATTTTTAAAACTGAATTTTGTTGTTCTAGACACATCTGTTTTTAATTTTTGTCAGCGTGGGAAGGGGTGTTATCAATTTCATTGATAATTTGCTAAGGGCAATATCTCTTTATTTTAAAACATGTGTTATTTATGATTTATTTAAATTCACAATAATTTTGGATAATTTTGAATTAAAAGAACAATTTTTATTCATATCTCAAAAAACATCAATTTTACTTTGCACTTATGCCCTAATAATTTAGGCATTCAATTGGAATCCAATTTTTAACAGTATTTCGAATTATTCTTATAAGCCTCTCTCGTAGATTTCTAACCAGATAAATATGACTATATATATATTTGTTGTCTAGCAAACAATTTCGTTCAACATCTATTATTTTAGTCAAACATCAAACGTTGAAATTGTTGGGAAAAAAATTTATTAAAGCCTTTCCCTATTTTCAAATAATTATAGCTGTTTATGTCCGGGGATGTAACAATTCTATCCCCGACAATGTAACCGATCAATTAGAAGAGGCCTAGTCACCAACAGAGGACTCTATAATATTAATTTAAGCTTTCACGTAATGTAATGTAACTTTATCTAAGTTTTAGTGTTTTTTAACATTACCCAGTAATTGTGTTTAACTTAGGCCTCTTGTTTTGTAAAAGCTGAACTTAAAAATTTTTCTTCTTTGTAACATCCAAAAGGATGAAACTAATTTTTTTTAACAATTGTCCGCATCAACTCAAATAGTGAAAATTAAAGCAGTTTGTGAAACATAGAATAATATAAAATATAAAGGAAATTAAAGTTTGTGAAGTAAGAAAAAAGTGAATTTTGTTTTATGAAAAAAAGGGGAAAAGGAGGAATTAAAATTTAATAAAACCAAAGTTGAATTCTCTGTGACATACATAACTTAGTGGAAAAGGACAAAAATAGTGCCAATTAGGTAACAAAAAAAAGAAAAGTGTTTGGTTTTTTTTGTGGTTATTTGTGTATTGAAAGTCCTCTAATTATTGGCTCCTTTTTATAGTGTCCCGAAATTGAGACCAATCGTTAAGATGCTACCCTTTTGTTGTTTTGTGCTCTTCCCCCATACAGTCCACGGATAAACTATAGCTTAAATAAATGAATATCAGATTTTTGATAATTACTACTACCTTTATTTAGAATATTTTATAATAAGACCATAAGATAAGGCAGACTAAAAGGTTGTGGTGGGTAGGGTGCCAGATTACTAGCGGGAAGGTCTTGGGTTCGATTACTTCCAGAGACTCTGGACTGTTATACTAGCTCGAGCATAAGGTCTATGTTACTAAGCTCGTAATAGTTATATGGCAATTTGTAATTATATCTTAATTAATAATAATTAAATAAACTTATATTATGTATGTATGCATTATTGGTCATTACAACCAAGATTCTCACACCACCCACGTCGTATATGTTAATTTTATATATGATAATTAAAATTATATAAATTTATTTAAACTAAAACACCCAAAAGAGAATTTATTTATATATTTACTTATTTGTTATTTAATATATAATAAACTTGTCAAAAAAAAGGATAAAGCGGATAGTGTGAAAATGACTAGCCTGGATTACCACATGTCTGTGTGTTAATTTTATCCACGTATGGTGGGACCGTTTAATGTCGACTCTGAACGGCAGATTTTGGAGAAATTTTTCATTACAATTTTATTTACTCTTAGAGTTTTTGCCTGTCCTGCTGTAACTGGATAACTTTGAATTAGAAGAGCAAATTTTATTCATATCTCAAAAAATATATATTTTACTTTGCACTTATGCCTTAATAATTTAGGCATTCAATAAGAATACAATTTAAAAAAAAAAATTTTTTCCAACCAGATAAATATCTTGCAGTTGATTGCAGCATTTGCCATTTATAAGACATGATCAAAATTTGGAACGAGTTTGTTGAACAGGACTCAAAGAAGTGTCATCTGATGTTCTGGACATAAGAATCAAATCGCTGAAAACAACATATTTTTAATTCTAGAAAGGATAATCAAAGTATGTTGGTATTATGAAACGACTATTCGACGTCAAATTATCTATTTATGATGCAATGTGTTCCATCGATACTATAATGAAATTTTTGTATAATGAAATTTTTGTTTCATATACTAGCATGTCTTCGGCGACTTCATCTCAGCAGATATTTGGCAAAAACTCTGAGAGTAAATAAGATTGCCATGAAAAGTTTCTCAAAAATCTGTCGTTCGGAGTTGACTTTAAACTGTAGTTCCCGACACGTATGGATAGAATTAACACACACAACATAAGTGGTGTGAGAAACTAGGTCGTAATCCTGACTGAAGGGTTGTAATGACCAATTATGTATGTATGTATGTACTATTTATATGTGACACACTTTCTGCAGAAGTTCCAAGTTTTTCCTTGACACATGCTATACTCATTCCATCCTTTAATAATCAAGAAGCTCTATTCGATTAATATTATTATTTTCTTTTTATTTATTTAATAGATTCAATAACAAAAATCTTAAGAAAATTTTGTTTTTAAAAAATAACACTGTTCTATAGTTGGCTTGTTCAGAAATGCAACATTAAGGAAGCAGAAAAATTCATATAATATGACCTTTTAACAAAATAAATGCTATTATGTTATGGGCACTTATATACATAAATACTAATATTTTCCATTTCATTTTCATTTTATATATCAATTTAAATACAAATCTAAGCAAATCCATTTAAGATTAGTTTTCTGTATTTTAAGCAAACTTCAACATAATTAATCAGTAAACTAAAACTATAAGTATTACCGTTGAGAATATTTATGAACGCAGTTTGGTTTAATTGGATCTTGTTGAAAAATTTAATTCTAAATTCATTAAAAACAGGGCAGATACCAATGAAGTGCAGAGTATTTTTGGAAGAATTTCAGTTGCATAGAGTACAGATTCCGACTGAAGAACTTCTGAACGGTCTAGTGTTTATATCTAAAAGTCCAGCTCTTGCTCTTATCAGTAGTGATAACTCCCGAGGTGAGAGTCCAGAAGAAGTTATTCGCAACAAAGAATAATTTAGTTGAGAGTATAAGTCGTGGAATTGTGCGTTTCTGGCATCGGAAATTAAATTAACATATTAGTACGTTCTAACGTGCTGTAAAATTGGTTTGCAATGTTTGCTAAGACGCACGGAACTATTTACAGGAACAAAATTGGTTTTATTACATAAACCCAACCAGTCCTCAGCCCAAAAAGTCTTCTTAGCAATTATGATTTCTGCGATTATAAATAAATTATAAATATTATTGTGTTCAGTTTTAGATAAACTCTTTATTGTTCGCACAATTCTGTGTGCCAATTGAAGTAAACAACAACAATTGCGTTGTTTGTTATTCTTCTTTACACTCTTTTGCGTAAACAATAACAATTGTTCGGCAGATCTTTATAATGGAGATCTTCAAACCACGCTTATTCTCTTCACACGCAACGCGTCTTTACACAGAACTGGCTGACTTTTTACTGACCTGGTGCCTGTTTTGTCTTGACTTTAACATGCCAACATAAACATTCTGATAAATGATCTTGAAGTCGAATGTTTGTGGCTTTGCCTTCTCGAGATCTCCATAATTGTAAACATCGTTGTTTCATTGTTGTTTGTGTATTTTGTTTACGTTGTTCGTTGTTGCATTTTTGTTTACTTGCTTATTCCCTTTTTTGACTGATGTTGTTGGTATACTTCTTTATCATGTAAATATGTTCTTTGTTTTTGTTTTTGTAGCTTTTGTTTATAATTTGAATGTTAAACGATGTAACACCGGTTCCATTTTTGTAACAATATTTTAAAATTTATGTTAATTATTACGAAAAAAAAAATATTCAATAATTCGGCTGTGAATACATGCCGAGTATCATATTTAAAATTAAATGCCATATAATAAGGAATTTTCACTTTGCCTGGTATAAACATTTTAAGTCCTTAAAAACATCCGTTATTATACATTATTATATCAAAATAGAATAAACTTTAAATATACTTTTTCATAAAATTTTGAATTTTATTTCATAACCATGATTGTGGCAAAGCACGCCAGCTTATGAATAGTTTGTATGTATCCTTAACAATGAGAGAATGTTAGTGTAAATGCATTTGGTAATTTTACTCGTTTGCTTTGTTTCTCTCTAACTTTGGTCCCACCTTTATCGTTTCTAATTCGCATTCATAGACCATAAGTTATTTACGAATATACTTATGTACACAAAATATCTTTCCATTAGTCTTTTTATATTCATATGGAATTGAATATATGTACATGTAAGTTTTTGTGTGCATGTTTGCAAGTACCCATAAGAACATATTCAACTTTCAGAAAACAACCTAAAGTGTGCTAAATATTATGTTAACGTTACAAATCTTAGAAAGTTTACTCATGCAAGAAGCTTAAAATGTTTTGAAACAAATGTAAGTACATAATAGAAGTTATTTAATAAATGACAAATATTCACAAACTTTATTGTATGCATTTTATGTATACACATACTTGTCTTTATAGTAAAGAGTGGGCCATTTAAAATTTTAAATTTAAAAATGCAATAAAACAAAAGCAGTTTGAAATTGTTTCAAATTGTTTCGGTTAGAAAAGCAATATCATTCATATGTTTGGCATCACAGTACCTCATTCGATCAGACCGAGTCGTCAAGTGGGGTTGTATCTCGGCAATGGTATCCCGAGTGTTGGCCTTCAAATGCATCATACCGAAAACTTTTCACAAAATTAAACTTCATACTTTAATATTAAATATTTATTTTTAGTTGTTTTCTTATTTTTTTTAATATATGCATGGAGCGATATATCTATGTTGTATGTAGCATTATATTTTCAAACATTATTATTTGCATGAATATTTTGATTGAGGAAACAAAGTTTACAGCTCAAATGCCTAAAAAGTCGAACGTACCTTTTAGAACACAAAAAGGGAAGGTTTCATTCCTGGTGATGAATCAAAATGAAGTCCTGAGAAAGGGACTGGTGCAGAGACGTCGCGAGAAGGACAAGAACTTCTACTTCACAGTTTTTGGGGTGTGAAGTCAGTAAAATGTCGAGATTGTTGTTGTTGTGCCCTTCAAAATATCCTATGTGAGTTGGTTCTTTTACTAGTTGCCTAGTTGCTCAAAATGGTCGTGTGCGACGTATAATTCAGTATATTGTCCGTCTGGAGGTATATAGCTTAAATAGTCAGAAAACACCAGCATCTACAATTCCACTGTTCAGATAAACCCCAAGGATTTTAGATATGCAATCAGAAGGAGAGTCGTATATGTCATATGTGAGTAACAATAGATAATAATTTGGTACTGAGCAAATGCATGTTGCAAAAGTTAATTAAGAAACGTAATGTAAATATAATAAATAAAATTGTAAATGATAAAGTCCGATTCTATATGAAAGAGGCAAGTGTATAAATTTATGTTATCAAACATCAAATGATTCAACATGAATTCAATAGAAATTTGTTGGAGGATTCGGGAGTGGAGAAGATCGATAAATGTGTGAATGGTTAAAGACCATTGACACTGCAAATCGTCATCACAGGGTGGAATATCTGCATTTGACTTCATTTTGGAAGTACAGTAAGACCTAGTTTAATGCGAGGGATACGTTCCAATAAATTCCAGCGTTGAAAAAGATACATAGTATAGACCGTCGATATATAGTGCAACGCTTTTGGTGGTGCATGGCCGATTCATTTGCACACATATACAACAAATATCAATACAGTGTGTGATTTAGGGGAGTCCCAATATTACCGCGTAATACTGAAACAGCGTTACGCGGAGCAGCGTTAAGCGGCGTCTTACTGTATGTAAATTTTTCCTACATTTAGTATGGTTATAATATTCGGCGCCTGACGAGTATGAAACATGAAAAGAAAATTTATGTTATCGATCAAGTATAGATTTGTGAGATATTTGAGATATATGAGAAGCCAAACAATAGAATTGAAAGGATAGTCATCGCCCTTTTCCCCTGTTTAGTTTAGTGTTGAAGCCCAGAAATTAACACAATATTCGACAAATGAATATGATGACTACATTTAGCTTTACGCACTTGCTCGGTATGGAAATTGAACATCAAGAACGCGGTTAGATCCCAATTGCACAAGAAAAAGCCAAAATTGCAATTTCACTTTTTTAGACTTTTACGAAACCAACTGAAACTCTGAGAACTCCTTACTCGGACACGAATGAGCGCGTGTTTTTAGCTATAATCTGATGGATAGTTACATGCAAATTATTTTTTAAATAAAACACATATCCGTCACGACTACCAGTTACAGCAGAAAGCAATAAAACGTATTGCACGATTGAGAGCGACATTGAAGAGGATCAAATCTGGAAAGAAAATTGTCACAAAATTAATTTAGCAATAAATCGGTTGTTAAATTGACCATATGACAAGTTGCACCATTTGGAACCAAGTTTTGTTAATACCTACTTGATTGATTTTTCAAAATCAAAGTTCGTTAGAATGGCTTGATTGCGGTTTCAATTCGCTAATTGATTGCGAAATAAATAACAACAGTTAAAGCCTCTAACTTAGCTATTTAAATAATTGAAAAAATTCCCCCAATCAGGAAAAATGCCACGCAAACGTGGTAGATGAACTTTGACTTTTAAATTTACTCTGAGTTCTACCACTATGCTTTAGCGGTGAAAAATTATAGTCACCAGAAAGTTTATCTCATTTTTCTTATGGTTTGTGAAAAATATTAAAATAGAAATAAATTAATAAAATAAATATAAAAACATCAGTTATTTGTACTTATTATTGCTTAAAATTATGAAATTGCTGCAGGGGTAGCTAAACTTTTGCCGAGCATTGTATATATTGATGTCTTAAATTTTAGTCCTAGTCATAAAACTATGAACTTGTACACTTTCCCTTCTAATTCTTCGCAACAAAAAAGATTACTTAATTTCAAATTTTTGTGTACGCTTTAAATTGTGCGCTGTATTATTGTATTTGTTAGTTGATATGTAAATGTACCGTACAATTTTCTTTTAAATTTCGTGTTATTTATGGATATGTAAGTATATAGAACAGAAGTCCGCACCAATAGCCCCCGCGAGCCGAACATCTTGGATTTTTTACACACATAGGACACGAACATCAACAAACTTCGTAAAAAAGAGAGTAAAAATGCATTCAGTTGCTTGTCAGTTTCTAAAGAAGGAGATTCACCTCGCTTTTTTCAGGTTTGAATCATACACCCAAAGAAATATTACAGTAGGATTCACTAATAACAATGAGAAATAATCTCGATTTTTGGAAAAATATTTGCCAAGTTAAATACGCTGTCTTTATAGATTTATAGCTGTACATTTTTTTATATTTTCCACTACATATTCATACATACTATTAGGTTACACTTGATAATATATCTAACAATTTTCCTCTGGATTATACTCACAACTACAGTCACATTTTAATGTTCTCTTTGTGCCGACCTCTGATATAGAATGAGACTGTCGTCTTACTTAAGTACTACTTTCAAGAGAAGGCAATAAAATGCTCTCTGTAGTGTTGTTACAGCGAAGTAACGTTTTCAAAGATAAGGATACTGCTTAAGTTAAACTTTTATAATAATGAAAATGAGAACTTAATTAGAAAATTATTTTATGCAATACCACTCCTAATTCTAATACCACTGATTAAATAACATTTTCTATTTTCTTAAACATTTCCTTCTTTTTTGCATGTGCTGAGCTCTTTGATTTTGCTTATAAACAAAGTGTGCAACGGTATTTCAATATGTATGTCACGTCGTATATATAGAAAGTATACTATATTAATATAATATAGTAACCAAGTGCATTAAAGAGAAAAAGAAAGTAGTGAACTTTAGCATCGCTTATTGAAACTTTAAGTTTAATTTTCAAGTGCAACATAAACACGAAATTAAAAACATTAACGTGAATCGAAATTATCATTATTATTTATATACATTATTATATAATTTTATATACATTTTTATTAGCGACTCGCTTAACTTTTAATCACATTTTGTTAAAGTAAGCTTCTTTTTTATAATTTAACAACTTTCTAATCCCTTTTATTATACCCTGCATAGAATTATTCTATTAATATTATAATTTAAAATTTTCTTTCCTTTATAGAGCGTTTATAAAAAACTATATCTGTACTAAAGTAATTTTCATAATTATAGCACCACCAAATTATAGGACCACCAAATTATAGCACCACCAGCATTTCAATAATAACAAACAATGAATGTAAAATTTTTGGTCTTCAGGCCATACTCTCTGATGAAAAAAAGGTGATGCACCAGATGGCTATCGATACTACTGGTGTGACCTTAGAAAGGAACCAAAGTATTTTACTAAGAGAAATTTTGGGGGAAGTAGTCTCATGGTTTGGGGGGCTATTTCTTCAAGTGGTTGCCTCGAACTTCAGGTTCACATTTCACGATTCATGGCGATGCCAAATCTGACAGTTTGCAATTCTCAGCTGTCGTGGTTATGGATTTTGATAGTCCGTATGCGCTGATGTAAGAAAATTAAAAAAAGCATTCTAATAAATATCAAATTCTTAGTGTTACCGCCACTCTCTAATCGATATTTTCTTTTTTTCCATATGAAAAAGTTAATAAATAACCTTTATTTTGTATCTAAATGTAAGCTCTTTTGTAATTAATTTACGGGGACACTTACCTTAAAGTACAAGACAATAAATGAATTATTAGAATTAAAAATTATTGTTCTTTCTTGTTAATTATCTATATTTGGAAGATAAGGGCTTGGGCGCTTCTCCCAACACGTAGTTTACAATCATGATAATATAAAAAATTCCAAGTTGGGTTGTGTTGTGGCTATGGAATAAAATCGGCGCAGTCTAGCAGATAGTGTGTTGACTTATTAGGCGTAAGGTTCTAAATTCAGGTAAAATGACCCGAACAAAACAAAATATGAAAAAATATTTCTTTTCCTCTCAGCAGATTTCTGCAAAAACTCTGTGAGTGAATAAAATTGCCATGAAAAGTTTCTCAAAAATCTGTCCACTTTAAAGTTCAAACTATAGGTCCCGCCACTCATGTATAAAATTTACATACACAACACAATTGGTGTGAGAATATAGGTCGTAATTCTGAAGAGTTGTTGTGATCAATTATGTATGTAAATTTTAACAATTTAGAAGTGTTATTTAGCATTAAACGATTTATGATGGCTTGCCAAATCTTATTGAAGACAAATATGAACAGAGATTGACATTATCAGCTGTTGTAGATATCGAAATCGATATTTCTAAGCATACATGTTAAGTGATGATTAATAATCGTAATGATTAATAATTAGATTACTTTTTTGAATGGTAAAATAATGATTACAATTACGATTATTTTTGGTTTTAATAATTAATTATTGATTACAATTACAAAGACGCAAAAAATAATCAGGATTACAGGCGATTACCACAAAATAATCAAAAATAATCAAAAGTAATCAAATAGTTTTCAATAATTCTTTTCGATTATTTCCAATAACTGAGAATTTATTAGTCTTACAATTTATTCGAAACAGTAAAATTTAACTGAAAATTTATTAGTCCTACAATTTATTCGAAACAGTAAAATTTAATGTTTAATGAAGTTTGAAGTCACTTCTCAGCTATCTGTAATCTGTACACTTAACTTGAATTGAGTAGCTGAAAATCTCAATTTTTCTTCTTCTACATAAAATTCGATTTTAAAAATTAATGTTTGACTATCGGTTTTTATATTCAAACACATTTTTTTTAAAAAGTCTGGATCCTTATAATAATCATCCCAGAAAAAACCGCTTTCGAAAACATTTTCTGACATTTCAAAATCTTAAATTAAAATCTTATCTATAAGAAACTTTAACAATCAAAAAATAGAATGTATTAGTAACAGAGTGCAAACTGTTACACAATTGAATAGAAGGTGGGTGGTTTAACCAATAAAATCACTATAAACCGAAACTAATTTTGAAGTAGAAATGTAGGATAGCAGTATCCTTTTGACCATCAATTCTGGCTTAGCCATTATTTCTTTGCATATACATCGTTTACTGATATTTTCTTTTTATTTCGATTTATAAAATAATTACATTTCTGTGACAGATAACAGAGGGGCTGGGTTTCACAAAACTTTCCATTAAGTTTTCACGTACAAATTCTTGCCTTTCCAACTCCACGTGATTCAATGCACTAAAATATGAGATATTGATTACTAAAGCCATCTAATTTAAAAATAACGAATAACCCATAATCGCTTTCGCTAATTTAACAACAATATTTTGGCCCATAAAAGTAATTACCTATTATTATTTTAAAATTTTCGATTCAATTACATTTAAAAATAGAGGGAAACAGAAAACGCATGCGAAAAAAAACACAGTGGATAATAATTATAATCCTTTTAAAAGCCTTTAATACCACTCTAAGTGCACAAGCGCTTGAGCACACATATGCATGCAAATATTCTCTTAATGTCCACTTTATGTGCAGATTTGGGTACAAACATTGGAAGAAGCCATGTGTTCATGTATTTGCACAAATATAAGTTGCCACAAAAATACAACAACTAGAGAATTTCCGGCCATTTGCAAATAAAAATACGATTAAATTTTCATAGTGTTCCATTCCGTTGTTGGTGTTTGATTGTGGTCGAGGCTGTGATGTCATAAATATGTAGTCTAGCATGAATGTTTTCTTTATTGTATTTTTACGTAAATGTATAACCGAAATTTAATTATTATATCATATTAGTTGTATTTTTTAGTACATACTGCCACTTAAAACGCAAAGCAGCGTACTTAACGATTTAAATTATAGCTTTCTGGCTCTATTATACTAACTCATTTTGAACTATATTTATAAATACATGACATGAAGGTAGTGCTGTATAAATCGCTAAAATTTGTGAATTTTTACTAAAGCTTTCATTCATGAGGAATGTATGTATGTGATTAAAACAACAAATTCTTATCTAAATCACTGCGTCTGTAAAATTTTATTTTACAGTATGTCGCCAAAGCTTATGAGAAAATTTTCGTTGTCGGCCAAATTCTATATAATACGAAATATAAAAGCTTCGTTTTCAAAGAATGAATAAACCAAAATTTATTATTATTTTTTGTTGTGAAGTACATTTGCTCCGGTTAAAATTGGAATATTATTTCATTTGTGTGAATGCTGAGGCTCGCTTCAAAGTACCTCATTCGATCGGAGGTATGAGGTGTATTAGGTTGTATCTCGGCAATGGCATCACGAATGTTGGCCTTCAAATGCTCAATTGTCTTTTAACATTTCGGATACGTTCCACTCACAGAACCATGATATATATGAACGATGTTATATTCTACACAATGGCAGCAATAGGCCTATCAAACAAATAAAAAACTTCGATAATATCTCGCACACACTTTGTTTTATTTACATTGAAAGCGCATAGAATAACACCCTATATTTCAATAAAATAAATAAGGTTCTGAAGTTTCTGATGATCGTTCGACTTGAACTATTATACCAAATGAACCCCTTAATTCAAATTATTTTCGACGATCATTGCATATTTTGCAGAAATAAATTATCGGGTCAAATATTCCGGCGTTAAACGTCTTGAAAAAAGTATATAAAAGTATGTAAGTAAGGGGCTGGTTACTCATGCGTAAGAAACGCAAAATTGTAACGCACGTAGTCTTAAAAACGTATGCGTAGTTATAGAAACGCTAAAAACGTTAAAAGCGTCAACGAAGAATGTAAATAAAAACGAAACAAAACACAAAGCAACGCACAAACGAACACAACACAATGCAAAGAAATTGATATACAGACATTTGCACTTATCATCAGTGTTGCCGTTTTTAGTTATTTTTTTGTTCAATGTGTAGATTTTTCCGGGTTATTATTTTACTTATAAAAATAGCTTTTGTTTTGTTTGTTAAAATTAATTAATTAGTAAGACTATAGTTTTATTTTATTTTTTGTTTCTTTTCTTACAATTATAATTTAATTTTAAAAGAAATAAAAAACAGTGAATTAATTTCGGTTATATTTTTCCTTATTTGGTGATTTTTTCGCAAATGTTGGTTACAATATTTTTTTCGTGGCAACACTGCTCATCATCTCTCTTGTTCAAATCTCACGTAAAAGCGTGGGAGAATTTTGTTTTATACAGATCGTTCTCTCTGCTAACGAGAGAGAACGTTTGGGTAAGCGTTCACATTGTTCTCCATATGCTAAAAAGAGAACGTTCGCTACGGTACGTTACGTTACGTGTGGGTAACTGCTACTTACGAATAGGTAATCCGTTTAAAGTTATTTACATATATGAATTGTTAGAATAATAAATTTGTATTATTGGTTTTAAAGTATTTTTTATAGTAATTTGAATAACAAATAATATTGAATAACAAATAATGGACAATTTTAGTGATTGGAAAGGTGAAAAGGAGGATCTTCCGTATGTTTATGCGTTCATTATAATTGAATTTATTAGTCCTGTGCTACCACAATAGCTGCTGTTATTTTTAATTGAATTTGTTGCATATTTATGAGGTTATGATATATTTTTACACATTGCATACGCATACGTATATACTTTGTTATGGGTTTTGCATTAAATCCAAATTATTCATGCAAATATTTATTGCTGTTAAAATTTTATTACAGATAAAAATGCAACATATTAAATTTTTTGGCTTTATGGTTGGGATATTTAATAACCGATTTTAATTCATATTACATATTGTGTGGGTGAAATAAAATAAAATATTTGGCAAAATAAGAAAATAAGCAAATATGTATTAGTTTTCTATTTTACAATGTATTTATTAAGTACACAACGTACCTTTCGGGATGGAGGTTGATCGGATAGTAATCAATTATTTTCTATTTCCAGATTATTCACAATAAATTCATATTAATCCAGGATAGGGCTCCAGCGTGAACATCCCACCCCCTTGCAACATTGCAACAAGTGATCCGAAAAGTCACCTGGCCAGAGATGAAAATTAACAATTCGGGGTAATAGTAAATCTACAATACAATTTTTGTGTATATAAGTAAAGAGCGATAAAATGTATAGTTTGCTAGCAGTAAGTAGGTTCTAACAAGAACTTGGTTGTGGGTTGTGCTATTCTTCTTGGTCTGGAATCAACAATAATCACATCGAGGTTCTTGTTAGTAGGGCGTTCGACAGATAGCCCACGGGGTATTATATTATCTGTAAATGAAAACGATAAACACACAATAGAAAACGAGAGAACGAATTAATATTGCTCTAGATTAGAAAGCGGCACGAGCTTCATAATTGGCCGTATTAGAAATCCATTGGCAGTTCAAATTTCGGCCACTCGCACTTCGAATCAGGGAAAAAGTAAACCCGTTCTAATCTGTCCCATAAAGGCTTCCGATCTAGAAAGATTCAGCTTCTTACGATGTGAAAATACCATTTTTTTCCAAAAGAGTTACACCGCAGAACTTTAAACGGTTTAAAGTTTTTACCTATATAGGCGCAACTTTTGTTGGCAGCATTCAAGTGGGTGCCAAATTCACTAGACGGGGTTAGGACTATGCTATACAGAAGGGCAGCATATGCTTTCTCAGCAGCATCCCAAAATGCATGAAGTCTTGGTCGATTTCCAGTGTGTGGTCTAGGGAAAGGTATTTCCCAATAAGTTTCTCGCATTAGGTTTTAACCTTGGGGTAGCAGTAAAAATTATACTTGCGTGATGTAAGTTGCTTTAACAGAAAGCTCAGTTTTTCATACCCAGCTAAGCACGTTTTATTTGAGAATTTTGTTTTCATTTGTATTGTATTTTACCTTCTTGATTTGTTTTTATGCATTAATAATTAAAATAACGGGAGTTTTAGCAAAGAATATTTGCAATAAGGAACTTTTTAGCAAGTACTTGATTAAACTGCTTAGTTTTGGCAAGTGGTTAAAAATAATAAAAAATTAGCAAGGAACAATATTGTGATACGGTATAGTTTAGTAAATAATAGCAGATGGTGAATGAACAAAAACAAATTAAAATGCAACAAAACTGTAACATCCTACTACATTCAAAACCCTACTATACCTAAGAAGCTCAATAGATCATCGATCAATACACGCATACATACACAATTTGTCGGTACAACCCTACAGTCAGAAATACGACTTAGCTGCTCACATCATACATGAGTGGCGGGACCTACAGTTTAAAATCGCTTCCGAACTACAAGATTTGTGAGACTTTCATAGCAATTTTATTAAATCTAAAAGTTTTTGCCATAAATCTGTTGAACGAAAGTCGCCGAAGAAATAATTTGTCATATTCGTTTTGTTGGAGATGTCTGACATGGGGTTTGAACAGTGGCATTATGTTTAATCATCGATCAAAGCAGAGGTTAAATAATATTGTAAAAAACAGTTGGGCCGTAACAACTTAGACTTCTATAAACACATTTCCCACAAAAGAAAGATGTTAATTGATTAATTAAGTATGCAACAACATATTCGTCAAACGGCCGCCACAACTCTGATGGCAGGCCATTATCCATTATTTTACATGATTTTTTCTCAAAGATATGGTAATATATCATATTTTATTCCATACTTTTCTGCGTCTTAAAATTTATGGAAATCTAAAAAATAATAATTATTTGGGCCATTATTACAACTTGCCGTTAACTAAAGGGAGGATTTTAACGGGCAGATAAATTGTTTGTCATTATTACAAGTGGACAATACGGTAGAAGTGAGCGTTAAGCTACCTGTAACTTTTAAAGTTACTTTTATGTTTGAATTTGTCATACATACATATTATTTTCAATATGGCAACTTCCAATACAAACAAAGTGAGCAAATACAACAAAAAAGAAGCGCCTCGTTAACGCTGCGTTAAAAAAACTTGCTTAATTGAGCAATGTTATTGACATTGTTAGAAGTCGCCGTAGTGTAGTAGGTAGTGTGTTGGCTTATTAGACGTAAAGCCCGTGTTCGTATCACAGTTCAGACATCAAAACGAAATAAGAAAAAAAATATTTCTTCGGCGACTCCCTCTCAGCAGATTTCTGGCCAAAAACTCTGAGAGTAAATAAACCTGCCATGAAAAAGTTTCTCAAAACTCTGTCGTTCGGAGTCGACGTTAAACTGTAGGTCCCGCCACTCACGTATAAAATTAACGCACACAACATGAGTGGTGCGAGAACCTAGGCCGTAATCCTGATGTATGTACAGTGGTGGCCACGAATTTAAGACACGACATTTTATTTATACATTTGTGATAATTTTTACATCTTATTAAAAATATTTTAGGTCCATGATATTTTTCTTAAGATTTTAGTAATATTAGGAAGAAAAGTAATAATATTTTGCTACCTATACTTGGTTGAGAATTTTTATTTACATATTATATAGATCAAGACAAAATGCTAGTCAGGATTTGATATTTTTTGACACAAGTGGTTTACGTTGTGCAATACATTCACGCAAGTTTTTCCCATTTAGACATCTGCTTATTGCCCTAGACGAAATATCGATACCAAAATCCAATACAATTTTATTTTTTATTTTACTTGAGCTTTACTTTAGGGTGTGGTTTTTCGGGTTCTAGATTGCTGTTTGACATTTTTGGTGGTACCATGTTACTTGATGTGTTCCAGCACGTTGTAAATCTTGCATATAGAACATTTAAGCAATATGCCCAAGAAAAGGTGTAGTGTGTTATGGAGTTCAAAGAAAAAGATCGAAATAGGGAAACTCATAGCTTGAAAAGTTTAGTTTAAATTTAATTACTTTGGTAACCACAGTAGACCCTACGTACGACCAGCAGTTAACTAACTATACAAAAGAAACTATCAAGTACAGTGGATCGTCAGTATGGTATGGTATCGTCTGGGATTGGTTCATTAGTCAAAATGACTAGGAAAATATATAAAGACATACTTACATACTTACTTACTTAATTGGCCATTACAAAGCTTTTAGTCAGGATTACGACTTAGTCTCATAGTGTCAAATTTAAGCATGAGTGGTGGGACCTACAGTTAAAGTCGACACTGAACGACAGATTTGTAAAAACTTTTAAATGCAAATTTATTCTCTCCAGAGTTTGTTGCCAAGCCTCTCTACTTATTAGACTACGGCAACTTTATATACATATAAGAAAATGCTACAGAATAATCGATTATGATTATAATCCACTTACGTAGATATTTCCACACGACAACGATCCGATTCGTAAAGCTCGACTAGTATAGTCTTGGAGTGAACAGAAATATATATATATATAGAGAGTTTTCGAAAGGTAATTTCAAACACTTTACTCTAAATCTCTGGGAATTCGAAAAACGAATAGTTGGAAGCAAATAAGATAATGCGTTCTGGGATATTGTTCAGGTAGAATGGCATGGTATTATTCATTGTTAGTTTCAACCTAAGAGACAATGATATATGTAACCCAATCATTAATGTTGGTGTGGAGATTCCACCGCCTAGACACGATGAGGTCAAAATCGTGTTTGTGCGATTAAAGTTTCAGATTTTTGCCAGTCATTATAGCCCCATAAGAAAGAGTGTTTTTGCCGCAATGTCTGAGCTCGGTGTTCATGCGATGCTGATAAACCTATACAGAATGACGTTGAACAATTCCTGCAGCTCCATTAAGCTATTAATGGACATCTCCGAATGTCCTGATACCGTGCGAAGGTTCAAACAAGACTATCCCTTCTCATGCAACTTCTTGAAACTCGTCATAGAAAGTGTTCTGCGAAAGGAGTACACATTGACATCATATGGTGTACTAAGCGAGATATTTCATCTGACGTGAGCACTAAAATGGCAGTCTATCAGTAAAATGAAGTACATGTTGTCGGAAAGTCGGGATACGCTACATATCGGATCCCAGATTACGGCCTATAACTATACTTTAGATGTTATCAGTGAATTTATTTAGTTTGGATCATACCTGTTAAGTAATGATTAGTAATCGTAATGATTAGTAATTTGATTACTTCTTTTTGAATGGTGAAATAATGATTATAATTATGATTATTTTTGGTTAAAATAGTTAATAATTGATTACGATTACAAAATAATCAAAAAACAATAAAGATTACTGGCGATTAGCCTAATAATCAAAAAGAATCAAAAGTAATCCCAAAGTAATCTATTTATTTTCAATAATTACTTTGAATTCTTTTTGAATATTTGAAAAGAATCAAAAAGAATTATTGAAAACAATTTAAATATTTTTGGATTACTTTTGAATATTTGAAAATAATGAAAAAGAATTATTTAAAACAATTTGATTATTTTTTAGACTAGATTACTAGACTAATCGCCAGTAATCCTGATTATTTTTTGATTCTTGGGTAATCGTAATCAATTAGTAATTCGAAAAAATTGTTCATAGAATTATATAATCATTACGATTCCTTTTAAAAAGTAATGTAATTGATTACTAATCGTAATCGAAATTTAACAGGTATGGTTTGGATCCGCCATTACCAGAAGAAATGGCGTCACTTGGAGACCAAGTGTAGGATTAGTGTCTCAATATACATACATACATAATTGGTCATTACAACCCTTCAGTCAGGATTACGACCTAGCTTCTCACACCACTTATGTTGTGTGTGTTAATTTTATACATGAGTGGCGGGACCTACAGTTTAAAGTCGATTCCGAACGACAGATTTTTGAGAAACTTTTCATGGCAATTTTATTCACTCTCAGAGTTTTTGCCAGAAATCTGCTGAGAGGAAATCGCCGAAAAAATACTTTTTGTATTTTATTTTGATGTCTGGCCTGGGGCTCGAACCCTGGCTTTTCGTCTAATAAGCCAACACACTACCTACTAGACCACGGCGACTTCAATAATATTGTGATTAATATAATATATAATCAATATAATTGTGATTAATTATGGTAGCAATAGGTAATTTAGTAACAGAGATTCCTTTCGTACGACGAAACGTATACTTTACAGGTCGCTCGTCCTCCCTATGCTTCTTTACGGCACCGATGCAGCAGCCTTGAGAGTATTCGAGGGAAAAGTCCTACGAATAATCTTTGTTGCATTGAGTTCCGCATCCGGTCATCAATGAGTTATTTCCTCAACGATATGAACGTTGTGCAGCGCTTTAGCATCTAGTGGTTGTACTGTCTTGGCCATGTCATTGGAATGAATGAGGATGTTCCGGCGAGACGGGTGTTCGATACGGGAATTTCCGGAATTCGGCGTAAGTACCAAATTGAGGACACCCTGTATTCGATTGGTGGCCAACTGGCGAAGCGCGTAAGAAGTAGAGGCACCCTGAAGGATGTGGGCCGAAATCCGATTAACGGGTCAATTGTTATCCAATTAAGTAAGCATAACAATGCTAATTCAATTCATAATTTCAGTTGTACAAACTATGTTGAAAAATGCAAGAAGAATTGTCACCATTTGAAACAGTTCAAGATATTTGCGCTTATTTCAAAAGAAAATATATTTTAGATTTTATTATAACTTTTGTATTGGTTACTTCGTTACTAATTTGAATACCCATTCATTGACTTTATTTTCAATATAATCAAATAATATTCAAACTATTATTAACGTTGCACAAAGAAGTTTCATTGTTGTTATTGTTCTCGTAATTCATTATCCTTAACCTAATTTATGAAGTCCATACACATTTTTCTTCAGTCCAAATGTTTTTGTTTTGAACAGAACCCGTTTATTTTCTTTCTGTTCCACAGAACACCAGCTGTGTCTAAATGAATTACTCATGCTTGCGCAATAGCACGTTGTTTCATTATGATGGTGTCACTGGCACTGCTACTTCAATACAATAAAATGAAGTGTTGTATTTTTAACCAAAGTCCACTGCAGATTTAAATGAGTTGTTTAGAAGTGTTACCATTTGACGACTACAGTGGCGATAAGAATGGTTATTTTGTGGCCACAAAAATGTGTTTTTATGCTTTGGGTTTATGACATGCTTTCAGTCCAATATTTCAAATAAACCTTAAGTATACAATTGCAACAAACTTCACAGATGGAATACTAAAAATTAATTTTACATATGTACATACATAATTGGTCATTACAACCCTTAAGTCAGGATTACGACGTAGTTTCTCACACCACTTATGTTGTGTGCATTAATTTCATACATGAGTGGTGGGACCTACAGCTTAAAGTCGACTCCGAACGACAGATTTTTGAGAAACTTTTCATGGCAATTTTATTTACTGTCAGAGTTTTTGCAAGAAATCTGCTGAGAGAAAGCCGCCGAAGAAATACTTTTGTATTTTGTTTTGATGTCTGGAATGGGGCTCGAACCCTGGCTTTACGTCTAATAAGCCAACACACTACCTACTAGACTACGGCGACTTCTAAAAATTAATTTTAGAATATTTTTTAAGCGAGGGATAGTAATGTATCTCGAAAATGGAAACTTGTCAAACGTGAATGATAAATAATATATTTATTCAGAGATAAAGACTTCTAAGATGAGTTTTCAGGAGTTCTTCATTTCCTGCTTCAAGTTACTGGTCCGAATATCTGATTAGCTATTTAAACAGTTCAATGGGTTTAGTACTGTTGAATGTTTTATTCGCAAGTTTAAGCGTACCTAATCAGAAATGGAATACAAAAATTAGTAACAAGTATTGAAATTTGATAAAAACAAAAGAAGGACATTTTCAAAGACCTCGTTTTTAGTTGCAAAAGTCAAAAACTTTAAAAACCAAGGCATTTAGTTAGAATAGCAATTTTTCCAAAAATTTATCAGAATATTTTTAATTTAACTTTTTATTTTGTATTTCATGTAACTCGTTGCTCCTGAATTCAGACGAAAAAATTTTTTTAGTCTTTAAATTTTTTCTATGGCAGAAGTACAGCAAATGAACAAAATCTGAAAGAGTAACATAATATTGGTCTTAGAATGATTTGATACAGAAAAAAGATTGAAATTCAGTCATGTTTCTACCAAATAACTGATGTATCTTAAGGTGCCTCAATTTAATTTGGTGCCGTTTTCTAAATACCAAGATGTTTGCAAAGATATTTTATGTGTGAATAACTGAACTCAACACGACAATGTTTTCCTACGTAACGGGAACGTTATGTCAACAAAATTTTTTTCAATAATCTTTATTATTCACAGAGATAGGAATATACATACCTACCAACTTTCAACATTGGTTAAGACATCTAAAATTTGGTTGGAATTGTAACGAACGAGATTGGGTTTAGTACGTAGGTGCTCAGCAAGCCGAGAGTAAGCTTTGCAGCGAATCGTGCACATTGGTATGCCGGGCTACCAATGTCTTTTGAAGATTCCCAGCCTTTAGCTTGTAAAGCTATAAAAACAAAAAAAAACTGAATAGATAATGAGAGCTTACGACATTGAGAAAAAATAAGAACGACAAGTTTGCAGTCGTATGACTCTCCTCGTTTTTTGAAGTTTTTCATAAATCATTACACTCCATTGGATCGGGTACGATTTTTTTATGTTAACAAACACATGTGGCATACAGCGAAATAACTGTTTTTAGTTTATTTTGTTTTGGTTTTTTAACAATCGTGTAAACGAAAAATAATCAGTCGTATGAATTATACTTTTATTTTCTAAAATACAGATGGAATCTGTAATATCTCCTCCCCGAGTTTACATACCTAAAAACCTTATCGTGTAAACTAGCCTTTAGCGTTGTAAATTTTTTAGTCTATTGATCGTGAAATGGCAGACTTAAGTATACATTTTTGACAATATCATAAATATTTTTTATACCGAAAAGGGAAAAGCTACAAATGGCACCGGATATAACCTTTAGATACCGATTTTATTGATCTTCCCAGCAGTGTATTCTCATGCTATCCTCTTTATCAATCTTTAAGTTTTCATTTTTTAATACCAATGTTTTTTTTATACTCGATTTGTATTCATTCTTTCATTTGTGTCTTTTACCTCGAATGTGCATTTGGGTTTCTTATTTAATTTCATTATACCCACACAGTTGTGTTTGGGGTCCTTGTTTTTGACATGAGTTATGATAAGTTGCCCTGTCAACGTAAATCATGAAAAATGAAATGTTTGGTAAGTTATTAACTTAACAAGTTAACAGTATTTATTTTAATAAATTTCAATTATAAAGATAATTAACATAATTTTTGTTTCGTTATGGTTATGGTTAATGCAAAACATATATTTTACTAAATAGATTAGTTAAAAAATATTTAAAACAAACGCTTTTATTTATTTAAAAAACAGCTATTAAAAATTATGAGGGTTCAAATCCATAAAATTTTATTACAACTAATTTGCTACGAAAGGAAAAATATTTTTAATTGTTTATGTTCAAATATTATTTAATATAACGTATTGTATTTTTATTATATAACAAAATATAACAATCACTATCTGACCATATCTGATAATAAAATATAAACAAATATATTTTCGATTAAAAAAAAAATTTTGTCAGGGGAATATTATCTACAAAAATAATAAGAAAAAAATGCCAAAATGACTGCTCCCCGGCATGGCTGCTATATATACCAAGTACAAAACTGGGCTCAATATATCACGCTCGTCTGCAATGGGCTGGAAAGGAATGAAAATAATATTCAAAAAATAATATTCACTTATAATTTTCAAAATTTTCGCATAGCGAAATAGGGGAAATATAATTGTATGCAACAGCCCTTCGCACCAAACGGGTGTTTAAGAAATGGTGATAACATATTGTTGATCGTGTTGATAATAAAATTATAGACCCATTTGTATCCACTTTACAATGACCTGTATCAGGTTTAGGTATCATTTTAACTTTCAACATTTCCAACTTTTATTATCCGAATTTTCTCAAATTCGAACTTAATGTTTTTCTGATAACCTTACAACCATTATGTTCCCTCATAAGTTAGGCAGTGTTGCTGATGTTCAGACACATGTTGCTGTTGCTCAGAGAGATCCAAAAGATTATTATTGCGCTCAATCCGAATATCACTTTTGGTACTATACTTTTCATGCTATTTTGTGACTTAAATATTACTCTCATGAGCGAAATGAAAGGCGGGGTCATGCAGACCAACAAGTTTAATACCATCAGTGTTATTATTCATTAAAAACTCTTGTTGTCTCAATTAATTTCAATTCTAAATATGAGCAGGTGTATCCTACATCATCAATTTGACTACAGGACGTAAAACAGTACTACTAAACGAATCCATAGGTTAGTGTAAACAATAATTCAGAATTCGGTTATTTATACATAATTTCATGCAACTTCATTGATTCATTTATTCCGATGTCATCGCCAAACACGCAAAACACTGTCCTATTCAGTCCCCTCACAAACATATTAAACGTGCTACATATGTAGTTAACACTATGACCATATGTTCGTGACGAGTTGCATGTACGCCGCCCGCGTATTTTAAAAGTTCACATTAATTTTTTGAACAGACCTGTTAACTATGAAAAACAATTTAAAGATGTTATTATCAATTTTTATTATCAAAATATAAATTAACTACATAAATGATGACAACTTTCAAAAATATAAAGGTGCGACAGGCAAATTTCACCCAGCTAATGACATAGTGTAGGTTGTGAGTTTTATTGAGTTGAACTCAAAAATATTTTTTTATATTTCTCGAACCCTCCAAACTTGTTATTTTTGACAAAAACAGTATTTTTGATCTTTTCACACAAAATTATTGATTAACCAAATATTTTTACCCTATTTTCAAAATCCAAAGTTTTTTGAAAAGGCGACAGATGATCCTTTAAAATGGTATACATAAACGTATAGTTAAAACTTACATGATATGAGTTTTGATCGGGTAAACTTCGAAAATATGAGTTTTTTTTCATTTTTTCATGTTTAGCTATTATTAATAGCAAAATTTAATTAAAAATATAAATGATGATAGTCGTGTAAACGTGAAATACACACATTTTACGAAAAACAATCAAGATCCATCAAAACTTTTGAAATTTTTTGAACTGAAAGTTTATTTGAGAAGCCGACATATATAAAAAATATAATTCGACTTTTAGACTCCTTAAATAATAAATATAGTAATTTTTGTCCGATTTGATCAAACGAAGTGTCAATCTCTCCACAATATTCTTCGCTTTCAGAATATCATCACTTTCATATATTTTAATTAAAATTTGCTACTATGAACGGACAAACTTGAATTATTTTTGAGTTCTACAAAACAAAACCCACAATTTGCACTATGGCATTAGCTGGGTGTATTTCATTTTTTTATTTTGTCACATAGTGTTATTATTATTTTGTAAATAAAGAAAACAAAATGAAATTTCATTCTTTTATATAAGCAAAAATTTTATTTCAAAATATTTTTTTTTTTCAAATATTTTAACCTTTATTTTGTCTGAGAGTATATAAAATATATGGACATCATATATAATAATTTTTAAAAAAGTTTAATAATTGCATTAATTTATAAAATTTAATTTTTGCTTTAAATTTATATTTAAGCATTTTGTTTTTTTTGCATTACTTGTTTTCATGACTAGTTCTTTTCATTAACCTGTTTTTATCCTTAATTGTTGTTTATTCGCTGATTGAAAATCAGTACGTTCAACAGATTTCATTTTTCATCGTGATATGACACATTTGTTCTATAATTTGCAAAACATTTTCTACATGGAAGTCAGTAGTATTTACAAAAAATAGAAAACAATTCTTAGTTTCACTTATATAAGCACATAAACACATAAATATATACATATATATCGTAAACACTCGCACACACCTAAATACTCAAATACATTTCAAACAAAAATCACGTCAACTGCTAGCAATTTTACCCCCAAAACAACATCATGACAGAAGTGACTCTCATCGCTGCTGATGCCACTCTATTTAGCTGAAACGTTAAATTTGCAAGGCCGTATATCCCCAGGCCTTCTTGTAAGGTCTTGTTTAACACTTGTTTTCTGCACAATTGCTAAAGTTTTTGTTGGTTGTTTGAAAACTTCCAGACTTTTCACTTTGCTGTTGCAATTTACTTGAATCCTAAAAGATACCCTTTGGTAATTGTTTGTAAAGCATTCTAAAATGTTTTAATTTCGTTTACATCACATTTACATGTTTACATTGATGCCTAGTGTAGATAAATAGTGGCTGTCAAAAAAAATATTGTCATATGTTCCTAAATGCTCCTTCTTAAGTCGTTTTGCGGTATTTTCCCTTTTTGGTCTCCTAAGGCCAGACATCAAAATAAAATACAAAGAGTATTTCTTCGGCGACTTCCTCTAAGCAGATTTCTGTCAAAAACTCTGAGAGTAAACAAAATTGCAGTGAAAAACTTTTAAAAAATCTGTCCGGAGTCGACTTTAAACGGTAGGTCCCACCACTCATGTAGAAAATTAACATACACAACATAAGTGGTGTGAGAAACGAGGTCTTAATACTGGCTGAAGGATTGTAATGACCAATTATGTATGTGGTCCCCTTACGAATAATGTATAACGAAATATAATAACGCAAACTAATAAATGTTTTTCAGTAAGAAGATAAAAATAGTAGAAATTTTCTTATACACATTCGAATTGTGTAACAATTAATATTTCTCCTGAAAGGAAATTCTTATACCTTATTCTACATATACTTTCAGAATTTTACGTAAGATTAGGTTATTTAAGATTAGATGTCACCATAGTTTAGTAGGTAGTGTGTTGGCTCGTTAGATGTGACGCCATGGTTCAACCCCAGACGTCATGAATAAAAAAAATATATGAAAAAAAAATATTCCTGCGGACGAGTTACTCTCAACATAAGTATAAATAAAATTGCTAGTAGAAGGCTTTCAAAAATCTGTAGTTCGGAGTTGGCTTTAAACTGTACGTCCTACGTGTTATAAATAAAATTAACCCACGACATAAGTGGTGTTCAAAAGCTAAGTCTTAGTCCTGTCTGAAGGGTTGTAATAACCCTAGTAACTACGTAATATTTTACTTAAGGATTTGAATCTAAATGCACAACAATAGTGCGAAAAGTCTTCGAATATTTGAAGAGTGTACAATAGTACATGTGTTGTTTAGAAACATAAACTTTAGTATACTTCATCCAAGTGTTATAAGCGGAATGTGAGAGAAAGTGTTCGACTAGTCTGTATCTTATTACGATTGGATTTTAAAGTATGGCAGCCATCGTAATGAGAAATGCATCAGATGTATACTAGGGGCACAACCTAAAACAACTGAACTAAAATTTTAACATTTTCAAAGCAATCTTTGAAGGTAAGAATTTTTAATCTTTATGATCCTATTAAAGAATTATTGAAAAATTTTCGAAGGAAATATTTATTTATTTATTTATTAACTACAATACAATTACAAATTATATAATAATTTTATACGAGCGGAGTAACTTTGACCATATGCTCGGTGTAGTGTCACGCTAATAGTCTAGCACACTACCCACTAGACTACCAGGGCACCTTCGAAGAATATAAAAAAATAATTTCAAATTTATTTGGCAAAAACTAAAGCAACTCATATACATTTTTCTTATTTTCATACATACCTTAACAATTAATGGAATATCCAATATTTTGAAAAACAAAAGCCCATCTGTGAGGCATTGTAGCTATTAATTGATCAATTTCGCTTTCTGAAATATTTTTCCATGCTTCTTTTATTTTAAGCAAAAAATTTCGTTTATCTAACCTTTTATCATGTGTTATTTTTCTATCCACCCACAGTCTCACAGATTCTCTGCAAAATTTAGGACGGGCAATCTGGATCCATCAGGAAATACTTGGATGATGCTCTCTGGGAGGTGTAAACTATTGTAATTATAATATATATTTCGAACTCCCGTAGTAAAACTGGGATCAAAAGCGGATTCAAATTTCGTTTAGTTAATACAATCCTGTGAAAGACATACTGTTGAATTTACTATTAAATATGACCTATTAGACCTTCAATTGCTGAAAATCCTACAATATTTAAAAATAAAAATTTCCATTTAAAATATATATCGGTTGAATTTGAATAAAGAAAGTCTTCAAAATTTCTAATATAATGTATACAAATAAGTGTAAAAGAGATTTACTCGCAATGGCGCAACGGCCCGAAATTGAAAGGGCTTTAAATACGTCTTTGTTTAATTCCTTTTCTTCAGGCGCAAGGAATACAATATTTTTTTGCCACTTCTCCTTTTTTTTTTTTTGTTTCATACATATACAATATGTTTTTTTGTTGTTTTCCATTTTTACTTTTATTACTACAACAAGTGTCGATTGTTTAAAACAACAAAAACAAGCACAACAAACAATTTACAGTCAGTTCATACATATCTTGTGCAGAAGTTTTAATCTTTTCCACTTTTTGTTATTCATGACGGAACGAAAAGAAGACAACAACAACAACAATTACCAACTAAACAACAGCCATAGAAATTAACAAAAAAAAAAAAACTACAAAATTTCTGCAAAACTTTTGAGCATGAAAACAAAGTATTCCACCTGGTGGAAAAGAAACTGGGGCTAAGCAAATGATTATAGTGGTTCTTGTTATGAGAAAGCCATGGGAAACGAGTGTGTTTAAATGATGCCAAAGTGTTGTCTGATGTAACCGTAGGAGAATATATTTCTAACAATGTGTTCCCCGGTTGTTCGGTGGTTGTTGCATCCATTATAGAGATAAGTGTAGGTGGTATTCCGATGGTTTTGTTTTGTGTTCTCCAAGACAAAAAGAAATCCACAACAATTATTAACGATTAACACTTGGTAAGTTGGTGTATAGTAAGCTACCAGCTTTAAAAAAATACTTTCATTAACTCTTCGGTATTGTTAATAATTGTGAATATAATATGTTTGTATGTATATACATACGCAATATTGTATATATGCACAATAATATTATATTGCGTAACATACGTACATACATATATACTTTGTATGCATGCACTTATACGCATTAAAATTAGTAAAAAGCCCAATCGAAACCATCACATATGTGTTTCCATGTCAAGATTGAAAACATACCAAAACGCGATAAATTACTTATTTCGCACTATAAACTTATAACTTTCAACTGGTTGGAGGAGGAGTAAAAATGTACAATGTTATGAAGTGAGGTTCGAAATATAACCCTTTGCACTCAGCTGACCTCTGAGGGGACAATGTAAGTCTAGCATATCATAGACAATGAAGTTATTCCACCGCTATATTTTAAGAAACACGTGTTCTCCTGTTGTTTACGATAATAAAGAAATCCGATAACGGAGAGAAGAAATGTACAAAACCTCAGTTCGTACTGAAGCGTTAAAAAGAAACGATGTCTGCGTAATAAGACAGTGTTGTGTTTTTCGTAATTTACCGTTAGTTATTTCCACAGTATTTTTTTACACTTTCTTTTATTATATAATCAAAATTTTGTTTCTAAAAATGCCAAAACACCCATGCACCAGTGAATCTCGTGAATTAAGCAGTAGTGAAGATGAGTTCCAGATAGGCATTTATACAGACAGATAACTATTCAAGCAGAAGAAAATGACGGTAATGATAGTGATGATGATATCAACCAACAAGAAAAAGATGAAATTTTATAAATAGTGATAGCGATACAAGTAGTGAAGAAGAAAACATCTCCGTAGAAAACGTATCAACTGAATAGTGAGAATGCGTTTGTGAATCTACCAGTTCTCCTTCAATAATCGAGTTTAACATATGTACATCATCTTAGAAGAAGAAAAACAACAAAAACCAATGACACATCATAAGTTGGTAAAAAGTCTTGTAAAGCCGTTGAGAGGTGATTTTCGAGAATCCTGATCACATCGTTGTCAGACAATAGACTGAATTATAAGTTGCATATTCCAAGTGTGGAAGAATGACAACGGGATTGTATTGTCTGTTCTGACAGAAATCACCAGGCGGGAGGCATCAAACAACATTTTATTGTGAAACATGTACAAATCAACCCGCTATGCATGTTGGAAATTGCTTTAAGCTTAACCATAATGTAGATAATTATAAAACATTTTTTTGTAAATATGTGTTCTTCAATGTCCACAAATTCATATAAAACAAATTTATTTACAATTCCTTACTTGATTCTAAAACTGTACTGTATAATATCACGTTTCCAGGATGTACGTTTTCATTAAAAAGTGGCGTCGAGTTGCTGGTAGGTAACGTCCGAAACGGTGCCGAGTGCAAAGAGTTAATATGTTTGAAGATTAGGCATACTATATTCACAAACAACGTACTAAAATTTAATCTCAATGTCACCTATCTTTATCTAATCCAATCGCTTATCTTCGACTTGAAATATGGATTTATAAATAAAGGTTATTAAATCAGAAACGTACAGTGGTGGTAAAAATAGTGAGGACACCAGTGAGGCACTTAGAGATTTGGTAAGAAATTATTTAAAATTCGAAAATTCTTGATAAGTAACGGCGCTTATTTTAAGCTTATATATCACAAAACAAATTTCATTGCGGTGTTATAATTCCTTTATTTATTTGAAAATTTTTATTAAATTAATAATATATATCAGTAACGCCATTTTATTTTCAACGTAGTTATAAAACAATAAAAAATATAATAATATATACATTTGCGCTAATTTAAGTTCTAATATTACTCTAAAGTCGTTTATATTTTGTAGAAACTCCGGTGTTGTTTAAAATTGGTATCTTTCATTGTAATTTGCGTCATTTTCGTGTAGTAATACGCATCGAAGTGACGTATTTTTAGTCGACGTAATATAGTAAAGCTGTGGTCACACTGAAAAAATATTTGCTTCAAATATGTTTACTCGTATTTGCATTAAATTTTTCTGTAGTTTGTTTGCTGGTCACATTGACGGTAAACATTTGACAAAATTTATTTTCCCAAATAACAATGAAACAGCATCAAATACAGTGTGGAGCAAACATGTTTTCCGTGCGGTCAGACTGAAGTAAATATTTTTTATTTTCTCATAAACAAAATTTGTTTCATCAGAAAAAGAGAAACAAACGAAAAGGTAAACATGATTGAAAAACAAAAACAAAACAAAACAGAAACTTCACAAAACGATAATAAACAAATTTGTTTAATCAGAACAACAGAAATAAAGGGAAAAATATAACATAAATAAATAAAAATAAATAAAAATTCGAAATGGAAAACGAGAAAACATTATTTGTGTTAAGTTGCGGAGCAGCCGCCATATTCTTTGCCAAAAAATTAATTAAATACCCACAGCTGTCTAATTGTTTTCTTTTCTACATCAGTGTTGACAACTGAATTGCGTTTAAACGATAAAATACATAACTTAATACCATACTGTATTTAAACATACAAATTTTGTGCCGTCGAAGACTGGTTTTGGAGATATTGGTCTCTAAGGTCCAGATATTAAATTGCTGCTTTAATAAAACTTTGAAATATAATCATCATCCCTGAGATAGATATCAAAGAAAAGTTCTTTCAAAGAGCTTTCGGTTGGCGTATTAAAAATTTGAACCCATTCGTCTATTAAACAAAAATTTTGATCTTTACCTGATTTTTTTACAGTAATGCAATTTTCTTGGAAATTAGTAGGCTAATCAATTTTTTGTTCCATATAACTATGACGTATAACAAATTACATGTATGATTCTTCATTTGGTACAAACTTGCATTTAAAAAATGTGATAAAAAATAATATTTTTTTGTTATTGGTTCATAATGAACTTTTAATAAACCAGTCGAAAGGTCTTTAAACTATTTTTTTTTAATTTCTACTTTTCATATAAAATTTATTATTAAAAGCTTTCCGTTTTGGTGATTTTATGAAACAATTTTGTAATTTATTATTAAAAGTGGACTACACTGCTTGCAACAGCTGTTATTTGCCACTGTTTGCTCTTACAAAATTTTTGCACGATCAAATATTTATTTGCTCGAAAAAAGGAGAAAATATTTGACACGGGTCGTCACACTATGGTCTCATTAGAGACATTTTTGTTTGCAAGCAAACAAATTTGTTTTCTCATAATCTTGTTTGCACCTCTAAAATATTTTATGATCACACTATAGCAAAGAAATAAATGATGTTTTACTTCAAATATTTACTCAGTCTGACCATAGCTTAAGAATCATAGTGACCTAGCACTATAGGACGAAGGTCTCCAAACAACAATATTATCACTGCCATACTTTTCTGTGTTGTCTTTGTGCAGCTGATGGCCTTTGGGTATAATGCAATTGATTTACTAGAACTATTCAGTCAATGCAGAAGACCATGTAAATAATTTATAACGTTATAAACTGTTCTAGAAATCAAAATAGGCTGACCCTAGAACTCCAAATTAAGTGACCCCATAATTTATCAAATTACAAAAAAGAAGAGAATGCAAAAATTTGGGAATTCACGAACTCCAGGAAAAACAAATTTTCCCGTCTACCAAACCAACTCATATTTCGGAATATACACATAGCCACAAAAGTATATATACGGATAACAAATTTCAGAAATTTTTTAACTAATCCGTTTTCGTTGAAAATCTTTGTAATTGTCTGACAACTTCCCTCGATTTTAAAACGGTCTTGGTTAAAAAATTTAAAGTTAACAAATTTCAGAAAGTTTTTAACAAATCCGTTTTTTTTGGAAAATATTTATAATTGTCTGACATCTTTCTTCGATTTTAAGACGGTCTTATGCATTGGTTTAGAAATTTGTGAAATTTGTAAATCGGAAGCATACCTTTGTGCAGAAATTCAGAAATTTTTTAACCAATGCAAAAGACAGTCTTAACATCAAGGAAACTATAAATATTTTCAATGAAAACGAATTAGTTAAAAAATTTCGGGAATTTTTTAACCGTACGTATAATTTAGTAACTGTGTGTAACTGCTGGTATTATTTGATTTTCTTCGACGCAAAATAAATACCATAAACCAATGATTTCAGTTTGTATATTCAAAGGAAAAGAAGGCGGAGTAATGTATTTTAAGAAAACTTGATCCATATAGAGCAGATTATCAATGTATTATAATATTATTTGTTCAGCAGTGTGAATAAGTATGGTCTTATTACTCAAATATAAAATTTTACAATAATAAACTACTGCATACTTCATCTCATAGTCCAGAACTGAATAAAATTGGAAACCTTTAGCTTATATCGCAAATACATGTATATATATATAGCATAACAGAATCATTTATTTTTATATATAAATCGTTGGATTCTCTATGAATTCTGAAAACATGACCTGTAGTTTTTCTGTTATTATTAGATACACATAACATTAGATTTGTTACATTTTGCAAAATATAGTTTAATATTCCAAGGAAAAATCGTAAAAAGAACGAATATCAATTCTGAAACAAAGATAAAGCTCTTATGCGCTGTGTTTAATTTTTATGTTTTCATTTTAATGTGTTTCTTACACTATTAAAGCTTGTTTAAATTTTTGAAAAAAAAATTTTAAAATTTGTTAAGAAGTCATAAATCGATATAGCAAACTATGCTTTAAAACGTATGGAACTGTTGTTGCGTTGACAACATTCATTGTTTGGATTCTTCACATCCGGACCGTTATAAACATTTCAACATACTTCTCAGTTAAGAAATAAAATTAACATCAATTACCCAGTGGTTGGCATTTAAGAAACTCCGTTTATACTCCGTGACATAAAAAGCCAACAGATAAAGGACACAAAAAAAGCACTCAAAAGCTATTGGGAACGCAACTGAAAAAAAATTAATTCTTTTGCACACGAGTTCAAAATGATTGGGCAATTTTAAACACTCATTGTATATGGAAGATGCTGTTTTAAATCTACTTTGAAATTTGAAGGTGAAGGCAAAATACATAGACGGACATCTCGGTCGGTGTTTGGCACATAGAGGCAAAATTGGAACAAATAAGGACACTGAGTTGTAAGTTTTGTTTACAAACTTCTCCTATAATTCATTACTGTAACTGATATGCTGATATTGTAATCAGCTGTGGGGGGTACTGCCACAGGTTCCAATTAAAAAAAAAAAATTCAATGGCACAAAAATAAAATTCTATGAATGATCATTGTCCACATGTGTCATGACAACCAGTCAGGCAGAATTACGGCCTAGCTTCTCACATCACTTCTGTTGTGTGCGTTAATGTTATACATGAGTGGCGAGACCTACAGTTTACAGTCGACTACCACCGACAGATTTTTGAGATACTTTCACATGGCAATTTTATTTTCTCTTAGAGTTCTTCCCCGAAATCTGCTAAGTGGGAGTCACCGAAGAAATATTTTTTCGTATTTCGTTTTGATGTGTGACCTCGGGTTTGAACCGTGGCCTATGTCTAGCAAGTCAATACATACTTGTAACGGTCAGATTTACTATATTGTTTATGATCATCAGTGAACTATATAAAGGGTCCGCAAATAACTTTTATTTTTGAAAATGCTTTAAAAAAAACTACTGAATATTTCCTCAAATTTCTTTTTTTATTTGAAACTATAATCCTTCCGGTTAATAATGGAAAATATTTGAAATTTCATTCAAATGACTGCCTCGTCTGGCCATGCAGTAGCCTACACCTGAAGATGCCTATTTTGGCAAAAAAAATCATCTCTTGAGATGAAGCTCATTTTGATCTTGGTGGGTATGTAAACAAGTAAAATTGTCGCATTTGGGGCACAGAACACCCGCACGCATGCATTGAAAATCACGCACCCAAAACGAGTAACTGTTTGGTGCGGATTTTGGTCCAGAGGCATAATTGGGCCATTTTTCTTCGAAAATGAGCAAGGAGTGGCCGTTACAGTCAATGGCGATCGTTATCGGGCCATGTTGAACGAATTTGTGTACACAAAAATTGAAGAGGAGGATATTGGCAACATTTGGTTTCAACAGGACGGCGCTACGTGCCACACAGCCGAAGCTACACTCGATGTTTTGCGCCCTGTTTTTGAAGATCGCATTATCAGCCGCAGTTTTGCGATTTGACACCGTTGGACTATTATTTGTGGGGTGCCGTCAAAGATAAGTGTTACGCCGACAAACCAGAGACAACTGACGCTTTAAAGGACAATATTCGTGAAGCCATTGGTGAAATACAGCTGCACACAATCGACAATGTGCTTAAAAATTGGACCAATCGTGTAGGCTACTGCATGGCCAGCCGAGGCAGCCATTTGAATGAAATTATTTGCCATTATTAACCGGAAGGATTGTACTTTCAAATAAAAAAAGAAATTTGAAAACATATTCAGTAGTTTTTTTTAAAGCATTTAAAAAAAGTTATTTGGCGGACCCTTTACATATGGACATGGTTTTAAATAAATAAATATATGTATAAAAACCGTTTGATGTATAAATCTTACACAAAATAACTTATGAATACTTCATAGCATAATTTCCCACTTCGAAATGTCGCTCAGCGATTCGGTAGTTATTCGCCTAAAATGATCTTTGAAATGGAATGAATCTTAATTTAAGAATAGATATTGCCTTATTTTAAGCGTTCCCCATTTACTTACTTACTTACTTACTTAATTGACCATTAACAACCCGATTGTCGAATATCGGCTTGTCCTAACTCATCATTCCAGGCGGCTCTGCTTCCTGCATGCCTTCGCCAATTAGTCACACCAATCGATAACAGGGTTTACTAAGCTTAGTCCTTCCAACGAAAGGAGCATCCTCATACATTCGTACGATATGGCCAAGCCAACACAGCCGCTGGATGTTAATACGCTGCACAATTAGCTCAGCGTTGAGGAGCTCATTATTGGATCGAATGCGGAAATCATCGCCAACTCACATTGGACCGAAGATATTACGTCTGATTTTTCTCTCTAATACTCTCAAGGCTGCTGCATCAGTGCTTAGTAGAGTCCATCCTTCTGCGCCATAAAGAAACACGAGGAGGATTAGCATCTTGTATAGTAGCAGTTTTGTCGCACGAGAGATGCTCTGATGCTCAATTGCCTATTGAGATCCCAGTAGCATCTGTTGGCAAGACGATCCTATGCTTGATCTCCATAATGATCTTGATCTGACATAATTTTTGGTGGTAACGACGGAGCCAAACCAATTCCCTGAACTCTCTCCATGACGAAGTAGAAGAGGTCACATGAAACATCAAATGGTATCAAAAGGTTCGGAGAGGTCCATTGCTACCTTGACGGAGCTGCCGAAGTTGCTCAACGTCATTCTGAATAGCCTTGTCAGCTTCGCAGGTGTATCGAGCTCAGACATTGCGACAAAAATAGGATTCCTGATGGTTCTATCGAAGACTGCCTGATAGTCGCCAAAAAAATGGTTTGTGTAGCCTTGTTTTTCACGGGTCTTCATAAGGTCCAATCAGTATTTGGATGAATGGCTTTAGTCGTCACACAATATGCCCCTAAGAACCTTATATGCGATAAAGAGAAGGCTTATACCTTTGGTGCGCATATCTCCGGGACTTGCTTAAGGCAGGGCAGAGAACACTGGGGTTCCAATTGTTGGGCATACTTTTCTCCAACAATATTTTGTAAATAAGCTGGTGCATGCACCCTGTCAGCTCACTACGTCCTGTCTTAAACAATTAAGTGGGCAGGCCATCAGTGGTGCGGCTTATTGTTATTAAGACGTAATATCACGACTTTGTCCTCTTCATGGCAAGGCGGCGGAATTTCCTCGCCATCATCATTGATTGGGTTCGGTGATGATGTACATCATCTCTAGAGGCGGAATTGGTGCCGTGATCTCCTCGTAATAGAGTAGAGAAGTATTTCCTCCAAATAACTTTATATCTTTAAAGTAAATTAAAACAAATTATTATTCGATATATTGAAAGACCTTTATGTCATTATGTGTGTAATAAAGCATAGTTCAAAAATGTCTGACTCATATTCTCTGGTTGGAGCGCTTCGGAAATGTTCAAAAAACTTAACTGCTACCGAGCCCATTCAATGAACACGTGTCATTCTATTGTCTATTGTCGTCCCTGACCATTTGGAAAAACATTTTGAATAAATGGCAACTAATTTGAAACATGTAGCTTTATTAAGATGGACATTGATGGACTCTCTATGATGAATTATTCTCGTCTTTGAATTATTGTTCAGTTATTAGAATTAAGAAAATTTTTAAAAATCTTAAAAGCAATTATAAACAAGTACAACATGTGTACGCAATGATTTAAGTTTTCACAAAAGCTTACTCCATTATACAGCTGCCAATGTGTATTCAGTTATTTAAAAACATTTTGTTGAACTTTTTTTGGAAATGTATGTTAAACGCTTTTTTCGTTCTCCTAAATAGATGTATGTACGTATGCTTCAATTAAGACAGTAGGAATCACTTTATTTCAGTTGCTACAAGTTTTTTATTGCATCAATAAAATTCTCAACACTACCAATTAATTTTATTCGAAGACATTAATTTGAAAACTTTCTCTTGTTTTTGTTTCGCTTAGAAGTTGTATTTGGTATTTTAATACAATAAATTTCAATTGGGAGAAATTAGTGACAGGTGCCTATTAAATATTTGGAAGAGGAATAGTATATTTCTTTAATTATATAATTATTATACGAGTATATATAAATTCTTTAATTATATAACCTTTTAATAATTTATAATTTTTTCTTTGTGGTTGCCCTGATAGTCTAGTGGGTAGTCTGCTAGACCACTAGCATGAGAAACGTGGGTTTGATTCCCACCAGAGCCTCTGGTCTGTTACACAACACCGTGCATAAAGTCTATATTGCTTAGCTCGTAATAAATATGATATTATTTGTAATTATATTGTAATTAATAAATAAATAAAAAAATATTTTTTGTTGTAAAATACAATCGAAATATCTTAAATATGGTAGCCCATAACATATATATAAACTTTAATATTTTCTGCCAACATGTTGTTATATTTTTACCCTTTTAAAAACGTTTAAAATATGATTTCCTAGATTGCAAATAAAAAATAAATTTGTGTTTAGTTTTAGATAAATTCTTTATTGTTCGCACAATTCTGTGTGCCACTGTTCACAACTTGATGTAAATAACAACAATTTACTTTGTTTGTTATTCTTCTTTACACTCTTTTGCGTAAACACTAACAATTGTTCGGCAGGTCTTTATAGCAGAGATCTTCAAACCACGATTATTCTCTTCACACGCAACGCGTTTTCACACAAGACTACCTGAATTTTTACTGACTCCGTTGCCTGTTTTGTCTTGCCTTTTATATGCCACGTAAACAGTCTGATGAATGATCGTAAAGTCGAATGTTCGTGGCTTCGCCTTTTCGAGATCTCCAAAAATTTAAACATCGTTGTTTCATTGTTGTTTGTGCATTTTGTTTACATTGTTTGTAGTTGCAATTTTTGTTAACTTGTTTATCCCCGTTTTTTATACTGATGTTGTTGGTATATTTTGTTTACTTGTTTATCAAGTAAACAAATTCATTGCTTTTGTGTTTGGAGCTTTTGCTTATCATTTCAATGTTTAACGATGTAACACCATTTCCATTTTTGTAACAATATCATGGAAGAGGATTTTAATGCCTCATTTTAGGTAGTTTATTATTTGCAAATTATAAAGTTTTTGGCAAATAATAACTAAAATAAAAAATAAAAAAATGGAGCTAAAGCATATATTATTCGATGTTTAAAATCACGGAGATAAGGTTGCTGTACGGCAAAATCTCTTAGTTGAAGATAAAGCTAAAGAATGGAAATCGATGGAACATCCTACAATTTAGAGAAAATATATCTCGAAGCATTTTAATAAAGAAATTAACATAGCTAATTGGGAAAGTTTATTTTATGTTACTTGAAGAAAACGTATAAATATAGATGAAACCGAAATACACAATACAACAAATGAAAACAGCAAAATAATTACTGAATTCGAAAGAAGAATGTTAAGTTTCTGTACTTCCTATATGGAAAATGTAAACGCCCTACCCATCATTGTTAAAGTCGTGGACGTAAAAGGCACACCTTTTGTTTAGGGTTTCAAAATCAAGAAAGTTGTGAGACATTACAGTGTTTAAAAATTGTTTTTCAAGTTTATTTAATTGAACTAGGCAGACTGAACCAGTTGTTTTTCAATAAAATTTCATTAGATTACTGACTTTAATTATTGCAGTCATAAAGCCTTGTATAGCTTGAGAACGAAATGTTTGCGTAAATTCGATTTCAACAAGCTTTTATTTTAAAATGGATTACAATTTATATACTATTATTTGTGTCAGAATTATATACAAACAACGATTTTAAACAGGTTTTATTTTATTTGATATACTTTATTACGGTAGCATATTGTTGCACGTAGTAGCTAAAATAATTTATCGATATGTAACCATAGCGTTATCGTTTTGTATTAAGCTGAATTATTGCAACCTGTCATTGTTAATGAACAACGATATATACGTGCATATAAAGTGTTTGCATAGCCAATTTTAGCACGTAAAAGTTAAATTATTTTCTCATATTAAGGGCAAATATTACAACTTGCGGTTAACTAAAGGGATGATTTTAGCGGTCATATAAATTGTTTTTCGTTATTATGAGTATAAGATAGAAGTGATCGTTAAGCTAAAGGGAGGATCATTCTACCTTTAACATTTGAAGGTCACTCTATGTTTGAACTTGCCACATTATATATTATTTTCATTATGGCAACTTTAAATTTAAACAAAATGAGCATATACAATAAGAAAACGAAGCCCGGGGTTAATTGATCAGTTTTATCGACATTGCTCCGGCACTGCCATATTTTTGAAAAATGTTATCTGGAAGTTGTAATAAGGAAAATAGTTAAAGGTAACTTTACAGTTCCCTTTAGCTAAAGGTACCTTTAACTAAACCCAAGTTTAACGGCAAGTTGTAATAATGGCCCTAAGTGCAACAAAAAGTAATTTATTTGGTAGACACTCTTAATGCGTGCATTTGGAGAATTTGGTGCATTTTAATAAATGAACTACAATTAAAACACTAGGATATTACGCAAATATAAGACTGAACACCTGCACAAAAAGCAATTTGCCAAGCAAGAAAACCTGTGTTAAAGCACTTTAATGTTAGAGAAGAGCTTGAAAATTTAGGATTTTCCAATACAGTGGTGGCCTTGTAATTAGAAACGATGTTTGTGGAAAACAGTTCTCTGGAGTGACGAATCTAAGTTTAATTTGTCCCAATATGATGAAAAGAAGTATGTAAAATGTCCTCCAAACAAAGCCTTTGATTCCAGGTACACAGTGAAAACTGTAAAACAAATTAACAAACATTCATGTTGCTAAGTCGTTTCTAATTATAAGGCCACCACTGTATACGTATAACAGGATATAATTCTGTTGAACAAAACTGTAAAACAAATTAACAAACATTCATTTTGCTAAGTCGTTTCTAATTATAAGGCCACCACTGTATATGTATAACAGGATATAATTCTGTTGAATTCTGCATAAAGTTGGTTCGAAGACAGAAATTTTATTGAATCTACAATTAGAATCAGATTAAAAACAGGCGATATCAACTAAAGGGGCCATGCTCCGTTAGTACTTTCTCACGCACAATTTGTGAGTGAATCGATTGTTTCACTTATAAATCCACCTGTAGATGGTGTTACTGACTTCTATTCTTTCGTAATTCCCAGCATAATCTAATTCGCTTAGTAGCTTTTGACACTCACTCAGTTTTGAGTTACCCACCTGCCTGGAACTCGCAATCTAACTCATTCAATCTAAAGAGGTTTTTAATGGTTAACTGCTTCACAAATCTTTGATTTTCAGTCAATTTTTGGAAGGTAACAAAAAGCTTGCACTTCAAAAAATTCAAATGAATTTCTACATGCTCCTCTCCAGTGAGGCCAGCGAACAGAATAATAATCTCACTTGTAGAGACAATAGACGGATTTGACCCGATATGGATATGTTCAAAACAAAAATTTGCATTGAACCTATCATGATTTCATCTAAAGAAGCTTTACGCCAGGAGACTGACAATACCTAAAAACGACTACTGCCTCAACGGCGCGTAAGAAGAGCAGAGCACAGAACATCTTCTCTGCCATTGTCCGCTGTCTGGGAAACCGAGAAATAAAATTCTTGGACACCTAGAACTTAGTGACAAAACATATCTGGCATATAGTGATTTGAGAATAATTGACATCTTTATAAAACACTCGGGATGTTTGAGATATACTAACCACGAGCTACACTTACAGCTGCGTGCAACTAATTAAGGACACGAAGCTTACATGTGAGCTTGAAGCAAAAAATACAAATGGTTGTATGATATTGTCAAAATTTGTCCAAGTTTAGTTAATTAAACTGTTAGTCGTAGAAAATAACTACTTATTGTGTCAAATAAATTATTATTTTTAAAGCTGTGAGCTATTTTTTTAAAGAATATTGATTTCATCCGTGCATATAATTAAGGACACACCGTAAACTTTATGAAAAACATGTATTTATTAGAATAAAATCAATATTTTGTTGCAAAACCATTGTTGTCGATAACAGCTTGACATTTCTGAGGCATCGAGGTAACAATACTTTCATATACACTAGTTGGAATGGCCTCCCAAGCTTTCTCTCTTTCGACGAAGAGATCATCAAAATTGGTTATTTTTACTGAGCTTACTTTGGTTTTTACAACTTGTCATAAATTCTCAATCGGGTTGAGATCTGGACTGCATGAAAGCCAATCAAGTACAGCGACCGAATTGTTTAAAAACCATTGTTTGATGTGATGAGCCGTATGCTTCGGGTAATTATCGGATTTTTTTTCGACTCTCGGACAATCAGTGCATCTTCACGAACTGTCGTAATTCGGCTTCTTTGTTTACGAGGCACCTTTTCAGCTGTCGAATGTTTTCTGAAATATTGCACCGCTTATGGCAAGTTGTAAAAACCAAAGTAAGCTCAGTAAAAAAAAGGAATTTTGATGATCTCTTCGCCGAAAGAGAGAAAGCTTGGGAGGCCATTCCAACTAGTGTATATGAAAGTCTTGTTACCTCGATGCCTCAGAAATGTCAAGCTGTTATCGACAACAATGGATTTGCAACAAAATATTGATTTTATTCTAATAAATACATGTTTTTCATAAAGTTTACGGTGTGTCCTTAATTATATGCACGGATGAAATCAATATTCTTTAAAAAAATAGCTCACAGCTTTAAAAATAATAATTTATTTGACACAATAAGTAGTTATTTTCTACGACTAACAGTTTAATTAACTAAACTTGGACAAATTTTGACAATATCATACAACCATTTGTATTTTTTGCTTCAAGCTCACATGTAAGCTTCGTGTCCTTAATTAGTTGCACGCAGCTGTATATGTCGTATTAAAAAGAGACCTTATAGGACCATAGTAAGTAGTGCTCAAAGAGGCGGCTACCAGTTTAACCTAACATAACCTATACATAGCATGAATTGAACTCCTCATCGTATTTTAATATTTTTTTGTCTGTTTTTTCGTATTGTAATATTTTTTCAGTTTCAATTTTGTACATCATCATCAACGATTGTTGATTGAAAGGCGTTTAGTGAATATTTTATGTTATAAATACAGGTTGGTTTTGTTATCTTTTCCATATGTTACTATTTTCATCCAACGTCAACCTCAGCCGCCTCCAATTGACTGTAATTAAAAACAAATCTGTTGAATATTTTTAGCTGACATTTCACCTTTTTTGTTAGTTTCTTGTATTCATTGGTGCAAAAACAATGCTGTTAATACTGTGTAAATTTTTTTTCACACAATTCATCCGCTATTGGTATATTTGCTATTTTGTTATATTTGGCTGGTTTGATCTTGAAAAAAAAAACAAAATAAATATTTTAAAATGGTAATATTTTTTTTATTTTTCAATTGATAAATAAATTGTAAATTGATTTAAATTCATATATCAAACGCACTCTATCAGTAAAATAAGGGCAAAGTAACAGCAAAGCCGATGCTGTTAAATTTGCTCAAAGTATCAAATAAAGCATCTGCTTCCCAAAAATTTATAAGGTTCGGTGCATTAAAATATGATATTTAAACTCAAATAAAAAAGACTACGCTTAATAATTCCTGAAAGAACAATATAAAGACAAAAAAATCAATAGAAAGTCTGCGTTCAATTTTAAATGTAAATTTATAACTTATAATAATCGAGATATTGCGACTTTTTAATAGCAAATTTTTTACTGTATTCTGTGACACATTGTATTCCTGCTTTATTAATTTTTAAGCATATTGTAACGTTTTTGCCTTTTTAAAACGTTTAAAATGAGTTCCTTGATTGCAAACAAAATAAAAATAAATTTGTGTTTAGTTTTAGATAAATTCTTTATTGTTCGTACTATTTTATGTGCCACTGTTTACAACTTGTTGATACAACAACAATTTGTTTAGTTTCCTATTCTTTTTTACACTTCTGTTCGCGTAAGCACTAACAACTATTCGGTAGATCTTTACAACGGAGAATTTCAAACCACGATTGTTTTCTTTCCACAAGACAGCCTTCTTACTGCTCGTTGCCTGCTTTGTCTTGCCTTTTTATATGCCCACGTAATCAGTCTGATAAATGTTTTTGAAGTCGAATATTCGTGTGTTCGCCTTCTCGAGAGCTTTATCGCGATTTCATTGTTGTTTGTGTATTTGGTTCATGTTCTTGTTGTTGCGTTCTCGCTGGCTTGTCTATACTTTTTGCTCATTTTAATGCTAAACGATATTACACCGTTTCCATTTTTTGTAACAATATATTTTGAAGTTACTTGCTGAAAAATAAATTGACCATGAGTGTCTATGATATTTTGTGTTAAATTCGTTTTTTAAAAACCTTAATTTCTCCTTTGATCCATAATTATCTCAATAAATTGAATGAATGGATGAATGAATTGACATGCTGCAATATACCCCTAAAACATCACACCATCACTATCATGCCTCGCAGGGTCAGGCAAATTTATAGAGAACTGTACCCCTTTTTTCACACTATTTGTCTTCCTTTCATACAGAAAATATTTAAAGTTGCTATCATCCGAAAATATTATCATTTCTCTGCATTTTAGAGGATTGTTTATTTGTTCCTTGGCATATGTTTTTTTATTTTGACTTTAAAAAAGCGATCTTTTTGTGCCACGTAAACAATTTTTTAGTATATTTCGAATAGTATCTGCACAATATATTTTTTTAAGTTGATTCCAACATCTTATGCTATTTTGGAAGTGGTCCCTGTATGAACTTTTTGAAACGATTGTGTGAATGATTTTGAGACAAATTCTCTTGCTTTTTTCTAAGTACTTATTAATATTTGCATAGAAGATTGAGATAAAATAGAGGACGAAAACATACTTGCCTATCCAGCTTCTCTTCAAGCCCATACTTACTAGAAACGAAAGTAATTAAGCAGACAATAACGCATCTAAAGAATAGTAAAGCATCAGGGTGCGCTAACAATCCTGTCATCTATTCAATTCTTCAAACCTTGACCAGAAGTTTTGCAACCTTTGTTAAGAAAGTCTGAAATTATTCGGTTTGATGGAAGGAAAAAATTGCCATCGATTGTGATTGTTGAACTACATATTGATCGCAAAAGTTCGCAGGAAATTGCTGAAAATGTTAGACCAAGAACATTAGTCCAACAAGTAACAAAAGTTAACGTAAGAGCATACGTTCGTTTTCAATTTTCCAGTAAGAGTTTGAGCAAATATGAAAAATTTATTGGGAACGAAAATCAAAAGTAAATTTTAATTCGAAAAAACATTCGAATTTATGAAAACATTTTATTAAATGCAAAAATCCAACAGAATTTTCTGCTTAGAAATGCATGTAAGGCTAGTTTTACACATAAACAGTATTTTATATAAGACAAAGATCAGAAAATACGTTTAGGTTAAACCACAAAATACATTACAAGGTGAAATAAGAATAAATTTAATATTTATTTGATGGTAGACGATTTGTGTGGCGAATATGGAGGTATGGTTATTAGCGGTGTTAAGTGCAATGGCCGCCTTGAGTACTTCAAGTCTTATGTGTGTTGAAATAATGATCAATTTTCAAAATTTTGAAATGAGCGCTAAAAATTGAGCGGTAATGATCCGAATCCCTTTTCGAAGATTATGGAAGTATGATCTACCACACCAAGGCAAAAAATAAACTAAAAGCTTTAAAGGAATTTTTTATCCAGCTATTAAGAGCACAAAATGAACTTTTAAAACAATTTACATACATATATACATACACGTACATTCATAATTGGTCATTGCAATCTTTCAGATAGGATTATGACCTAGCTTTTCACATCACTTATGTTGTGGGTGTTAATTTTGTATATGGGTTGGGACATACAGTTTAAAGTCGACTTCGAACGTCAGATTTTTGAGAAACTTTTCAAGGGAATTTTTTTTACTCTCAGAGTTTTTGTCGTATTTCACATTTTGCTAATACAGATAAAATAACATAACTGAATGTATTTTAATACATTAAAGATCGAGTTGACAAAGTAGGTGGAAACGTCGCATTGACATTTTGAATGTGGAATAATGATACAGTAGGAAGAATTACATAAAGACTTTGGAGCGTTACTAATGACGAGGAGCGATACTACCTGATCGCGCTAATCAACATATACTCCATCGACACGCCGCCTTACATGTACACCTGAACAGTATTGGCCTGTTGGAAAATGATTAATGCAGAGCATGCGATGAAGACATCGAAATGATCGAGCAATTTTTGTGTAATTGGTCAGATCTCCTAACCTCGAGATCCCAATATACCAGACATAACTCATCTCAGAGAAGTGGAAAAAGTTAAGAAATTTTGAACAAGATACAGACTTCCTATAGAAAGTTAGGTGGTATTCCTAATGGTGAGTCCATAACAAGCCTACATGATGGCTTAGGTGTATTCCAATTCACATGAGACCCTTGGTTGGTATCATCTCTTTCAATCTATCTACTTACCTCGTGAAAGGAAATACATGTCATAATTCTTGGAGGTAAATCAGAAATAACAGACGCAAATTTTATTAATCACTTCTTAAGCTATGTTGCAGTAACAATAAAGTAAACAATTGCTGTAAACCCTAAACTGCAAATTAAATAGAAAGCACCAGTAAGAATTTCACAATTTCACAATTGTCGTTTGTAACAGACTTTTCTATTATTCTGAATTTGTTATAGCGTTGAATGAAAGACAAAATGAAAAAAGAACACAATAAAATTTTACATTTTGTTGCAGGTTTTTCTATACCCCTCTGCAATACCATGTGACACTGACACTATAATAGTCACACAATGAACATCCTTAACTGTGTATTTCTCCACGCAATAAGCTTTCATTCTTGTTTTCCGCTTTCATTCGTATAGTATGAGTTTTTTAGGAATGTTGAAAACAAATACTGTAGTGTTATGGCCATTGGCATATTCATTTGAGTTACAACATTCTTGCTAAGGTTGTTGTTCATCTTGTTTTACAAACTTTTTAATCTGCTTCGTTATTTTACAGTTTAAAATTTGTTGTAACTTGCAATAGCAATAACTAACAACTGTACTTCGGTCAAAGCAGTAGATACTGAACAAATTGCCATTAACCCTCAATGCATTGATGTCAACGAGATTTCACAATTAAAATTCTAAAAATTTAATCAATTTCCACTTCCACCATTTCGTTTTTGAAAAGATGGATGTGATTAAGTAAGGAAGTGGATAAAATAAACACGGTGGACATACATCTTTACACAAATCTAGAAATTCGAAACAATAATGATGAAAAAAATGGAATGAATGAATGAATGAAAACGAAAAAATTTGGAAAACGTTTATTTATCGTGAATTCGAAAATTGGAATAAAATAAATTATTAATTTAGTTCTCTGCTAGTAGTGATTTGGCTTACTAGACGTGAGCCATGAGGTTCAACCCTAGGCCAGACATCTGGAACAAAACGAAATTTAGAAAATATTTCTTCGGCAAATTCCTCTCCAAAACACACAACATGCATGGTGTAAGGAACTAATTCGTAACCCTGACTGAAGAATTGTAATGACCCATTAAGAAATAGACGTTAACGGTCTTCGGTCAGATTTGACCCAAATGGCTAGTTCGGATATAATCTCCTTTTATTTATTTGAATTGTACGCTCATCGCGCAGTATTTCTGCAATATCCTTTGAAAATAATGCTTTTGGTAGCGTTTTTCTGTGCTTTATATAAACCGTAGTAAGTTTCAAACCTAAATTTTATATAAAATATCGACGTTTAGCTCCAGCTTTGATAAGTAGATGTGAATAATAAATGTTAAAACATTGTAGACGGACATGACAATAATATGCTAAATACCACTTCAGGTCTTCGATTAGTCTTTCTTTTGCAATTATAAAATGGACTACTTTATCCAGAGTATCAATCCTTCCTTTACATTTGTTTTGTAATCTGCTATTATCCGAGGTTATTTGTCCTAACATGCATACAAACATGTGGAACTGGGGATAAGGCAAACAAGAAGTCAGCAACACTACTAAACTTAGTACGCTTTTCCAATAACAACGATTAACGAAAATAACAACGTCTAATGTACTAAACATAGTAGGCTTATCCAATAACAACAACTAACGAAAATAACAACGACCAACGAATTAAACAAAATAGGCTTATCCAATAACAACGACTAACGAAATAACGAACTAAACATATTAGGCTAATAAAATAGCAACGCCTAACGAATTAAAAACTAATGAACGAATACATTTTCGGGACGATAGGATTAGTCTTCAAAAACTGACATAGACAAGCAAAGAGCTATCTTTTAAAAAATAAGAAATTGTAAAACATCTTTTGTAAAACATCTTTAAATGTGAATTGTTCTTGTATTATTCAATAAAATATTATTCAAATTAAATTTAAAAGATTCGTGCGAAATACTACATACATAATTGGTTATTGCAACCCTTCAGTCAGGATTACGACCTAGTTGTTTACACCACCTGTGTTGTGTGTGTTAATTTTATGCATGATTACAGTTTTAAGTCGACTCCGAACGACAGATTTTTGAGAAACTTTTATGGCAATTTTATTTACTCTCAGAGTTTTTGCCAGAAATCTGCTGAGAGGAAGTCGCCGAAAAAATACTTTTTGTGTTTTGTTTTGATGTCTGGCCTAGGGCTTGAACCCTGGATTTAAGTCTAATAAGCCAGCACACTACCTACTAGACTACGGCGACTATTTTTTGTACTTACGTTTACTTATTTCCGAACTATGATTCCGAAGTAGTTAGGAGAGTCACAATTTAATTTTTTAAGGGTATTTGAAAAGGAGCAGTGTCTTTGGTGAAGCTAGAAAATACAAGTCTTTCTTTTATTGTTCATATCTGTGGTGGTAATTCAGTTTAATTTTTGCGTATTGCAGATTTATTTATATTTTCAATTATTTTTGGCCAAATTTATACGTGAAAAAATTGTCTACTGTCAGATTATGACCAACTGTCAGGTCGAGAACCACAGGCATACATTTTTTCAGGCATATTTCCTTTTTCTATTCCTGAGGTGGGAAAAATAATTGAAAACTAGAAATTTCTTAGTTTTCAATTCTGGTGCGTGAATAAGGAGTCATAAGACTAATGCATATAATGTCCTCCGTTCGGACTCTGCCAGTTTTGTTTGTCAGTGTTTTTAGGAAATATTTTATATCTCAATTTTTTGATATCATTGCGTGAGTAAGTTGGAATTTCCTTTCATTTTCAATGAAATGACATTAATTCAGACGTTAATTCTTTGAATTCGTAATGTGTTTATATTCACTATATCTCAGCATCGCTTTTTGGTTTGCGTGTTACAAAATATCCCATGGAAACCCTATCTAAGTATGTACAAGCAAATGTTACCAAGTATGAAGAACACAAATGTATTTAATAGTGTCACAGCCAGAGGTGTATTAATATTTAAATTAGTGGGACCCATTCTTAAATTTTGTCAAAAAGTTTTGTATGAAAATAATAAAGGGGTCAAATTTCAGTTGAAGACCATAATTTTAAAAAAATTTGTGCATGACTTTTCTGTTCAGATTGAAAATAAAATAAAAGTCAAAACATATCAACGTTGTGGTTACTCACTTTCAGAAAAAAATTGTCTTCAAAAATGGGTTAAATTTGACCCTAAGATCCTCTGGATGTTTAGTAAGTAACTAAGTAAGTAAGTAACGCAAAATTTATATTGAAATGAATAAAGGATATAAATGCACGCTTGGAAATTTTATTGCATAATCCTTATAGCAAATATCAAAGTGTATCATCTTGTTGTACTGAATTAAATATGAATAAATAAACAAAAAATTGGAAAAACTAAATTTAATAATTTAATTTAAAATTTAATTGAATCAATAATAACAGTGCACAAACTATTTAGCACATTAAATATAAAGACTGCAAAAGCTTGTCCTGGGCAGTTGTGATACGATGTGGTTATATATAATTCGATTGTAACATCAGTGCAAAATCAGCTTCACCTCGTATGAACCTTTTAGAATTTGAGTACAGTATAAAGCTTTTTTCATTTAGGGTTTCATTTTCAAAAGTGTGAAAGTGATAACTGTTTTACAATAAAAGATAAATAACATATGTACATATTTTCAATATTTAGCACAATTGTAGATGATATCCTTAATTAAATTAATTAGCATCTAATTTTAATATTAGGTATTGTAAGTATCCATACAATTAAATCATAATTAAAGATTTTAAAAATCGATTATTTTCAATAAATTCTTAGCATTTGCCATGTTGCGTCGTAGATTTCAAGAAATCTAAATGCAGTAATATTTCAAAATTAAAAATTTGAAAAGTTTACATTTCAGGGCAAAAATTTTCATTATTCTTGTGGCTCCTTGTGCACTTCAACATGTATACATGTATGTATGTTTAAGCCAACATTTTGTATATCAACTGACACACACTAATTTTCGAAAAACACATACTAACAGAAAATAAAACGAAAATTGCTTCTAAACCCAAAATACATTTGTAAATGCATTGGCATTAATAGGAAGAAAAACCCCAAAATTAAAATGCATTGAGATGGCCTGTGGTTTAAAAATGTCAGAGGCTTTTATTCCATTACAATTTCTTTCATTGTGTCTGTTTGTAATTGGAACACTGTTTCAATACGATTGAATAAAAAGAATCGAGTGACCACATCCAAGTAAGCTTCAGCCTTACTATGAAAAGATAACCCACTAACACTATTAAATACTATCAGACATGTATAAAGCAGAGTATTTGTGTCGATGTATGTGTTTGTATATTCATAAAAGTGTGCATTTGAAATCTATGGTTACGATGATTTGGATTATGAAACTCTAGACGTAAAAAGATACAGAGAATGACACTCTCATCATCCTGTAGGCCATAAGAACAACGATAGCAACAGACAATTTACTGATGTTAAGGATTTCAGTACTATCGTTCATCTTTGTTTGCTTAAAAACTCTACAGAGAAATGGCTCATCTTAACTAGAGATGCGAGAAGAATGTATGCTTCTGCATTTCATTGTACTTTTAAACTTATCCTGATTTACGGGTCACTTCAAGCAACATGTTAATTTCTATGCCGAAAATCAGACGGGAAATGTACAATATAGGAAGAAAATGTATAAAAAAATAGAAAATTCCAAAAAAGTCAACACAATCAAATATGAAATATCATCAGAATGTCATTGCCTGTGTTTTAATTCTGAATACCAAATTGAAATTTTTGTCAGTTACATGACCATAAATGGACATAATTTCTTAGCATTTTGAATTTGAATATTTTTGTTTCCAAGAATAATTTTCTATTAAAATGATTGAGAAATCATAGCAATTAAAACCACTATTTCTGGCCTTAAACTTCTTAAATTTTAATAAATTTAAATTTAAATTTTAATTTTCACATATTAATTTTTTTTATCGTTTCCTCATTCTCAGCAGGAAAGACCAAACGAGCTAAGAAGACTACCTACTGTTCAGTTAATCTATTTGTTTGTAAATAATTATATTTTTTACATGTTCGCTCTTTTTTGCGGCATTGACTCCTAGTTATTGTCTGGTGCAATATTATACAAAGCACAACTTTTTTCAAATTTTCTGTATTCTGATCCATGTATTTAAAAAACATTATAACATTAAATTTATAATCTTTTGAAAATCCTGTGACTAGTTTACACAATGTAGAATAGTTTTCTTTTTTTACTTTTTGATATTTTAAAAACTTGTTAAACATTTTGTCACAGCTGCCACAAGAAGCTGAGGTAATTAAAATTTACAATTACGGTGGCTGATTTTTGGCTTGATGGATGGCGCTAGAAAGTAAAAAATACACTGGCAAGTATAACTAACCTAACTTAATTGGTCTTTGCAACCCGTTAATCAGAAATCAAAGTTGGCTTCTCAACACCACTCGTAAAAATGTTTTAAATATTTTTTATTTTTAAACGATTTATTCAATTAGGGCCTTTATTACGGTGACTCTTGATGGTGATTTTCCACTTTCTATCAAACCCTTTCCTTTTTTCCTTAATTTTTGTGTCTTTAGAATATTATTTTTTACTAATGCGTAGTATCTTTCAGTAGAACCGAACTCTAGGCTTGCCTAGTACCATCTAATTGTTTTGTATATTTCTTACCACATGTTTAAAATACTTACCATAATAATATTTTTTAAGGTGTTTCGATTATCTTACACATGGAGTCTTTGTTCAATATTTTATTTGGATTTCGCAACAAAAAATTGTTGTCCAGTAAGCTGTAAAAATCAGCCAACCTAGACAGTTATATGAAAAATAATCGGAATATCAATGTGACACTTACATACATACATTATTGGCCATTACAACCCTTCAGTCAGGATTACGGCCTAGCTTCTCACACCACTCACGTTGTGTGTGTTAATTTTATACATTAGTGGCGGGACCAACAATTTAAAGCCGACTCCGAGTTTTTGCCAGAAATCTGCTGAGAGGAAGTCGCCGAATAAATATTTTTTTCTTATTTTTTTTGATGACTGGCCTGGGGTTTGAATCGTGGCCTTGCGTCTAATAAAACAAAAATGCGGCGACTCTTACACTCAATTTATATGTCATAAAAACAAGAACCATTCTCGTTTTATTAAAATTTTTTTAAATAGATATTCACCGTGTGTTAAGAATAAGAACACCCCAATTTCTTCTCGAAGTAGTTATAAAACAATAAAAATATAAAAGTCCATTTGTACTAATTTAAGTTCAAATGTTGTACTAGAGTGGTTAATGTTTTGTATGGTTAACAAGATTTTGGCATACAGAATCCGGTATATCATACCGTTCAGCATCGTTTAAATGCCAAAGGTTATCACAATTTGTGAGACACTTTTCATTAATTGTTGTTTTTTACAATTTCTCGATCAAAGACTGACAGTGGAGGTCAGTAAAATTCATTAATATTGTTATCTTGGAACCATTTTAGGAATTACACATAATTTTTGTAATTATATTGTAATTAATAAATATGTATATGAATAAATAACCAGAATATACAATGTTTGCGAATCGACTATATTAGTGTTTATTTAAATTATATTAAACTAAAGTGAAGTTTGAAAATATAATGGAAACTGTGTGATACACTAATTTTTAATATTCCGGATATTGCACTTCCGTATATATGCGGTAAATAACATGTATGTACCTCATTTAGAGGACATGCATTCTATTATTACTTTAGTATTCTAAATCGTTTATGTCACATAAACTACCTGTTAATTTTTTACCGTTTTGGTTTAGAGAATTAAGAAAAAACCAAATTTTGATTAAGTGAATTAAATATTTGTTTAAGGTGCCAAATCTCCGGTAATATATATATTAATTACGCGATAACTGAACCTGCTTTCGGTCCCAGTTTTAAAATTATGATACTGGTTAGATCCATTTACACTTTCCAGAGAACGTTCTCCAAGTATTCATTGATGAATACAAATAACGTGAAATAGTCTGACGTGAAATATTTGCAGAATATTTAAATATTATATTTTCCTCTGCACAAACCGCTGTGTTAACCCAGTGTCAGATTATACTTACCAATAATAGAGCGGCTAATAGATTAGCTGCTACAAGGGTTATTAGCTGGTACAAAGGAATAATGAATTGAACGGTATTCATATGCAAACTGCAAATAGTGGTCTCATATAAACTTCTGTCATTTATAAAAGAAATATGGGATAATAAATCTACTTGTAGTAGATCTGAGAGAGCATGAATACATGCATTTGCGTAAAACCTGATTAGTGTCAAACTTAGGAACCTGAAAGGAGTTAAAACCGGACATTGGCCTAAGAGTGGAAACGTATGAAGGCTGGAGACACCTCAGAACGACTTCTTCAGAAACTGCTAAGATGCATCGCGATGAGGGAAAGCACTGCATACGTTTCTTGAGTATTCAGAATTTATTGACAGAACGTGTCTAGTCTAGTCCTTTGGAGGTGGTAAATGATATACTCCGTTTAGGTTTTTCAGTGTAATGCACTGGATGAATATGGGTGAGATTAAAAGCTCTCAATAGATTCAGGATGTCGAGTACCGTGTAGCACGGGGTACCGTCTTACATGCAAATCATAGCCTGTAATTATTTCACATTGCTTCATTTCGATATTAAAGGTTTTGAAAAAGTACTGGCCAATGATGCCGCCAGCCAACGAACGTACAATAACAGTTCAGTCAGTTTCAGTCTACATTTGCAGCTCATTGTCTACCTATAATCGTTTTTCCCACCAAGTTTAGAAATTCCATTCGTTTTCAAAAATTAATTTCGTCAACTTACAAAATCAAGAAAATTAGGTGCAACATGAACTGAAGCAATTTTGTATGTCTGAAATTGAATTTGAATGCTTAAAAAAGAAGCGTAATAAATCTCATGTGATGTGAAGGGTGGGAAAAAAGCAAAATTTACGGTTATTCAGAATACGGCCATTTGGTGGGATCACAAAAGTGTGATATTTTCTGAGCTATTAAAACTGGGCAAGATCACGAATGGTCGATACAGACAACAATTAATTCATTTAAAGTGAGCTTTGACCGAAAACACCCTAATTTTTATCATGACAACTGTCGGCCACATATTAAGGTTTTGGTCAGTAAATTTTGGTGAACAGGTGCATGGAATATTTTACCTCTCCCATCGTATAGTCCCTTCTAACTTCCACTTGCTGCTTTCGATATTGAACGCTGCCACTGGAACACGCTTTACTTCCGAGCAGTTTATCATTCTTGGCTTCAAAAGATGGTCGATTTTTTGGGACGCAATTCATACGTTAGACAACTTATGACATGACATGAGAAAAAGTCACTATTTCCGATGGACAATATTTTCAATGACGTGTTCTTTCAGGAAACTATCTTAATAAAGCACTAATTTCCAATAAATATGATCGGTTTTGAAATTATACTGCCAATATTTTCGATATAAATTCCTCGAATTAAATTGCTTTTTAGTTAGTGGAACACGTTACATTATGTTAAAAAAAATAAAAAGCTCACTTTTTGGAGCATGCTTGAGTGTATATTTTTTTTGTTTTGATTTCATTTAAGACAATATTTTTATTTCTATCTTGAAGATTTTTATACATTCTTTCTGTTTTCTGGATCTCAAATGTTAATTAAATGCTAATAAAATTAATCAACACAGTTTTATATTCGAGCAGAAAGGACAAATGTATCCAAATTCTCAAGTTTATATAAAATAATTCATACCCACATATAAAAAAATGGCAATGATTTTACAAAGGAAACGAATTGTGTATGTTTTGTGGAGCTTGTGTTTTACAATTAATTTAAAGATTTTTCGTATTAGCTTGACTTCAAGGAGTGTAAAATATCCGCCGGAAAATAACTACGACTAGAGCACGGGTTTGAAATGCCTACAAAATATGTGCCAACAAAAAAAAAAGAGTGTGTGTTGTATGCCATTCCATTCCACTTAAACCACTTTTCACAGTCCGTGAAGATTTATTACCATTTTCGCACAAGTGGTTTCACAAGATTGTTCCTTCAATTGGATTGAAATCAGGGCTTTATGCTTATATAATATCAACTTATTGGTTCTCTAAATGCTTTGTCCAATAGAATCGTATGTCATTATCTTAAAAATTTATTTTACATAGTAGTTTTCACGAGCGTGTTGAATCAATTGAATCTGCACGACATGTTTGATTAAATATTGATCCATCAAGGGATCTTTCTTTATGATCATTCAAGATCTTTCTTTTCCTGCGTTATACAACTTCTTATGCTTCAAAGTGGAGCGTGTATTCAAAACTTACTTCGGTAAATGTCACACATTGTTCTTTCAGTTAGGCATGCTGATTGACTTGGCATTCCGAAGAATGACTTCTGCAGGAGCTGTGAGATTATGTGTTAGCGCCTTGCTCTTACCATTAAGAGATGTAGGTTTTTATCCTTTTACCTTCTGAACTCTCTGACCGCGATCTCCCTAGTTTAAATATTGCTCTAATAGCCAGATTTATATTGGACTCGTAATGGTTTCCTTTAAGGAATGTTTGATCCCCTGGTAGAATAGATTTTGAAATCGCAACGGGCGTAAATACTTGCCTAAGCGGGAATTCTTGCCTTAAGGAGCGTCCATGAATATATGAATTTATATTCATCATTATTTTATTCATTATATTTTAGCGAAAGAAAGACGAACCTCAACACTATTTGTTAATACCATAAGTTTGTATTGCATTATACACCCAATTAAGTTGATTACGAAGGATGATTTACCTTTAACTTAGATTCCTCCATACCGAATTTCTGCATGTCTAATGACATTATGAGTGGGTTTTCCTACATATGAGTAATAATTAAACCATCTGCGGTACTTTGTCGAGGATTTCCTTTAATGATAATAAAATTCTTTATTATTCGTACACTTCTGTGTGACACTGTTCACAACTTCAAGTAAAGAACAACAATTGCTTTGTTTGTTATTTCTCTTTGCACTCTTTTGCATGAATAACAACAATCACTAGTCAATTCTTCAACAGATCTTTGGAACGGAGATCTTCAAACCACGATTACTCTATTAAAACACACCGCGTCTTCATGCAAGACTGATTGAACTTTTACTAACTCACTCGCATGCTTTGACTTGTCTTTTATATGACAGATTAAACTGTCTGATGAATGCGCTTGAAATCTCCATAAATGTAAACATATTATTTATAAATTAATTACAATAAATTAATAATTAATTTTTTAATTATAATAAATTGTACTCGCCGTGGTCTAGTAGGTAATGTGTTGGCTTATTAGACGAAAAGCTAGGGTTCGAGCCCCAGGCCAGACATCAAAATAAAATATCAAAAGTATTCCTTCGGCGACTTCCTCCCAGCAGATTTCCTCCAAAAACTCTGAGAGTACATAAATTGCCAAAGTTTCTTAAAGATCTGTCGTTCGGAGTCGACTTTAAACTGTAGGTCCAGCCACTGAAGTATAAAATTAACACACACAACATAAGTGGTGTGAGAAACTAGGTCGTCATCCTGACTGAAGGGTTGTAATGACCAATTATGTATGTGAATTAATAACAAATTCTTCGTATACGAGTATAAATTACTCAAAAGTGAGTGATATTCAACAACGTTTACAACATAATTCAAATCATATTTCTTTGCATACTTTTCAGGACAATTATGGCAGTACAGGCAGTATGGCCGCGTAATGTATCCCATATTGAATTCAATACCAAGTATACATATGAGTGATATGAGATTCCATTAATTCGTTATACAACAAAATTAAACTCATATATTATTGCATACTTTTCAGAGTAATTATTCCAATCTGGTAGTATGAGGAATATATTTTACATAGAATTAAGTATTAAGTATAAAAGAAATAAAAAATAAAAAAAATGTGTAATTTTTATTGTTTACATTTATTCTTGTAGAATTTGTTGTCGTATTTCTATTTACTTGTTTAAATTTTTTATGCTGGTGATTATTGTTATATTACGCAGTGTGATAATTTGTAAACAATTTCATTCTTTTGTTTTTGTAGCTTTTGTTTATAATTTTAATTTTAAACGATATAATAGCAAAACACCAGTACTTTAATTATTAATTTTCATAACAATACTTTATAAAAAATTTAATTTTTAAAATAAATCATGTTTGTTAAAAACAAAGGTTCGAAAAAATATTGTAAACAAAAAATCCATTATATTTCTATTGAGGTTCTTCTATTGGTACGCTTACTAAATTACAAACCTTTTGTAAGGATTACAACCAGACTGCTATGTGTGTTAAGTGTGTTAATTTTGTGTTGAAGTATTATGTACACTAACAAATTGTTCTGTTAATTTTTACGTAAAGTTAAACAGTTTGACAATAATTCATGTTATACAAGCTGTGTTAAACGAAAGGTCGATCAACAAGCAATCGACTGATTTGGATGCTCCTGGACACTTTCATGGACAACTTCGATGTTTTCGACAGATCGTATTGATCGCTCTTTGACAGCAAAACTAGACTCGAATTTGTCTACGACATTGAGAATAATCCTATTGGTAGGGCGATTATGAAGGCGGTAAAATAGATGATGCACGCTGTACGTTGCTTGTTAAAAAAAGACGTTCGCATATATTGTTGCAATGCAGGCTGAATAAACTAATTTGCGGACGTAACTTCAACAAATCGATGTAGCATAATAGGTTTATTTCTTTTATAGTCAATGAAAACAATAAACAAATAATACTTACTGGTTACACTTTCTTTACTCCACTGGTTACAAGCAATTTTCAAATTTTTAAGCATTGAAAGATAAGTACAATGCGAAAAATATTTGTTGACCCCGAAAATATAGCATTGAGACTTCTGCCAGAACAATTGACAAGAATTTTATTCGCAAATTCAAAATGAAAACGAATGCAGGACAACGAGTCATACAGTGATGTAAACAATAATAAGGACACTTATAAGCCCTCCTTTTAAAAAATTTCCATTGCCAGCTCACTTAACTACTAGCCATTTGATAGTGAGGTTGGGGAGTGTCCACTGCCTTATTTAAAATCTATAGTTGAGTGCATTATAATGTAAAACTTAACTGATAGTGTTTTGTACGATTTCCCACACATACCTGTCAAAATTACATCAAGGTTAATGGCATTGAATGCTTTTTTAATGATTTTGAAGTAAAAGTTATGTAGAAGGGAGGGAGAATCATAGATGTCACGTTGTGTTTGAGTTTTGTTTTAGCGTCTTTCAATTTTGTTATTAGAGGAGAATACGCAGTCATATTGGTTTTACTAGTGAGGAGGTTAAGATTGAAGTTTACAATTTAACACTTAGCAAAGGTTTTTCCAATCATCCGTCAAAGGGAGACTTGCTTTCGGGATATTGTTAAAAGTATTGATCGAGAGGTTTGATAGAAATGGATTTAGCAATCACTAAACTGGCAATCGAATGAAAGAATAATTCTGGTTAGTTTGTTCGATGCCATCATTTTTTACTATATTAACACATACTCGTTATATTATTTTTTTTTAAAGCTTTTGTGCAGGAAACGAAATTTCTCATTTAAAACAAAATTAAATATCGAGAAAAGGGGCTTATTGTTGAGCCCTTTGTTGATATTTTTTAATCTCATTTTTAGTTCAGCATCTTTAGACCATTTTCTTTTAAATTTAAAAAAGGAGTCTCATGCTTATCGTCATACATCTAAGGAATCAAGTAAGGTTGTTGTGCGCTCATCGCTAAATACTTTCTATCGAGACGAGTTATGTATGTCTGGTATAAAATCACTCCAGAATATTGGGTTCTCAAGCTTATGAATGCTGGGCAATGACATAACCAGTACTCTATCATTTTCTACCAAGTCAATACGGTTCAGGGGTGCATGAAAGGCGCAGTGTACTGTGAGTACGTTCATTAGTGCTACCATGTCACTTTTATTCAGGTTTGAAATACTCTAGGTTTTCCCCTTCCTATTGTGTCATTATTCAAAAATATTCGATATGACGCTTCTATCCACTGTTCCAGCTTGGTCTTCACTACAGTGAAAGGCATTGGGCTATCCAAGCTTATTATATGCAACACTCTGGCTCATTCAATTCCTCACTTCCGATTATTGTTTATTTGCCTATATGCAGCGTAGCGCTCCATACTTGAAATAATGTTTAATAGCCTCTTTACATTCCAGGAGGGTGCTTGATCTTACTTACTTACATAATTCGTCTTTACAACCCTTCAGCTAATTAAAATTTTGTTTTATTTAATTGACATTGAAATTTAAAACTACAATTACGCGTAAAATACGTAAATTTAAACCTAAAGTGAACTCTGTGTAACAGTAAAATTTATTTCATTCCATAAGTTCAACCAGAAATTCGATTCATTGCAATTTCTCGTTGTCCAATAGTATATTCTGCAGCCAATATTGACATATATTTGCTTAAATATCCACAAGGAAGATAATCTACGTGTGTTTGAGGAAACATATTTTCAAATGCTCTGCATTCACAAACAAACAAAACATTTTTATATAAATTTATTATTTTTTAAAATCTAAATTTTTTTAAATAGAATTATTAGATTGTATGTTGGTTTATTGCAAAATTAATAATTTTCAATAATATTTTTTAATATTAAAGCGATGAGTTCTTCCTCCATCCACATCTTTCATCTTTGGTAGATAAACTTTAAACGAGCTTAAGTTGAAGTGTCTAATGGAAAGAAGATCCGTGTTATCTACAAAAAAGAGTACAGATAAAATAAATAATGAAATAATTAATTTATAGGTTTTTAAACATTTTTGATAACATATTTCTACGGCAATTAAGGAAAAGTCTTTTGCAAACTTTAATAAAAGTAGATCTATTTGTAAAAAGATTTGTAAAATATTTTAAAATATAGATTTCTGCTTCCTCTCGGTGGAAAGAGATTTAAAAATTAAGCATTTATGGGTACAGAAGACCGAAGCACAAACGGCTGTGGGTGCCACGATGGCCATGCAGGTAGTGTGCTATACTTCAAGTGACTGGGTTCGATTGCCATTAGAGACCCTGGATATTTTGTGATTGTCTGATTGTTGACATTAATTATATACGATTAATAGCAATAGAAAAAGAAGGTGGGATTTACAAAACAGTTTTCGGGAAAAAAGTAACAAATGTTTTACATTGGTCATTAAAAAAACCAATGTTTCAAAAATAAAATTTGTCGCACACTTTGCTTTCTCCTAAAGCAATCTTTCTTTTATTGCACAACAATGTACTGCATGAGTAGACGCCATCTCTTAAGTGTTGGTGCTACAGTAAAAAAAGATGACTCTTCGAAAGACAAACTGAACGCTTGAACCACTTGCATGTTATTTATGCATTGTTTCAAGTAAATCTTTTGTCAGGAAATTGAGAAATATTGTAAAACAAATAGCTTGTTAACAAAAAGCTGTATGTTATTTATAATGCTCCAGTCTACTACATTAAAAGATTATAATCGAATACTGCAGCCCCGAGCGCACAACTGAAGATGGTAGTGTCGGAAATTTTATTGATATAAATAAAGATATTTTAAAATTGTCTCATGTGGTAGTTTTACCTAGTACAGAAGATCTCTGATCATTTTTACTTGGATATTGAACCGCTTATTTAGAACTATTTTTTGTAAAGACAACAAAATTTCAAATATCAGGACTTTTAAAGGAAAGTTAGGTTCGAAATAAGTGAAATACACATCACATATCCAAACGAGTTTCATGTAAAACCAATACTGGCTTTTATGAATTAAGTGAATTAAGTAACCTTGAGAGAAGATTATCAAGATATTATCAAATATGATATAGAAATCATTAAAAAGATCGATGTTGTATTTAAAATCACACTCATTGTAGGAAAAATCTACGTTGTAACATCCCTTAAGCCTAAACACAATGATTTCGTGCAACACTTTGCTAAATATTAAAATATTGCTGATGTCTCGATGAGACAGAGGATTACTCCTCATTCTATGGGGCTACCGATGAAGAAGCTTAACGCGAACATATAACCAGGCCTTACCAATACAGTTTCAATTAATTTGGATTCTTCCACATTGTTCGAACAAAATTTTTATCACTTTTAAGAAATATTTAAAACTTCTTGAGAAAAAAAGAATATTTTTTAGGAACCACTTTCAGCTCGATTTGGCTTAAGTTATAATTTTGTTTAGACAAACTTGAACAGAGCTGTCAAAGCGTTATTTTTTCAAACAAAGTTGAATTGCTTTGTCCAAATAAATCATGTAAAATTAGAATTTACTTGTTTGGCGGCTTGATTTTCGCAAAAATTAAAACGCAAATGGTGCTGCAGAAAACCCTTAATAATAAAATTTTGTCCGGACAAATATTTTGTTCGTACAATTTTCGTTAAGACATATCTTCAGTCAAACCATTAATCTTCTTTTCTCCTACATAAGCTATATGCAATTTCCATTCCTAGCTGGGAGTATCAGCTATTGCCATTCAATGCAACAATAAGTATTCTGCACATGGAAATACACCAACAGTGCTTCTGGTTGCGTCATTGAAGGTGAAATATTTGCAGGTTTTTAGGCTCAAAGGAAACTATCATTGAAGGAATGTACGTCCTGTAGTATCTGCTACAGAAATCTACAGAAGTCATTATTTACTATTTTCAAGCCACACGACGCACTATGTGGCATTTACCCTGAAAAGCTGGCCAAAAAGGCAAAAATGAATTTAAAGAAATTTAAGAAACTGAGTATGCAATTCGATAGACAACAAAATTCTGCATTATATAGTGAACTTTCACAACTTTAAGTTGCGATTTGTAGATTTGAGACGATGTCAAAGTCAGGAAAGTGAAGATAATTAAATGCATTTTTGGGGTTTTTTTGAAATTTTAATAGGTTTATATGATATTTTTTGTGGCTAAACAAATAGAGGTTTTATATTGATTTTTTTATTTGAAAGGTATGAACAACTGCTACTTTCAGATTTTATATATATTTATATATATATATACATTAATATATTAATGTTAAAATTATTCGTTCAAAATTTAAAAATAATAAAAATTTCGCATTTTTGTTACCCTCTCTAAAAAAGATAAGGATTTTAAAGGTGAAAGTAGTTTTTAGTAGTTTAATGTTATACACCACAAGAAAATATGAACTCTCTATATTCCGGAACAAAAAAAAAATGTTTGCGCAAATTTGCGCAATTATTTTTGGCGATTTTTTTAAAATTATGCTTTTTTTGAAAAATTAAAAATTTTAGACGCAGTGTAATAAAGCCATAGGCAATAAAACCATGTGGCCTACGAATTATGCGAGGAAATTCAGTAGAAGCGATACCAATCGAGATGTCCTGAATAGGTTACTTTTATGCAGTGACCCTTTTATAAGCTGTAGTACACAAAAATCGCGAAGGAATAGAAAAGCATTTTCATCAGATACTTTTAAATTACTCCTTCTTGATATTGATTATGAAAATGATAACGATTTTAACGATTGTAGTTAGTTTCACTTTTTAGGTCCAGCCACTGAAGTATAAAATTAACACACACAACATAAGTGGTGTGAGAAACTAGGTCGTCATCCTGACTGAAGGGTTGTAATGACCAATTATGTATGTGAATTAATAACAAATTCTTCGTATACGAGTATAAATTACTCAAAAGTGAGTGATATTCAACAACGTTTACAACATAATTCAAATCATATTTCTTTGCATACTTTTCAGGACAATTATGGCAGTACAGGCAGTATGGCCGCGTAATGTATCCCATATTGAATTCAATACCAAGTATACATATGAGTGATATGAGATTCCATTAATTCGTTATACAACAAAATTAAACTCATATATTATTGCATACTTTTCAGAGTAATTATTCCAATCTGGTAGTATGAGGAATATATTTTACATAGAATTAAGTATTAAGTATAAAAGAAATAAAAAATAAAAAAAATGTGTAATTTTTATTGTTTACATTTATTCTTGTAGAATTTGTTGTCGTATTTCTATTTACTTGTTTAAATTTTTTATGCTGGTGATTATTGTTATATTACGCAGTGTGATAATTTGTAAACAATTTCATTCTTTTGTTTTTGTAGCTTTTGTTTATAATTTTAATTTTAAACGATATAATAGCAAAACACCAGTACTTTAATTATTAATTTTCATAACAATACTTTATAAAAAATTTAATTTTTAAAATAAATCATGTTTGTTAAAAACAAAGGTTCGAAAAAATATTGTAAACAAAAAATCCATTATATTTCTATTGAGGTTCTTCTATTGGTACGCTTACTAAATTACAAACCTTTTGTAAGGATTACAACCAGACTGCTATGTGTGTTAAGTGTGTTAATTTTGTGTTGAAGTATTATGTACACTAACAAATTGTTCTGTTAATTTTTACGTAAAGTTAAACAGTTTGACAATAATTCATGTTATACAAGCTGTGTTAAACGAAAGGTCGATCAACAAGCAATCGACTGATTTGGATGCTCCTGGACACTTTCATGGACAACTTCGATGTTTTCGACAGATCGTATTGATCGCTCTTTGACAGCAAAACTAGACTCGAATTTGTCTACGACATTGAGAATAATCCTATTGGTAGGGCGATTATGAAGGCGGTAAAATAGATGATGCACGCTGTACGTTGCTTGTTAAAAAAAGACGTTCGCATATATTGTTGCAATGCAGGCTGAATAAACTAATTTGCGGACGTAACTTCAACAAATCGATGTAGCATAATAGGTTTATTTCTTTTATAGTCAATGAAAACAATAAACAAATAATACTTACTGGTTACACTTTCTTTACTCCACTGGTTACAAGCAATTTTCAAATTTTTAAGCATTGAAAGATAAGTACAATGCGAAAAATATTTGTTGACCCCGAAAATATAGCATTGAGACTTCTGCCAGAACAATTGACAAGAATTTTATTCGCAAATTCAAAATGAAAACGAATGCAGGACAACGAGTCATACAGTGATGTAAACAATAATAAGGACACTTATAAGCCCTCCTTTTAAAAAATTTCCATTGCCAGCTCACTTAACTACTAGCCATTTGATAGTGAGGTTGGGGAGTGTCCACTGCCTTATTTAAAATCTATAGTTGAGTGCATTATAATGTAAAACTTAACTGATAGTGTTTTGTACGATTTCCCACACATACCTGTCAAAATTACATCAAGGTTAATGGCATTGAATGCTTTTTTAATGATTTTGAAGTAAAAGTTATGTAGAAGGGAGGGAGAATCATAGATGTCACGTTGTGTTTGAGTTTTGTTTTAGCGTCTTTCAATTTTGTTATTAGAGGAGAATACGCAGTCATATTGGTTTTACTAGTGAGGAGGTTAAGATTGAAGTTTACAATTTAACACTTAGCAAAGGTTTTTCCAATCATCCGTCAAAGGGAGACTTGCTTTCGGGATATTGTTAAAAGTATTGATCGAGAGGTTTGATAGAAATGGATTTAGCAATCACTAAACTGGCAATCGAATGAAAGAATAATTCTGGTTAGTTTGTTCGATGCCATCATTTTTTACTATATTAACACATACTCGTTATATTATTTTTTTTTAAAGCTTTTGTGCAGGAAACGAAATTTCTCATTTAAAACAAAATTAAATATCGAGAAAAGGGGCTTATTGTTGAGCCCTTTGTTGATATTTTTTAATCTCATTTTTAGTTCAGCATCTTTAGACCATTTTCTTTTAAATTTAAAAAAGGAGTCTCATGCTTATCGTCATACATCTAAGGAATCAAGTAAGGTTGTTGTGCGCTCATCGCTAAATACTTTCTATCGAGACGAGTTATGTATGTCTGGTATAAAATCACTCCAGAATATTGGGTTCTCAAGCTTATGAATGCTGGGCAATGACATAACCAGTACTCTATCATTTTCTACCAAGTCAATACGGTTCAGGGGTGCATGAAAGGCGCAGTGTACTGTGAGTACGTTCATTAGTGCTACCATGTCACTTTTATTCAGGTTTGAAATACTCTAGGTTTTCCCCTTCCTATTGTGTCATTATTCAAAAATATTCGATATGACGCTTCTATCCACTGTTCCAGCTTGGTCTTCACTACAGTGAAAGGCATTGGGCTATCCAAGCTTATTATATGCAACACTCTGGCTCATTCAATTCCTCACTTCCGATTATTGTTTATTTGCCTATATGCAGCGTAGCGCTCCATACTTGAAATAATGTTTAATAGCCTCTTTACATTCCAGGAGGGTGCTTGATCTTACTTACTTACATAATTCGTCTTTACAACCCTTCAGCTAATTAAAATTTTGTTTTATTTAATTGACATTGAAATTTAAAACTACAATTACGCGTAAAATACGTAAATTTAAACCTAAAGTGAACTCTGTGTAACAGTAAAATTTATTTCATTCCATAAGTTCAACCAGAAATTCGATTCATTGCAATTTCTCGTTGTCCAATAGTATATTCTGCAGCCAATATTGACATATATTTGCTTAAATATCCACAAGGAAGATAATCTACGTGTGTTTGAGGAAACATATTTTCAAATGCTCTGCATTCACAAACAAACAAAACATTTTTATATAAATTTATTATTTTTTAAAATCTAAATTTTTTTAAATAGAATTATTAGATTGTATGTTGGTTTATTGCAAAATTAATAATTTTCAATAATATTTTTTAATATTAAAGCGATGAGTTCTTCCTCCATCCACATCTTTCATCTTTGGTAGATAAACTTTAAACGAGCTTAAGTTGAAGTGTCTAATGGAAAGAAGATCCGTGTTATCTACAAAAAAGAGTACAGATAAAATAAATAATGAAATAATTAATTTATAGGTTTTTAAACATTTTTGATAACATATTTCTACGGCAATTAAGGAAAAGTCTTTTGCAAACTTTAATAAAAGTAGATCTATTTGTAAAAAGATTTGTAAAATATTTTAAAATATAGATTTCTGCTTCCTCTCGGTGGAAAGAGATTTAAAAATTAAGCATTTATGGGTACAGAAGACCGAAGCACAAACGGCTGTGGGTGCCACGATGGCCATGCAGGTAGTGTGCTATACTTCAAGTGACTGGGTTCGATTGCCATTAGAGACCCTGGATATTTTGTGATTGTCTGATTGTTGACATTAATTATATACGATTAATAGCAATAGAAAAAGAAGGTGGGATTTACAAAACAGTTTTCGGGAAAAAAGTAACAAATGTTTTACATTGGTCATTAAAAAAACCAATGTTTCAAAAATAAAATTTGTCGCACACTTTGCTTTCTCCTAAAGCAATCTTTCTTTTATTGCACAACAATGTACTGCATGAGTAGACGCCATCTCTTAAGTGTTGGTGCTACAGTAAAAAAAGATGACTCTTCGAAAGACAAACTGAACGCTTGAACCACTTGCATGTTATTTATGCATTGTTTCAAGTAAATCTTTTGTCAGGAAATTGAGAAATATTGTAAAACAAATAGCTTGTTAACAAAAAGCTGTATGTTATTTATAATGCTCCAGTCTACTACATTAAAAGATTATAATCGAATACTGCAGCCCCGAGCGCACAACTGAAGATGGTAGTGTCGGAAATTTTATTGATATAAATAAAGATATTTTAAAATTGTCTCATGTGGTAGTTTTACCTAGTACAGAAGATCTCTGATCATTTTTACTTGGATATTGAACCGCTTATTTAGAACTATTTTTTGTAAAGACAACAAAATTTCAAATATCAGGACTTTTAAAGGAAAGTTAGGTTCGAAATAAGTGAAATACACATCACATATCCAAACGAGTTTCATGTAAAACCAATACTGGCTTTTATGAATTAAGTGAATTAAGTAACCTTGAGAGAAGATTATCAAGATATTATCAAATATGATATAGAAATCATTAAAAAGATCGATGTTGTATTTAAAATCACACTCATTGTAGGAAAAATCTACGTTGTAACATCCCTTAAGCCTAAACACAATGATTTCGTGCAACACTTTGCTAAATATTAAAATATTGCTGATGTCTCGATGAGACAGAGGATTACTCCTCATTCTATGGGGCTACCGATGAAGAAGCTTAACGCGAACATATAACCAGGCCTTACCAATACAGTTTCAATTAATTTGGATTCTTCCACATTGTTCGAACAAAATTTTTATCACTTTTAAGAAATATTTAAAACTTCTTGAGAAAAAAAGAATATTTTTTAGGAACCACTTTCAGCTCGATTTGGCTTAAGTTATAATTTTGTTTAGACAAACTTGAACAGAGCTGTCAAAGCGTTATTTTTTCAAACAAAGTTGAATTGCTTTGTCCAAATAAATCATGTAAAATTAGAATTTACTTGTTTGGCGGCTTGATTTTCGCAAAAATTAAAACGCAAATGGTGCTGCAGAAAACCCTTAATAATAAAATTTTGTCCGGACAAATATTTTGTTCGTACAATTTTCGTTAAGACATATCTTCAGTCAAACCATTAATCTTCTTTTCTCCTACATAAGCTATATGCAATTTCCATTCCTAGCTGGGAGTATCAGCTATTGCCATTCAATGCAACAATAAGTATTCTGCACATGGAAATACACCAACAGTGCTTCTGGTTGCGTCATTGAAGGTGAAATATTTGCAGGTTTTTAGGCTCAAAGGAAACTATCATTGAAGGAATGTACGTCCTGTAGTATCTGCTACAGAAATCTACAGAAGTCATTATTTACTATTTTCAAGCCACACGACGCACTATGTGGCATTTACCCTGAAAAGCTGGCCAAAAAGGCAAAAATGAATTTAAAGAAATTTAAGAAACTGAGTATGCAATTCGATAGACAACAAAATTCTGCATTATATAGTGAACTTTCACAACTTTAAGTTGCGATTTGTAGATTTGAGACGATGTCAAAGTCAGGAAAGTGAAGATAATTAAATGCATTTTTGGGGTTTTTTTGAAATTTTAATAGGTTTATATGATATTTTTTGTGGCTAAACAAATAGAGGTTTTATATTGATTTTTTTATTTGAAAGGTATGAACAACTGCTACTTTCAGATTTTATATATATTTATATATATATATACATTAATATATTAATGTTAAAATTATTCGTTCAAAATTTAAAAATAATAAAAATTTCGCATTTTTGTTACCCTCTCTAAAAAAGATAAGGATTTTAAAGGTGAAAGTAGTTTTTAGTAGTTTAATGTTATACACCACAAGAAAATATGAACTCTCTATATTCCGGAACAAAAAAAAAATGTTTGCGCAAATTTGCGCAATTATTTTTGGCGATTTTTTTAAAATTATGCTTTTTTTGAAAAATTAAAAATTTTAGACGCAGTGTAATAAAGCCATAGGCAATAAAACCATGTGGCCTACGAATTATGCGAGGAAATTCAGTAGAAGCGATACCAATCGAGATGTCCTGAATAGGTTACTTTTATGCAGTGACCCTTTTATAAGCTGTAGTACACAAAAATCGCGAAGGAATAGAAAAGCATTTTCATCAGATACTTTTAAATTACTCCTTCTTGATATTGATTATGAAAATGATAACGATTTTAACGATTGTAGTTAGTTTCACTTTTTAAGTATTTTTATGTTAAGTATTAAATAATGTAAAATAAATATTATAAATAAATATTAATTATCATAGAAGTTTAAAAACTTAATTACATATGTATGTATATCGACTGTTATAACAATATGAGATGTATGTTAGATTTTCTTAATTTCCGATCATAATAAAATGTGATCATAAATGATTCACATTCATATTAAACATGTTCATGTCGAATTTCATGGAGGTAATAACATTTTTAAGCCAATTATAATTGCTAAACATATTTTCTTGGGTGGCCCTATTTTGGACCAAGGGGCAATTATTGACCGACCATAACAAAATTCGGTAATATGATTTAGATTTACAAAATGCACGTTCATACCGAATTTCATCGCGATTCCGATGTTTTTAAGCCATTTATAAGCGCAAACGTGAATTTCTAAAGGGGACTTTATATGGGGACCAGGGTCAAATGTGATCTGATTTTCACCAAACATTACACCATGATTTCTTAGTACACAGAACTGATCCATGCTAAATTTTATCATGATTGTTACATAATTACCATAATTATGTGTAAATAAGTGCAATTTCGAGAGGAATTTGTATGGGGGCTAGGCGAAATCGCGGACCGATTTGAACCAAAATCAGTTGGGTTCATCCTTGGGCCTAATTACCAATAACACTATCAAGAAATTCCAGCCATTAACTCATAAAACACTTCTATTAATTTTGACCAGGTTTTCAGGCAAAATGCGTCGTATGGAATTAGCTAATTTATATTCCCAATATCCTGTTAAAGGAGTAGTAACAAGTAGTGCGTTACTGTCAATCAAGAGTTCTCAAATAATTAACTAACGCAGGTGAATGATTGAACACTATAAATTCCGTCTAAAACATTAATTTTAAATACATTTGGATTATTTTTTGAATAAATTATTACCAAAAATGTCAATGCTTAAAATTAAATCACTTTATGGATGTTGGGCTGATGAAATCATCTATTTCATCGAAAACAACATTGGTCAGGACACCACTATCAACCGTCAACACTATACGTCGATTATTACTACCCTCCATTGTTCTAAACTGGGTAATCTGGACACAAAAGACATTTGGTTTCAAAAGGACGGCGCTACGTGCCACGTCTGGTGACACATTGAATATTCTGCATGAACGATTTGAGAACACTCTCTTCCCACATGGAGGTGATGTGGAGTGGCCAATGACATCACGACCCCATTAGACTTTTCTTGTGGGGTTTACTGAAGTCTCAGGTGTATGCGAATAAGCCACAAATCACAGCGTTTTTAAAATGTATAATAACTTCAATCAAATTCAGTCTTGATGAACATTTAAACGATGTTATGTTCTACACATAACAGTTCTTTCAAACGAATAAAAACTTAGATGACATCTCTCACAACCTCTTACAACACTTCTGTCAGGATTATGGTCTAGCTTCTCACACCACTCATGATGCGTGCCTTAATTTTATACGTGAAGGGTGAGACCTACAGTTTAACGTCGACTCCGAACGACAGATTTTTTAGAAACTTTTTCATGGCAAGTTTATTTACTCTCAGAGTTTTTGCCAGAAATCTGCTGAAAGGAATTCGCCGAAGAAATATTTTTTTTCATATTTCGTTTTGATGTCTGACCTGGGGTTTGAACCCATGCTTTTCGTCTAATAAGCGAGCAGACTACCTACTAGACCACGGCGACTATTTTATTTGTTTATAAATTTAAAGACAGGAAGCGCTTAATGGAAGACTCGATATGTAGAGATAAGTTATTCTATGTTCGTATTGATGATAATGGTCCATCAATAAACACATGGGAAGCAAAATGATAAGAAATTCAAACATTTTATATGGCTTCTGTTCTTATTAACAAAGTCTCCAATGTGACTACTACTTCTAAATCTCGACTCTCGTTGTATTCGCGTAAATGTAACGAAGGCTCCGTTTACGTTTAATATCTTTAGCGAAGTTAATATACTTAATAAAGTTATTGATATCCCAGTGAATTCCATAAGAGTTTGCCGATTACGTGGCAGTAAAGGAATGGGTATGCAGAGTGCTTGCTATTAATCTCTCATTTCCACTAAATCAGAGTGTAATTTCAGAATTTCTGTACATGTCCATTGATCAAGATGAAAAATTTTCATTGATATGCCTTTGTACAAAAGATCGGTCCTTAAAGCATTGCGAGAAATAGTGTCCAAACATTTCACAAAGATGTAGGTGCGTATGAAGTTCGTCAGACTTTTCGAGGTGTTCTTTTTACGTCGAGAACGTTGGACTAAGAAACTTACTTTTCTTCTCTTTGAGCCATTAAACAACATTTAACCGAATGGGGTCCACGTTTCTTGAGATTATAATTGTGGTTCTTCTTTTCTATCGTGAAGAAAAAACGAGTTTATTCAGAGCTTCTCTAATAGTGGCGTGAGCATTAGGTTGCGTTCCTAACTTAACTAATTCTGCATTGTAGGGATGTGGATGTATGTACTTTCTTGTATATAGGACGTGTTACTACATTAAAAAGCCACTAACGATTCAATTGCTGATCCGGATATTCTTCGACGCATTTTTATTTTTAATTGTAACCATAGATCGTACATGTGTTATTCTCACTCAATTTCTTCCAATATTGGAAATTATTATCCATGCATACTAAACAGAGTTCCAGAGGTACGATTGTCAGTTTCTTCTTTATCCATAGTTGTTGACTTCATTTTGTACAGCTTAGGACGGATGTGGATGTTTCTGTACTTGCTGTGACTTTTATAGGTTCAGTTATTAATGTTGTTGAATTGTGTTCTGTCTCTTAAAGCTTATCTCTATTTGTAAGTATTAATTGACAAGTATGTTCAACAGCTGGATACAGGAGTATACAAAAGCCTAGAAGCATTCCACATCATTGCGGTCTGTTGAAAAGACAAGATGAATTTTCAATTTTCGGGGCCTACGTTTGTTGGACGTTTAAATAATTATTTTTTATGTTGGTACAGTCGTCTCGAACATATTTTCACAGTTTTATCTGTATAGCATGTCAATTTGTTTGTGTTTTGATATCGAAAAAATGTAACAAAGAAGTTGCTTCAAATTTTGTGTAAAAATTTAAGTGCTCAAAACTACATGAAATGTTGACGTTCAGGTTATCAAAGTAAAGTATTCAATGTAAGTCAAAACTTACCCAGCTTTTTTCAATTTTCAATATTTAAATTCTGACGTCAGTTCAAATTGTCAAGATTATGGTTGGTCTTTAGAAAGCATTACTGTTGTAAACGAGTGTGTTGCCGAAAACTCGAAATATCAGTTCGGTATCGTTCTCAACAAATTGAAAGACCACGAAGCACTATGCAGCTTATTTTACAAAAAACCTTCACCTGTACCAAATGGCCTGTCATTATACGTGTAAAAATTATTTTATCCAGTAGCTCAATCCTGAAAATCATAGAGAGTGCCAGCTATAAATAATGCGGCAAAGTGAAGCCATTGCCAATTTTTCGACAAAAGTTATCTACTTCAAAGAAGAGCACCTCATCTGAATGGCTTAGTGAATGCACATAATATGTTATACAATCCAAGAAAAACGAATGCACTCACAATGAGTAACTTTCTGGTGCAGATTTTGATCAGGCCGCGTTAGGTTATGTTAGGTTAGAGTGGTAGCTTTGATACCAAAAGCTCACTTGAGCACGCATAGCGGACCATTGTGACGCCACAGGTGAACGAAGGGCCTGTACTGACCAAATGCTACCAAACTATGGAAGAAAATAAGTTGGTCAGGGAAAGGCCTGCGCATTTAAAGTACAACTACCCTACGCTGGAAAATCAGCCCGAAAGTTTGATAAACAAAGCTATTTCCTAGACATCAGTAGATGATATTTCGTTCAAGCTGACAATAATTGGAGAGCCGAATAACCTATATCTGCATCTCGCAAGAGATGGGCATTGACAAAGAAAGTGTATAACAAACAGTCTCTTCCTCCTTAGCGGATCTGCACACACGGCAGAAGTCGCTAAATGGGAACTGCATTCTTTCCGCGTGTTTACCCTTAACAGAATGAGCTGTAATCATGACCACAATGATTGAGATGATGCCACGACCAAGTCCGAGTAACTGCGGCGTGATTCAGTTTCACTTTCTTCAAGATTTGGCCAAAATAGCAGTGACTGTGAATGGCATTCGTTATAGTAACATGATAACGGAGTTCTTGTGGTCCCAACTGTATCTGGACAATATGTGGTTTCAGCAAGACGATTTGCCGCTTCTGCAACAATCAATTTTCATAATAAATTATCTCAACTTTCCACCAAAATCATGCAATTTAACCCAGTGAAATTTTTTTGTTGAGGTTTAAAAACGTATAACCGGATATCCAACGCGTCATTTATGGTGAAGGCATGGAAATTTTATAAAAAAGAAAAATGGATTGTCATTAGAACCGAGACGGACATTTGATGAATATGTATATGTATGGATCTGTACAATCCAATACAAAATCAAATCAAAACTGTTTCAAAAAATATTTAAAAAAAATTTTTTTTCTTTATGCTTTTGTAATATATTCGTTTTATGCAATAAAAAATTACTGGCACTATAAATATTTCTCAATCATTATATTTAAGATAGTTTTATGAGTTTAATTTCTTTAATGTTAAATTTGTGTTTCACTTTTATTGTTTATATTCACAAATTTCAAAATTATTCTTCGAACTTGGACTGACACATAAGAAGATATTATTTAATTTTTCATACTTGGAGCACAATTTAAAATTTTAAATGTTAAAGAATTAACTAGTGCACATGGACACTTAATTCACTATTTATTTTGTGGGTTTCTAATGCTTTAGTATTCTTGCCGGTAGTATCGTAGTATAACAGTAACGGGTCTGAGGATTCGATTCCAAATAGAGACTTCGGTCAACAAAGCTATACCAAACATATGATATTAATCATTCCGCTCGTATTAATTAAAAATCATGTTTTGTAATTGTATTCTTAATAAAAAAATATTTTTTTTATAAAAATCATGTTAACGAATCCTTTTCAAAACGATTAAACATCGCACACATTCAAGGACAATTATGCCACTCTCTGTTTATTTTGTCTCTTGACCTTAATTTATCTTCATATATTTCATTTGTTTTAAACAAATTTGAACATTATATATTCAACTTATTTCTGTAAGAATTACGTGATTATTATTGTAAGCGTATTTCTTTCCACTTGGTTTTTACTTTTCAAATTATTCGTGAATTTATTTCGTTTACTTAAACGTCGTCAGAAAAGGTTCATAACCAAAACCGTACTGAAGGAAATTTTGGCGTCATCATTATTATAACTGCACCAGTTCAAGTTTCATTCTCCTTCCCGTACAGTGATAGCACATGAAGGCCATTTACTCTCAAAAAACAAAATCAGAATCTTGAGATTTGTAGTATGTTGTAGGAAAAAGAGCACGCTGTGATAGTTTATTAAAAAATGTCTCTCAAGAGATGAACATGCGCCTAATAACAACTATTACAACGGAATACTGATGCCAAAGAGAAACAATAAAAATTTTAAAATGTTCTCTAACAGTGTATTCTCAATTTCGTCGCCTCTCTTTAATTTTGCTAGCACGTGATTATTGAGAAAAATATTCCTGTTTATAAATATTCCCTAAGTGATTTTCTTTGGAATTCGTTAGGGAAAGTTTTCGAAATTGGATTGTGGAAAATAAAATAACAAATCATATATTTTTTTATTCTTTCAATTGTTGCTTTAACATATTCAGCATAAGGGAAGAAAAAATTGTTTTATTTCGTAGAAGAGTCGAAAATGCAAAATAGTTGGAGTTTGCACCTTCCGAAAGGAGGTCGAATTTTTACTCCAAAAATATAAGATAAATTCAAGTTGGTCACAAATATGTACATATATACCTATCTAATGCATATACAAAGAATTTTCGTATTTTTAAACCTTAAGAATAAAATAATGTGCCCTGTTAGATAAAATGTATGTCGAATTGTTCAATACACTGACCATAAAATTGTCATGGATTCTTATTTTTTTATTTAATTGTTAACGAGCTTGACTAACGTAATCTGTTAATTGATAGAACACAGTGTTATAACAAAATATGTTTATTTATAATATACATGTAAAATGTGATTTTGGTTGTAAAAGAAAATAACATTAACTTTGAACAGCTTCAGTTGAATGATTTAAATAAATGAGTAAATTGTACTTTTAAGATTTTATTATTATCTTTTATTTATTGTATTATTAGAAGTAATAGTAATAATAGTTTTATTTCAATATATTTTAATTGTTAACTTTCATAGTCATTTAGTTTCATTTATTTATTTAATTTAAATATTTTAAATACTCTAAACTATTAATTTAATTAAATTTGAATTCAGTTCAATTTGATTAAAAAAAAAACAAAAAAAATAGCAATTGTAATTAGAAATTATTTCACTTCAATTAAAGTCTTTTCTTCTTTCTTCTTACAACTTTTTTAATCGACTTCTTTCTTCTTACAACTTTTTTAAAAAATCAACTTATTCTTTCTCTTACAACTTTTTAAAATCAACCTTTTTTACAACTTTTAAAATCAACCCTTTTTTACAACTTTTAAAAACTTCTTTCTATGCACTCTCTCACTTGACTTCTACCTTTTTCAACTTATGCTTTAGCTTCCCTGTTTTAGCTTCCCTACTTTAGCTTCCCTGCTTTATATGGTAAATTGGCGTTGCCATGTTACATTCGGCCATCTTGACTTTCATCTGTCCCAGATGATAGGTAATCAGGTTCCACCTGCTTCCAAGGTTTCATCATATCGCTCCCATGTGGACCTTCAACATTGGCTACTTTAACAACCTCATAACTATAATTGGACCCTATTTTATCGACTTTATACGGACCAAGATATTCCTGAGCTAATTTCCTTCCAGCAACGAACTGAGTTCTTTTTATCGCCAGCAAGTCTCCAATCCGGTAACCGTCTGTCTTTATCCTTTTTTTATCAAAATTTTCTTTATAACGTTTTTGCGCATCTTGAATTTGTATCTTTGCTTCACTACGAATATGTTGACGTTCTTCGTCAAATCGCTGTATTTGCTCGTCTTCCAGCATTTGTGTTATATTATCATAAACTCCTGTCTTCATTTTAACGCCAACCAACAATTGGAAAGGTGTAACTTTAGTGGAACTGTGTACATGACTGTTAATGGCCTTTTGCACCTCTCCAACGTACTTGTACCACTTAGTTGAGTCATTGCTTGACAATCTTGAAATGATTGATATTATGCATCTATTAACACGCTCAATTTGTCCATTTCCACGCGGCACTCCAGTCGTCGTTACTACATGTTCAATATTACTTTCGTCGCAGAATTTTTTGAACCTTTCTGAAGTAAAGGCCGGGCCCTTATCGCTCACGATTCTGGTCGGAAACCCAAAGATATCAGACCACGTAGTTAAATGTCTGACCACTTCGTCGGCATTTGTTGTCTTTGTAGGAAGCAACCACACAAATTTCGTGAAACCATCTACCATTGAAAAAATATGTTTATATTGCTTAGTTGTGGCATCCATTGGGCCCAAGTGGTCAACATGCAATGTGTGTAAAGGGACTTCACCTTTGTCAATGACGCCCAACAGACCTTCTTTTCTTCCCAGTTTTTTATTATGTATGATACATTTAACGCAGTTACCAATGATTCGACCTATTTTGCTCTCTAAATGCGATATATAAAACTGTTGCTGAATTTCGTGCATTGTCTTCTCTACTCCATAATGACTTTTCTCATGTACACTTCTAATTATCTCTGTCTCCATCAACTTTGGAACCATAAGTAGATCATTGCCTTTTTCCGTCTTGTACATTAATTCACCTTTTTCCCTAAAGTTTTCGTATGGACCCAAAGATAGCGCATACTTTACCGCCTTTATATAATCATCCTCGCCCTGCTGTTTTGCCAGTCTTGCCGTTAACTCTGTTGATATTATTATTACTTCTACCGGATACCGACTTAGCGAGTCAACATAATTCATTATATTTCCGCCTCTATGTTCTACTGTGAAGTCAAATTCTTGCAAAAAGACGATCCATTGTGCTACACTTCTAGGAACGTCCTTTTTCGCGATGGTTTGTTTGAATGCTGGACAATCTGTTACCAATTTAAATTTTATACCCAGAATGTATTGTCGGAACTTTTTCATCGCCAAGAATGCTGCTTTCACTTCAAGGACATAACTGTGCAATTGTCTTTCTTGTACCGTAGCTTTCTTGCTCCAAAAATATATTGGGTGCATTTTATCCTCACACTTCTGCATCAACGTAGCTCCAAAACCCAGCTTCGACGCGTCTGTATGCAGTTCGGTTTCCGCCTCCCTATTGAAAATACGCAATACTGGTTCGTTTGTAAGAATCTGCTTCAAACGATTGATCGCTTTTATCTGTTCCGTCTCAATTTTGAACTTCACATCTTTCTTCAGTAATTCTGTTAAAGGCTTCGCAATGAGAGAATACCCCTGCACAAACTTTCTAAAATAACATGTGAGTCCTAAAAAGGACTGCACGTCCTTAACATTCTTCGGGATAGGGAACTTCTGAACCGCCTTTGTCTTCTCTTTTCCTGGCCATATTTTCCCATCTTCAATAGCATGTCGTAGGAAGTTAATTCTTGTTTTCAGAAAGACGCATTTTACCCACTTGAACTTCAAATCAAATCTAGCTGCCTGTTCAAAAACTAACCGTAATTTCTGTTGACATTCCTCCGGAGTTTTGCCGCAAATAATAATGTCATCGACATACAATTCTAAAATACCTTTATTTATCATATCCTGAAATATATAATTGACAAGTCGAATAAAATTTGCCGAAGAATTACAGAAGCCGAAAGGTGCTTTATTAAACTCAAAAAATCCCCGCTTTGTTACAAAAGCAGTATACTTTCTACTTGTCTCTTCAATGGGTACATGGAAAAATCCATTTTCCAAATCAAGCGTTATGAAATATTTAGCACCACTGAGTTTTGCCAGCACATCCTCAACTACTGGCACCGGAAAGCAATCTTTTAAAACCATTGAGTTTAACTGACGAAAATCAACCCTATACGCACCACATTTTTTCCTTACGACCACCAGGCGACTAGCGAAATCTGAATATGATTTTCTAATAATTCCATTTTTTAACCACTCTTGTATTTGTTCGTTGACTGCATTTTCCTCATTATACGACAATCTTGCAGGCGCATGACGAAACGAATTAATCTCATTGTTCGGCACTATCTTCATTATGACTGGTGATTCTTCAATTTGACTTACCGGCTTATAATTTCTAATCATATCTTCGATTTGTCCTCTATATAGTTCATCTACATCGACTTCACATGCATTAATATTATAGAGTTGCAGTTGGTTATCGTCCATATCTTTTTGTTTATATTCAAATGTATACCCGTTATTATATTGTTACGTTTTTACCTTTTTAAAAACGTTTAAATGAGTTCGTTAATTGCAACCAAAGTAAAAACAAATGCGTCTTTAGATTTTCTTAACTTTCTCTATTATTCACACTACTTTTGTTTATACCGTATAGAACTTAACGATACAACAATAATAATCTGCTTATTCACTTTATTAGTTCACACAAGTATTCACTGGATCCAAGGAGAATTCATTACGAGGTGGGTTTTGTTTACCAGCTGATATAAGTAACAATGTCAAAAAATTTTTGGTTTTTGTGTATTTTGTTTTGATAATCAATTTCGTTTTTTGTTATTGTGACAGAAGTTTGTATATTTTTCTTCTTTTTCTTTTAACATTTTTCTTCCCATCGTCATTCTTTAACAATTTTTATAAAATTTGTTAACATTCTTCTTCCCATCGTCATTCTTTAATCAACATTTTTCTTCCCATCGTCATTCTTTAACAATTTTTATAAAAATTTTTAACATTCTTCTTCACATCGTCATTCTTTAATCAACATTTTTCTTCCCATCGTCATTCTTCAAAAATTTTTATAAAATTTTTTAACATTTTTCTTCCCATCGTCATTCTTAAGTCAGCTGTTTTTGACAACATTACTTCTTCTCAACAACAAAAAATCCCTGTTGTTCTTGTATTGTTGTACTTATTGTAATACTAGTCCCACCTCGTAATAAATTCGCCTTGACTGGATCTTTACAACCACGACTTATTTTATTCACACGCAACTTCACACAAGGCTGATTGAATTAACTCTGCTTGCTTTGTCCAGCCCTTTTATATGTATGATCAGTATGATGAACGTTCTCGATGTGGAAGGTTCTCGCTCGCGCCTTCTCGAGAACTCTATCGCTAGTACATGGTTGTTTGTGTACTTTGCTTATGTTGTCCGTTACATATTTGTCGTAGCTGGTTTACTTTATGTTATTGTTGCTACCTGGTTCGTTGTACACATGTGTGTGTGCAGCTTTAGATAATCAACACGTTCGTTGTATTCTTAGTGTTAGCGCGTATTTGTGTCATGTGTATTGTGTTGGTGTAGCTGGTAGCTTTTGTTTATCGTTTTTATTGTTAAACGATATTAGGTCGTTTCGCTTTGCGTAACAATATGTTAGAATAAAATCTAAAAGTAAAGTCAAAGCCCAAAATGGCATCTACTTTTAATAAATTGTCCTTTACTACTAAAAAGCAATGCTCCTTTTCAACTTCATCGACGTATAATTTACCCGTTACCGACCCGATTGGATTTGTTTTATTACTGCCAAATCCAAATAACACAGCATTACTATTTTGCAACGAAATCAACGGAAATTTTTCTTGCAGACACTTTCTTTCATTACAGAAACATCTGCCCCCGTATCAACCAGACAATTTATATGTTTCCCATAAAATATTACCATTTTAAACCGTTCATTTGTCATTATTATGTTTAAACTTTTTCCTGGCACATTCTTTTTAACACAGTCTTTTGATATATGACCGAGAGCATTACATTTGAAACACTTAAGTCCATTTTTACAATCTTTAAGTTTATGATCCTTTGCCCCACAGTTAAAACAGTGATACTGTTCGATCTTCGGTTTCATTTCACTCGATTTTTGCAATGGTCTAAAATGCTCCCTATTTTTTTATACAAACTCTCATAAATTTCATAATTTTCGCGTAGTTCTTTATAGTCTTTTGACGCATATAACTGCTACTTAAAAATAATTTTACCGCTTATTCCATCCACGATATACCGGATAATCGCACGATCTTCAATATCCCCGAGCGCGGCGAGTTTTCGCATTGCTATCATATATTCATGAAACGATTCCGAATTCCTTTTTGTTCTTTCGCGTAGCATTTTGTGAATTTCACCACTGTCATATTCCTTATCGAATTCTTTTATCAGTGCGCTTTTCAACATTTCATAATTACTTACATTCACTGTATCTAAAAACATTTTCGCTAAACCACTAATTTTATTCCTTGCCTGTACATATTTTCGCTTCTCATTTAGTCCGTATGCTTCGGCATTATCTTAAAAATTTTGTAACCATTTTTTCACAGGCATATTTTCACCATTATATTCACATAATATTTTCGCAAAAGAGTCAACTGTTATGTTAGCACTATTATCCCTTTCTTCGTCTTTCACTGCTTTCAGTTTTAATATTGCTATTAATTCATTTAATTGTTCGTTCGACATGTTTTTAACCGTATTTGTTTTGTCTTTCACTTTTTCAGCGTCTTCACTTGTACTACTGCTTTTTAAATTGTGTTTGGATCTTAAGTTGTATTGTCTTAGCTTTTCTTCGCTGTCACTCATTTACACTTTACTATTTTCTTTGACTAAGTCTTCAACATGAAAAAATTCGTTTTTACATATTACGCGCAAAATACCGTTACAATTGTTTGTTTATATATTTTTATTATTTATTCATTATTATCTTTTTGTATTCGTTCTTTTTCTTATTTACCTCTTCTTCTTATTTACTTCTCTTTTTCACTTTAAGACACCAATATACTACGTTTGTCAATTTCTCCTCATATACACTTTTCCATATATGTATATTCTGGTGCGATCGTACGGTTTTTTTATTATTGTATTGTGGCGTTTCAAGGAATTTTCTAGTACAGTTAATACAAATTTTTTTTTGAACACAAAAAATTCTTTTGGTCGAGCCCTCAAATGTAAAATTTGATTTTGGTTGTAAAAGAAAATAACATAAACTTTGAACAGCTTCAGTTGAATGATTTAAATAAATGAGTAAATTGTACTTTTAAGATTTTAGTATTATCTTTTATTTATTGTATTATTAGAAGTAATAGTAATAATGGTTTTATTTCAATATATTTTAATTGTTAACTTTCATAGTCATTTAGTTTCATTTATTTATTTAATTTAAATATTTTAAATACTCTATTATTACTATTACTATTATTACTATTAATTTAATTAAATTTGAATTCAGTTCAATTTGATTTAAAAAAAAAACAAAAAAATAGCAATTGTAATTAGAAATTATTTCACTTCAATTAAAGTCTTTTCTTCTTTCTTCTTACAACTTTTTTAATCGACTTCTTTCTTCTTACAACTTTTTTTAAAAAATCAACTTATTCTTTCTCTTACAACTTTTTAAAATCAACCTTTTATACAACTTTTAAAATCAACCCTTTTTTACAACTTTTAAAAACTTCTTTCTATGCACTTGACTTCTACCTTTTTCAACTTATGCTTTAGCTTCCCTGTTTTAGCTTCCCTACTTTAGCTTCCCTGCTTTATATGGTAAATTGGCGTTGCCATGTTACATACATATATTAGTATAATATTTAATTTCTAAATTTTTTAATCTATTATTTAATGAATTTTAATAAAAATATTATTATTATTATGCGAGGCAAGGGGATGACATTAAAGCAAGTTATGATAGACTTTCTATTTTGTATTCGAGTAGAGAATCCTGCAGTGTTTATTTTTAACTTTCTGTTCTAATCAGAGTAAAGTAGTAGTAGTTATTGGACGTACGGCCACGTTTGAAACCCCAGCTCGAGATGGCTGGCAACAAAACGAAATGTGAAAAATATTTCCAGGTCTAGGTCGTAATCCTAAATGAGGGGTTGAAATGACGAATTACGTACATGTGTATGTATGTATATAATAAAATGGTTTTGGTTATTTAAATGTCTAATTCTTAAGTAGTTATTTCAAAATAAAAAAGTATATCCTTCAGATTCCCTGCCCACCTCATCATTTCTTTTTTAGAAGCTTAGTGTATATGTATTGAGTCTTCAAAGCGAATGGCTATTTGTATTCAAATCTTTGTTTATGCCCAATCAACACCAATATAAATTCGGCTGTTATCGTTACTTACATTAGAAAATACTATGAGAGCTGCGATTTTTCAATGTTTAAGTCAGAGGCAATTTCCCAAAACTCAATATCACAATTCCCTATTAGTGTTTGCATTAAATTGTGCAGCAATTCTAAGCGCCTAATTCTATATGACATTGTATATGATTAACAAAACTGAACATTATTACAAAGTTATTCTCGAGAGAAAAAAAATGTGATGAAGGTGTACACTGGTCATTAAAAAATTTTTGTCGCACGTTATCCCTCTTCCCTTTCTCCTATTACTATCTTTCCTGTACTTCAGCACAAGGCACAGCATGAATAGGCGCCATCTCCTGAGTGTTGTCCTTAAAAATATCAATTTATTTCGATCAGTTTCAATTTATTTTGTGGCAACTTTACTTCAATATACAGATCTCAAGTCAGATAAATTTTAAAATATTTTGTGTGAGAGTGCTAAATAACAGTTTAATTACTTATTCGTACGGAGAATATGTTTTTGTCTTTATGTTATTAGCACAATAGACGTAACGCAGCAAGTACAACAATTTTACTGGATGCGTATTAATTATAATATAGGCAGCAGCAACAAAGCACAAGCTAAACAAATAAAAAGTAGACGATTTAATAATTCCTTATCAGTGGTGCCACTAAAACATTTCTTCGCCTTGTATCTCAAGCGTCCAGTTTTTAAAACCTCTTTCTTTATGTATCTTATTGTAATGGCAGCATTAATCCTCTCATTGTTAGCGCAAATCCTTTAACTGTTAGCACAAATTCTATCATTGCTGCGAATAAAAATAGAAATTAACTTAAATGCAATTTAATCGATGCTTGTTGTTGCCCTGCCTTTAAAATAATTACTTCCATATACACACACGTATTCTATTTTTAAAAGATTGCAGTCTTTGCTGCGTTGCATCTATTGTGTTCATAACGTTATGTATATTTATTCAAAGCGGGAAGAAATGTGTATGAATGCTCAAACGTATGTCCGAAGCATTTAGTAAATATAAGCAATTTTCGAACATAATACAGTTTAACACATCGCAATCGCCCAAAAAATACTTACAAAATCACCGTCATATCGGCCGATAATATAGGAAAATTTATTTTTAACTTTTGAATCAGACCTTCGTGCCATAATTACTCGAATACTAAAAAAAAATTGTTAAACGACATGGGGGAAAATTATTAGCAAGCAGCGAAACTTACTGACCCATCGACAGACAGTAATTGTAGTTTGTAAATAAAATTGATTTTGAAGTAAATTTAAATATTGGCTACAAGCTAGGGTTTTAGTTGTCATGGTGCTATTTTTTTTTTTTTTTGTTTAGTGCCATTACGATTTTTCGGCAGTTGTAGATAAATTAGTACTGAAAATGTTTACAAAGGACTACTGCACACTATTCGTATTCCCATGTAACTCTATATACTCACAGATTCACCGCCAAAATTTAAAGTTGATCTGACATCCTTTGCTTTCTTGTCATCCAAATTTGGACAATTAATTTTTTGTGTCTCCTGACCAAATAAGCTCTTCTCAGTCCACCGCCGTCTACAAAAACTATTTCTGAGCAAAGTTGAAACGAATTTGCTGATGCCTTTCGGTAACATACATACATAATTGGGCACTACAACCTTTCAGTCTGGATTACGATCTAGTTTCTTACACCACTTATGTTGATGTAGGTGGGACCTACACTTTAGAGTTGACTTCGAACGACAGATTTTTCAAAAAATTTTTTTAACACTTTGGAACTATAGAAAATATTAAGAAACAACAAAATCCCATGAAAACTTTTACTTTTACGTAAAAAGTGATGATTTTGGTTAAGTTGTAACGACGCCAATGGGTGAACTATGCAAATATAATGTAATAATAAAGAATAAAATAAAAACTAAACTGAAAAAACTTTTATAAATATTTTTTTATAAAAAACACAAGTAATTTAAAAAAAAAATATAGTGCAATAGAAATAAATTTTATTCTAAACGCCAATAGTCAAGAAAATAAAAAGACATTCGTGACTTTTTTAAATCTAAGTGAAATATGTTTACAGTACGTGTACATACTTACATTATATGAAATGTAAAATAAACCTTGTTGTATGTATTTGCATACTGTATTTGTAGTTTAATTATTAAGCTAATTGCCCTTATAATTACCGCCCGATAGTCCGGAATTTTCGATAGTCCGGCACCTAGCCGGTCCCGAACGTGCCGGATTATCGGACTTCTATTGTAGTTCAACAAGCAAATAAACAAATATTAGAATGATTGAGATTATAGTTTTGTTGTTGTGATTGGATTTGTTAATACAAGCTGAGACAGTTGTTTGAGTGACTTTTGAGTGTTATTTGAGTCACTCCATTGAGGAGAATATGCTTAAATATATTTGAATACAAGCCTTCTGAAGTATGTAAATTTTAAATTATTTGAAATCAGATATCTGAAGAACATATCCTACAAATCAATCTGCTCAATTATTAAAATATATTGAAAGTAATGGTTGTGAAATTCTATGTTTAATTAGCTTTAAAGCCATGAGGTGTAGAAATATAAACATACACGTTGTATTCGAAAAGAAAAGACCTGAAACCTACTTGAACCTGAGACAATAGGTTGAATTAAAATTACAACCATTAATCAACATGTTGGCTCTTCATTAGTTTCTTAATTCCCTGTAAAGACCAATATTAAATAATAAAATTCTTTGTAGTATATTCACTTGAAATTGAATTAAAAATATTTCTAAGTAAATAAAATAAATGGCAAGACATTAGTTTTATGAGGTTGTAAATCTGTAAAGCAAAAATAAAAAAAAATAAAAAGACAACCACACTAATGAAGCAAATTTCCCATCATAGAAGAGCAGGCACGTAGATGGAAACATTTTCAGATAATTAATACTTATTTTAATTAATTTATCTTTAAGTTACACTACCTTAAATATCAGACAAACAAAAATGCTTAAGTATTTAAGATTATATCCTTTATTTTTCTACATAAGGCTAACGTAAGTCCTAAATGGGGTGAAAATGATTTGTAGATTTAAACATATCATATCACCATAAACTGGTGAAGGTTAGATTAGGTTAGCGGGCAGCTTACCGTTTACATACATGTTCAATCAGCGCCAAATATGGCCAATTGTGTTACTCAGTGTGAGGTGAGTCCTCTTATCGTGATCAGTTAGTAGTGCGATTGAATCACCTCGAGCTTCGAATGAATCCGGTCTCTTAGTGGCACATTCGTGACTATGCTCAGATCCTCAAACATTCTATCACCCAAAAATCGATAAAAAAGTCTGTTCTGAAGTGCAGGAAACTCACATAAAACGTATTGTATCGTTTCCGTTTCTTCCACATTGTGGCAGTTTCTGCAGTATTACTGGTGGGGCAGACCGAGCTTCTCAGCGAAATAACTCAGTGTCCCGTTAGTATTCCTGTTGTAATGCGAACCGTTCTCACCACCTACGGTTTGTTCAATTCCATGCTGCTTTTTCCTATTTGAAAAAGTATTCTTCATATATCCCCTCTATTATCTCCTCTTCAAACATCTCTGATCCCTTCCGTGCTAGTTCGTTTGTTTTTCATTCCCATCTATGCCACAGTGGCCAGTAGAGGCCAAAGTTGTGTCTACGTCTACGGTGTAGAAACTCCTGTCGCCTTTTAATTTGAAGATGTGGGATCTCAGGATGAAGGTTTCAAGTATCAGTCATACGTGCATCTTGTTCAATAGCAATAATTTCGGTGGCAGCTTATCGGAATAAGCCCCAGATTCAGGTCCACATTCCCTTTTTAAGCCATCAGTGGAGATCGTTAAATCACCGTCACCACTGACAGCTTCAGCAACCAAATCTTCTCGTGCGGGAGTGCGGATTTCGTATGTTAATCCGAAAACAGTTTCTGCTACCATGTAGTCGTATCTAAATCCTTTGCCAATGTACGACACTTAGGAACCTAAATCTACATTCGCGAATATATTGCGGAGTACAACCACTTCCATAATGTAGCTGAACAACATACGATCACGTTTTTGTGCAACACAAACCCCATGTTTACCGCCATAAAAAGGGCCAGTAACTTTCTTTAACTTTCGCACTTTCGCAAAGAAGTACAGATTTCACACTTCCATCGAATATTCGAATTTTTGGACGTACATGATTGTTGCCGGCACTGTCATATATTTTGCAGACGTTTCAATAACTGTTACGCGCCGGTTATACCCGAATAAAATATCAAGGTTAAGGGCATGCAAAGATCTCCCCGGTAGCTCAGACTAAAGTGGTTCTCAACCCGTATTTTACGACGCGCAAGCATATAAACACAGCCTGCATGCCATCAAGATTAAAAAAGACCTAGACTGTGCGAATATAAAGAAAACATACAACAATGTCAAAACGCGAAAGTATCCGGAAACAAAAAAAACCGAGTCAAAACGATTTAACGGTTAGGTGTTATCCCGCCTAGCGCATGAGTTTCCTCCCAGTGACAAAGTCACACGCCATGACAGACGGACGCCCTAATCAAATACTACATCTGTCCCTAATATAACCACGTGCCTCTTACCCTACCATGCTCCCAGCGTTTCCCTCCCTCCGAAATTAAAGGATCATGTTTCCTTAAATCTCACCAAAGGAATGATTATATATATATATGTACATTTTACAAAAATATTCAAATTTATTGAATCAAATAAATTGAAAGATATTAATGATATTTAAAAAATATATGTGTTGGTCGACTTATCTCGGCGGTGCACCGCTCCCACGACGATGGCTCTTGGGTTGTTGGTGTTGTAGTTGGGGGTGTTGATGATGGCTGGTTGTGGTGTTGTTGCTCTTGTTGCTGGGTTGTATAATCAGGTAAGTAAGTCTTTGTTTTTTGAATGTTTTTTTTTTGTCTTTTGATTGTTTTTTTTTTTGCTTGTTTTATTTTTTTATTTAGACATTATAATTTTTGTTTCGTTTTAGTTTTTTTTTTTAAAAAAAAAATTCTACAAGTTCATTTAAGTTTATAGTGTGGTTTTGCGTAGTGCGTGTATAATAATTTTCTTTAAGATCAATATTAATAGATTTTCTTTTTTTTTTTTTAATTTTCGCAGATAACGTGTGCATGACTTTTTAATATTCTTTTTTTGTTCTCATTTTTATTTTTGTTTTTTTTTATATTTCTTTTCTTTTGCACTCGGGGGTCCTAATTTTAAGCAATTTTTGTTTTATTTTATTTTTAGGTCTTACGTAAAATAGAAAAAAATAATTTGTTTTCTTTCTAATTTTTATTTCACTAACACAAAAAAAAACTTCTTTAAATTTTATTATTTTCTTTTCAGCTACATTTTCTTTAAGATTGAATTTTCATTTATTTTTTTTTTACAATTATTTTTTTTCAATTTTAATTTTGCTGTGTTTCTTAATTACTTTGTTGCAGCATTACGAAAATGTGCTGTTTTTATGTTTATTAAAAATAGAGTTTCTTTAGAAAAATCCCTGAACATAATTTTGCTTTTCGTACAAATAGTTCATCATAATTTTCTTATTTTGTTTTGTTTAGTTTTTGTTTCTTAAATGTTTAAGTTTTTTGTATTTTTATTTTTTATAATGTATACATAAATTAAAAAGTAATTTTGAAAAAGAATTTTTAAAACCTATGTATGTATGTATTTATTATAAATGTATAAATTTTAATTTTTTAATTCTAGAATTTTCCAAGAAAATTGTTTTTTATTTGTTATTTTAATAACTACACTCTACTACTCGTTAATTAAATTTTAAATGAATTTTACTTTCATGTTTCACATTTTATAGAGCCGAACTTTAACTTTTTTTAAAAATTTTTTTTTTCCTTTCTGGTGTTAATTAAATTTTAAATGAATTTTACTTTCATGTTTCACATTTTATAGAGCCGAACTTTAACTTTTTTTTTTAAATTTTTTTCTTTTTTTTTAATTTGAAAGGAGAAACCGAATATCTTCGAACCGTTCGGTTCGAGTACCACACGTGAACTCCCTGTGCATCTCAACATTCCTTCTTTTATTTCATTTTTTTTTTCTTCTGGAATGTTCTTTTCTCCCGCCATAACGCATTATCTTTCTCTACCTATATCCCTCATCCTTGTTTCTGACAAATGGCACATTCTGATTGGTTAAACTGTCTAACGGTAAAATTTTTAACGAAACAGACGCCAGGTGTCAGAATCTAATTGGTCGATCAGGACGCGCAAAAAAAAATATAACGAAGTACATACATAGCCAAAGGGATAAAGATAATGGAAGAGTTGCAATTGCATCAGTAAAAAAGGGTTGCAATAAAGTGCATTATTGCCAACCATACATGCAAATAAAAGGGTGGGAGTAAAAGTTGCAATTCTAACTTCGACAATCCGTAACAAACCTGCTTCATCTGGAGGTCTATGATCGACAAGTGAACAGGCAGGATTGGAAGAGCCAATCTAAACTACACAGGCTGAGAAAAAAGAAGGGGGGAAAGAAAAAACGTGTGGCTCGACCCACGACCCTAGGAAAAGAGGTCTCATGTTCTACTTACTAAATTAGCCGGGCTTCACAGTCAGTGTAATCTCCATAGCTTAGGGCCTTATGTCTGAAGCGTGATACTTCCCTATGTAGTTTCCCCTCAGATCTTCGAGTGTATACAGCGAATTTCCTAACTTTTCTCTAATCCTGCATTTTATATATTTGGGGAGGAATTTCGCGTTAATAGCCGATTTAAAATCACTCTGTCATGGTTTCTTCTAAAGACTTCCTGTCCTACGACAAAATTCGTGGATTTACACCTCGTGTTGTAAGTTCTGCTTCCTTTTTCATGAGCCCTATCGAGATTCCTGCGAATGTTCTCTCGCACAACATCCAGTCGGTCATTGCGTAGAACCAATGTATCGTCGATGAGAATGTTAAGTCGGTTCAATACGTCGTAACTCGTTCCGCTCGTCATCATGTTCTGCCAGAAAAGTGCGAAATATGGAGAACATCTGATCGCCGAATGATAATCACTGCGGAGAATCTGTAATATTTGAGGTATTTTTCTGTCCCAGGCTGTATGGTTAGGATGATCCTTAAAAAAATATCGTATCTTAGAGATCACTTCTCGATTAGCCCTTTCAGAGGCATTCGCCTGTGGCGAATAAAATCCTGTTGTTATGTGAGTAATACCGTGCGCCAAGAAAAAGTCTTCTATCTCTTTTGAAGTAAATTGCTTGGCGTTGTCGGTGTGAATGACTTGTGGTACTCCAAAAGTGCAGAATATGTCATCCTGAAAAAATTCCATTACATTTACAGAGGTTGCCGACTTCATGGGTTTCAAAAACAAAAATTTGGTAAAATGGTCGATCACAATCAAAAGTTGAGTATTTTTAGACTTACTACACGGGTATGGACCTAGAAAATCACAGAAAAGTCGTTGAAACGGCCGATTTGTCTGAAACTGCTTACCCATGGGAGGGCGTAATATCTGGTTGGTCAGTTTAATTTCCTTACAAATATCGCACTGCTTAATGTATGCCCTCACGTCCTGTGTCATCCTTGGCCAGAAGTATTTTTGCCTGATTCTGAAAAGCGTTTTCTCAGATCCTCCATGGCATCCTTCTCTATGCGCGTTTTTAATCACGTTCCCAGTTAGGGATTCGGGTAACCATAACCTCCAGGTGTCTTCCGGGTTATCTGATCCGTTCTGGATGTTTTCGCGTTTATAAATCAAGTTCCCTGATATACATAGGTTGGGGAGTACCCGGGAGTTTTTCCTTACATGGTCTCTTATTTTGTTGTATTCTGGGCTTTCAAATTCCGGTGATGACAAGTCGACTTCAGGTGGATTATTGCACATTTCAAGTTCATCGGTATCGAATCTGGAGAGCGCGTCGGGAACCACGTTCAATGCACCCTTTCGGTGTTCCGTAGTGAAGTTAAAAGCCTGGAGTTTCAGGCTCCACCGGGCCAATCTGCCATTCAAATCTTTTTGGCTCATAAGCCATCCGAGGCTCGAGTGGTCCGTAATAATTCTGAAAGGAAGTCCCTCAATATATTGTCTGAAACGTTTTACACTCACAATGGCCACTAAACACTCCAGCTCCGTAACTGTGTAGTTCCTTTGCGCCTTGTTTAACTTCTGGGATACAAATGCAATAGGTCGCTCCTTCCCATCATTATCCATTTGATATAAAACGCCCCCTACACCAGTTCGGGATGCATCACATTGGATTATAAATTCCCTATTGAAATCTGGTTCGGCAAGAACTATCTTTAATTTTTCGAATGATTCGACAGCCTGAGGTGATAGATGAAAAGGCTTGTTTGTCTTTCTCAGACAATCCGTTAGTGGGCCTGCAAGATCTGAAAAGCAACCTATGAATGAGCGATACCAATTTGCCATCCCGATGAATCGCCTAACCTGACGCGGTGTTTTAGGAATCGGGAACTGAGATATGGCCTCGACCTTTTCAGGATCGACTTTCAAATGTCCGCCACCTATAATGTAACCTAGGTATCTGATCTCGCGCTGACAAAACCTGCTCTTGCCTACATTAATTGTCAAGCCTGCATATTTAAGACATTTCGCGACTTCGAGGAGTAATTCCAGGTGCGTGTCGAAATTATGACTGCACACTAGTAGGTCATCCAAGTAGACGAATACTTTCTCTCTCAATTTCGCCGGAATTACTTTATCCATCAGACGGCTCATTGTTTGTGGTCCATTACACACACCAAATGGCATTACTGTGTACTGGTATAAGGACCTACCGGGTACTGCAAATGCTGTCTTCTCCTTGGATGTGTTTGACAATTTGATCTGGAAAAAGGCGTCTTTTAGATCTATGCCACTGATGAAGTACGTGTCTTTTAGTCGGCTAAGAAGTCCATTAATGTGGGGCAAGGGGTACGAGTCCTTTTTTGTTAGAGAATTTAGTTTTCTGCAGTCCATGCAGAGTCTGATTTTTCCGGGTTTTCGAACTGTCATGATTGGGCTGCACCAGGGTGAATTCGATTCTTCTATAACACCGAGAGCTAATAATCTATCTAGCTCTTCGTAGACCTCTGCTTGTCTGGGTGGCGAGAGAGGGTAGTGCCTTTGCTTTACCGGTGTAGCATCACCTGTATCTAGTTCCAGTAGGTGTGTACGCCCTAACCCTAACTTTTCATAAGATGGAAAATTCGCCACAACCTTTTCCAGGCGCAATTTTTGTTCCGGAGATAATTGGTGAAAATTAGATCCAGTCTCCTTGACAAGCTCCGAACAGGACAAATCTGAAAAAATCTGAGGAGCAATGGCTTTCCAAAAATCCACACCGAGGTATCCAAGCTGAGAGAGGTTCGGTGCTACATAAAAAATTATCGACTTTTCTACTCCCTTATACGTCACTGGCAATTTACAATACCCCACCACATCATTTCTGGAACCATTTGCGGTAAAAATACTAGATCTAAATCTTTCCAATCGTATATTGTTCCTATTGACAAAATCAAGACTTCCCTTTCCTAATACAGACACGTTTGCACCGGAGTCCAATAGACACAGCAACTCCTCGTTCAAAATTCTAATCTTTACAAAAGGCCTTCCATCATCGTTGTCTGGCAAGCGTATCAGGTAGTATGTCCTTCTGTGAAGGCTTTGCTCCTGTGTTGTGTAACTCGGGATTTATTTTGAGGAACGAGCATCCCCGGTCGCCCACTCGTTCCGACGTAAGTTTCCCCCATGAGGTTTATCGCACTTGACTGTAGTTACTCCTTGTTGGCCGCATTTATAGCAGAAAACGTTTCGCTTCTCGGCAGGACAATAAATGTAACTATGGCCGAGCTCTAGGCAATTCCAGCACCTGATTTTTAAATAATCGCCTGCTAGCCAAGTTTTATTCAGCTTTAGCGCCTCCACTTGAGGGTCAAAATCCGTGTCCGTATCTCCTGGTGTGGTTTCGACAAAGATCTCATTCACCTGACGTCGACTGAAGCCAGTATTCTTGTTTTCCAGGAGAATTTTCTCTGCTTTCCTCGCCAGATCCCGAAGAGTATCTAAATCATTTGGATTAGCTATGAAGAGCATCACTTTTAGTTCTGCGTGTACGTTCTTCTTTATTATATCAATTAAAGCTGCATCGGACAAAGGGTTTGTTAGACGTAAATTTAATCGCGTTACAAATGAATGGTAGTCATCATAACATTCCCTCGGTGACTGTCTACGTGTCGAGAGTTTAAGCAGAATTTCATGGTCACTTTCACTTGAGCTGAATTCCTTAGATAGTGCAGTTTTCAGCATTTGGTACGTTGCCCTCTGGTGTTGCTTAATATAATCCCAATAGAATGTTTCAGCTTTACCTGTCAGGAAAATGTGGAAATTCGACATAACATGGTCCTGTGAGCATTGCGAGCGCGCAACAAGAGTATCTAATTTGAAGAGAAAATCCGAGACACTGCCTTCTCCGCTGAAAGAAATCTTCCAGTCCTTTAGCTTTATATTCATGATAGAAGTAGCGTACGACGGAGAATATTCCTGAGATCCAGACGGTTGAACATTCAGTCTGGGTGTAGCAGAATTGGGTCTGGTGTCAGCTGTACTCCCTATTGATTCTCTAAGAGCTGTTAGTTCTCTCCTAAATTCCTCCTGAGTCTTACGCATGGCCTCCTGGAAGTAGTCCAATAAGCTTTCCATTGTGTTGCCACCTGAAGCCTGGTTGTCCCCTTCTTTATCTCCTTCCCCTGGCGCCATTTCCACTGAAGCTTGGTTACCCGATGTTGAGTTCCCTGAAATGCTCGTTCCTAGCGCTGCTAAAGATCCAGTTAACGACTCGTGACCAAGATTGTCTCTCTCTATTTCGCCAGATGGGTTTGATTCCAGTAAACGGGAAGCAGATGATCCTCTTAATGCCCTAATACTCGAATCTGACTGCGGACTAAGCGAAGGTCTCTTTGACACCGGAGTTGTACCCCTACCTCTACCCTGCGCTGATACTGAACTACGAGATGCAACTCTTACTTTTTCTGGAACGTTAGCTAAATTTGACCTTGTGGCTGTTTCGCGTGAGGAAGCCCCAGTAGTGCTACTCGCCCGAGTGTTAGGCTTGGGCATAATGCGCCATTGAACGCATGAAAGAAGTAAATTAAACCCAAATAAAAGAAAATCGACACCGATCAAAAAAAAAACAATTTAAAATTATCAGCTGGAAAAGTAATAAGAATAATTATGTATAATGAAAAAGGTTGTCCCTTCCCAAGGAAGAGAGGTGATAGGCAAAGGAAGAAAACGTTCGTTTCCCAAAAATGTAGGGAAAGGAAAGAAGGAAAACAAATACTTTTACCTTGAACTAAGATAAGCGCAAGCAAAAGAAAATTCCAGATTAGCAATTAAAATTTAAATTCGACAATAGAATAAAATAAAATTTAACAATTTCAATGAAGCAGTTCACATGTGTTCTCAAGGAGGACTGCTGGGAAACATGGTAAAATAGGCACGTGGTTTATAAAAAAAAATTTCATATATCAAAAAAAAATCTCATCATAGATTCGCACGTGATACGACTAACCTCAACCTGCACATTACTAAAACCTTCCAATTACCGCATCGTGGTGCAACTCGTCATTCATCACTACGGACAAGGACTCCCGCGAGCAAAAACACTGCGCGATACCTGATAAGATCCCGAGATCCTATCGCAACGAAAACTTTCGACCCTATATCGCCAGTTCGGACTTATAGTTCCCTGAATCTAGAGCAAATATCGCTAGAAAGCTGACAGAGTTTCGGTCAAGACCACTTGAGGGTGACCCTCCCTCGACGTCGCAAATGAAACCTCCAGACTTGTTGTCCAGATGGCATGACTTACGCCGATTTATGAAGGAAACCAACAAAGGCATGTAAAATCAGATAAAATTAAACGTTTTCCCCATTTGATGTCGCAAATGAAACATCCAGAGCAATCAAATCCAGATGTCATGACTTACATCAAATACACGAAAACAAGTAATAATTCTAACCGAAACCTGTCCAGTAATGTGCACTAAAATTATTTGAACTGTACTATCCGATAATGTCGATCACGTGTAACCATCGTCAACTCGAAACCCGTTACATAGCACGTGCCAGTGGCTCGGTCGCCACGTGGTGCGAATCACCGTTATACGTCATTTAGAACACGTGCTCTGTCACGCTACATTGTTTCGTTGGGCGCCATATATGTTACGCGCCGGTTATACCCGAATAAAATATCAAGGTTAAGGGCATGCAAAGATCTCCCCGGTAGCTCAGACTAAAGTGGTTCTCAACCCGTATTTTACGACGCGCAAGCATATAAACACAGCCTGCATGCCATCAAGATTAAAAAAACCTAGACTGTGCGAATATAAAGAAAACATACAACAATGTCAAAACGCGAAAGTATCCGGAAACAAAAAAAAAACCGAGTCAAAACGATTTAACGGCTAGGTGTTATCCCGCCTAGGGCATGAGTTTCCTCCCAGTGACAAAGTCACACGCCATGACAGACGGACGCCCTAATCAAATACTACATCTGTCCCTAATATAACCACGTGCCTCTTACCCTACCATGCTCCCAGCGTTTCCCTCCCTCCGAAATTAAAGGATCATGTTTCCTTAAATCTCACCAAAGGAATGATTATATATATATATGTACATTTTACAAAAATATTCAAATTTATTGAATCAAATAAATTGAAAGAAGGGGAAAAAAAACAATAAAATATTAATACTATCTTCAATACAATTATATATAGTAATAAATAGAAATATTATTCAATAAATATAATAATGATATTTAAAAAATATATGTGTTGGTCGACTTATCTCGGCGGTGCACCGCTCCCACGACGATGGCTCTTGGGTTGTTGGTGTTGTAGTTGGGGGTGTTGATGATGGCTGGTTGTGGTGTTGTTGCTCTTGTTGCTGGGTTGTATAATCAGGTAAGTAAGTCTTTGTTTTTTGAATGTTTTTTTTGTCTTTTGATTGTTTATTTTTTGCTTGTTTTATTTTTTTATTTAGACATTATAATTTTTGTTTCGTTTTAGTTTTTTTTTTTTAAAAAAATTCTATAAGTTCATTTAAGTTTATAGTGTGGTTTTGCGTAGTGCGTGTATAATAATTTTCTTTAAGATCAATATTAATAGATTTTCTTTTTTTTTTTTTAAATTTTCGCAGATAACGTGTGCATGACTTTTTAATATTCTTTTTTTGTTCTCATTTTTATTTCTGTTTTTTTTATATTTCTTTTCTTTTGCACTCGGGGGTCTTAATTTTAAGCAATTTTTGTTTTATTTTATTTTTAGGTCTTACGTAAAATAGAAAAAAATAATTTGTTTTCTTTCTTATTTTTATTTCACTAACACAAAAAAAAAACTTCTTTAAATTTTATTATTTTCTTTTCAGCTACATTTTCTTTAAGATTGAATTTTCATTTATTTTTTTTTTACAATTATTTTTTTTCAATTTTAATTTTGCTGTGTTTCTTAATTACTTTGTTGCAGCATTACGAAAATGTGCTGTTTTTATGTTTATTAAAAATAGAGTTTCTTTAGAAAAAATCCCTGAACATAATTTTGCTTTTCGTACAAATAGTTCATCATAATTTTCTTATTTTGTTTTGTTTAGTTTTTGTTTCTTAAATGTTTAAGTTTTTTTGTATTTTTATTTTTTTTATAATGTATACATAAATTAAAAAGTAATTTTGAAAAAAGAATTTTTAAAACCTATGTATGTATGTATTTATTATAAATGTATAAATTTTAATTTTTTAATTCTAGAATTTTCCAAGAAAATTGTTTTTTATTTGTTATTTTAATAACTACACTCTACTACTCGTTAATTAAATTTTAAATGAATTTTACTTTCATGTTTCACATTTTATAGAGCCGAACTTTAACTTTTTTTTAAAAATTTTTTAAATTTATTTTTATATTTTTTTATGTGAGAATAAAATTTTTTCCTTTCTGGTGTTAATTAAATTTTAAATGAATTTTACTTTCATGTTTCACATTTTATAGAGACGAACTTTAACTTTTTTTTTTTTAATTTTTTTCTTTTTTTTTAATTTGAAAGGAGAAACCGAATATCTTCGAACCGTTCGGTTCGAGTACCACACGTGAACTCCCTGTGCATCTCAACATTCCTCCTTTTATTTCATTTTTTTTCTTCTGGAATGTTCTTTTCTCCCGCCATAACGCATTATCTTCCTCTACCTATATCCCTCATCCTTGTTTCTGACAAATGGCACATTCTGATTGGTTAAACTGTCTAACGGTAAAATTTTTAACGAAACAGACGCCAGGTGTCAGAATCTAATTGGTCGATCAGGACGCGCAAAAAAAAATATAACGAAGTACATACATAGCAAAAGGGATAAAGATAATGGAAGAGTTGCAATTGCATCAGTAAAAAAGGGTTGCAATAAAGTGCATTATTGCCAACCATACATGCAAATAAAAGGGTGGGAGTAAAAGTTGCAATTCTAACTTCGACAATCCGTAACATAACCCTTTTGATTTCCCAAGACGAGGCTCGATGGTAGTTTTGAGCTGGCTGCCAGAATAAGTAAAACTTCGTACTCTTTCAAGAGACCAATTATCGGACGGACTGCGTGAGTAGTGTGTCCGCATGCACTTCGGTTTATTAGAGCTGATTCGCAAATGATACTTTTCAGTAAGCCTTTTATGTTTTTTATGTGGTTTCGTTTCAAGAAAATTAACTCAGGTGGTTAATATGTTACGTACTAATTGGCTGAGAATTGGCAGAGAATGCTCCTGTTGAGCGTGGAATCTATCCTCAGCATAATAAGATAATTCATAATCATAACAAGCCGTTCAAAATAAATTTTTCGATTACTCGAATGAGATTCATTTAATTTTAATTTGATCAATAAACGACTTCACTATTCTTAGTGCGTTGTTCTGTAATGATATTTGTGCTTCTAGTTGTTTGTTCAAAAACTGTTCGAAATAAATAATGCATGAGACAGATTAAAACCTGCCACTTTGCATGCTTACGAATCACTTTTATCAGTTAATATAAGTGCTTTATATGCAAGAACATGAAGTATATGATTATTGCATACGATATCACTCAGTTTTCTACTTATAAATCTCCATAAATGTATAAATTTATATTCTAATTTATCCTTTGGAATATGATCGTCCATAAGTGCATATCAACAAATCACTAAAGCAGAAGACTACATGTACATACGTGTCCCTCTTTGCAAATGAAGGAAATAAACTATTTATTATTGTATGAAAATCAGTAGAATAAAATCACATAGTGTTGTAAGAAATAATTCTTGACGTGCTCTTTTGATGGAACTTATTTTAAAATTTTTTCAGATATAATGGGATTTCATATTTTCTATTAAATATTTTTGCGTTACTGATTTTCAATCCGCATTGAAAAAAAAACACTTTTTAGTGATGTTGTTTTAATAAAAATCTTATATAGAAAGGCATCTCAGAATGCAAATTTACGTTTTACAATGAAAACAAGTTTTTCACGAGACTGGTGTATTTTTTTATTGAATTGTAAAAAAAAGATGTTCTGTTGAGTATCGAATAAAATATACGTTAAACGGTCACCAAGACTTTTATAAAATTGTTCATGGTTTTTTCAGAGATATGTGAAACCGATAACGCGTTGTATTTCAGCTCGGAAATTGTTTTTGGTTTATTCGCATCAACCCGAGGTTTCGCTATATCGCATAATTTTGATGACCAGATGACATCAGAATTTTTTTATATAATTTGTTCTGGATGTACGCAAAAAACAAATATCGTATAACCAAAACAGTCACAATAAATTCATACTGTGTATATTTTTGGGATCAGTCGATTTAATCTTCGGTGGCTGTATTCTTTAAAAAATTCACAAGGTTGCAGCCAGTGTAACAAGGTACCGAGTGATGATTACCGATTTTTTCACCTAAATGAAATAATTGGACTTTGTTTATAAATTGCTTCAACAATTTTTTGAAGTTTGCTGGTAATCGTTTTGAGATCGTGCGATTTCACCCATTTTTTTTTTATAGTTTAAGTCTTTAGTATACAATATTAAAGCTATTATTGATACAACATTGAAGTTCACCTACGCTATAGACTGGGGTAACATGTTCTGCCCAAAACAATAGGCAGGCTATTGTAGGTATTGTAACTATGAATAAGAATGGTAATCGATAACACTCCTGCTTTGTGTCTGCTTCGCTGGACTATCTCACTGTGTTATTAACAAATATGGGCAACTTTGTTAATGAAACCGCTTAGTGCTCACGGAGTACAGTCAACCCTCCTATAACGCGGCGAGTGCATACCGAGGTTTCTATGTGCTATAAGAAACTCGGATTTAACCGTATAAACCAGGCTAATTCGTAGCGCGTTCTATGGAAACCGTCTACCGCGTTGTATGGAAACCGCGCTATAAGAAACTCGTAATTAGTATCTTCTTAATACTTTCGTCCAGAAAAAATAAAACCATGAATTTATCAAGGACTAATAACACAGCCCTGCATGCGTTTTGCAAATAAGATTGCTCCAGGTGTTTCCGAAGGCATTTTGTGCGCTAAAAACGAATCTGGTTTCAAAAATTTTCCATCACGTCAGGTTTTCGAGAAAAATGGGGTTGAAAACCCTAAAAATAGCGTTTTTGGCCATTTTTGAAACATTGTAGAGCTCAACACTGACGTGCTAGAACCATCGCTATTGTTAGAAATTGACAATTGATTTTTGCTCTTTAAAATAAGCCCAAACCCAAATTGTTTGCATACACCCTTAAAGTAGGGGGTGGGTTTATGTCAAGGGGTGCAAAAGAAAAATAAACACATTACGGAGGTCCTTAAAAATTAATCAGATTTACTTGAAAATTGTTACTCAGGGGTTTTTAGGGTCGCTGATTACAGATCTTCATTCATATTTAAAAAATTCAAAAAGGCGGATCCAATATGGCGGTCGAGGTTTATAAAATTTAATCAGATTTACTTGAATCTGATTTAAACGAATCTGTAGATTCGTGTTTAGCGCGCCAAATGCCTTCGAAAACACCTGAAGCCATCTTATTTGCACAAAAATAGTGCAAATTTGCAGGGCTGTGTAATTCTTCCGTTAAAATTAGTACTAAAATTACATGTCCCGGAGTTCTTTCTTTTTCTATTCTTTGTTACTTTATGTGAATTTTATCATCACTCTACAATTATATTCGTTCAAAATACTGCTAACTACCAAAAATCTTGCACCTTCTGTACTTTATTACATTTCAATTGTATTTAAGTTTTAATGTGCGCCCAAAAATAGCAGCCGGAATATTGAACTACGAAATCGCCCTATATCTGAATACTCACTCTTCCATGAAACTTTTTATACAACTTGTAATAGCCTCGTACTCAAAATATTTTGTTGACACGCTATGACAAGTATGTAGATGTTACTCTTCAGCCATAAACTAAACGGTACCTCAGCTGAACTTTATTAACTGACACGCAAAATAGTTGGCTTTAGTTGATTGTTTGCTAAATAATAGGTTAAGACATGTCAGAATACGACCATATTGTCGGTTGCAGTTTTGTTACTAAAGCGGTTTGAAGTTGTTATCAGTTTTAACATCAAGCCCTGTATATATTTCACTGTGTGTAAGAAAATATTTCACTGAGACATGTATCAATACACTTGGATGTATTTTTAATTCTTTTTTCATCGTTGATAGAACAAACAATTTTAAATAAAATTTATATTTCACGTTGTTTCATATGATTTTACAAATCTTTCTTTTGTTTTTAACAGTGTTTCGAAATAAAAGAGGGGTCAAAGGATGAAAATTAATACTACAGAATATTTAAATTTATATAAATATTTTTGTTTTGTGAATTGTAACGAATTTCGTTAAATATATCGCATGAATATTTTGTAATTATTAATTTGATTAAATCTCATTACAAAATTTGTTAAAAAATTCCAAAAAACTGATGAATGTACAGCGCCGATTGAAATATATTGTATGAAATTTGAATTGAGGAAAAGCCTTCTGTAACTCTAAGTTGTGATATGAAACTAAATTTTCCAATATTATTTGATTATTCCATATGATAGTAACCAAAAAATTACATTAAAAATTGAATGAATTAAATTAAATAAATAAATATGGATTTGTTGTAATCAAGTGGTAGTATGTTGGCTTATTAGACAAGAGCCCTGAGCCCCGGCTTAGACATCTCGAACATATGAAATATATGAAATATGAAAATAATAATACAAGAGTCCTCCTTACAAATCGAATTGTTAAAACAATAACAGTAAAGTATATGAATTTAAGTAAAAATAATAATTTGGTTGATACACACTCTTTTAAGAGAGAGAGATCATTCTGTGGTACACAAATATACTTATGTATAGTGGGATAGAAGTGCGAGTGTTTGGACTGGAGTGCAATATTCGTATATCATGAGTAAATCTGTGAGTTGCTTCCAAGCGAACGTTTATGTCATTGAAAGACGTGTCCACGCACTTGAGCAAAATGTAAACCGGAATGGAAAGCTGAATCAGTAAGGCAAGGTTGAGTCTCAGGTCAGGTGGGAATTCGCAGCAATGTGTAGGCAAATCAGATTAAGGGGATAGTAGTTTAAACGTCGCTGATGAGATCAGAACCTTTTTATGAAGTAGTAAGAGAGGTTTGGAAGAGTACAATTGGCCAAAAGAAATATGAGAAGAAACTATCTATCTCTAGCTATCTCTTCTCAAATCAACTAGGTTTAAGACTTTTTAGACTTTTGAAGACTTTTTTACCATAAATTATTCGTAATTCAATTAATTGGCTATATTAACAATGACCGGGATCGATAACAAAAGGAAAATATTTTTATTTCAAGTGTTTAACATTGACTACATCAATTATCCGAATGCATCTTTTTAACGATTCTGATGAAGATGATATTACTGTACAAAACGTCACTTCAATATGCCATAAACGATCGCACCCAGCCTTTTGCTTAAATTTTCGGAAAATACTGTATCTTCGAACATAAAAGAACAAGATAATATTCAAATCTACCCTATCCCTGAGAGGCTTTTGGCAGAAAACTATTTAATATATGTTAAGAAACAAACCACATTACATGTCATAAAAAAACAGCATTTGTATTATGCTTTGTAAGTGTATATATTGATAAAATAAAACAATAATTTATGTGTAACCGAGGTTCCGCAACGCGTCCGTTTCCGACCATCCAGAATAATCCATGCCCTATTGTACTTAAAATGCCCTATTGTACTTAAAAGTGCTTTGAGTTATTCATTAGAATATTAAGAATTAGTCGGAGGATAGAAACCGGAATTTTAAAGGCAGTCGTAATCTTAAAAAACAATAGTATTAGAATGGGCATAAATTTAAGCCTACTAAAGAGACTTTGGAATGTGGATAACGTACACAATATATACTTCGAACTTACAGAAAAAATCTATTGCATCAACAGGTATGTAGATTGTGGGTAGTACAGTAAATTGTCTGATGTATTTTCTTATGAATTGCGATGCTTCTTTACAATGCATTCCATTATATCCGTCACTATAATACAGGCGTGGCCAGACTTTTCTTGATGAAGATCGACTTTGTCTAAAATCCAGAAGGGAAGATCGACTAAAAATAAATGTAATTTTTTAGAAAATTTTGATTTAATCATTAATATTACATCGAATTAAAATAAATTTGCAATTTTTATTTATTGTCAGCAAGCTGGGCAAACGATGGCACGTTATTGGTAACTGCTAAGTGCAGACACATTTTTAAATGTTCAGCTGTTAGAGTGCTGCGGTATTTTGATTTTGTTATTTTTATATGAGAAAATGCTGATTCGCGTAAGTAGGTAGATCCAATGTTCGCGGTCAACTGCAAAGCAATGTCTCTTAAACATGGATATTTTTCTTCTTGTAGCAACGACCGTAACTCTTTTCAGACACTCTTGATTTTATAAAAACATTTGGACTGAGAGCTATAATTTCATCTTCTATTTTTGAAGAGTCAATGGCAAAAAAATCAGCCTTTTTTAACAGACATTTCTTCAAAATTCTGATTTCCGAAAGGGAATGACATAAATAGCAGAATTGGCTTCATTTTTTTAAATTAATCTTACTAATTCAGTAATAGCTCTGTTTTTCCTTGACGTTCCAGATTAAGTATATTCAGGTGATTGGTAAAATCTGTTAAAAAAGCCAAATCATGGAGCCATTTTTCGTTCGACAATGGGTCATATCTTTCTCCTCTTGAGTCCAAAAATTGTATAACTTCTGGTAGTAGTTCTTGAAATCTTTCCAAAAATCCCCCACGACTCAGCCATCTGACATCAGCGTGCAACAACAGATCACAATATTCTGACTCATTTTCTACTGACTGAATTTTAAAAAGTCGTAGCTGTAAACTTCTTGAACGTATTGAATTAACTATTTTAAAAGCAATATCCATAACACCGTTTAAGTTCAACATTTTTGCACAAAACGCATGCTGATGTATAACACAATGAAACGATACAAAATCTAGAATATAATCATTTTTTCGACAAAGAGCCACAAAACCGTTTAACCGGGCCACCATGCCGGGAGCACCTTCTGTTGCTACGCATACAAGTTTGTAAAACGGTAGTGGAAACTTTTCCACAATTTTTATAAACTCGTAATAAATGTCTTCACCACGGGTATTGCCTTTTAGTGGAAGAATTGTTAAAAGATCTTCCTTTAAAGTCATGTCAATGAAACTCATTCTAATATAAATGCAGAATTGGGCAATATCAACTACATCGGTTGGTTCGTCAACCTTAAGTTAAAAGTATTTGCATTCGATGATGTCTTTTTTCAGTTTTTGATTTAAATCAATTGCCATAGCTTCAACTCTTCTTGTGACTGATTGGCGGGAAAGTTGCACATCTTTTATAGCTGACATAATTTGTGACTTGTTTTTAAAATTTACAAATAAAACTTCTCCACCTTCTATAAAAGATTTTTTCACTAATTCACCGTCACTAAAACGCTTTTTATGTTGAGCTAAAAGAAAACTTATTCGAAAGAAAGCTTCCGTTGCTGCTTTGGGGCCTATGTGTGGCTTGGTAAACATAGATTGTTGGGCTTCAAGTTGATTTTTCAGTATATTCAACTCTATGTCGCTCTAGATTTCCTTTTTTTTTGGCATCGATATTATGGAATTGCACATCAGACACATGAACTTTTCTTTAATCTGATTAAAGAAATAATTTTCCTCCCACTCATCGTGGAAGTGATATGTTTTCGATTTTTTAAAACTTCAAATTATTTCAAATATTTTTTTGCTTTAATTCTAAAAATTATATAATTTTTACTTTTCTTTAGATTTCTTTAATGAAAGATTTTCTAAAACCATCGAAAGATCGACCGAAAATCATCGCAAGATCGACAGTCGATCGCGATCGACCGTTTGGGCACGGCTGCTATAATACAATAAGATGCCTGAAATAAATGTTTTTAAAACGCATATAATATAAATAAATAGCAATTATAAAAGAGTAATAATCACAGTTCACTTTTAATTATTTTACTTATATTTTGGCGTTGCCGCATTTGAAATGTTTAAAGCACATGCTGCTTTTCTAGGAAAACAATTATTGCGCAGCACTTGGGGAGTCAAATCTGTTCATAAGATATGTGTATTTTATTTAACCAAGGTTGGAGCTATTGTAACTATTTTATTTCTTTTATAAAGAAATAATGTCAACGCAAATTAATGTTTTATCCTGTACTATATATAGAAAGTAAAAAAATAACATATTTAAGGGAATATGTTAAATATAACCGATATGCTAAAAAAATTTGAAAATAATACAGAGAAGTTGTAAAACAGAAAAATAATTCTGAAACACTAAAAAATGCAAAACGAAAAAATATAGGATGAACTTAATTTAATGGCATAAATGGACTATTTTCCATTATTTTCGAGTTTAAAAAATTCAAAACCAATTGATCGATTATTCAACACAAACATATAATGGTCGCATTGAAGATGATGTCGCGTAATAAGGTTATGCTGTGAGAAAAGTTGAGTGCATATAATATAGTACGTTTACGGTTTTATTAAATTTAAATAACTTTCATGAATATGGGTGCTATAGTAGTCTAGTGGGTAGTGTTCGATTACCATCTGGTCTGTTCCATTGCACTAACATTTGGTCGAAGTTACTCAGCTCAAAATATAATTCTTAATTGTATTGTAATCAATAAATAAAATAAAATAAACTTTCATGAATAATAAATTTTTGAAAATTGTTAAAATAAATTAAAGATATTGCATGGAATTCCAAAGACAAAAAAAAAACAAGAGTATGAGTTATTCTACTGGATGCATTTTCAAGAGTTTATAAACGTAAATCACGATACAAGAAATATTGTTGTACGATATTTTTCTAATACCATAAATGTTTAGGCCAGTGAACTAGATTGCTTCTGGATAGAAAGGTGAAAACAAATTGATTTTGAAATAAATCGATTGTCTAGCGGCCTATCGCTCAGTCACCATTCAATCCAACGGCACCTGCTTGCTATATTTTAAGAAAATAAACTCAACTGATGCCGACAAACAGTCATTTTTAATGGACGTTTGAGGAACGAATCCAAAAATGAACATCATCCCTAAACACAATTTCTCAATTCAAATGAGGCCAAACAGCAAATACACAACACAATTGATGGGGGTTAAGAATATACTCTTATATATATTGAATTTTTTAGACATGTACTTCAAAATCCTCATGTAAAACTTTCCACGCAGTTGAAGAACAAATAGCAACAAGTATAAAACAACGGAAGACCTTATTGAACAAAACCGGTTAGACAGTTTGAAATTCTTACCTGTTACACTACAGTTATCGATATCAGTATCAACTAAATAAACTCGATGTCAACATAAAAAGTTCATTAAATTTTGAAAAATTAACAAAACTAAAATTTTTTTAAGTTTAAAGTAATTCTGATTTCTAACCATACGATTGGAATTCATTTTATTTTATCAACCTCCGGGTCGGACATCAGAAATATATCATCAAAAAAATATGAATATGAATATGAATAAATCAGCAGATTTCTGGCAAAAACTCTGAGAGTAAATAAATATTGCATTGAAAAATTTCTCAAAAATCTGTCGTTTGGAATCGACTTTAAGCTGTAGGTCCCGCCAATCATGTATGAAATTAACACACACAACATGAGTGTTGTGAGAATCCTGACTGAAGGTTTGTAAAAGCCAATTATGTTATTATGTATGTAATCTTTCTTTGATGAAATTAATTAGCAACCAGGATGCTAAACAAAATACTTATATCTTTCTCAATTATTTGTCGTTAGTTCTCGATATATATATCGCATAATTGTTGATTACATTCTGTATCATTTGAATTATTTCATTGTTATAAATAAATTGTTGCAACAGAACTCAGAAAATATTTATATTTTGAACCATAATAGTCGTCCGACTGAGGATTACGCTGGCCTGGTCGCATGTCATTATATATTTCGTTGGCTTCATCCGTTCTTTAGAACTGTAGCTGTATTTGTAAAGCTTAAGTATATTTTAAAAGGTAAGTATACTTCTTAAGGGTCTTTTTGTACTTTTTTAAAGATACATTTATTTAAAGAAATTAATCTTAAACAGAGCATTTGATTGCTTATAAGGAATTTTTTTTCAATTATGGTGACGTCTGACAGACCATAGTGAAGAGAGTCATCTCAAAACCTCACGACCATGATTTGCGAAGTTAGGAGTATTTGAAAGAAAAAAATGGGAATTTCTTTGATTTAAAACCCTTATGGGGGAGGAATATTATCGAAAGGGACTCTAAACAGGTTGAAAATGGCGACTTAAACATTTCGTCACATTCTGTCTATACAGGGCAATAGTTCGCTTATGTACCTCTATCTGGTGGATAGCAGCTGCAAAAAAATTTAAAATGTGAGAAGGCAGTTATAACTGTCAAATGCTTTGTAAAAGTTTAGAGCCACAACTTTACTTTTATCATATAAGAAATATTTCATCGACGACTTCCAGCAGATTTCTGGTAAAACCTCTGAGAGTTAATAAAATTTATACTATAGGTCTCGCCATTCACACATAAGTGGTATGAGAAGCTAGGTCGTAATCCTGAAGGAGTGTAATGACCAATTACGTATGTATGTATAGTTGCCCAACGAGTTAGTGCACATCTAGCAAGTTGGAAAAGAATATATCAACAAGGTATACGCACTAGATGCTAGCTAACCGGCACGCGTATGTTTAAAATACACTGCTGGAATACCATTTGTCTCAGAATACTCCTTAATGTTGAAATCCGCGAACTCGAAAGAATATATTAAAAATACGCTGTTAGTAATCTTTCTTCATAAGTGCAGGAATCAAATTAACGCAGTTTTACACCGTCAAAAAATGCATATTGAAAGAGGAAACAAAGTGTTTATTTAAAAGTATTTTTATTAATACTAAAAAATTACTGAGATTAACTCAACATGCATTTTCTTACATAAATACGAAATATTTCGTAAACTTTAGAACTCTTCAGTTCTATATGCAGCGTTATTAAAATCAAACATTTTTCCAATAGCTTCTGCAGCAACACATTAATTAAAAAAATTTTTTGCTAATTTTTTTTCTTTCTTAAAACTTGGAGAGACGTATGGATACAATAGAACGTCCAACAAGAGTTGTTTAATTAGAACATAATTTTCAACGATGATACATGCATACTTTTTATTTGCTGTGTTTTAAGCATCTCGTTTTACGCTTTGAAAAATCATTTTCATTTACTGCGACCTATAAAAAATGTGCGTATCACTCTACATAAATCAGTTTTGAATAACGATAAACATTATCGTACTACCAGTGCTGTTTTTGAAAATAAACAAAAGAGTTCTGAAAATGATACTGACCCCGGTGTTGGGTGCTGGTGCTGTTATAGAAATTTCTGTTGACATTATAAATTTCAATAACGTTCTTATAAAATAATTCGCACTGATTGTTATGCTCAGTTTTTATGGTATGACCTCGCATAGGGGGAGTGAAAAGATAAGTTCATTGTTGTATGATACAAAGCATTTAAAAATTTCTAAAACACCAAGTTTACGGCTACAACAAAAACAATTGAAACGATTTGAGTTGAAAGTAAGACTAGCAAAATGGTTTCTTTTAAATGAATTGTGGTGGGACCTTATATTTCAACTGGGGGAACATTAATTATCGTCCAGGCTATGTCACTGACTTTTAAAGTCAGAAGATGACCGAGAACAAAGATGACAACAATAAATTGAAGTACAATATAAATAATAATAAATAATTATGCTAATTTGTTGTATTCTTTGCCATACCTCTCCTTAATTTTTTTGTTCAGTCTGGGACTTGCGTTTAAAGTGACGTCAATAAAATCTGTTGAGTATGCTGTATGCTCATTTTTAGACAAATTTCTCTGTGTTTGTTTGTTTGTTTGCCTTAAGACAACTGGGTACATGAAATAAGTAGTTGTAAATATTGTTTCGATTTTACCTTTTAAATAAATAAAATATATATAAATAAATAAATTTGTGTTTAGTTTTAGATAAATTCTTTATTGTTCGCACTATTTTATGTGCCACTATTCACAACTTGATGTTACAACAACAATTTGCTTATTTCGTTATTTTTCTTTGCTTACAACGTAGATCTTTTCAACGGCAATCTTCAATTCACGACTGATCTCTTCACACAAGACTGACTGAATTCTTACTTTATTGTTGCTTGTGTATTTTGTTCACCTTTCTTGTTGTTGCGTTCTCGGTTACTTGTCTATCCTCTTTTCTTACATACTGATGTTGTTGGTTTACTTTAACAAGTTCATTGTATTTCTCTGTGTAGCTTTTGTTTATCATTTTAGTATTAAACGATGGTACACCGTTTCCATTTTCGTAACAATATGAACCTTGCCAAGCGAATGTTGTTTTGTCCAATTGTTAACCTAAATTGGAAAAAAAAAGTGGCTAAGGAAGTACTCTTTCAGTTTCGCTGCTATACAAACTTAATGCTGTACATTGCGCGCTGTTCGAATTCACAAATTGCAAACGATTAATGTCATGTTGAAGTTTCAGAGATGTTAAAAAACGCCAAAACTTAGTGGAAAGTAAGCTGTGATCTTAAACGCCTTCAAGTTATTAAAAAGTACCTGGAAGTTTATTCTATATATTTATTATTATTTATTCCATTCGTCCAGTGCACGCCGTATATTTTCAGACATATCCAGTAAAGCAGAAACTGAATTGTTTACAAAATATATAATAATAAATATAAAAATGGAGTAGGAAGTTTGTGCCACCCGCACAGTGGTTAGTAAATTAAGTTTTACTGATTAGAATAGACACGTTAATTTAACAAATAAAGCTGGAGAATTCGAAAGGGTAGTTTAGTAGGCAGTGTGTTTGCTTATTAGACTAGAGACAACGGTTTAAGCCCCAGGTTAGACATCTCCAAGTCAGCAGATTTGTGGCAAAAATAAAATAAATAAAAAATTTTCATGAAAAGTTTAAAAAAAATCTGTATTTCGGAGTCGACTTTAAACTGTAGGTCTAGCAACTCCCACACAACCTAAAGGGTGTGAGAAGCTAAGTTCAAATCCTAGCTGAAGGTTTATAATTACCAATTATGTATGTCGGATAATAAGCTTCCATAGAAGGGTAAATAGACTAGGAGTGAAGCACGAACAATTTAGTAAGAAATTAAAATTTTTCTTTGCAGATAAAGAGGGAAATAACTGTTGACGGCAAACAGCCTTCGGAGAGGTAGACAAGTGCGAACTATACCTGAAGTATCCAGCAAGACGAGGCGGCTAAAACTATAACAGGGATTCTATTAAAAACGGTATTTTATAACCTTTCGATATTATAGTAAGAACTTCTGATGCACAATAGCATTGTAATCGAAGAATATATTCTAAAGCAAGGCATACACGATAAAACCGCTGATACAATGTGAGAAGGTTGTTTACGATATTGCAATGTTTGTAGGGTTATTGTGAGTTGGTTGTACGAAAGATCAAAAATTTTTGATATATTTGCAAGTTGTTTAAATTGATCGCAACATGTAAATACATGTCGTACAACATTATTCTATTTTATTCTTCATTTTCGTTGTGACTGCAGAGAATGCAACATTGTGTTAACTTTTTTTGTCAAAATAAAAATTAAAAAAAAATCACAACCATTTAATGAAAAAAATGGAAGATTCAGTAGAAATGCATAATTTTATCGAATTCTACAAATGCATGCCAGAATTGTGGAATTGTAAAAATTAAAATTATAAAAATAAAAACATTCGCAATACAATATGGAATTTCCAAATTTTGGGGATTTTTTTTTTACCATACACTAACAAAATACACAGAAATACCCTTGCCACGGTCTGGCAAATATCCCACACTCAAAACCGTAGTTTATATTTGTCATACTTAAGCAAATGAACAGCTGATCATAAAGATAAAAACATTGAAAAATAAAGTAAAAAAAAAAAATGGAAACGTACAACATAAAAAATATAAAATGACAACATTTAAGAAAACATTAATGAATATATGGCTTGCCTTTTCATTTGAGAAGTTTGCAATAAGTGTTGCAAAGTTAACCAAAAAAAAACAGTTCATAATTAACGGCAAATATTTACAATGGTATAAATTTACCATCTAAATGCCCAAGATTGTGAACTGAGCTAATAATTATTAGTTGAATATAAAAAAGTGTAAAAAGATGGATGATGATGATGAACTAAAAAAGAAAATTGCAAATATGCGAACTTGCTATCGACGCGAATTCAAAAAGTAATTAAAAGTCAAAAGTCTGGAGCGGGATCAGATGACATTGTATATATATATATCAAATTTGTGGTACTATGATTCTTTTGAGTGTTTGTGAGATTTGGAAATGCCATTGCCTGGTCGATTGAGCTTAAGTTCAGATGAAGATGAAAATGGTTTTACAAATGTGGTAGGTAGCAAAAGTCACACAAGCCAAGCAATATACATATGATAATATTTTAATAATAGGAAAACAAAAAGGTATCAAATAAAACATCTATGGCCCACGCAAGAATTGATTTTCTGAAAAAAGCTACCGAACATTTAGTCATCCTCAAAAATTGAAAAAATCGAAGACGATGCTGCTGTTTACGCAAATGGGTGGGCCTGCATGTTTAGGCAAATGACTCCAAATCAATAATTATTTGCCAAACGAGTTGTCGATGAAATTTTAATGTTAGGACGATTAAACAAATCAAATTTCGACACACTACAATGTAGTTCCAATGAATCAAATATCTTCCAGACAATTAATTCCAGATCTAGTACTCCATATCCAACCTGTTCTGACAAATCTGTCCAATTTGTTCCGTCGCCAATAATTTCAAGACGTAGACGAAATTATACTAATTTTGCCTCAGGACAGAATAACCTAAATAGTTCTCACGTTTGCACCAATTTTGAAGAATTGTTTAACGATTCCCAATATCAATAAATACCTACATTGTACAAATTTTTAATGTTTAAGAAAATAATCGTAAGAATGTGATTTATTTATGTAGTTTTATATGTAAAAATAAAGAATATAATTGGCTAAATCAGTTCGCCAAAAATAAGAAAAATAAATATAAGAAATAAATAAATAAATAATAATAAAAATAAATTTATATTGGAAACAAAATCTAAATTGAAGAGATTAGTTTTTGTAGTATGTTTTATTAACTAAAATTTTGTTTCAAATATAAACTTAATTAATATTGGTGAAGGGATTTAGTCAAAATACCCATATTTAAATTAAGGAGATTTCAAATGTTTTGTTGTTTCACAAAATGTAAGCCTAATTTCTTTTGCTTCATTGCTTGGGTTTTTGTTTATAGTCGGTTCCATTCCGTGTAATTCCCCAACTCTTTCGGTCTCTTCAAAATTTGTTCTAGATGGTGAACGCAAATAATTATGTATATAGCAGCATGCTAAAACTACTGTAGTGGCCTTTTCTGGACTTAAATTAATAGTTGTTCGTAATATGCGAAAGTGAGGAGCCAAAATTCGAAAAGCATTCTCTACTTTTACTCGGGCTGAACTTAGGGTTTTATTATAAAGGATCTCATCATCCGTCAAATTTAAATTAAAGGTTTTAAAATGTTTGTTCGCAAAGCAAACGCAGCATCTGAAACAAATACGTAGAGTAAAGGCTCTTGTCCAGTGAGCGGAGGTTTCGGATTGGGCAGATTTAGTTGATTATTTTCAAGCTTTTCGAAGAATTTAGTGTCTGAAAATACACCGACGTCTGAGATCCTACCATCCTAACATCTATTAAAAAATCAAAATCGCTATTTACTATAGTCATTAAAATAATGCTGAACGTTTTTTTGTAGTTAAAGTAAAACGATCCGGAATGCTGTGGCCTTATTATATTAATGTGTTTCCCGTAAGGGATCCAAAACAGTTAGGGAACATTGATTTCTCATAAAACTTCTCAGCTACATCCATCCATTCTTCTGGAGTTTCTGGTAGCTTAAAATAAAAATGTTTTATATATCTATTTCTTTCCTTTAGGATTTTAAAACTTTTATGATAGCATCGCAATTTTCAATGACTATTTTGCCTATAGACTGAGGTGATACAGCCGTTGAAAATGTAAGGTCTAAATTGCTAAACGATTACTTGCAGGTATTGCCATTCTTATAATTGTATCTTGTTTTTGTATGTAAATTAAAACTTTTGACAAAAGGTCATCAAACATTGTGTCTGTCATACGCATATAATTTTTGTAATCCTTTGGCTCAGTTTCCTCTAAAGCTTTCAAGAGTTTGTTGTTAGAATACATTTTATTTTAATTAACCACTATTTAGACCACTTTCTCTTTTTCCTCGTCCTTTTTTCCAAATCTTCCTCTTCTTCTTCTTGCTCCAGGACATAACAATAATATTCCACACCATCTTAACTAAATATTAATTTTTTCAAAATAAAGTTGTAACACGAAATTGTAACATTTGTGAGCGAAACATGCAACTTGATTGCAAACAAAGTTGTAGTAACGTTCGCATCGTGTATATCTTGCATAAAGAAATTGTATTGAAAATCATTGAGACTCATAAACACCCTCTAATTCGTTATGCTCTACATAATATATTTAAACTGTTTTAAATTTAAGTTCAGATTATTTAAAGACAGAGATTTCTAATATTTATTTATTCCTATAAGGCCGAGTTCTTGTGAGCGACGCGAAATCGGCTGCCTTGTATCTTCTACACACGATCGTACCCAATTTTATTATTTGCAAGTGTTGTTGAATGTTATATCCGTTCCTGCTGAATCAGCAATATAGAATGAATAAATGACAGCTAGTTTGACAGACAGCCTCAACAAGATGATCGTTATAAAATCAAGACGGTATTAAAGAAATTATTTATTTATTTATTGGAATACAATTACAAATTATATACGAGCTGAGTAACTTCGATAATATGCTCGGTATAGTGTAACAGACCAGTGGTTCTGGTGGGAATCGAACCCACAACCCTCACACTACACACTAGACTACCAGGGCATCCAAAATAAATAATTTATTTTAACCTTTAATTTAAAGTTTTTGAATATTATTGATATTGTGTCCTTTACTAACCAAATAGTGGTTCTTCAATTAAAAGTTACTTAAGTAAATTTCGCATTGAGTGGGCGGATTTTGAGTCCGTGCGAATGTTCCTGTCAAATGGCATTAAAGGACAGTTTTGCTTTGCAATAAAGTATTCACTAGTTTTGGGATTTAGTTAATCATTTCCTACATGTACGCACAAATAAAAAGCGAAATACGTACAAAAAAAGAAGAAAAAACTCTGGACAAACATTATCCTAGATGTTCGAATATTAATGAACACATACAGCATTGAACGAAAATACAGCACGAAATTCTTGTAAATAAAACTTTAATGGTATAATATATATTATAATACAAAAGCAAATAAAATTGAAGTCGCCGTGATCAAGTATGTAGTGTGTTAGCTTATTAGACGTGAGGCCTCGGTTCAAAGCCCAGGTCAGGCATCTCCAACTGAACGAAATAAGAACAAATATATCTTCGGCGACTTCCTCTCAGCAGATTTCTGGAAAAACTCTGAGAGTAAATAAAATTGCCATGAAAAATTTCTCAAAAATCTGTTGTCCGGATACGACTTTAAACTGCAGGTCCCACCACTCATGTATAAAATTAACACACACAACGCAAGTGTTAAGATAAACTAGGACGTTGTACAGTGGGTCAATTCGACCACCGGGTACTGTACTTGTCTTAATTGATAAGTACACGTCCTCTAACCTAACCTAACCTTATAAATTTATTATTGTGTAGTCGCCGTAGTCTAGTAGGTAATGTGTTGGCTTATTAGACGAAAGGCCGTGGTTCAAATCCCACCTCAGACATAACCAAAATATAAAAAATATTTCTATTACGACTACCTCCCAGCAGTCCTCAAGCAAGAAAATCTGAGAGTAAATATAATTGACATGAGAACTTTCTCGTAAATTTGTCGTTCGGAGTCGACTTTAAATTATAAGTCAAGCCATTTATGGCTAAAATTAACACACACAACATGAGTGGTGTGAGGAGCTAGGTCGTAGTACTGACTAAACGGTTGTAATGATCAATTAAGTAAGTAAGTTTTCCTAAGAGCTTGAGAACTTGAAATGATAATACAAACACCTGTAGATAACTTCATGGTATTTGTTTTTTGAACATCACTTCCGGCATATATCCGAATGCATCATTGATGGCTTGAACATTGTTTTATAATGCTTTGTCGGCGTATAACAATAAGTTAATATTCCTTCATAAAAATTAATATAAAAGCGCACGAACAAGTAGAGCAGTGAACAGGACCATTTTTAGAATGAAAGTTGTCTCCAAATTGATTTTGCGATAAATCGATTACTATGCGCGCTGTCCACCAAGTTGCATTGAATATAAAAATTTAGTCAGTATGCGCTCTTTATTCAAGGTAATATGAACTCCTTTTTCATTTCCGTATCGTATCAAACAGTCTATTTTAATTTGGATTATTGACGTAGCCATTTAAAAAGAAATGATATTTTTGAAATTGCGGCGAATATTCACACTCAAATAATTGAAATATTTGCGATATGAATTACCACTGTTAGTTATAGTGAAATCCGTGCTTTCGTTTTTTCTGACAATGTACCCAAACAGGCAACGATATTCGTATAGTCGTATGTGTATGCATACATGTAGTACATATAAATGCACTCAGATAACAACTCAACATAAACATTTTCGTAAATGTCCAGACTATTAATGTTCGCTGCTTCTTTGTTTCACTTAAAATACACACATTTGCATATGATTTGCTTAATGACAGTACAACCATATTTGTTAATAACAGACGAACAGGGAAAGACGGTAGCAGCAGGTATTTTAGTCTACAGCATACGTTATAATGACTTTTATGGTTGCCAAAGTGCAATGTCTAATATGAAGTTATTGTTCAAACGGTACTTATCTTACTTCTTCTGTGTCTTAATAAACAAAAGAATAGAAAACCAATAGCTTATTCTCTGTATTGTCCTGAATAATATATTCAGAAACATGAATTAGCACTTTCGTACACTTTGATAAGACTAAGTAAGATTAATATAATTAAATAAATTAAATTCATATATTTAATTCGTTTAAACGCGTTTATAATGTGACGATCTCTATTCTGAACAAACAAGCATTCTAACATACTTGCTACTTGGAAACCCTATTTCTCCTCCTATTTCTACAGTTGTAGTCCAATACTATCTTCGAGTTAAACTCATAAGAGTCCCGTTGTTCATACCTTCTACCCAGGTTAAATTTAATACATTTTTCTATGGCATAGACTACTGTTTGATCACATAATTGTCCCTCTTTTAACACTACTCCATTCACTAAGATATTGCTTTATTTCTTATGTAAATCCAATAGCATATAACTGTCTGTTGACAATATTAAAATTTAATCTGCGTTTGTACACGGTAAATGTTTCGTAATTTCGTATTCATATGATGACCGAGTTATTTGAAATATATTGTCAGAAGCTGTACTTATACTATGTTCAGATACGCAATTCAGCTGCTTATTCAATATTAATTTGACAGCTGGTAAACATAACTGCTGGTTGTTTCAACAACAATTTTTTTTGTCTGTCGTTGTTGACGTTTGAGTTGTCAAGTATCAACAAAAAGTGTTCGGTTAATTGTAATATCCTCACTGAACATACTTACGACAGTGCTGCATTTTAAGTTTTACTTACAATTTACAATTTGCGGATTTATCACGCAATAGTTGATTGAAACTTTATATGAAATATTAAGCTCAATAATCGCGTTTATTGCAATTTACGCAATAAAGGTGCATATCTGAACACCGTATAACTCATTAACTTTTGCTTGAATTACATTTGATACCAAGAGTCTGCGGATCTTACGGCCAAAAATCTGCTGAGAGGAAGTCGCCGAAGAAATACTTTTTGTATTTTATTTTGGTGTCTGGCCTGGGGCACGAACTCTGGCTTTTCGTCTAATAATCCAACACACTACCTACTAGACCACGGCGACTATCACAGGTGTTCGCAAATAACTTAAAAATATTTGACTTCACTCCTCGTTATTGCTAATCTAAATTTGCAATAGTAAGAATTGCAAAGTAAATACAACGCTTAAAGTCGCTTTTAATGTACTAAAGTAAAGAATATGATGTAAATTTTTCATTGCCAAAAGTCAAAATAAGGGCATAAATCGTCATATCGTCAATATGATATTTTTGGAGGTCAAAATGGTCAAATCTGGCAGCTATGCATGCCATTGAAGAAATGGCAACCCTTGTATATCTACATATACCTACGATATGAGTATAGGTATGTTCTAATGCTTGTGTTCTAATGCTTGTGTCACAAGTGAGTGAATAATGCTGAGGGTAATAATGGAACATATCCAAAACCCATTTACTTCAAACACATGTTGTTCTAGTCGTCAATGTCATAGTAAAAGACCTATGGTTAGATTAAAAATTTAATTTATATGCTATTGTTTGCGGTGTGGAGGCTTTCAGAATTTTGATAACCATCCAAATCTAAACATGTACACTGTTACGTTTATACAAGCTTTCCGCTTACGCTCTAGAGATTGGTTCACCACACGTTTTATGCTTATTTCATGGTTACTAAAATATATTAGTTTGGTTTTTATGTATTTTTCTTCTGATTTCCGCGATGGTAATTTTAAAATACATTTGAAAATTGGTGTTTCTTATTTCTAATTTTAAATATAGTTTAATACAGTTTGAATTACAAACTTTTGGCGATCAAGTCAAGTAAGTAGAGAATGTAAAGTGAACATGAAAACATTTTTTTCAGTAAACCCATACTCTTGCTCTTCAACTAAGTGAAAAACTTGTAAACTTTAGAGCCAGACTCCTATGTTATATTCCACAATTGCTGTATCTCTTTTGATCTTCTTTAGAGGTATTCTTTTCAATGATATTTTAATTTGAAATACGAAAGGATTACGAAGGGCTTACTATACTAATACTAAGGTATTAATATAGTGAGATAATCTGATCTATATTGTATTATAATATACTCTTGCGAAGAAATTGACACTTCATTTAATGAAATGAGATAAAAATTACCGTAGTTATTATTAAAAAAGTGTAATAGTCGTGTAATATTTTTTATGCACATCTATATATCAAATGAACTTTAATTATAAATATTTACAGAAATTTTTGATAGTGCGTAGTTGTTTGTCTGAAAAAAAAAGTCACTTAGATCAAAATTTTTAAGGTCATAAAGTTTTTATGGGGCAAAAATCTGGAATTTTGGGACAAAAATCAAGCCGGGCTTTTCTATGAAAATAAAAAAAATTGAATAAATAAATTTAAATGTTCATTTCTGTACGAAGAATTTTTTAAGTTAACATTTTGAACTATTTTTGAGTTTTTTATATAAAAAATAAATTTTTTAAACAATATTTTTGTAACTAAGCATAAATTGATCATACTATATGCTATTCAATTATGATGAGTAGTTTTCGAAATCTTGTGCAAATTGTCTCCGCCTGCTTAGTGTATGGTGACTTATTTGAGCCAGTGTATATAAAAAAAATGCAATAAATATAAAAGCTTTTTTAGTATGAAAGTAACTTAATGGATATTTTTAAAAAATACTTCTATGACAAAATAAAGGACAAAAAATTTAAAAAGTGCACATGAATTAGTAAAATTTGTTTACCACAGTTTTTAAAAAACAAATGTTTTTTATATTGATAAAATTGCTTTCAAGTATTTATAATATAATTGGTCATTACAACCCTTCAGTCAGGATTACGACCTAGTTTCTCACCCACTTATGTTGTGTGTGTGTTAATTTCATACATGAGTGACGGGACATAAAGTTGAGTCCAAACGACATGTTTTTGTCAATTTTTTTTACTCTCAGAATTTTTGCCGTTTGTTTAGTCGTTTCGGTGGACATGACTAAACTGCGATTTGAACCATGGCCTCACGTCTAATAAGTCGACACACTACCTAGACAACTACGGCGACTTCAAGTATTTATATGGTATATACAAATCATTAAAGTTATTTCGTTATTTTTGAAAGAATAGATTTTTTAATTTTATTTTTCGTTTGTAAAACGGAAAGGGAATCATAATGACACACGAAAAGTTCAACAGGCTTATACAATTTTATTTATCACTAGCTGTAACCTGCGCAACTAAAATAAATTTGAAGGAAAGACATTATACAAATGTCCAATTAATTTTGAATCATTTTGTTTCCCGTTGTCCTGATGATTTAGATGAACGAGCCCGAGTAGTACGCATTCGATCAGTTCCTAATCTCACTTCTCGTTGTTCAAGTGGTTCAAGCGAACGGGTTTCAGCAGCATATACTCGAAGATTTTTCAGCCTCAATGCTCGTCTGATTATGAGGCTCGTAATGCTCTTTTCTTCCGTGATTGAGGTGTAGATCGACCAACTGCTTGTCATTCATTTAGAATAATTTTCAGTGACGCCATCCATGGGAAATTAATCGTAAACCTCCGACGACTCATGCGCAGCAACTTTTTTAAAGAATGCACAGTTTACTATTTAATTCATTTTGAGTAATTATCGGTAGAACCTCCTGTCGAAAATTGGTCATACCAACTTAGAAACCTTCGTCGACTCATGCGCAACAACTTTGCTAAAGATCATAACATGATAACGATTGTATAAGGTACATACAAACAAACATTCATTTTTATATATGTAGACTATGGGAGGTGACACGCCCACTGTAGCCAATCCGCTATAATGTTATATAATAGTTAAAAAAGGTTGCCAATGAGTTTATAAGGCTGCAGCAGTTTTGATTCACCTAAGCACTGGTTATAATGCTCAGTCAGAATATTTTGTGAAATAATAATGAGTTGTTTTACAATTCAAGATTAGTTCCGATTTATTCAAAAATATTCTATAGTATTTATACAATTTTTCTTTTGCTTATTACATATACATAATTGCTTAGTGTTACAAAATTTAGTATTTCTTTTCTTATAATTCACAAAACAAATTATTTTAAATATTTTTTTATTTATTTATTTTATTTTTTATTTTTATTTGTTAAGTGTTCTAAATAAATTATTGTGTCAAGTGTTTTGTTACATTTGTGTGTTCTACTTCTTGCTGTTATTCTCGTGACTGCTTAGGGTTTTAAATTACAATTAAAAATTATTTAATTTTGTTATTGTTATTATATTAATGCATATAGTGCACTTCATTATTATAAGTACACTACACCGCCCATTTTGTTCATATATACGTCAAAGTCGTCCATACAAAATTTAAGGACTTTAGCTGTTACATTAAATACACCACGCCTACTTGAAATTTTAAAATAAAAAGTAGCCTATAATATCTTCCAGACATACAGGAAAGTACTGTTAAAATTTCAAGAAAATCGGTCCAGCCGTCTATAGACTTGAAACCAACAAACAAACCCACAAACAAATAAACAAACATTCATTTTTATATATAAGAAAATTACGTTAACAAAATTAAATATGAATTTGAATTAAAAGATGTTAAAATATTATATCTTCATTGAAATAAAGAAAAACTTTGAAAATTTATCTTAAAGGAAATAATAGAAAAATCTTAAAATGTTAAAAACAAAAGTGTGGAAGCTGCCTACATTTGAATTACATTTTGCCGTCGCCGGTTAATTGAATTTATAAGGAGTGACCAAACTTCCAGTGAACTTATGCTTCCAGCATTTACTTAATTTTTTTTATTACGAGCCTTTATGGATGTTAGATTAAAATCTGTTTCTATACTAAATGGCACAAAATATTTCTGCAAAGAGTTTCACATGTGGGTAGTGCCGCTGTAAAATACATTCTTTTTACAAAGTATTGTGCGATCCATTGTCCAGTCGAACACAAACAAAGGTGTTCTGCATTAAAGACATGTACTTTTTTTTTCCAAACACATTCTGTTCAAATAGTGAGAAAATAGCGAAACATAATTTAATCAACAGAGTGGTTAACAAGCATCTTCGATCTTTTCTATACGCGAAAAAAGTCTTCGTAATAAATTGTTGTATTCAATTTTTACATTGGATCGGATATACAACATTGTAAACAGTAAGAAGCTTAAACAAAGTCAAGTATTTATGGCATACTCATAAGGAATCGAGATATTCGGAAGAAACTTTCGGCATTTTAAATAGTACTGATTCTAGAAAATATTGAATTGAATTTTCATGTACAGAATATCAAGTGCTTCTGGCTCCTCATTTTTGTCATACAGGTGACATAATATTATTGTCGCGATTATAAGTTAATAAATAATATTGGTATTTTCAAGAACGGACTCGAGTGAGTCAATTATATTAAGCCTTCTGGTCTTAAATTCCAAAGAACCCAAATATTCAAAAGAATATAAATACCAAACATTAATGTCATCTGCAAAAAAAAGTAGATAGGATTGCAATTAGAGTGGGTAGATCGTTATTAACAATTAATTAATTAATTAATATGAGAAAACTAAATACTTGATTTTCACTGAAACAATGGCTCCACAGTTCCAGCAGAAGGCTTCGGGTTGTTACCTCAATGATATTTTGTCCTTTTACTCTGTATAATATCGAAGTAATTGGAAGACAATAGTACCAATTCTAAATTTTTTTATAAAACAAATTCCGTTTCTATCAAAATCTTGGTAAAAAGGCATAATAGAGCAAAAGCCAAAAAATTTCGTTGCACGTTTCAATTATATTTAAAATTTACCCGCACAATGCCTTTAACTCAACAGTAGAAAAACGTGGTTATTTTTGTTTACATACCGAATCACGTACACGAAGTAAAAACAAAAAATATTCTATCCTTTGTGCAATTATCCATTTCTAAGGACAATAACAAGATTGTCTGCATATTCACTATTTATAACTTAATAGCAATAGTGGTGCTTAAAACATAAAAGTATGATAAAATACTTTAATATATTTTTATTGATTGGTTAACTTATATTGTGTATGTAGTGAAACAAAAGGAAAACTACGAAACAAGCGGAATACAGTATAAACGAAAGAAAGATTTAAACATTTTTAAATTTCTTTTTTTAAGGATAAACTCCTTCCCTTACTTTGGGTGCATGCCTTTATAGAAAGTGTACAATATTTTACATTTTTGGTTGATCTTTGCGTTGTTATTTTTTCTAGAGTTCACATTATCGTAATTTATTCTGTGTTTGTGATCGCAATTCTTTGTACAAAACGATTTTTTTAATAAATATCTTTGTAACTAAACGTAAACGTATTTTCAGGACAAAAATTTCAGAATAATTGGGCTCTTAAGCTTTAAAGAAGGAAATAGTGCGTATATATAATACGTGTGCGTGATATTTGCTTATACTTTAATAATATTATACGGCATGTGGCATATAAAAAAACGTTATAATTACTATCAAAAATAAATAATAAATATAGAATGAACCTCCAATACTTAGAATAACAAATTTTCAAAGAATCTCTGACAAAATCTTGGGCAAAAATCATTACTCACACAAAAGTTTATATGTCAGTTTGTTTGTGGCAGTCACTGTTAAAACTTGCTCCATCTTCATTACATCGATACAACTTACAAACTGTATATTTAGCTTTACTTGTTTGTCATCAGATATGTACAGTAAGAAAAGAAGAAATATCTAACGAAAAACAATCAAACAATCATACATATGAAAGTACGAAATCCGCAGACCAATATAGTAAAAAATAAGTGCAGCTACTACTCACAAGATTTAATTTAAGTTGGCTTGACAATAAGATTTATATTCTGGTTGAATTTGTAAATTCAATATCAACAAATAATCCAAAATATTTTAATATACTTTTGGAACCCAGTATATAATAAAATTAATGTCATGTTGATTATCAAGACTCACTTGCTAACAAGAAACCCAACATAATTATATACATACTTGAATACATACATAATTGTTTTTGCCAAAAATTGCTGAAAGGAAGTCGCCGGAGAAATTATCCGTCTATTGTAGCCAATCCTGAATAAAATTTTGTGGAAATTATATCAAGACAGTAGCGATGATCGATGACTAAATAGCAGCTAGAATTACAGTGTCATCTGCAGTTGTTAAGTTATCCACTCTTCGCATATCTGCTGTGAAAATTATGTATAGGATTCCAAAACACTGCATGTGGGACTCCCGCGTTTATTTTGCCAAAACTTGAATAAGTGTAATTGATACTTAGGAAAAAGTGAATTTCGTTAAGCCATGATTAAATAAAATGGGGTCAGAATTAGATTTTTAATTTATTTAATAATTTAATTAATAACACTATGCGACAAAATAAATAAATAGATAAATAAAAAATAAATACAATACACCCAGCTAATGACATACTGTAGGTTGTGAGTTTAATTGAGTACACCTCAAAAATATTTTTTTTATATTTCTTGAACCCTCCAAACTTATTTATTTGAAAAAAAAAACTGTGTTATTGAAACTTACGCACAAATTTATTGATTACACAAACATTTCTGAATCGATGTCGAAAATTAAAACCTTTTAGTCGTGCAAACGTGAAATTAACACATTTTGCGATAAACAATCAAGATCCATCAAAACTTTTGAAAATTTTTGAACTGAAAGTTCATTTGATAAGATGACATACATGTGTGAAAAATAAAACGCGACTGTTATACTATTTAAATAATAACTACGGTAATTTTTGCCCGATTTGATCGAACAGTGTCAATCTCTTCACAATGCTCTTTCAGAATGTCATCACCTATTTTATATTTTTTAATTAAATTTTGCAATTAAGAATAGCTAAACTTAAAAAAATGAGAAAAAAATCATATTTTCCAAGTTTAACCGATCAAAACTCACAACATTTAAGTTTGAACCATATGTTTACGTATACCATTTTAAAGGCTCATCTGTTCCCTTTTCAAAAAACTTTGGATTTTGAAAAAGTTCAAAAATACCATTTTTGTTAAATATTGGAGGGTTTGGGAAGTATAAAAAAATATTTTTAAGTTCTACTCAACAAAACTCACAACCTACTCAATGTCATTAGCTGGGTGTATTTTGACTGTCGCACCGTGTTATTTATATGGAATTTTTGAAATGAAGTAAACAATATTTAACTATGAAAGCTACATGACACGTTGATATATACTTATGTATAAATGGTTTTTTTATATAAGTGATGATCACATAACCAAAAAAATATGATTTCAATAATTTAGATTGCTCATTGTTTTTAATGTTTTGTTGCTGTATCAGCTGTTTTTTCTGCTCTTCATAGTATTTAGCCCTGATTAGCCAAACTTAAAAGTCGTAAAAACGGAACGTACGTTAATGTACGTAAGTTTGTGGTGTTATAGAAAGGTTAGGAACGTGGATTCTGTGAACAAAGAATGTAAATAAAAACGAAGCAAAACCAAACGCTGTTGTTCTTCTGAGGGATTTTTTTTAATTTTTTTTTTGTGATTATTGTGCAGAAAATTATTGAAACTGATTTCTAATAGATTTGAACGCCTCAACATACACAACTCAAGGTAAAAATAATATTTATCATAAAAATTCACAAATTAAGTCATAATATTCAATATGCAGTCAGCTGGTCCGTACAGTGATAAGTATTGGTATTTACTTGAAAGTTAAAAAGTACCAAGTAGGCTTTTATATTAAACAGAAATTTTATTAAGCACCCTGAAAAACATTTTACTGATTATGAGATACTTGGAGTATCGTCATTCTCCTAAGCATTTATAATTTTTATTCAAAATATATTCTTTTGTTTTAGACTAAACTAATGTGACGACAAAAAGGATCAAAATAATATAAACTGTAATATGTAATTGGTTACTCCAGCAATGTTTAAATCTTCAAATTGTGCATAAATGATATTAAAATGAAATTATTAAAAACGCAAAGTATTTTTCTATGTATATTTAGGTAAATAATTAATATATTATTGGAATAATCATAATTAAATTAAAGGTAATAACAGCAAGTATTCTCTTAAAAGTTTTAAAGTCCTTCGCAAAAGTAATCGAGCGCTTTAATTTAAACAGCAAACTTTGAAGAAGGAAGAAAAATATTATTATTATGAAAAGTTACTTCAAGAATGCATTAGTTACGCTGATATTAATATAAGCTCACTCAATTACCTGCGAACGCACCGTCAACCGTTTCCACAGTTACTGAAGCGGAATTAAAAAAAATAATCTGGCCTAACTGTAGACTTCTTATTGTCGTTTTATGTAAAAAAAAAATTTGCAGACTTTTCATTGTTTTTGTTATTAAGTCTCTCCAGTTTGCATTTGTGTAATGCTTGACGGCAGTGTTTTGTGGAAGTAGAAGTGATAAGGAAGTGTAAGATGGTGTATGTGTTATTGTTCTTTTTCTTTCTGTTCTTGTTGTAGTTATTGTGCAGTCAAACACATTCTGCAAAGCCATTGTTTTAATTCATAATTTATTTAAATGAATTTAATTCCATTTGTTTTTTCTATTTCCTTTTGTCTATGTACATAAGCATGTTTATAAATCACAGGGAGGAAATCTGCCTACATATGCACAAGCATAATTGAATTATATTCAATATTAACACTCATAGAGATACAACCAAAAGTCTACTTCTATTTTCATTTTTCCTAGGACTTTATATACGTTGGGAAAATTTAATTGAGAAATGTTGTACAATTTGCTGACTGAACTTGAACGCACAGAACATGCATCGTCACCGAGAAATGTGTCGAAATAGATTTTAAACAAAATAGTATTATGGTTATCCGTGTGACTGAAAAATATCAACCAGATATTGTTAATAAAATACGACACATAAACGTGCACAATTTAGTTAGGCATCAGAACATTGCACTTAACCATGAGACTAGTAGCGTGAGGAAGCGGAGACAAAAATACTTCAGCATCAGGAAATATCTGTATGTAGCTGGAAAAGTGAACCCTAAAATTCAACGCAACCCGTGACAAGGACTGTAATATTGTTAAAAAAAATTTTTTTTATTTTTCGATCATTCGATTCGATGTAGAAATGACATAAGTGGTTTTGTTTTCTTTAGGGGTATTTTTAGAATATTTTCTAAACTTTGTTTTAAATGAGAATACAATGTGATTCATACGTTGTGCTATAATAATTCCCCATAACTGGGTAACATATCACCATATTGATTTCAGAAATTCGTTTAGTTAGCCAATATATATCACATAGGATCATTCAAATTTGTTCTAATTTTGTTCAGATGTAACATTTTCAGATGTAAGACAAAATATTTTTTGCGAGGCTACTTGTGTGAAGGTTACTAGAAACAACTAATTTTGTTGTATTCTGGATTTACAAGGTTACAACCTAGCTTCTCACACCATTTATGCTGTGTGTGTGTTAATTTTATTTCATTCATGAGTAGTGGGACCTACAGTTTAAAGTCGACTCGGCACAACATATTTTTGAGATACTTTTCATGAAAATTGTATTTGCTTGCAGAGTTTTTACCAGAAATATGTTAAGAGAAAGTCTCCTTAGAAATATTTTTATATTTCGTTTTATTCATCAAACGGCCTCACTTCTAATAAGCCAACACACTAACTACTTCTTCGATTGATAATATTAAGGCATTTATAAATTCGAACAGCATTTTTGATATCTAAAAAGCAGTGTGATTAAAGCAATGTTATAATGATTACTTAGTGAGTATGTTTAGACTCCAGTCTATACCTAGCTAGTTTCCTTAGATAATGCTTGTAGGTCGTCGTGAATCATTACCAAGTAGTTATGAATGAAGAATTGCAGCAGCTGAGAATTGATCTACGAGTTTGTTTTGAAGAGATTTGAGGACATGTTTTTGCTGTCTGTCAGATATTGCATACGTTTTCCATCCGTTCAAGTGCAAGTTCTGAGCTCTATAATATTCCTTTTAAATCAATGATCTGGAAACGATATAATTTCAGAAGTGTTTATTATGTGAGATGTGCAGTCAGTTCGTTAAGTTTTAATTCTTACCTAAAAAAGTACATTTGCGACAAGGCATATAGTATGCTTTCTGCAACAAGTCTTTTTTACATAAAATATATATAAAATAATAAAATCTTTATTTTGTTTGTAACCAATATTTCGTTACTCTTTTGTGAAACTTTTGCGGAGATAATATTTTCTGGTTTTAAGAACAGGAACAAATATTTCCAAACAAACCTCTTGTGAAGTGGTTACTCGTTATGTCTAAACAAGTCGTAAATTTTAAAATATTACAAATTAAATTCCTACAGTTCAGTTAATTCGATATAATTTCTTAATTGTTTCATTATTAATTGCTATGGAGTAAATTTGTAACAAATTTTTCTGTACCCAGCGTTTTTAATTTTATTTTTGTAATTTGTGGCACAATTTCAGAGGTATATGTTCAGCCTGTTGACATTTTAGCACGACAAAAATTACTTTGTGGTTCTTTAAAGCCTAACAGCAGGACAATGCGATAAAACAGACTGTCACCGTTGAATATTTTAGAAAATAACTGTTGTGGTTTGTGGTCTTGTGCGTGCTTTTAAAGGTTGTCGTTCGAATTTGAAGCATAAATCCCCTAATGCTACCCAGGTATACTTGAAACAACAGGTCAAAGGAAATTATTTTGTTTTCGAGGGGTGGATATAAACCAGCAATTATGTACATTGTTTTTTTTTTTGGCTTTCGATTTTTGCCTTTCTTCTTTGATGTATGGCCTTACAGCTCCAATCATAAAACCAACGACAGTGGATAACTTTTTTTCCTTTAAAGAATCTCGTCGACTGTAGCACGAACATAAAATGGTGTGTAGGGATATATTTGCAAACATTAGTAACGAAATAAAATTCGAGCCGGTAAAACAGCTCCTGTAGTCATTCATAATTTCGTTTAAATTTTATAGTTGCTTTAAATACTTTAAGATTAATTTATAAATATAAGAGCTACATATCGAAATCATTAAAGTATTTCGATATTTAAAAACATTTTTGAGATTTTTATTTGCCGAAACTATCAACTCTCTCAATTACATTCACAATATACATTCACAAATATTTTAATTTTGATAATCAATTGATAGATAATATAATAATAACAGATATCCATCTTTATTTCATAAATCGCAATAAACGCCATTATTGAGAAAAAAAGTTTCATTTAATAATTGCGCAATAAATACTCAAATTGTTATAATATTGAGTGAAACTTAAAATGCTGTACTGTCATAAGTATGTTCAGTGAGAACGTTACAACTTATGGGAACAGTTTTTGTTGATATTTGACAACTCAAATGTCAACAACGATAAAAAAAAAACAATGTTGTTGAAATAATCAGCTTTTTGTTCACCAGCTGTCAAATGAATATTGCATAAGCAGCTGAACTGTATATATTATTATGCCTGAACACTTAAAATATTGTACTCAATTAATTAAATATTAACTCAATAAAAGCGCTTATCTGAACATAGTATAATATTGTTTTAATATTGGTATCATGATTTTGTTTTTGTGCTCTTTCATACACCACAACTTCTTCCTTTTATTTATTTTTCAACCTGTACGAATGCTTCATTTTCAACGGAGATATAGAAAGTTGTTGATCAAAAGCAATATTAGCCTTGATCTCTTAAATCACACCTTGTTTACCACAATATAAAAAATTCATATTTTTTACGCCCACTATAAAACTAGTCCAACTTTTTATTTCTTCTAAAGTGAAGAAATAAAAGTTTTATATTCATAAAAACAATTATATCAATTGCTAAATTGAATATCATTACTACTTAATTGGTCATTACAACCCTTCAGTCAGGATTACGATCTAGTTCTCACACCACTTATGTCGTGTGTGTTAATTTTATACATGAGTGGTGGGACCTACAGTTTAAAGTCGACTCCGAACGACAGATTTTTGAGAAACTTTTCATGGCAATTTTATTTACTCTCAGAGTTTTTGCCAGAAATCTGCTGAGAAGAAGTCGCCGAAGAAATACTTTTTGTAATTTGGTTTGATGTCTGGCCTGGGGCTCGAACCCTGGCTTTACGTTTAATAAGCCAACACACTACCTACTAGACTACGGCGACTTCAATTCAATTGAATATCATTAGAACAGTTAAATTACAAAGATTTCAACTCACCAACTCATTCAATATAAATTTAAGCAGATTGAATAGCCATTGTCAACCTTTCCAAAAGACCTTGGTCATCCAACAATCAACATTGAATCATTTATTCAGTCTGTTTGGCCAACTCACCTTGGACAACCATACACAACGTTGTGTGTGTCGAATGGACTCTGGAGCAGTTAGAAACTGATCCCCATTTTCATAGACAAATCATGTTTAGCGGTTTTAGACGAATGGGTGTGTGAGCAAACAAAATTTTATAATTTGAGGCGATACCAATCTACATGAGATCCAAAAGCGTCAAATTTATTCCCAAAAAGTCTCTGTTTTGGCTGGCGGTATCATCACTCCATATTTCTTTGCGGACAATAATGGCCACTGCATTTGTCGTGAATTGGGTGACTGGACTGTTCTACGTGCCACACTGCTGAAACCACATTGAATAATTTGCATGAACAATTTGGCATTGTAATCTCACATAGAAGTGATTCGAACTTATTTTGGAGGTAACTTCTTGGGTGTCAATTATAGCCTATGGACGACAAGGTCCTCCACGCTCAATCGAGTGCAAGTTTTACAAATTACTATCACTCTTTCTAGCACTAAAATGTAAGAGAGGTTTTCAACTGCAGATGCCTAAGATAACTATGATACAAGTAAATTGTTAATGAGCATCAATTCCGTCACTAGCAAACTAACGCTCCATCATAACACCTTTAAATTTGTTTATATTTTATTATTCACAGCTTCAAATCCAACTGGCCTGTAAGTAGGGTTTCTAAGCGGGAAAAAAATCCCGGGAATTCCCGGGAAATATTTTTTGGTAAATCCCGGGAAATTTTCTTCGGGAAATTACGGGAATTTTAAATGATTTTTTGTTGTTTTTACTTTTTATTACAAATCTGACTTTTGTTTTGACATTTGTGTAGTAATAAACAATAGTAAAGATAAATTATTTATTTATTAATTCCAATACAATTACAAATTATATTATAACTATGTTCGAGCGGAGTAACTTGACCATATGCTCTGTGTAGTGTCACAGAACAGAGTCTCTGGTGGGAAACGAACCCATGAGCCTCACGCTAATAGTCTAGCACACTACCCACTAGACTACCCAGATAAATTATATATTTTTAAATTTTATAAAGTTTACGGAATATTTTTGGAAGTCATGGAGCGTACGAGTCAAGCTTGGAAATATTTTTCTAAAACTACAGATTATGCGCAATGTACTTTCTGTCCAAAAAGTGGTTTACTACGCCACTTGCGACATGTTCACAATGTTACTTTGAAATCTGACGTAGAAGACGTTCCATCAGTGATTCCTAGAGAAATATTTTCAACCTACGCAATCTTTAGAGGAAATATTGTCAAGATTAGCTGCTGTAGAAGGATTTACTATCCACGCGATAACTGAAACCTGCTTCATAAGATTGTCACTGAAACAACTGGGCTTAGATTTGCCAAAAACTCCAACTACCGTCAAAAATTTATTACTAAATTTTATGGAAAGAATTAATAAGCAAATTAAATTAGATATAGAATCTATTGTGCAAAAAAATGGTCGATTTTCTGTTGTTTTTGATGAGTGGTCTAGTATTAAACAAAGACGGTGTCTAAATGTGTGTGTGGTTCCAATAACGAAATTTTCAACTTGGGTTTAGTATACATTCCAGGCAAATGAAATATTCCAGGCACTATTGAAATAAAAAATGTAATTGATAACCATTTAAAAACTTACAATCTAGACTTCGAAACACATATTGTATTCACAATTTCCGACGGTCCTAAAGTCATGAAATCATTTGTGGAAATCAGCCACGTTCCTGATCATGCGATCCGTCTAGCTGTAATAGACGTACTCTACAAAAAAAATGAAAATGAACTATCCGAAGAATCAGATAATTCGGACTATGACGAAGAAGTTGAAGTTCCTTCTTTTATTATTGTGCCTAAATATTCTGAAATTCTAAAAAATGTAAGAAAAATTATAAAAGTTTTAAAAATGAGCTTCGTTACAACAATATGCTAAATCAGAAATAGGAAAAGAAATTCATTTGGGCAGCGATGAAAGAAGGCGTTGGAATTCTATTACATCTATGGTTGAGAATTTCTTAAAGGCCAACAGTTGTATAAAGAAGTGTTGTATAGATTTCAATTTAATTAACATGTGGAGAGATGAATACATATCTATTTGAATGACTTATACAAAGTTTTACACACAGTTAAAATAGCTGTAGAGGCCCTTGGGCGAAGAGATTGCAATTTACTGATTGCATAAATCATCCTTGAAGCGCTTTATAAAGAATTGGAAAGGAAACACAACATATTATCAACAAATATGTTGGCATCACTAAAGTGTCGTATAAATAAAAGAAGAGAAATTAAATTATATTCTTTACTAACATTTTTAAAAAACCAAGATGATTATAAATCGAATAATTTTTCTTATTCAAATAAAACGACCCTATTATTAACTGCTGATGAAATGTACAAAAGACTTTTTGAAAAGGAAAATCATAGTGACGGTGAAACACTACTATCAGAGAATGAAACCTCAACACACACATTTAAAGAACGCCTTGAAAAGGCTATCACAAATGCAACATTAAATCCAAAGAAAAAAAAGAAGCCTGATAATGTGCTAAAGAAAGAATTTGATATATTTGAAATAACAGGAAATCGTACGACGAACTTGAAACATTTGGATGATGTATTGCTATCTGTGAGACCGACATCAACAGAGAGTGAACGAGTATTTTCTATAGCAGGCAACATATCAACAAAAATAAGAAATAGAACATCTGAATGCTTTAATAATATTAAAATTAAATTTTTTTAAAGGAAAATTATGTAAATCCCAAAAATTTTACTGATCTCACTACGCTATTATACACTTCCCTTTTATTTATGTTTGTTTTTTTCTATATTTATAGTTTTTTATTTAAAACTTGAATAAAAATGTTTATTTTGTTTAAATGTGGGTTTATTTATTAAAAAGAGTGTTTAAATTTTAGCTAATATTTATTTTAACAAATTTAACTCAAATTCCCGGGAATTCCCGGGATTAAGAAATTTTATTTTTCATTTCCCGGGAGGCGAAAAAGTTCAGGAAATTAGAAACTCTACCTGTAAGGTTTCTTTACATTGGCACAGTATGATAGTTTACTCAATTTTAATTATAGGCCTGAGAGAAAACAAAAGTAAAAGTAGAACTAATATAATTTCCAGGTTTTTTTTATTCTTTTTATGTAACGTGGGTAATTTCTCTCTTAATGTTATTCTTACATGAAATCAAAGAAAAAAATATAATAATAAATAATATTAGTAGTTTAGGTAAGGCGAACATAGAAGTGGCGGGTCGAGGAACCCTGTCCTTAGTTGTAAAATAAAAAAAATTGGAAAAATTACCATACAGACCATTACTTTATGGAAGCAATTACTCGTAGATAACTAATAATGACAATCGTAAAATTTTATTTATTGGTCACAAGACGTTAAAAATAATATATTTCATATGGTTTTATAACATTACACTGGCAGTCATATCAATTAAGTTAACCAAACCTAAAAGAAATCATTGAACGGTCACTTTTAATTGCTAAAAGTTTTCGTTTGTATTTTATTTCTGCTTTCCAAATGTTTTTTACATTAATTTAATGCCTGAGACATAAATAAGCTTGTGGGTAACATTTTTATTAAAATATTTAAGGTTAGTATTATTAATGAAAATATGTATGTAGTTTTGCATTAAGACGACTAAAATAAATTTAAAGATGTGTTTAGATACTAAGTCAATTATAGCCTCTACTATAAAAATCCTTAGCACTTTCCACGCGCCAATACCCTTGTATACTTGTTTTATTTTAACTAATAATGACACAAAGGACTTTTTAAGTTTTTTTTTTCTCAAATTTGCAGTTGTTTAAATTGTAAACAAAAGCTACAAAAACAAAAATAATGAACTTGTTTACATGATAAACAAGTAAACAAAAATATACCAACGAAACACCAGTATAAAAAATGTTAATAAGTAAACAAAAATACAACAACAAATATCAGCATAAAAAAGTGATAAACAAGTAATCACTATTACAATAACATCTCTGCAAGAACAAACGTAAACAAAATACACAAACAACAATAATGTAAACAACATTTTTAAATTTCGGGAAGGCGAAGTCATTCGAATACAGTAATCGTGGTTGGAAGATCTCGGTTATAAAGATCTATCGAACAAATTGACTAGTGATTGTTATTGTTTACGCAAAAGAGTGCAAAAAGGAATAACCGAACAAAGCAATTGTTGTTGTTTACAACAAGTTGTGAACAGAGGCACACAGAATTGTGGAACAATAAAGAATATATTTAAAACTGAACACAAATTTATTTTTATTTGTAATCTTCGAGCTCATATTTCAACCTTTTTTAAAAGATAAAAACGTAATCATACTATTCTGTTATTCTATATATCGTATTAGAAACACAATAGAAACTTATGCCGGGTAAGATTGGAGGTGCTGAATAAGATTTCTAACGTGTGGGCCGTCTATCGGTTTATATTTTAACCATCTTTTATTTCGAATCTGGCAATACTTATGTCATTATATTCTATCATAAAATGCGGTATATTACACCCACTGAACATAATGAGTCAATTTACGCTTGAGCTACGGTGGATTTATTGGGACAACAAGCACGATAAGGTCGGTTTTGCCAAAAGAAAAATCATAAAATAAAAATCATTTTTATCTTGGTGGGTACATTAATACACATAATTGCTGTATTTGAGACCCAGAAAACCCACACGTGGTCTTATAGAAGCTAATGCGACCATTAATAGTGCGGTTTGGTGCAGTTTGTGGAACGGCGGCATCATTGACCCATATTTCTTTGAAAATGAGGACAGCACAACCCTTACGGTCAATGGAGAGACCTATTGCCAAGATACAACCCCATGCCCTTGAAAACAGCTCGAAAATTGGTCTGATCGAATGAGGTACTGTGAGGCAAACCGTGGCACCCATTCCATTTCTTACCGGAAAAAGAATTGTACTTCACAATAAAAAAATAAATATTGGGAAAATTTCTAACTGTTTTTCTTTTAAAAGAGTATAATTAAGTCTCAATGGTATAAAGGAAGATAACATCGTTGAAGTTTTTTCTGTTTAAATCATGTCATACATATTAGTCTTGTAGTAACCTACTACCAAAAACCTAAAAAACAAGGATGTATCAATCGATGATTGTTTCTTCTTTTAAATAAGTTGTTAAAAGGCCCTTATTGACATAGAATTGGGCAACATTTGGACGAAAGAAAATATTCGTTTTTGATGAACGGAAAACATTTATAACCCAAATTAAAATAAAAAATAACCATGTGAGAAAAAATAATCAAAATGGTTTTTTGTAGTTAATTGTTACAATTCAAAATTCCTTATAATAAAATATAAATTATAAAAAATGTAAAATATAAATTGAAAATTTTTTGTGCTGAAAATTCTATTTGTTAAAAATAACCCAATAGTGCCTTAACATTCGTATATAACATATCTCGCCATTTATCTTTAAGGACACCTAACTTGAGAATTTCATTTACTTACAAGCAAAACTAGCACGAATTAAAACGCTTTTTCGTTAAATCAATGATTTTCGATATTTATGCTATAAAACAAGAACTTTATATTTTTTTAAATAAAAGTTTGTTAATTTATTATAAAAAGTATAAAAAATAATACAAATTTTGGAAAACTTTACTCAATTGTATTTAATGCTTTTATCGACTTAATAAGCAAACAAATGCAACGAAAAGATCAGAAATTAAATATACTTCAGTTTTTTTTGCTTTTCGGCTTTTGAAAAATATACTCGAAATTTTTTTCAAGACTTATTCGATGTTGTGAAAGTTGTGTTTTAACTGAATTTTTCCTCTAGGTGGGCATGTAAAATATTAATACCGATAAATGTATTGAACGAAGCAGGCAAGTAGAAGTAGAAAGAAAACAAACAAATGAAAAAACAAACGAACGAAAAAAAAAAACAAATAAATATAATGAGGGGAAAGCAATATTAAAGAGTATCCTTAGAATTATAAGGCACTTTATTAACTCCAGTTAAAATCAATTAAAAAACGAACATATAAGCAAACATGCGAAAGGATGAAATAATTCCAATTGCAAGGTTTGGCTCTAACACAGTAAAATCAGAAACACAAATGTCAAATTCAACATCCGCACAATCCACCAGTTACTTAATACATAATTAATGGAAACCAAAGCAGAATTATATCAGAGAGTTTTAAAATTTTAAAATTAAAGTAAATGAATTCAAATTCAATAAAGCCAATTATTTATATTGCTACACCAGAGTTAAACTATTCATTGCGGATCGCAGTTTCGTATAGAAGTAAGGATTTTGATTTTAACTGCAATTATACTCATGAAGGAAAGGCTACAATGGTTAAATTAATATGATTCTGAGTGTCCTTCTCCACTGCTTGTTATCGGTGTGCATTATAGGACATATTGGGAGCCGTCATATATTTAATATAAGAACTTTTTCTCAAAATGTCCATCGAGAATAAAAAATTAAAAATCATAAAAAATTAAATGAACAAAACTGTGTTCCTGTAATGTTCACAATTCGACAATTTTTTTTAGCAGATACGATTAAAATTATATTGTCATATGCATTCCCTCTTTATTACAGATATATGTAATAATACTACCGAATTGGCAGTAGTTAAAATAATTCCTAAGCCTTGCAAGGATCATACCAAAGCGGTATCATACAGGCCCACAAGTCTATTACCAGCATTGTTAAAGCTATATAAAAAACAAAATATAAGACCCGTAAACTTTGTTAAAGATTATAGTATGATCAAATGCAGAGTTTACGATTTAATTCATTTAACCTGATTTTCAGTGGCGCCACATGCCGGAAATTGGGCATACCAACTTAGAAACCTTCATCGGCTCATGCGCAAGAACTTTGTTAAAGATCATAACATGATCAAATGGATAGTTTACTATTATATAAAGGAGATTATATTCTCATCCGCCAAAAATTGTCAACTTCAAGTGATCATATATAAAAGATGACTGTCCGAATATACCCGGCTATAGATAGGAAACATAAATACACTTCTTTAAAAATACATAAAAGTAATATAACATCCACTCGGTTTTTAGTTATTCAGATTTTTTAAATTTCCGGTTTGGGACTTAAAGTGTTAGAGATCCATTAAAGGAATATCATAATATTGATATGAACAAAAGCTGAATGTAAAATATTAGAACGAAAATGAGGCAGTGTAGATGAGGTAATGGGTAAAAATATTTATTATTTTAAATTTGCAATTGTATAATGTATATTTAAACGTTTTCTAATAGATGGGCGGACATTAGTTTTTAACTTAATATTTCATTCACAGTCAAACGACATTGTTAGGGCTTAAATAGAGATATGGAGTAAAATTTTGTCAATAAAGTGCATAACATTAATAATTTATTGACAATATTAGAGACTAATACTATGTTCAGATATGCACTTTTATTGAGTCAATATTCGGTTAATTGAGTACAATATTTTAAGTGTTCAGGCATAATAATATACGCAGTTCAGCTGCTTATTCAATATTCATTTGGCAGCTGGTAAACAAAACAGCTGGTTGTTTCAACATAATTGTTCTTATTTTGTTTTTATGTTTTGTTGTTTATTTTTTTGTTTTTTTTTTTGTTTGTTGTTGTTGACATTTAAGTTGTCAAATGTCAACAAAAAGTGTTCGGTTAATTGTAATATGCTCACTAAACACACTTATGACAGTGCTGCATTTTAAGTTTTACTCAATAATATAACAATTTGCGCATTTATAGCGCAATTATTAATTGAAACTTTATATAAAATATTGAGCTCAATAATGGCGTTCATTGCGATTTACGCAATAAAGGTGCATATCTGAACACCGTATAACAGACTATGTATAAGCTAAGCTGTATAAGCTAGTTTGTTAACCACAAATATAGTCAATAAATTACTAATTGTATAAATTATCTTTAATAAAATGAAAGAGAATAGCATCTAGCAGAATTAAATATATTAAACATTAAAAGTATTGAATAACATTAAAAATATTTTATTAATCCATGGTATTTTCAGATATTTTTCACCACTAGACTTCATCCATGCATAAGCAGTATTCTTTTAATTTTTCAAATTAAATTTTTTATCTCTCTTGAACTTTTTGAAATAAGATTTTTTTTCTATAAAAATCAATTCACAAATTTAATATAAATTATCTTCAGACCACCAACAACAGGTTGACAGGAAGTTTTCTTGTAACATCATTATTAACTTTAAGTGAACCCCCTGGATTAGTTAAATAAATTTGATCCCACAAGTTTAAACAGAAAAAGCCATAAAATTTTTCAATATCCATGAAGCGAATATATCTGTGTATTTGCTTTCATGCCCATATAGGTAGATTAACTGCGTGTGTTTGTAAAAATATGTTCTAAAACACATACTGCTGCACAGCCGAACAACCACTTTTACTGAACTCCTGAGGATTTATAACTTGGCTTTCGAACACTTTCGAACAAAAAAAAATAATCACTTTAAGAGGGTAAAAAATACGAATTCCACAAAACTTAAATGAATGGCGAAGAAGGAAAAGAGTTTAAAAGAACAATGAAACAATAAAAGGAATATCAAAGATTTTTACTTATTTATAAGAAAGAAAGTGTAGTATATGTGCTTAAATTTTGTTTTTTAATCCAAAAGAGTTTTAAATACTCGATTACAATGTTCGATTACTCGAAATTCGAAAATTAGAGGATAATTTTTGTAAATATTTTTACTTATTTGTTTTTAATATCCAAACACTATTTAAATAAATATTCAATCTGTGGTCCCAAGCAATACCAGCCTATGTCGACCTAAGTGAATTTGAGTTACGTATGCTGCCTTAAAAAGGAGAGTATAAGAGTCCAAAATTCAGCTGTGACTAGTTAAAAAAAAGAGGAATGTGATACACTAGTCGTACAAAATATCAATTTCTTGTGTAAAAAAATCGGATGGTATTGTGTAAACTCAAAATGGAAATGTACGACATTGAAAGAAAATACTAATGAAAATTTTTCAGTCGTATGGTCACTTCAAAAATCTTTCCACTTTATTAATTTTATTTCTCTGGTTTTTACTAACCGTGTTGTATATGATAAAAAAATTTGTCGTATGATTTTTATTCTCATTTTGAAATTGTGGTTGGAATTCTGAAATATTTTTCTCTAACTTTACGTGTGTGAAACCCTCACAATGTAAAGTTGCCTTCAGCAGTCTTCTGACAAAATCTCTGATTTAATAAATCTGTTATTCGGAATAGACATTAGTGTGACGGGCAGTTGTGAAACCATGACAGATCATGGGTAAAGGTTTGTAATATCCAATAATTTATGTATAGGCTTAAAGCTAATACATATGCTTCGGTTCTTTTTCAAAACCCGAATGTTTTCTTTATAAAATGTATTGCACTTTAGTTTTTGAATATCAGATATTGCACCAAGTCTTTATAAAACACAAATATCATTTCCTTTGCGTATCATTGGCCACATTAAGCTTGACAACTTTTTTTCACTATAAGTGTGCAGTATTATGGCACTTTATAAACAAACAACTCCTATGCACCTATAGATACATATGTATATACCAGGGGTACCAAGCAATTACGGCCTTAGTCGGAAATGATACTTTCGACAAAAATCACTTTTTATATACAGAAATTTTTTGAACAAAATTGAGAAAAAGTATTACGATAAAAATTTTCTACAAACTAAAAGATGTTTATACAGGCAATACCGTATTTGTTTTTTAAGCGCTTTTAAATGCAATAGGGCTTCATTCCTACGTGTTTTTATTAATACATAACTATTTAAGAATATTGTTTAAGAAATGGGGATTTCACGCATGTATAAAGTTTAGTTAGTAGCATACGTAGCTCAAACTGACATAAGTCGACTTAGGCTGTTATTGCTTGGAAAAATATATGTATATACTATGTACAACTTTTCAAATCTGTATTTATTATTCAAGTGTATGTGCTTGTTATTATGACAACGTCTTGGGAGTTGTACTACGAAATTATTTTTTTACGTTTTTTCTTTCCTTTTTTAGGTTCATTTACGTTTTATTTCCCTATCACCATTTTTATTTAATTTTTTTGAACATATTCTTTACACGCCATCGACTTTTCGATTATTATATTGTACTATTTAATAGCCTTGGTGTTATTTGCTTTGCATGATATTACACTCATTTCACTAGTTTTCTATTTTTTCTTTCATTTATTCCCTGGGGAAAATAATTTTTCTTCTGTTTTTAGAATTAAGTTAATTTTCTGACTTATATTGAAATATCAGAAATCAAACACACTTAATAATACAATTTTTAGTAAAGTTATAATTTTTATTGATCTAAAGTAAGTAAGGAAAGTTAATTAACATTGCTTTAGTGTTTTGAAGAAATGTGTTGAAATAATTTGCTGTCGGGCCATTAGTTTGTGCGATAGAGGATTTTGATTGCCTTTTTTGGTTAGAAAATCAAATGTTGAAAAGAGGTTCACTAGGTTTAACACGAAATAAACACCGAGGACAATGCATTCAGTGAATGCGCAGACGAAAACATTGTAAAAGTTCACATAATTATTTTGGAAGACTGGAAAGTAAAGTTGATCAAGATAACTGAGACTCTCAACATATCAAATGAAGGTAATAGACATATTGTATATGAATACGGCGCGAGTTACAATGGACCGACAGAACAACAAAGTAATGATTCTGAGTACCATTTAAAAATATGCGCGAATATGTGATAATGGGTGAAACATAGCTGAATCATTAACAACAGATCCAAATGATCGTCAACTAAATGGACTACACATTGTGAATCGAGTGCAAAATGGTCAAAAACGCGACAGTCGGCTAGCAAGGTTATGGCCTCAATATATTGGGATGCCATCCCTAATGTTCATAGAATATCTTGAAAAGCGAAAAATCATCAGCGACTACTACGATAACTTTATGGAAGCGTTTAGCGAATTTTTTTGACCTTTTTGTGTTTAATTATTTAAGCCCAAATTTAGTTATTTTTCACCCAATTTGTATACGCAACCTGCATCCATACATAATTGGTTATTATGTATTTCATTCAGGAAAAGCTCTTCACACCACTTATATTGTGTGTGTTAATTTTATACACGAGTGGCGGGACCTACAATTAAAGTTAATTCCGAAAGGCAAATTTATTAAGAAACTTTTTCGTGGCATTTTTATTTATGTATTCTCAGAGTTTTTGCCAGAAATCTACTGAGAGGAAGTCGTCGAAAAAATATTTTTTCATACTTCGTTTTGTTGGAGACGTCTGACCCTTCTACTAGCCGCCGAAATTAATTCGCAAGTACCTCTAATAAGTTGATAGAATTCGAAAATAATACTATATCGACTGCTTTTCCAGAGCAATCCTTAAAAAAATGGAAATTTTAGGCATCCTTTGAAATTAATAAAAGCGATTTATTAAAAATCCTAATTTTTGGATATGAAGATAACTTTTTAGGTGTGATATTAAATAAAAAATTCGATTTTCCTAAGCCCTTGTATTTACTTTTGTACAGAATTTTGATTTTAACAATTTAAATTGTTGTTTATTTTTTTTAATTTATTTTCTTAGTTTCGTATATTTTTCTCATTCTTTGACTGCCATTATAATTATGTATGTATGTGTTCATTCCTATATAATTTTTCTCTCCTTTTTAATTCGGCTTATAATCGTTTTATTACTTTCCAATTCATTTAACTTTTATTTTCTAACAGCAATCATCGTCTGGATGATTCCACAATAAAAATTGTTCACTACAATTGCCACTGGCGCGGAACTGATTGCCAATGTATGATTTTAAATTAATAGCTGAATAGTTTAATACAGTATTTAGCGCTAAAACAAAACCAATATTACCTTCTATAATTTCAAATAAATTAACTCCATCTCATATTTCCAGTGTTTCACTTAAGTTTCTTTAATTATTTTCTTATAGAATGAGAAACTGTCAAAGATGCCTACTGTCCCTTGTTCCACTCAGAGGGGAAGGATGACGGTAAAAACAAACTTTGCAATAAAATCAAGTCGTACCACATAATCAGTAAGACTAGGACACTTTATTCATTACTACTGGGCCAAAAGATTTCTGCAATGAATGAAATTCAGGCTTAACTTATTACATTTTTGATATCGTTAGCTTCTTAAAAATAAAACAACTTTTGCCTTCAAATTATATCAGACCTACATTTGTGGGACCATATCTCACAAAGAAAATAATAGAAGCAGCAGTCGCGCGTCTGTGTGGCTTAGGGGCATATGAACGAAAACGAAATATTTATTTCAGACCACTAACACCAGCTGAAATGTTACAAAGTCAGATCGAAAGTGAAGTATAGATGTATGGCTAGAAATTCATTAAGCGAATCATCTACATCGCTAAAGTAAGATGTATGAAAAGCCAAGAGACAACATACATACATATCTGTGGCAATAAATGATAATGGCTTAAGTTGACATAAGTGTTGTTTTTTTTTCATTTTATTATATATTCTTATTCTCTTCTCAGCTTAATTCTATATATAAAATGTCATTACTATATATATATATATATATACTATATATATATGTATATACTATACGCATTTGTGTTTTTATATTTATATTTACCAAACACAATTTATTTTAAACAAAACCCTTAATATATCTAAACACGAAATTTCGACTTAAGCTATTATTACGTTTATTATTACGTTTATTAGTATTACGTTATTTGGAAAACGGCTTAAAGTGAAAGCTTTTCATAACTGATGGAAAATTTTTAAAAATAAACATGACAAGGAGATATCGATACCGAAACGATCGATTTGCTAAAAACGAGATATCTTGTTTTATTATTTATTTTTATAAATACTTGAAAAAAAATAAAGTTTATTTCTTTTTATAAGCACTTAGACATATACATTCATTAACACTTTCAGATTATTTGTTGATCGAAAACACAATACGGGAGAAGAAATTGGAACATAATGATCATATCGGAAGTTCCGATTCGGAACACGCTCGCAGATTCAGTTCATTCGAACTGTCACTGTTTGAAATCTAAAAAAAAGTAGAAGCAGAGGACAACTATTGGTGAAGATTGTTGACGCTGAAGATTCAAAAACAAGAAAAATTGCAGAAAACTGCATCAAATAGAATTGACTGGACTTATACTGCACTTATAGCAGTGAATATCAATATATATAGTATATACGCTGTAATATATTACAAAAATTAGTGATTTAACCCAATTAAACATATTTCCAATATTGTGTATGGACTTTTAAAATTTTCTCTTCGAATTAATGTAACGCTGACGGTAATAATTAGTTGTTTGCAGTTAATTCCGTTATTAAAAGCGTGCTAACTATAATATAATAATTAACTAAAATATAATAATTTCTAATTTATTAATGCTTTTTGTTAAACCACTTTTAAAACCAAGAAGAATTATTAAAAAAAAACAAATGCAAGTTGATGTAAAATGGCCGCTTTTATTATTAGCACAAAATGTAAACCGCGAAACGGATTGCTTTATTAATGATCACACTATTATACTTATAATTACATTTTTTTGTTATTAAATTACCTCTGAGTAACTTTGTCACCTGACAGCTATATGAGACGATTAACATAAATTGACTTCAAATTCTGAAACAGTAGCCTCAAATTAATTCACAGTAAAAATTTCAGAATTTTATCTCAACTATTACCATTTAATGTTCAAAAGGCTTCAGGATGTTTAATAGCATTTTCTCAAAAAAGTCATGTTTAATCTGATGTAACACATCTATTTTAGGCTCTAACGTGACTGCATGTATAAAACTCTTCTCTATATAACCATTCTGAAGATTTACTTGTTTTTAATAGAAAGCCATCTAATTAACACATTACAATCACATTTACTTATTTACAATTCTTGAAAATATCTCAATAAAGATTTTAATGTATATTTAAATAAATATTTTTTAGTTTTTAAATTATCATTTTAGGTTTGCTGTTCATGTTTTGTGTGTGTTCTCATTAAATCTAAATGTGTATGTGCTATTGTTAAACAAAAGAAGTTTCGTTCAAAATGTTGTTGTCCCCTGCAATGGAAGTGAAATATCTTTTGAACTTGGACACATATTTCCTATCAACTGGAAATTATTAAAATTTTGTTTGCGTTTACTCTACGCACGTTATCGTAACGACTTGAATAGTTTATCTTATACTGCCCCTAGAAACGAGAACTGTATTGTAATATTTGGTTTAAGAATGTACAAAGGATGGAATTGTTTATCGTTTGAAATTTTTCAATAGTTTTGTGGCAACACAATTTTTTTTCGTTTATGCTTCATTGAAACACACATAATACTGGAACCTATAAGATTGCATGCTTCTACGTATTAAGACAAAATGATTGTGGATATTACTTTTAAGGACCAAAATACTGAAGTCTTATGTAGACAATGAAAATCAAAATCTTATGTGAAATATTTTAAAATTGCGTTTGATCAGCTTTATTTAAAATTCAGGTTCAGGCGTAAGTCTCAATTAAAAATAAAATAAAAAAATAAACTTGGCTTCATATTTTTTCAAAAGGTAGTTCTACTCCTGTATGTTGCCCAATCCATTGTTAACTCTTACAATATACGTCGCAATATGCACACGACTACATACTCAAGTATATTTGCACATCATCTGCATTTTTCAATGCAAAATTTCTTTTGGAAAAACGTTACAGTATGGATCAAATATTTGTCTTTCGACTATTCTGAACTAATTTCACCCTATTGAAGTTATTGATTTCGTGCTACCTCGATATGACCTTTCAGGAAAGTCCGGAACATCCATAAATTGATATGCAAACATGGTGCGCAGCGTTAACAACTCTATTCAGATTTTCACTGATGGCTCCAAATTAAATCGAACTGTGGTTGATGGTATTTTTCCGCAATCGTAAGGCTTAGCTGAAACCATAACAATTCGGCGGCAACTATACAACACAAAAAATATATTCTCGTACTTTCTGATGGCTATACAATCATTAAAGAACTAGGTTCAGAAGTAGTAAACTTCAATGACAATACATAGCTGCCCCGAACATGAGATATCGTATGGCTTTTACATTATATGGTTACCGGGACTTAATGATGTTTCGGCTTACTGTAGTACGGATGAACTGCGGGCTCATAATTATGGATCCAGCCAATTTGACGTCCAATGTTGGACGAACTAAATGTCTGAATATTGAAGTCATTACTGTGCATTGCAATATTGGCAATTACGCAAGCGTTGCAAATGACTTTTGCATGATATATGATGATAAGGTAGAACAGGCAGCACTATTACACTTGGTGTCTACAAAATGAATATTTTAAACGAACTATAGGCATTGGTAATATAAACCGCTTAATCAGAATCTCCGAATGGTTCAAAATGATGCAGCTAATTAATTGGATTCCAGTCGAAATAGTTTTTATTAATATTGTTTTGTTATATGACTAACCCAGAGTTATTTCCGCAGAAATGCTTAGTGGACATTTACCTTTGGGATACATTCAGTAGATGCTCTCAATAATTTAAACGCAGCGTGAGCTGCACGTTCATTGAGTATACATTGATAGTAGGCAGGTGTCACGCAAAGATTGGAGATTGAATATTAGTTTCAGTCGTGTAGCCCGTTTGCTTAATGCGTATATGATTTTAGAGTTCATCTGATAACCTTTTTTCAGAATATTATGTTCGTGCCACTATGAAGCTGCTTCATCTAAAGTTTCAAGCAAGTTTTGCTAGTTTAATTGTATACCAATTTTTTTCGGAATGTTATGCAAATGTTATTTAACATTTTTACCAGAAATATCTCATACATCTTTAACCATGTAACCTTCCAATAACACACAATACCATACCATTTAATATTAGTCGACTCTGTAATTCTTAGTAGGGTATATAACTTTTATTAAGAAATTTGGACAATCTTCGGAAATATTGCAATAAAAAAGTACATGCGTTATACTATGTTCAGATATACACTTTTATTGAGTCAATATTCAGTTTATTTAGTACAATATTTTAAGTGTTCAGACATAATAATATACGCAGTTGAGCTGCTTATTCAATATCCTTTTGACAGCTGGTAAACAAAACAGTTGGTTGTTTTAACAACATTGTTTTATTTTTTTGTTTTGTTTGTCGTTGTTGATATTTGAGTTGTCAAATATCAACAAAAAGTGTTCCGTTAATTGTAATATATATATTACGAAATCCCGAATCCCGGGATTTTTAAAAATCAATCCCGTTTGGCATCCCTAATAGTCACTAAACACACTTATGACAGTGCTGTGTTTTAAGTTTTACTCAATATTATAACTATTTGCGTATTTGTATTTATTGCACACTAATTAATTGGAACTTTATATGAAATATTGAGCGATTGCGATTTACGCAATAAAGGTGCATATCTGAACACCGTGTTAAAGATATATTGTTACATTCCGTAGAGTGTGCATAAATACAGTATGTACATACATACATACATTTTAACCATTCATATAAAGCATACATAAGCATTTGTTATATTCGAACTCTATGAGTGTTCATGTGTGCCAACATTTCAATAATTTTTTTCTGATCATAGAAGAAATAGAAAACGATATTTATTTTCTTAAACTTGCAAGAGAAATTACGTTTACAATTTGTTTTTTCTTCCTCTTGTTTAATTTTATTGAAATTAATAGAGATGCCTTTCGAATTTATAGCACAAATGAACTGAAATCAAATACCATTTGATAAATGCAATTCATGAAAATATTTATACTCTATTCTGTATTTGTATACTATTGAGTGTTACATTTTCAGGCTTACATTTCTTTTGTTGTTAACAATAACTATTGAAAGTCTTAATATAAAAAAAACATAAAAAGAAAATTGTTCACACAACTTCTCAATTGGAAATTTTTATATTTTAAAGCATGTTTATTCTGTGCACTGAAATTTATCCTGACACTTAGGATATAAATCTGATATTCCATTGTATTAAAGGTAGTCAACAAACTTTTAGTGGAAGCATTGCAGTCTTTGTTCCTTATAGTACCACACAGAGCCGGCCAAAACATAATTCTTTTAGAATAATCAGATTTAGATACAGATTTTAGTTACAGATTTTTGGTGACTTCCAATCCAAATAAATAAAGCAATAAAATGTAGCACATAACTGCTCTGAAACACAAATCGTAAAATTAATTCAAAACTGTAGAGCTTCATATATCATTTTCTTTGAAATATTCTAAAAATAAGATGACTTTCAATTGGTTCCTTACATAATTAGTCATTATAATCCTTCAGTCAGGATTACGACCTAGCTTCCCACTTATGTCGTGTGTATTAATTTAACACATGAGTGACGAGACCTGCGATTCTGAACGAAAGATTTTCGAGAATCTTTTTATGGGAAATTTATTACCTCTTAGAGTTTTTGTCAGAAATCTGCTGACAGGAAGTCGCCGCAGAAATATTTTTTAATATTTCAATTTGTTGGAAATGTCTGACATGAGGTTTGAACCTTGGTCACAGATCTAATAAGCCAATACACTACGTATGATGAATTACCCACTAGCAGAACATCAACTTTGATGTATGGGGATCATACCCATACAGATCTAACGCGTGACCTGCAGGGTATATGGACTGTTCTTAGAGATATCGGCAAACGGTTTTCGAACATTAAATGCTAATAATTAAAATAAAATTGTTAAAATATTACTTTGATTTAATTTGAGACTGTGGATTCAGAATTTGACGTCAAATCATATGCAGATGGTCTAACCTGGCTGTCAGGTGATATCCAATATATTGGACAAAGGGGACATGTTTCACATAGACATACATATGTAAGAGTAATTTCATAACAAATAAAAATTTAATTATATGTGTAATTGTGTGATAATATATAAATAAATTAGTTTCGCAGGCATAAAATCTACACTTCTTGCTAATATTAAAATCGTCCATATTACATTAACCTGCATTTGCCTTTTGCTAAATTTTTTTCGTTTCAAAAATTTAATTTACCAAAAAAGCAATGAAAAATTAGGAATTTGTACGATACATTTATATATTACAGTAAACACTCTTCAAATAACGGTATTAACCGCAAAACTCTTCTGTTTTCATTTAAAATTTTTTTCAATAACCCGCCAGTTAATTTATTTTAAATGTTCACTTTAAAACTCTTTTTACAGAAACAATAATTTTTGTAAAATTTCTTTTCAAAGAAATAATATTTTTCATATTTTTTTCATGCAACTTTATTGATCAAACTTGGTCTTAAGACTCATTTTACAAAATCTTAATTTTTAATATCTAGCCTACTACACCAAGAATTTAACACTAGATTTACCGCGCCAGTCAAAATGACTGGTTTTGCCTTATTAGCCTTAAATATTGACCTTGTGTGAATATTTTTTTCCAAAACTATTATATGACTTTTATAATGACAACTAAAACAACTAAATACAATTAATTTGATAACTTATTTTGATCTTGTGTCCACAATAAAAAAATAATTTTTGTTTCTGGTACTTATACCGGTACCAGTCATTTTGACTGGTATGTTTTTCTATGGCAGAAGACAGTGTTCCTTTGCATAATATATAAAAACGAATGTGTATGCGGTTTCCTTCTAGTTCTGAAGAGGATAATGAAACTTGCGGTTTCTGCAAGTGGAACTATGTGGAAAAAAATAAAAGAAGGAGGTTTTGCTGGAAGGTTACCAACTAATCGCATATTCAAAGATTTACTAGGCCTACAGCATATGCTAGCAGAAATATTATGGAAGAGAAGCCAAGCAGTGGCTTTTTACTATTGATTGACCACCATATATTAGAGCATATCAAAACTTGCACCGAATTAGAAGCTTCTAGAGTTTTAGGGAAGAAATGGACACTTTCACAGGATAAATGGAAAGTTATCATTGGAATACTGTTTGCACGAGGTACATACAGTGGTGCACTAGTATTCAAAGGCTTGCAGTCGTATTTATGGAACAAAAAATGGGGCCCTGAATAATTTCTAAAATTATGAGTACAGAAATTTTACTTTTCATTCGTTTCGATAAAAGAAATGAAAGGAGTCAACGGTTGCAAACTGATAAATTTGCGTTAGTGTCAACTGTTTGGAACAAATTTATTGTCAACGGCCAAAACTGTTTCAAACCAGGAGCAAATATTACATTAGATGCACAATTGTTTCCAACGAAAGACAGATGTAGGTTTACACAGTATATGCCAAACAAATCAGACAAGTTTGGAATAAAATCCTGGCTGGCTTCAGACATTGAAACGAAGTACGTTGTAAATGGCTTTCCTTATCTAGGAAAAGATGAAACACGAAATTTGGCAACACCTCTTAGTGAATTTGTAGTAATGAGACTACTGGAGCCTTATACCATGAAAGGTAGGACTGTAATAACTGGCAACTTTTTTACCAGTGTTTCTTTAGCTTCTAAATTATTAGCCAAAAACACTACGTTGGTTGGTACCGTACGTTCGAACAAACGTAACCTTCCAAAAATTTGCAAGAAAAAGAGGGATAGTATGACTCGCTTTTCAACATACTATATACAACAAATGAATGTACACTTACAGTTTATAAGAGTAAGCCCAAAAAAACGTTGTTTTATTGAGTACTATGCATACACAAAGGCGTCAAAATTGATACCGAGGGCAAGAAACTAATTGAAACTGTGTCTTTTTATAATAAAACCAAATTTTGTGTCGACGTCATAGATCAAATGGCACGATTTGGCTAATGACATATAGTGTAAAATCAGGATCTAGGAGATGGTCACTTCAAGTATTTTTTATTATTTTAGCTTTTGTAGGAATAAATTCCTGGATTTTGTATAAAAACACGACCGGAAAGAATATTTCAAGAAAGGATTTTTTGTTTCGTTTGGCTGAAGAACTCACTTTTTTATTATCAGTCATCAGGTCAAGAGATAGGAGGTGAATCTGACTGTCCAACAACCCCTCTTCCAAAAACATTTTATTATTATTTTACCAATACTGTTTATTAATTCAATAAAATATTATAGCACATACAAAATTTACACACTCAAAACGTTATTTTTGAACACCAGTCATTTTGGCTGGTGTTGGTATAAATGGGTATAAAAATTTCTTGGCAAATCTAGTGTTAAAGAACAAAGAAAAAACCACTTCAGAATACTATTGAGCACTTGAACTATTGAGCAATCATTAAGCCAATGACATCGATTCTACTTGGTCAGATCGATACAGTAACTTTGTTATTGTGTATACAAAGTGACTTGCTTCTGTTAATTATTTTAAATGTCAATGCTCTTGGTTAAATAAAAATGCTTATTATGGAGCATAATGTGGTTTAGTGTTACAATGAAATACTATTTTTAATACATGACAAAAATCATTAAAATGAAAGTATTCGTTCATTGTTCCAATTGCCAATGAACTTCTACTTATTATTTAAATACTTTGCGATGATCTCGTCTACATCAACCCTTTTTTGTGTTTGTGGAAGTACATACATAACTTGGGAGCTGCATTACTTCGAAGAGAAAATTTTATGTGCAAAATATCGTAAAAAAAGCCTGAGAGCGTTAAATTAGTTCTTCATTAGTAATATATTCAATGGAATGTATATATTGATGTTCACTCCTTTAAATCTTATAAGGACTATAGAACCTATACAAGTCACTTCCAATCAATTCTATTTGATGTAGTTTACTGCAATTATTCTTGCTGTTGAAAGTTCAGCATGAACCTCTCTTCACCAGGTTTGAGCTAGTCTTCCTCTTATTCTACTTTCTTTAGATTCCAGACAGTGACTATGCGAGAATCCTATTCTGTACTCTATTTTTGATCGCTAATACAGTTGATCTGTGCTTTAAGTTCAGCGTTCGATATTATATCGCGTCAGAACATTCGGAGATTTCTTGATATTTCATGCAGCATTACTGGTTTTACAGTCATAATAAGTATGAGTTAATTGCCCGAACTATTGACGAACCCAAATGATCCTTCAGGTGTAGTTACTAGTATTTGAAATGACATTACGGCCTGCATTTCTATTCCACCATTTTAAGATTTTCTTTTGTGTAACGCAATTCTATATTAGGAAGCATAGGTTGTCAGAGAGTTAGCTTGCTGCCAAGTCCCCATTACGATATCTTGTTTTAAGTTGCACAAAAACATTAATAAGATAAAGCCCTCTTTGGAAGGCACTTTTCTCTCACGTTTTTTTAACGAAGTATTAATTTGGATTTTCGTACAGCTGCTTATTAGGAACTTAAAAAATCGTCTTCCTTCCTACAGCTACAACTTGAATTTTATTTATTCTTATTTGATTGGCTATTATAAAGCTTCAGTTACGATTGCAAGCTAGGTTCCGTATTGTATATGTTATTCATGAGTATCGGAACATATAATTTAAAATCGACTCCGAACAAAAGCCGAAACTTTTCCATTTCAATTATTTTCTCTCTAAGCTTTTGCAAGAAGACTGCAGAGAGGAAGTTACCAAAAGAAATATTGACAATATTTTTTGGTTTTTTTCAGATATATGAGCCGAGATTTGAAATCACGATTTCTTGTCCAGTAATATCGGTGAGATTTCTGTCATCTAAAGACAGCCTAGTCGTTACGAAAATCTTCAACAGAGTTGCTATGCCTGCTGTTTATAATGTTATTAATAATTTTATTACATTACGATGACAAAATAAACAGTATTTGTCTACTCTAGAAAAAAAGAATAATTTAAACAAAATACAGCAACACAACATTGAAGTTAGAGTAGCAAAGCATTAGAATAACAAAACAACAATAAAAATTCTACAATAGGAATATGTAGTGTAGTGTGTTTGACTAGTCGAAGTTACCATACCCTTTGTCTGTAACTTAATATCAACACATTCTTGTTGATATTGTCCACACTGCATAAATTTTGGGACAGCGTGTATTATGCTGTCTCAGCGTATTCCCACCAAATACATAGCGTGCTAGAATTAAGAATTTAGCATACAGTTAGATTTAAGAAAATCATTAATAAAAATATTTAAAAGTGTTTTTTCATTCATTACAGTAGAGAACTTTAATAACAAAACTATATAGAAACACTAAGGTTTACACGTTTCTAGGCAGTAGTCAGTGTTTTAGTAAAAAAAAAGTTTTCGGGTAAAAAGTTTTGGTAAATAATTATCAGTCAGTTAATACATTCGGTGAACTCGAATTTCTTCGGGGTATTGATGTTAAATTCCTCTTTTACTAATTGGCGTTAATTACTAATTTTTAGCGCCTACGGAAAATAAATTTCTGTACATATATGCTTTTTACCCGATCAAAAGAAATTGCTTTAAAAAAGCAACAAATTATTCCCGAATAGTTACATATGAGCTGAATGAAGACATACTAAATAAACTACCAAAGCATAGGAAGTTTTTAGTTTATCTAAAACTATTTGAACTTTAAACTTCCCCCGTATATATATTTTCACGCTCCATAAACATACAAAAATAGTTTATTTTTAAGGACTCTTCTAATTTTTCTCTGGCCTTGAATTTTATCTTTCTTGGTCTACTTTTTATCTCTTCACATATATATTTGCATATGTTGAATTGAGAAATTGTAATAATCCTAAGAAAGTGGAATGTGTAACAAATTGTATTCAAGTCTTTGTTTAAACTAAATATAAAATTGTTTTTATTTAATTCAGATTTTCAAGTGTGTATTCAAATTAAAAATATTTCGAAAAAATTTGATATACAGTGGTGGTCAAAACAATTGCAACTGAGAACACAGCAAAGTCTTAGTACGGCAATGTATTTTAGCAATTTCATGACTAAGACTTTTGCTGTCCACTGTATATGTGGTTTGCTGTATCTCTTTTTCCTAATTCCCTATTTAAAAAAAATTCTTTTTATTTATTCTATTCACTATTTTACTGATCATGTCAAATAAAAACTAATTTCTACACATTACAACAATAAAAAATTAAGGTTGGTAGAGAAAGTCGAAACTGAAGTGCTCTCTTATTCCTGGTATTTTTAGTAACAGAATTAACAAAATATATTTCTTTTTAATAATTTTGTATTTAAAATTTTATGACCAGCCAAGAACTGGTGTTCTCCAGTGGGTTGTTGTATTAGGAATAAGGTGAAATGTCCACTATCTCTTTAAACAATCCTTCCATCTTCCATCTTCCTTGTTCGCTGAATGAACTCTAGGAGCAGTTGGCACGTGACCCAAATTTTATCAAAAATTCATCTTGAGCGATGAAGCTCATTTTTATCTTGATGGGTACGTTAATAAGTAAAACTGCCGTATTTGGGTCACAAGAAACCCACTTGTAGTCTTACAGCGACTGTTTGGTGCGGCTTGTGGAGCGGAGGCATCTATGGCCCATATTTCTTTGAAAATGAGGACGGCACAACCATTACGGTCAATAGAGACACGTATCGCACCATGATAATCGATTTTTTTGTACCCACTCTTTATGGTATTGAACGATGTTTGGTTTCAACAAGATGGTGCAAATTGCCACACATTTCATGATTAATTGAGCCAAGCATTTCATGGCCGTTAAATTAGCCGAAATGGTAATGTCAATTGGCCGTCGAGAAGCTGCGATTTGACACCGTTTGACTGTTTTTAGTAGGACGCCGTTAAAGAAAAGTGTTATGTCGACAAACCAGAGATAATTGAGCATTCGAATGCCAACATTCGTGATGTCATTGCCGATGTACGAAGCCATACACTCGAAAAAGTGCACGGAAATTAGAACCTCCAAAGTTAAAATAAAAAAAATAAAATAAGTGCTGGGTGCCCTGATAGTCTAGTGGTTAGTGTTCTAGACTAATAGCGTGAGGGTCGTGGATTTGATTCCCATCAGAAACTCTAGCATGTGACACTACACCGAGCATATGGTCAAGGTACTCCGCTCGATTAGAATATAATTTGTAAATGTATTGTAATTAATAAATAAATAAATAAAACAAGTGCTGCTTTGCAGACGTTGCTAAAATCGGACAAAAATTGTCGTAGCTATTATTTAAAGATTACAACATTCATGTCATATTTTTCATATATTTTTTTAATGAACTTTCAATTTAAAAATTTTTGAATAATCTTGATTGTTTATCCGAAAAAAGTCAATTTCAGATTTAAGCGACAACCAGAAGTAAACGATAATTTTATAAGCCAAATTCTAAGTAACCTTTAGGTTAGGTTGGAGGACGTGTACTCGTCAATTAAGACAAGTACAGTACCCGGAGGTCGAATTGACCCATTGTACAACGTCCTAGTTTCTCACACCACTTATGTTGTTAATTTTACACATGAGTGGTGCGACCTACAGTTTAACGTCGACTCCGAACGACAGATTTTTGAGAAACTTTTCATGGCAATTTTATTTACTCTCAGCGTTTTTGCCAGAAATCTGCTGAGAGGAAGTCGCCGAAAAAATACATTTTGTATTTTGTCTTGATGTATGGCCCGGGGCTCGAACCCTGGCGTTACGTCTAATAAGCCAACACACTACCTACTAGACTACGGCGGCTGTAGTGTGGAGTAACCTTTACTCCATTAAAATTTCTCTATCAATATATTACGATCCCATTGATAAATGTTTAATTGTTCGAATTACACCGCCTATTAAATAATCTTTAGTAATATGGTTCTAATTTCTTTTTGATCATTAACCCAAAATATTACCGAATGATTGGGAAGAAAGCACATTACCAATCGCTATTAATATTTAGAGTTTTTTATAATTAAACTTACAGAAACCTATACTGTCATCAAGTAGAGTGCAAAAGTTGTAGTCAAAAAGCTAATTAGTTTGTATTGTCGCTTGAATGTATAATTTTCGATGTTATTTTATCCTTATTAACATCAAAGAAATTGAAAATTTAAATATATATTTCGGCTCTTGATACAAGAGCTTTTATCTTCTAACTTGAGCTTCAACAGTTTAATTGATATTACATGAAAAATTGAGCACGTGACATACAAACTGATACAGTAATAATTAGCTATCAAGGAAATTTTGTAGTTGTTGACACTTCTTCGTCAATTTCTTCTCAGCAGATTTCTGGAAAAAATTCAGACAGTAAATAAAATAGCTATGAAAGGTTTCTCAAAATTTTGGCGTTCGGAGTCGAGTTGAAACTGTGGATCCCGCTACTCAATTATGTATGCATATAACATATTTAGAGGTACTTTGGAGGTAATGGTAGCTTTTCTCATTGACAAAAATAATGGATTTTACTAGTGAAAGTGTAAAATGTAAGTTGTGTGTTGGGATTCGTTGCATCAATTTTGGTAAATGTCAGCTCAAGTAGCTCAAATTCCTAGTAATACAGTATGCTTCGGTAATTTGAAATACTCAATACAACTTGTAATTAGAAATTTTTAAGTCTGTTCAAACCATACCTGTTAAGTAATGATTAGTAAAACGGTGCGACAGTCAGAATACACCCAGCTAATGACATGTTATAGATCATGAGCTCTGGTGAGTAATACTCAAAAATAGTTTTATATATTTCTCGAACCCTCCAAAATTGTTTTATTTGATAAAAACGGTATCTTTGATCTTTTCACAAGAAATGATTGATAACCGAAATATTTTTTAACCTACTTTCAAACTCCAAAGTTTCTTGAAAAGGGGAGAGATGAGCCTTTAAAATGGTATACATAAATTATATTAAAAATTATAAAATAATTGATGACATTCTGATGGTGCATTATCTTGTGAAAAGATTGCCTCTTCGTTTGATGAAATCAGACAAAAATTACCGTAGTTATTATTTATCTCTTCACAAGATAATGCACATTCAGAATGTCATCAGCAGACAAACTTGAAAAATATGAAAAAAATTCGCATTTGTCAAGTTTGCCTCATCAAAACCCATAGCAAATTAAGTCAAACTATATATTTATATAGCTATACCGTTTCAAAGGCCCATCCCTTAACATCGGTGCAGAAAAGTTTGTGTAATCAATAAATTTGTCCGTAAAATCCAAAACAAAGTTTTTGTAAAACAAAACAAGTTTGGAGGATTCAAAAAAAACTCACAACCTGCACTGTGTCATTAGCTGTGTGCATTTAATTTTTTTCATTTTGTCGCATTTGTAATCGTAATTAGATTACATTCTTTTGAATGTGAATCGAATGAGTTCTACAATTTATTCGAAACAGTAAAATTTAATGTTTAATGAATTTTAAAGTCACTTCACAGCTTGCTTTTATCACGTGGTGGCAGGAAACACACCAAGCGCATGTTATCTGTAATCTGTATACTTAACTTGAATTGAGTAGCTAAAAATCTAAATTTTTCTTTTTCTACATAAAATTCGTTTTTTTTAAATTGTTGTTTGATCATAGGTCTGTAAATTCAAACACATTCTTTTAAAAAAAGTCTGGATCATTAAAATTATGATCTGAGAAAAAGCCGCTTCGAAAACATTTTCCGACATTTCAAAATCTTAAATTAAAATGTTATTTATAGGACAACAAAAAAAAAAAGAATGTATTACTATTCTAACAGAGTACAAATTGCTACACAATTGAATACAAAAGCCTAAGAATTTCGAACAATTTTTAAAACATCTTAAAAAAAAATTATTTTGCAAATTATTGAAAATATTCAAAAGGAATTCAAAATAATCATTGAAAATAATTTTATTACTTTTGATTATTTTTAATTATTTTGTACTAATCGCCAGTAATCCTGATTATTTTTAGATTTTTTGTAATCGTAATCAATTAGTAATTCGAAAAAATTGTTCATAGAATTATATAATCATTACGATTCTTTTTAATAAGTAATGTAATTGATTGCTAATCGTAACCGAAATTTAACAGGTATTGTTCAAACCCATTTCCTATCATTTTGTGTTCGAAAACTTACATGAATTCCAGTCGTATTGCTGTTATAAAGTTACACACACATTCTCCTCAAACCTTAAATCATAATTGTTTTTGTGAATGACGCTTATCAAAGTTCCTAACAAAATCCCTCATTTAGATCATCTGAATCGCTGTATATTAACTTACTGTATTTGCGGTAATTTGGTATGGAGATAAATAAATTCAATAATCTGGATTGTATTTTTGTAACTAAATTAAAACGTTCCAACTAGTAAATAGTGAAATACCCTACTTTCGATCTACGAAAGAAAATAAATCTCAAAACTAAATTTAATTTGAATTCTGTTACTTTTCAGTTGACATAATTTTTTTTTATTTACACAACTGCTTTGCTGCTAAACAAAAAATTCTCTCAGACCACGTTGCGTATGCGTATCAAATGTTGTTTCTATATAAAATTCAACACTCATACAACACGTTGTACGATATGTTAGAATGTTTTCGCGATTTTAGAGTTTTCCAATATTATTTTATTTTTTGTCTTTATGAGGTGATGAAAAAATAAAACCGATTTTAGTTCTTTTTATTTTCTTTTTCTCTTGTTTTAAAAATTTTAAAACAATAATTTTTAGATATTAAATAATAAATAGATTTATAGAGTATGTGCAAATTAAACCTATTCCAACTTAACACATAGCCTATAGAATCAAATTTCTGAGTAAATTTATTTGATAAAATTTGTACAACAATTTAAAGTTACTTTCATCCATTCTGACAAATAAATGGCAATACCGAAAAATATTTCATCTTTTTACAGGCACGTTATTTACGTTAGAAACTTTCATCATATTTTATTTATCTCACGTGTGTTTACGCTACTGGGACGACATTAGCACCTTTTGATTTAAAATGTTTCTTTTGATTTTGGTGGATTTTTTAATGTATGATAAAAGTAGTAAATTAGGAGAGAAAGAAACGTGACTGAATGGTGGCAGAAACAAAGAAAAATAATAAATAAAACATATTTTATATCTCAAAAAGATTTTGAAGTTTTAAAAATTCTCATTAAGTTTCGTTAGTTATACTCAGGTTTTTTCTATATGCTTAAATACTCAAAAAATTTTTCTTTTTTAATGTTTATTTTCCTGCACAAGAAAGTAAGTTTCACAATTATATTGCAGGAATATTTAAATGCGTTTGATTTTATTGCAATAAAATTACAACTCCCATAATAGAATTAAATTGAAATAATTTATGACAAAACGGAAACTTAAACGAAACTAAATTTAAATTAATTAAAATGAAAGAAATTAAAAAAAACATAAAAGAAAATTATATAATATTTTAAGTTTGCGAAAAAGTTATACAAAAGTTTTCTGAATTGTATTGCAATGCTATTTAGGGAGTATGGAATTAAGTTTCAAAGACGCGTAGCATTTACTAAGAACTACAATTCAATCACGCTTGGGAAGATCTTGAAAATTGAATGACGTCAAATAAATATTTGGTTACTCCAAGAATTAAATAAACGTATGTATGTGGCACACTGTTAAATAAAATAACAAATTTTGAAATGCTTTCAGAATTTGCAATTTGCAAAAAGTTTACAGCCATATGTAAGCCCCGGAATCAAATATGTCATGTCAAGTGAGGTTCTTAATTTTATTGGCGTATATGATTTGGTAATCCATAAAGTTCGTAATTTTGAAATACGTCTGTGTAGCTAAAGCTTTTACATGGTTAGGCCAGGTCAGATTGTTTTTAAAAATTACGCCAAGTTTTTTAGCCGTCAGAATTAGCGTAATCTTTTTTATTTTAATTTTAATTTCGTATGAAAACTAGGGCGTACAAGATCTTTTTATTATATTATATTAATATATTAATAGACATTACATTTTTTCCAAATTCAAACAAATGTCGTTAATTGAAGCCCACGAATGTATATTATTAATGCCATGATTTCTTTTTGTCAGTGTTGTCCAGAATGAAGCTCACAAGCAACTAAGGTACAACATTACTGCATAGATACATATGTACTTTAGAGTGAGAAAGTTGCTGATGTAAATCTTTCGGAAAGAGAAGTGTTCCTAAAATATATTCGTACGGATTGCATTCAACCCATTAAATATTAAGAAAAAAGTTTATTTGATAGAGACAAAAAGTTAAACAAGCGTTTTAGTTGTTAGCACAGAGTATTACTGTTGAATTTATTGAAAACCTTCGAAAAATCCAATAGCATAAGAAAATGCAAATAACCGACAAAGACTTCGCAATTCAAGTTTTCATTAACATCGATGTTACTTATACACAAATGCGATTTGATCGAAAGTCAGATTGTTTCTCAAAATAAATTTTATTTTCATTTCATATGTAGTGTGTTGGTCACACTTTCACATTACACGTTTATAATAAGCACTTTATAATAAGCACTTAAATATAATAAAAAAGACTTTAATTACTGGTTTTGAACTTAGGCTCGCCCTTATAAATGTCTTTAATTTTGCAATAAATTTTTTCTAACGCAATTTTGCAATTTATTCAGGAAAATGTATGTATACAAAACATGTTTTTCTAGAAAGTATCATTCTTTTCAATTTTGAACTAAAATAATTTTTTTACGGAAAGTGTTTTTTGTGTTACAGAAATATTACGTTGTTAGTTTTGTTTTAATTAAACTGCATATTTATTAAAATTTTTCCAATTTTATTCATAGTTTTTAATGTATTTTTTTAATCAGATAAGTATAATTTTCTTCTACTTTTATCTTTTATTTGTTGAACTTATTCCAACAGTTTGAATTTAAGAACGACAAAATCGCTACGGAAAGGCAAAAGAAAAAGAAAAAATATTTTGGTTTTCATTTATTTTTATTTCATTTTGAAAATTCTCATTTTTTACTCTTCATTAAGTTTTCAATCGTTGCTTTTCCTTTACGTCGTCCTTGTACTTATTTCTGGCATAAAATTGTATTGATGTTTAAGCTCTTGTCTTCAACAACATTCATGTCGTTTAGTGAAGTCAGGCTGCTGCAAACATTCAAAACAATTTACCATTTCTTTGAATACGTATCGGCATCCGTATTTATAATTTAATTAATTTTTACGAAAATTATGATAAGAAGCCGACATTACAATGGTTGTAGTTAACATTTTTTAATTGATTTTTAAAACCTCTCATCAAAATATTTGTTCAATAAAAAATTTGTGCAATATTGTGATCAGAGTAGTTTAATTTCTTTTTTTTTTTTGTGGAACGTGTTTTGGCTAACTAATAGAGTACCCTGAACTTAAACCGCATTTCTGACATCTTGAAAAAAAAAGTAATTTTAAAAATATACTTTTTTCAGAGTAACTAATTACTAGGAAATGTTTTTTAACAATGTCGACGGTAAACTAAAATAAAATAAAATAAATTAAAATAAAAATTCACACACTACATGACTTGGTTGAAAATTTAGATCCCTTTAATCCTAACTAAAGACTTGTAATGACCACTAGCGTAAGTCAACGTATGCGATCAATCATTTAGGTTGGTTGATAGTGACGGGCTTAATCTAGAGTATGAACGAATGTTAGTGTTCCTTAGGGTGTAACGAACATTACTTACTTACTTACTTACTTAATTGGCCATAACAACCCGTTTATCGGATTTCGGCCTGCCGCAACACATCCTTCCAGGCGCCTCTGCTTCGTGCGCGCCTACGCCAGTTGGTCACACCAATCGATGACAGGGCTTCCTCGATTTGGTCCTTCCAACGGATGCAAGGTCGTCCTCTTCGCCGACTTCCGCAGACTCCCGCATCAAATACCCGTCTTGCCGGCGCATCCTCCTCCATTCGAACGACATGGCCGAGCCAGCGCAGCCGCTGGATATTAATACGCTGTACAACGTCCATGTCGTTGAGGAGCTCATACAGCTCACTGTTGTATCGGATACGGAAATCATCGCCAATTCGCACTGGACCGAAGATCTTGCGCAGTACTTTTCTCTCGAACACTCTCAAGGCCGCTGCATCTGTATTTAATAGGGTCCATGCCTCTGCGCCATAAAGAAGCACGGGTAGGATGAGTGTCTTGTAGAGTGTTAGTTTTGTCGTACGAGAGAGGTCTCTGCTACTCAATTGCCTATTGAGACCATAGTAGCACCTGTTGGCAAGAGTGATCCTGCGCTTGATCTCCAGACTGACATCATTTCTGGTGGTAACGGCGGAGCCAAGATAGATGAATTCCTTGACCGTATCAAAAGTATAGTTATCGGCCGTAATCTGAGAATCAATACGCCGCGCGTCTCGACTCGTCGATAACATATACTTTGTTTTGCCCTCATTTACTGCCAAACCCATCTTGGTAGACTCGCGTTCAATAGCACTAAAGGCAGCAGTAACATCTCGCTTCGTACGCCCTATGATGTCAATGTCGTCAGCGTACGCAAGCAACTGGACACTTTTTTGAAAAATAGTGCCACTGCGTTGTACTCGTGCCTTTCGCAGAACACTCTCCATGACGAAGTTGAAGAGGTCGCATGATAAGGGGTCGCCTTGTCTGAAACCTCGCACGGTATCAAAAGGCTCGGAGAGGTCCATTCCTACCTTGACGGAGCTACAGGAATTGCTCAACGTCATTCTGCAAAGCCTTATCAGCTTCGCAGGTATACCGAGCTCAGACATTGCGGCAAAAACACGATCCCTTATGGGGCTATCAAAGGCAGCCTTATAGTCGACAAAAAGATGGTGTGTGTCGACTTGTTTCTCGTGGGTCTTTTCCAGGATTTGGCGTAGTGTGAAGATCTGGTCGATGTTGGACTTGCCAGGTCTGAAGCCTCACTGATAAGATCCAATCAGTGTTTTGACGAGTGGCTTCAGTCGTTCCCACAATACGCCTGTAAGAACCTTATATGCGATAGGGAGAAGGCTTATACCCCTATAGTTGGCGCATATAGTAGGGTCTCCCTTTTTCAGGACAGAGGACACTGAGGTTCCAATCGTTGGGCATACTTTCCTCTAGCCATATTTTGTAAATAAGCTGGTGCATGCGCCCTACCAGCTCATTACATCCGGTCTTAAACACTTCACCGGGGAGGCCATCAGGACCTGCCGCTTTATTGTTTTTAAGGCGCGTAATCGCGACTTTGACCTCTTCATGGCTAGGCGGCGGAATCTCCACGCCGTCATCATCGATCGGGTTCGGAACATCATCCCTAAAGGCGGTATTGGTGGCGTCGTCGCCTTGTAGCAGAGTAGAGAAGTATTTCCTCCATAACCTCAGTACTCCCTGCGGATCTGTTACTAGGTTTCCATTTTCGTCCTTGCAGGAAGACGCTCCGGGTTTATAACCCTCGGTTAGATGCTTAACCTTTTGATAGAATTTTCGAGCGTCATTCCTACATCTATATATCTCGACTTCCTCACGCTCACGCCTTTACTGCTCCCTCTTCTTGCGTCTGAGAAGGCGTCTCTCATCCCTTCTCTTCTCTCTATAGTTCTCGATAATGGCTCACGTAGCGGCTGACTGCAACGTTTTCTTGTATGCGGCGTTTTTCGCTGCAGTTGCCTCGCGACACTCCTCATCGTACCATTGATTTAGTTGGTTTGGGCGTTCGAAACCAAGGACTGTTTCCGCAGTAGTGCGCAAGGAGTGGGAGATGTTGGCCCACAGTCCGCCAATGTCGTTGAGATTAGATGGGGAACGACGGAGCTTATCCGAGAGTTGAGCGGAGAACGCCTCAGCTATCCTTTGTGATCGCAGCTTCTTAACGTCCAGCTTTCGCAATGCACTAGAGTGCGCAGACCTCGAAGCGCTAATGCGCAATCGAAACTTGGCTGCGACAAGGTAGTGGTCCGAGTCGATGTTTGGACCTCTGAATGTGCGCACATCTAGTACACTGGATACGTGCCTTCCGTCTATCACAATATGATCGATCTGGTTGGATGTTGATCGATCAGGGGACATCCATGTGGCCTTGTGAATGTCGAGATGTTGAAACTTAGTGCTACATACTACCATGTTACGCGCCGCGGCGAAATCGATCAGCCTCATACCATTGGAGGTAGTGTTTGCGTGGAGGCTGAACTGTCCGACAGTGGGGCCAAAGATACCTTCCCGCCCGACCTTTGCATTAAAATCCCCGAGGACGATTTTGGCGTCATGGGCCGGGCACTTATCGTATACGTCCTCGAGTTTAGCATAGAAGGCATCCTTAACCACATCGTCCTTTTCTTCCGTCGGGGCGTGAGCACATATTAGGCTGATGTTGTAAAATTTTGCCTTGATGCGGATTGTGGCTATTCTTTCGTTCACAGGTGTGAACCCAGAGACAAGGTGACGAAGTCTCTTATTAACCACAAATCCGCATCCAAATTCGTGCTTGTTTTCATGGCAGCTGTAGTATACATCGCAAGATGCAAGCCTTTTGCATCCTTGTCCTGTCCATCGCATTTCCTGAATGGCAGTGATGTCAGTCCTACATTTAATGAGGGCATCCGCCAGCTGGGCGGAAGCGCCTACCCTGTAAAGGGTGCGGACGTTCCATGTGCCAATACGTAAATCATAGTCCTTTATTCGTTTGCCGTGGTCGTCAACTTTAGAGGGGATCTTTTTATAGGATTCTGTCTTGGTTTTCATTGGAAAATTGTTTTTACGTGGTGGGTTCCAAGCCCTACGCACAACCCAAATTTAACGTCCAGGGGATTGGACATTCGCTGCACGCATTAGTTAACATCTAGCGGGTGCTAGAATGCCATCCAGGAGGGGCCACGAGGAGGCTGCGTGTCAACTTGAATACAGCAAGACAAGGATCGTCCTGGTGGTCGCCACGTTGACCACAATCAGAAACTTTACCTTGTTTGCATGCATCCCTCCCTCCCACGAACATTACCGTCTGATATCTTTTAGATGATGCCTAGTCGATGTCCAGTTTTATAAATTTTATAAAAGATATGTAATCATTTTTTACAATAATACTCCACAGTAAACCTATTTCACAGAAGTTTGAACTTGCAACTTCGTTTAATTTGTTGAGTTTGATTACAAATTTCATAATTTATTAATAAAGCTCTTATATGATAAATTGAACTCAATTAAGGCCTTATGTGTGAACATCTTCTCAATAAATACATTTAGGATAAGATTTTAAAATTCTTCAACCTTTTCCTAATCTGAGACGTATTTCAATGTGAACAAAAAAACCAAGTTTTAAGAAGAAACAAAACAAAAAATATTAAAAAAAGCGTTATTAAGAGCGTGGCTATCATTCCCTTAAATACAATCGACAACACAGCACACTTCTCCGAATTTCAATCCAAATATGAAAATATTTCTTACCTTCGATAGGTTGACTATAAGGTTTGCTAAGGTTAACGAGTAGCTCGCCGTTCACAGGCAAGTTCACTTGGTGGCCTATATGACCCATTGCGTTACCCAGTGTAAGCCGACTCGTCGTGATTAGATTGTTTTATTTATTTATTTTTTTATTAATTACAATACAATTACAAATTATATTTTAATTATATACGAGCTGAGTAACTTTGACCATATGCTCAGTGTAGTGTCACAAACCAGAGTCTCTGGTGGGAATAGTACCCACGACCCTCACGCTAATAGTCTAGCACTCTACCCACTAGACTACCAAGGCACCCAAAGGTTGTTTTATTTAAATATAAAGATAGGAACAACTTAATAAAAATCCCGATATTTTTCACACATATAAATTTACTTAAATTCATTTCGCATACAAAATCAAACATAACTTATCATGATTTTGTTTTCATTTTTCACACTTGAACTTAACAAAGTTTTTCTTTAAACTCATTGATCTTCTTCTTTCGGTCAATAGTCTTCGAAATTTTTTATTGCTTTTAATTTTTCTTTTTTCACTCCAACTGAATGCAGTGATTTCAGGCGAGCATGTGTTCACTAACATTTCATGAAGTCAAACGGCAGTAAGTGAATTGAACCACAACATCGACAGCAACAATGGTGAGCAGCTGGAGAGCAATATTTAAGGACATAAGAATGAAACGAAATGTATGAATGTTTATTTGAGCAGATAGAGCTGCCATTTGATTTTATGACATACATCCTGAAATTCTTTTGCAGAAATTGATTGCAATATCGAGTTAACAACCGTGTATGCACAGTTTTTTATTTATTTCGTCCTCTGTCCATTTTTTATTCGGCTTTTCTCTTTTAATTCGTTTTTATGTTGTACGTTTCCATTTTTTTGACTCTCTTTTTCAATGTTTTTCTTTTATATGATCAGCTGTTCATTTGCTTAAGTATGGCAAATATAAAATACGGTTTTGAGTGTGGGATATTTGCCAAACCGTGGCAAGGGTATCTCTGTGTATTTTGTTAGTGTATGGTAAAAGAAATGCCCAACATTTGCAAATGCCATGATGCCAGACCATTTGCCCAAGATTGTGAACTGCGCTATTATTTCACGTTAGGGTATAGTACTGTTATAATATGCGATTATATTGAAATTTTTATTTAATTTTAGAGTTAACATACATAATAATAACATACATTACAAACCTTCAGTCATGATTGCGACGTTGTTCCTCACACCACTTATGTTGTGTGTGTTAATTTTATACATAAGTGGCAAACCCTACAGTTTAAAGTCGACTCCGAACTATTGATTTTTGAGAAACCTTTCGTGGCAAATTTATTTACTTTTAGAGTTTTTGCCAGAAATCTGCTGAGGGGAAGTCGCCGAAGAAATTTTCAAATTTCGTTTTATATGTCTGACCTGGTTTTAAAGTTAATAGGTTTAATAAATGAGCATCATTTCTTTAGATTTTTTTGGTATAAAATAAAGTATGGCATCTATAAAATAATAAAATTATATTTTTCATTTTTAAAAAATTTATTAACTTGTGTGCACTTAAAGGTACAGGTACATTTGGGTTCTCGGTGATCCTTTATTGTCATCTCATTGTATCGGAATTAGAAAAGTTGGTTGACGAAGAGACATAAAAGGGAGTAGAATTTATGAACATTAGATTTTAATTGACAGGAAAAACTTCTGCACCAAGAGTAAACAAAATAGTGAAAGGACAACAGAATAGACTTTGAGATAGCATCTAGTACAAGTGTAATGTCATATTTTCGGTCGGATGTAAGTGGCGTAAATAGTAATAACATAAAATAACTTGAAGTGTTTCTTTCACCGTTTAAAGCAACTAATGAAGTTGAAGATATCATTGAGATTTATGAAACATTATACCAGTGAACATAGCATAGAATTTTTGGGTCTAGATCGCAGGTTACAGGTTTCATAACTACAGACGATGCAAAATAATACACAAAACTGGAAGTTAATTAGAAATAAAGTTGGAAATAAAACATAAAGATTTGGTACCTTAAGTTAACTGTTAAGCTCATATATTAAAATCACGCCTATATTAAGTCACATAAGATGATTGCTGATAAAGCTCGATATAAATGGAAACAAATGGCTACCGATGCCAAAACCAATAAGTCCTTTAAAAGTGCACCTGACAAATATTTTGAAAATGTTCGCCCACATGAAATCTTTAAATCTGCTGGTTCCAGCTACAATTCTACCTGATTAAATTGTTTGACTCTACATATACATCAGTTGTGCAATTATTCCGGAAATGCGCGGAATAAATTAAAATTTTTCAGTCTCATCGTTTTAAGAGATTGGTGTTACATTTGCAAGTTCGAAAAATATCAACATTTTAAATGGCATTGAAAATGTTAATTAATTGACCTAGACTGTAATACTGTACGGTCCAGAAGACTTGTTCTTTTTTTGTGATTCGCAAGAACCATCTTAATGTCACTTACCAAAGAGTATATTAGGCATACTGGTTCGAATTCTGGCGTATTTAAATTGCTTAAACACAATTCAAGTTAAAAGTCTTTTCATCTGGCTTAATGGATATCGTACGTACTTTTCTAAAGTCGGAATCGAACTAACAATGTTACCAACCCTTTTAAAGACACAGATTACATCCCCTAAAAAAGAAAATCGCGTTAATTGTTATTACTTCTTTTAATCGCCAAATTCTATGGCAACACTCATATGCTTCAATATAAATATGTGTAAGCGTATAATTAATTGGAAATAAAGTTCGAATGCTATGCAAGCGATTGCCATGTCCAACTGCTGTAATTAACTGTAGTGAAGAAATGTCGTCAAATTAATTGTGTTACCATCACAGACCGAAAAAAGGCAACAATTTAATCATTTTGGTATGAGTGTGTGTACTTTTGACTACAGCAGGCAACAGTTATAATTATGCAAAGATAGAAATGGTCTCCTTCTCGCTTCAATTGCCTTAAAGCGTCAAGAGTAAATATTGGTTGACACTTGAGCTTCCTAGAGATTCATTATGAAACCGTTTAAATTATCTGCAAATGATTTTGTTTGCGGCTATGAAAACGTCTAAGAAAATAAACGCTTATACATTTATATATGTAATATTAATTCATTAATTACAGCAAAAACAGAAAATTATCCATATATAAGCAAAAATATTCTTTAGGAAAATTCTTTAAATATGTATGTATGATTAATCTAAATTACTGAATAATTGTTTGTATCGTTTTGGGATTGGTTCAACACCACTTCCGTCAGTTTATAATATAATCATACAAACACTGCTTGACAAAACAACGTGTCATTTATGTGTTCTACTCGAACGAAAATTTAAAACTCTTCATAAAAAATGGCAAAATATTTGTGCAGTTTATTAATTCGCACTGTTATTAACATATATGAAAATATTAAAAAACTTTATATCTCAGAAATTTAAAAAAAATTATAAAACTACTATAAAACTTTTTCGGTGCTAACAAAACAACGGAAATTTATGATTCTGCACGAAAAGGTACCAAAATGTTAAAAAAAATCATTAAAATTCATCATGATATTTTGTATATTTTTTTTTTATTTTTTTTTTTCTTAAAAATCGCTGAAGTGATGATTAGTGAAGACATAAAAATTAGAATAATATACGATTTCAATGTTGTATTTAAGCCTAAAGCAATTTGTGATAATTATCGATTTAGTGATGAGTTTTAACAGCATAAATATTTTGCCAATTTTTATAGAAAATTTTTAAACTTTTGTTCGATGAAAACACATAAAAAAGTTTTAGAAAAAGTTTCCATTGTTTCAGCAAGCACTCCATGTAATGTGATAATACCGGAAAAATTATATTTTCATCACTAGAATTTATCCGGTGCAAAGGGGACGAGATCAAAGAATTTTTAGGGACTTCAATTGTTTGGAATTTGTTATCAAACTTTGATTTTTTAAGTTTTTTATGCAGCTCTTGATCTCCGGAAAAAAGATCAATCTGGCAGTGTTGAATCCTTAATGAAAAACATTAAAATTTTTTTATTTTGTTATTATGAAATTAATAAAATATATGTAAAATCTTTATTTTTGTATACAAACTTTTATTTATCAATTCAATTCATTTATTTATCCATAATATTTATATATTCATTGTAATTGACTTAAATTACATACATAAGTGTTCACGATTATTTCTCTTTTTCTTGACTATAGGTATATGAATTTGAACCATCGCACAGTGGTCCAAATGCTCAATCTAGCCGGATAAAAGTTATAACTCGCTTTTGCAAAGCCGTACCGGCATGAAACTTGGTACGTTTATAGATTTCCTCAACATAAACATTTAGAGAGAAAAAATCAATTGTATATGTGTGTGTATGAGTGTGTGTAAGTATGTAAATTTGTTTTTTTGAGGGTCTGTTTGAAGCCTAAAGACGACAAAACGACTGAACCGATTTTCCTAAAATTTTCACACATCATACACATACAGAAATAATGTGTAGGTGGAATTATAGGCTAATTTTTATTCAAAAGTTTTAAATTGGTGAAGTGCCACGCCTACACTAAGAATTAAGTATTAAAAGTGTTATATCATGGAAACTGCAACAGCTAGAATCTTCGAATTCAGCATGGACAATTTTGATATCCACATAAACATTTGTGGGAAAAATGGTTGAAATAGATACAGTGGGCGTGTTACCTCCAATAAAAATAAAATACTAAAATTCGTATATCTGGGAAAACTATAACAGTCAAAATCCTCAAATCATGTATGATGAAATTTAGTGTCGATATTAATATTTTGGTTAACAATAGGCGGACTAGCAATAGTAGGCGTAGCACCTTCCATATCATTGTATTTAAAATAACACCAAACCTCTTTATTAAATTTTCCTCAACACCAGTAATTTCAGAAGCTAACTTAGGTTGTTTGAAAAATCTTCTAGCTGTATTGCCATCGTTTGTCGTACCACATTCTGGGTTGAGAATATCAACCAATCTTTTCTGAGACGATCAATATTTTTTTCTTTGTGGTCGCATGCATAGCTTTTACAACATCATCTCGAGCTTGCCATTTTATACATTTATATATTTTTCTACAAACTTAATGTATGCTATATGAAGAATGAATTCGAAGCACCTTATCCAAGCGTGTAACGTCGATAGATCATACTCATAGAGATTTTCATTGAGTTGTAATTTGACAACTGCACTTAAGTCATTCAGATTAGTTGGCGAAGCTTTGAAAATACCACAACGTAGAGAGGAAGAATCAGCAAGCATTGAAAATATTTTACCATCAATTGTTGTCAGACAAAAATTATGATTGACAGTAACTAATTTTGCTTCATCATTGACTTGTGTTGGGTCAATGGTATCTATTTGAGCTTTTATATTATCTATGTCTTTCATAGCTAGCGACTTGCTTTCCTGTTCAAATATAATTTTTATGTGACTATAAAATCTCGTAGAAGGTGGACGTGGATTCTGCCAAATTAGTTTGTTATCTTCTTTTAGTTCAAGTGGAACCATACAAATTGCAAATAAATGTTACATCTACATTGTTTTCATTGAATACTTGCTTATAGCGCGAATGGTCACTGGTTCCATCATATCCCCATTTATGGAACAAAGTAAGCTCTACAGATTTACATTGCTGCAAAATTTCTTTTTGTTGTTTTAAGAGCCTTTTAGCAGTGTGATCTACCAATCTTTGAAGAGCTATCTCTGCCGATATTTCAGTAATTCTAAGATCACCACTCGGATAACATTCTTCTTTGGCAGCCAAAACTTTATGGTATGAGGGGTAAATATCAGCGTTGTGATTTTTGACACCTGCACGTAATAGACTATAAAAGTGTGTCTTGTATATCCATCATCGACATACAAAGCTAACGCTTCCTCATTTGTGTAAGGAATTGGTTGTGGAGGAGAAAAGCTAATTTTTTTTATTTCTAATGCTTTAGAGGAAGAAGAATCTATAGTTTTGACTATGCTTGCAGCACTTCGTTTCCCGGACTTATAAAGACTTGTTCCAGCAGCAAAAGTCAGTTCTTCTGCCGACCAAGTCTCTAATAAAGGAGCAACATTTCTACGCTTTGTTCCCTCAGTTTTACATAAAATTTTCTTAGAAGACCTGCCATAATTGGACGCCGAAGGTCCATCCAAGCATCCTTCAACACGAGATGATGAAGAAAATTTAGGTGGAATAGCAGATTGCCTTACTTTTCTGTAATAGCTATCCGTTTCATCATTCTTAATACCAATCTTAGCAACAACGTGTTTAACAACAGCATCAGTTTTCTTAGTTAGTTGTTTTACATTACGCCAAGTATTATACAGCTCTTTTCTTGTAATGGTCATTTTAAACTCTAAATGAAATAAAAATCGTTTGCAAAAAAGCATAAAAACTAAAGCTTAAGTACGATAAATTACCATTTGAAATTTTAATTTAATTCGGACATTAAACAAAAATTTCATATTTAAAACACACATGTACATAAATGCATTTTATTTATAAACAAAACATATTTTACAAAAAATTTAAACAATATTTTTTTACTCATACCTTTGTAATATTAATTACACGAACAAATTTTTTTAATTGTTCTTATTATTTTTTCACGACAATTTCACTCGCTCTATTAAATGTCACTTGAGATATTAATTTTTTTGCAAAGAAGCAATTATTGAAGCAATATATCAATGCTAGTTAGTGTAGCTGTTTAAAGAAAAAAATATGCCGTTATGTACTTTAGACACTTGCCAACATATTACATACATACATACATACATAATTGGCCATTACAACCCTTCAGTCAGGATTACGGCCTAGCTTCTCACACCACTAATGTTGTGTGCGTTAATTTTATACGTGAATGGCGGGACCTACAGTTTAACGTCGACTCTGAACGACTGATTTTTGAGAAACTTTTCATGGCAATTTTATTTACTCTCAGATTTTTTGCCAGAAATCTGCTGAGAGGAAGTCGCCGAAGAAATATTTTTTTTTTTTTCATATTTCATTTTTGATGTCTGACCTGGGATACGAACCCGGGCTTTACGAATAGTAAGCCAACACACTACCTACTACACCACGGCGACTTCTATCTATGCCAACATATTACCATACATATTACCATACAAAAAATTTATTTTTTAAATATTTTAAAAATTGACTTTTGACACTGGACCACAGTGCATCGGTTATTTCGAATCTGGGAATACTATATTACCTCCACTAAACGTAATGAATTGATTTACTCTTGAGCAACGTTGGGATTTATTGGACTAATAAGAAACTGCACGATGAAGCTATTTTGTCCAAAATCTCTTCGGGTGAAGCTCATTTCCATCTTGGTGGATACCTAGCATAGCAAAATACGTATCCACAAGACGTAGATTAGCAATATTGCCATATTTGGGTCTCAAAAACTCACACGTCGTTTTACAGAAGCCAATACACCCATTTCGAGCGACTGTTTTGTGCGGCTTGTAGTACGGAAACCTCATTGACCATATTTCTTTAAATATTAATACGGTGCAAGCATTACGGTCAATGGAGACACCTATCGCACCATGACAACCGATTTTATATACTCTTCATGGTATTTATGGGAACGATGTTTTCTTTCAAGAGGATGATGCAACTTGCCACACATCTTATGCCACAATCGATATATTGCATCATCGCTTAATTAGCCGAAGTGGTGATATTTGACACTATTGGATTAGTTGCGGTTAAAGAAAAGCATTATGCCGACAAGCAAGAGACAATTGAGAATTTGTAGGCCATTGCCGAGATACGACTCCATACACTCGAAAAGGTGCACTTAAATTTTGTCCGATCGAATGAACTGTTAGGTTAGCCAAGGCAGCCATATGAATGAAATAATATTCCATTTCTTACCAGAATAATTGTACTTCACAACAAAAAAGTAAATTTGGCAAAAATTCAAACCGTTATTGCTATATTGCATTTTCAAATTTAAACTTTTAAATTTCTCAACCTATACAATATATTTTTGAAGGTGAACTGCTAGTGCTTAAACTAATTAACTACTAACTCGATAAGAACTTCTAAAATGATATTAGATGAATCATCAATCTGAATTGAAACATAGTATTAAAAATTTGTGTAAGTCTTATGATCTTGTCCATAACCAATTTCAAGCTCACGCGTAGTAGAGAAAAACCAAAGTAGATTGTATATATGGGCTGTTTGAAGTTTTTTTTTGCTATGGCAAAACGCGCTTGTAGACCAATCGAGGAGCAGCATAGAACATAACAGCATGCAATATGAACTTTAGAATAAGTTTCTTTATTTTTTATACCATTTATAAAAGCGTATTTGATATGTGTTAAAATGTTAAATTTATTTATTATAAAAGATATATGATCCTTGAACTTCATTTTCAGAGCGAGTATAATACCATGATTTTTAACTTTCTGTTCCCACTGTATAGAATTATTATTTATCGTAATATTGGACGCTTCTGTTTTATCAGTATTTAAACAAATTTTCCATTTTTTTTAATATAAAATTTCAGATAAACCTCTATTTAGATTAGCTATTATATTGTTGCGAAAATGAAAACGGTGTACATCGGTTAACGTTAAAATGAGCAAAAGCTACACAAACAAATACAACGAATTTGTTACAAGCAAACCAACAACATCAGTATGAAACAAAACAAAACAGAACAAAACAAAAACAAGCAATGTGAACAAAGTATACAAACAACAATGAAGTCGCGATAGAGTTTTCGAGAAGGCAAAACCCCGAATGTTCGACTTCAAGAACCTTCATCAGACTGATTACGTGGGCGTAATCTGCAGGCAAGAAAAAGCAGGCAACGAGCAGTAAGAATTCTGTCAGTCAGTCGCCGCTGTTAAGATCTACCGAACAGTTGTTAGTGCTTACGCCAACAGAAGTGTAAAGAAGTATAGCGAACTAAACAAATTGTTGTTGTATCATCAAGTAGTGAACAATGGCACATAAAGTAGTGCGAACAATAAAGAAACTAAACTAAAACTAAAATTTATTTTCTTTTTATTTGCAATCAACGAACTCATATTCTAAACGTTTTTAAAAAGGTAAAAACGTAACAATGTCAAGTAGGCATAATATCAGTTAAGTATTGCCGTGTCATCTGCAAATACTGTATGTCCCTTGGGGACAGCCTACAATTATATTAAATGGTTCTGAATTATGTGAACCAATTAACCTTTGAAATATCGAGCAGTGGAATATTTTTGTGAACACTATTTTGTGAAATTTAAATTTATTGTTTTGAAATTGAGACCTTCCAGCCAGACTGTGTAGAAGGCAGCTTAAATATACAAACCAGATGGTTTTCGCAGGCTAACGTGAGTCTGTAAATGACATACTTTTAATTCTTTAGAAACAATTTTGATGAGGCTATTTGTGATATTTTTTTTAATGAATGTTAGCGGGATTGTGAATTAGCTCGAACAAAAGAATGAGGAAGAATGGAATAATACTCGACAGCAGGTCGAGTCCGGTGAAAACCTTTAAAAGAAAACACCTGAGTGCTTATCAAGCAGCTGACAGGGGGTATCTTTACTGACATCAAACAGCATCCCCAAGAGGGTTAGAAAAAATTATATATGAATTGAGGGCAATAATATTAATCGTACTTCTACATCAAAACGCTAACATTAACACATGCAGTCTGAATGCCGCTTTCCTCTTATTTACATCTATAAATACTGTTTGTTTTGCAATGAAAACAAGCAAAGAATTCGAAATAATTGTGGGCTGCATATTTTCTTACTCTATGATAATTTCCATTAGAGTCAATTTGAAATATGATTCAGTTACTCCCAACTAATGAAGATTTGCATTCCTGGAAAGAAATGAAGTCTCTTAATATTAAATTTCGAACACCTTCCGCGGGGTTTATAGTTCAATATTTGAATTTGGTGGTTCAAATACGCCTTTGATTGCGAATAAAATTATTATATCCTTCATGTATTTTTTTCTTCTTACTTTTAATATTGTAGTAATTAAGTAATGTCAACTGTGTTTTAACCACATCACTTACTTACTAAACCAAATTGCTGCAAAAGAAACTCATGACATTTGATGAAAAGCGAAACCTATTATACTTTCATGGTACACGATTCTATCTTGTAGAAAAATGACTTTAAAATAATTTGTTGCAAGATTATTTAAACTTTCAACTCATATTCATATGTCGCCCTTCCAAAACTTCAGCAGTTCGTCAACCAACGATATGAAATACAGTAACAACATTTGTATAAGCAAACCTTAAAAGACGAAAAAGAAGAAAGTCTATGAAAAAATTTAAAGAGCCTCTAGCATCTAAAAACTTCTATCATGTCTCTGAAAATGTATTTCTTTGTATAGACTTAAACGCAAACATAAGGCATGGGGTGGAGTTAAGGATATTTTGTTGAAATTTCAAAAATGTCATTAAACTAGTTGGTGTGTAGTTTTAAAATATATTTAAAAAGAATGGTATGCTTGGGTATCCCTTTATGATTTATTTAATAAAATATTTTATTTTTATTACTATTTAGTAGAAAAAACAGCAAGCTAAGGCCAAGCTGAGAAGTATCAAGCTATGGCCATTTCTAATTGGAATATTTTGGAAAAAATAAAAGTAATGTGCTTTGAATATAGACCGTTTTAATGGATCTGTGGCTGTTTTGAAACAAAGTTTAGAGAAAGATTTGTTGTTTTTTGCTTGTCGTCATCATATTTAATATAAAAAATATTACTTGTCATGAAAAGTTTAAAAAAAAGTCAGTCGTTCGAAGTCTATGTTAAACATCCATAAAATTAATTGTAATCCTGACTAAAGAGTTGTAATGTTCAATTAAGTAATTAATTATCCTTTGTGACACTATATGAAACGAAGAAATTCAGTTTTGAAATCGAATCGTGTAAAATAGTTTTGGTTTCGCAATAGATTCTTTAATACGTAGAATTTTTTCTACTTGAAGAGTGCAGTAATAATTTAAGTTTTTGAAGGGAATTGTTTCATTATACCCTGCAGGATTCAATGCTTAAGGCCTTTTTTGTGTTAAAGAGATCCGTGGTGTTAACATTCACTTCGTCCTTTCCTCTGCGAAAAAAAACCTTTTCACATTTAATTACAATAAACATTTTTTATTATTGTATCTAATCTGCAGCGGTGTAGAAGTTGCAATTATTGAATGTTTTAATCGGCTCTTTCAAAAAACAGTACGGAAATTAAATACTTCTTTTTTATTTTTATGCTCCACAAACTTGGTTAACAAATGCATGTTACAATATCAAAATTTTTCTATCTTATTTTTATTTTAACATTTAAGAAAAAAAGTGACAAATATCAGCGAGCAAAAAAATGCAACGCTATAAATAACGTTATTAAAATTAAATTTTAATTAAATACTTACAAAATGTTCAGGCAGATTATAATATCGTCTACCAATTGACCTTATACTGTAATTTGATATTAAAGTTGCATTATGTAACGTAAATACTGCCAGAATTTTGATAAAATAAGAAAAATCGCACTGTTTAAAAAGAAAAAAATATATAATAATTTAAAACTCTTGAATAAGAAGGAACCGTTATGTAGCCATTTCTGGATAAATGATGAAATGATATTTGGCCAAGCCAGAAGTGTGCGTTTGATACTGCCTATTTGATAGGATTTGCAATTTATTACCATTCTTTATTCTTACACAGATAACAATAAATTGTACACTGAATATATTACCCGAAAGCTGTTATCTTTCACCAATAACTCGCCAATAAAAGAGATAATGACTCGCAACACATTTTGATCCTCACTCTCTAGGAAGTCTGAAATTTTGTTGGAATATTGCATTATGTGTATATTGTATATGCCTATAGTGGTTGTTGCTAAATTCGCATAAAAAGAAGCCCTACATTAAAATTGTATAAGACATTCCATGTTCACTGAACATATAAAAAAATAATTTCTACTGTTTTTCTGCATGATTGTACAAAACTCTGAGTTGACTTACAAACAACCTTATACATATATACAGAAATCAACAGAAAAACTAACAACATTTACAACATGTAGTTCATATGTAACAGACCTATAAAACTTTTAAGTCTTTGGTAACTGTGGTTAGTTTAACCTTTATGTCAACAGATAAAAAATTATACTTACGTCAACAGAAACATACCCGGGTATGTTCATACATTTTATACGGAATTTCTTTTGTTGCTAAGTTTATTTTTGTGTTGATTTGGTTTTACTTACTTGTAGGGTAGTGTAACGCACTCTAGTTACGTACATACTAAAGGCTTATGTAAAACGACCTCACATCCCTTATATCGAGCTCCCATTAGCGGGCGGCGTTTTTGGGATATAAGTCGATTTATGCTTTTCGACAACGGAAACACACGTCAACAGCGTAAAAAACCGACAAAGCTGCAGCCATAACTTACTTATTTTTAATACTGAATTATAATCTACGCAGCAATTACGTAGCAGGTCCAAACGTGGTACCGGGTTTACCCAATACATACCATAGAAACCCGCCAATTACGGAATTAAAGTATGGTGGATGTGTGACTCCGCCTCATCCTATCCAATGAAGGGACAAGTTTATACTGGATTGCTGGCATCCGGGAAAAAACGTAGGCAAGAAGGTAGTGGAGGACTTGTTCGTCAATCATTTTCGTGGGAGTGGACGGAATATTGTTTGTGATAATTTCTTCACAACATATAACGTAGCGAAAAGTTTAATGATGGACAACAGTTTATCAATGTTAGGTACAGTGAACAGAAGACGAGTGTTTGTACCACCATATTTCGCTTTATCTATAGGACGAGAAGTAGAGTCAACTACATTTTCGGCAACAATATTACCTTGTGCTCTCACATCAAAAATAAAAAAATAAGTCGGTTATGCTTCTTGCATTATTCATACGAAGTGAAAGGTTCAAAGAAAAAGCCACTCCAGATCTTAGATTACAACAAATATAAAGGTGGCGTCGATAGTATGGATAGAATATTGAACAAGGCGATGAACAATTAGATGGCCCTTGGCTTTATTCTACAATATACTAGACCTCGTTGCGTATAACCCAATGTTGAAAGCTTCCACAAGCCGCCGTAGAATGTTCCTACACAGCCTCAGCGAACAAATGGTGAAGCCGGAAAGAGAACACAGAGATAAAAATAAACATGTTACAAAAATATTTTCAACACGCAATGCTATTGAAGGCATATGTGGGGAATCTTTGAGCGTAAGAGGTGCTGCAGTTAAAAGCGTCGAAGTACCTGACAGCACTGGTAGAATGAAAGTAAAAGGTAATTGCGACTTATGTACAAAACGTCGGCCAACCAGCAAATCCTGCACGTTATGCAATAAACCCGTGTGTGCCGCTCATTCAATTTATATGCCGCAATGTAATAAATGCATTTAGCATTCCTATATTTGATTGAATTTTAATCTTATTATTAAGAACTCGTAAATTAAATTCAATAAACATCAAATATCAAAATATTTTCATATATTTCATTATACATACCCAGGTATGCAACTGTTGACGTAAGGGATAGGAATCAAAAAATGGCCACATCTTTGACCACCATCCGTAATTTTTACTCAAATCTTGGAATAAGGTAGAAAACACTACTAGTGAGGATATCAGGAAATTTCAGTTTAATACAGGTATTACTTCCTGAGATACGGCGATTTAAAAATACAAAATATACCCGGGTATGTATCTGTTGACATAAGGGTTAATGTTCTTAACTAAAATAAAATGTAAACAAAGCCAAATTTAAATAACAACAAAGTTTGAGTCTTTTTACAAGTACAAAACTAAGTTGAGAGTTAGGCTAACTTACTTATCAAAACACATTCAGACGGGCAGACTTTATTGATTAAATTATGACCCATACTGCCTCGTGGGTAACATGGTTAAAACTGTATGAAAAAATTCCACGCAAAATAACTACATTCTAATATAAAAGACTGACGAAATTTAAAAATATTTCATTAAAAGACTAGGCCACAAACTTTCAAAGGAACATGAACAAGAAAAAAATTCAGAGAAAGAGAAGGCTTTCGACAAGGTTGTTGATTTCGTTATAATAAAAGAATTACACAAACGGGGTGCTCCAATAAGTTTATTAAAATTGATAAAATCATTTCTTTCCAATAGAAAAATATTCGCAAGAGTTGACGTTTTCATCTCACATCCCTGGGATCTAGATAATAGAGTCCCTCAAGCTTCTCCGTATTCGTTGGCTCTGTAAGCTGCCTATGTGAATTCACTAATTAATGAACTTAAATTAATCAGGGGGATTGATCACATCGAGCCATATTCGCCAAGTTGATGTAACCCTCACCATAATCTATTTTCGTTTTTTATCGAAATCGCTAGTTATCGATAATTTGTATCATCTGCAAAATTTTCCTGGCTGCAGATTTAACCGTTATGATTTCATAACAAAAACAATTTTAATATAATGTATTTATGGTGAGTTTGTTTACATTTTTTGTGAGCGAGTGTGTGGGTTGCTTTAAAATTATTTTTTAAAATAATCGAAATAAAGTGAACCAGTAAGCAAAAAAAAAACAAAATTATTTGAGAAATATATTAAAAATTAGTATTTTGGAAGATTTTAATCAATATGTATTGAAACTTATATACAAGATACGTACTTGTTGCTATATGTAGTCATCGTGGTCTAGTAGGTAGTGTGTTGGCTTATTAGACGAAAAGCCAGGGTTCGAGTCCCAGGCCAGACATCAAATAAAATACAAAAAGTATTTCTTCGGCGACTTCCTCTCAGCACATTTCTGGCAAAAACTCTGAGAGTAAATAAAATTGCCATGAAAAGTTTCTGAAAAATCTGTCGTTCTGAGTTGACTTTAAACTGTAGGTCCCGCCAATTATGTATAAAATTAACACACACAACATAAGTGGTGTGAGAAACTAGATCGTAATCCTGGCTGAAGGGTTGTAATGACCAATTATGTATGTATGTATGTACTTGTTGCTTGGACACAACATGATGCCTGTTGTCTCGATACATATACATAGTACAATTGAATCCTTTATTCGGACTAGAAGCATTTGAGCACCAAGTGAGTGGTGCACTATAATCTCAAACGCAAGAACTAACAAAAAAAAAAAAAATATAATTGTGTTGAGTTAACTAAGAGCGATTTTAAAGACTGGAAGAAATTTTCACAAGCGATGTGTCCCAATTCAATGAAAATTCGTTCTGCAATATTCAAAAATAGTACTTCAAATATAACTCTTAAATATGGGTACTTTGATGAATCTGAAACCATAAGTTATGACCCAGACAAAACTCTGAAATCATTTTTAAGGGACCTACTAAATTATATGATGATATTTCTTCCCTCAAATGCAAGGATTCGAAAACGCTTTGTAATTAAAAAACTATACCCATAAAGTTTCAACACGAATATTTAAATTTAAAATGGGATAAACCGATCAAAGATTCGCTGCCTGAGACTGATCAGGAAGATAATATTTTGAATTAGCGGATACTTTATTCCTGATATACATATAAATATTTGTATCGAACGCTATTTACAAAGTTTTTATATGAAGTGCGACATTTTATTTTTGTTATATGTTATACACCTAATTCTGTTTTTACACGGTAGATTGGTTCCAGAAAAAACCGTGTAAAAAAGACACTGATCGTATGCAAAAATAGGTGATTGGTTCCTAATCTCTAAAACCTATTAAAATTAGTGAAAAACAAAGATTTTTTAAGAAGTTTTGTATTTGACATTTTCTTTTAGGGATTCATAAAATATTTAACAAAATTAAAAATATAAATAACTTAATAAATATAAAATATTTTTTTGGCTAACCTTTTATCTTAATGCGTTAAATTTAATGTAACGATAGAAAAACAAATTTGCCAATAAAAAATTTCTTTACCAAACACAAAATATTAACACATTTCAATTGCTCTGACCTTTGTGCTTGTATGCACAAAAGGGAATTCCCCTAAATTTGTGCCATTTACATTTGCTTTGACCAGTAAATTTGCTTGTACCCGCAAAAAGGGAATTCCCTTAAATTTGTGATATGAACATACTTTGCAAAAATTAAATTTGACAAAAAAAAATTAAGCACAAACAATTTTAAATCGTGCTAAATGGAATAAAATCGTGTAACAAAAATTAAAAATATTTTATTTTCAAACCGTGTTATATCAAAACCGTGTAAAAAAGACCATGTAAAAACAGAATTAGGTGTATATTCCAAAATGTGAATACATATTTTTATTTAAAGGGTGAAATTTAATTTTATTTTAACGGAAAAGTTAAGCAACTTCAATAAAACAAGAACAGAAAGACACTTCCTTAAAATAAATTTTTTCTGGTAGGTTGTCAGCAGAACAGCGAAAAAATATTACCCACAAAAACAACCGTTACATTGCAAATATGTAATCAAAATTATTAAAATTAAATATATCACACAAAACAAAACTTACATTCTAAATTTCAAAGGAATAGCTTTATTAAAACTGAATTTATTTAAAAAATAACCTTCTCCTATAAAATTCTAATTTTGAGGTTTACATCTTTTTGGCGAATATGGCTCGACATATCGCACAATGTAATTATTATAATTTCAGGCACACATGAAGAAATCACTGGATCCCTAAATATGTGTGACACAATAATAAACAAATGGACAAATGGTACAGGAGCAATAATTCCGATAGATAAATGTGAAGCAATACATATCTGTAAAAAAATACAAATGCAATTTAACTCCTATCTTTATCAGAGAAAATGCTGAAATGAGAGTTCTTGGCATCACCTTTACAAAAAATATTCTTTGGGACAAACATATACAAAATACCATCAATAAACTCAATAAAATAAATAACGTATTAAAAATAATCTGCACCAAGTAAAAAGGACCTCCCACGGAGACTGGTATTTCAATTTGTCGTGTATTGACAGAGGGTATTGTTCAGCACTGCGTAACGGTGTATGGTGCGGATTTTGGTCCAGAGGGATAATTGCGCCATTTTTCTTCAAAAATGAGCAAGGAGTGGCCGTTACAGTCAATGGCGATCGTTATCGGGCCACGTTGAACGAATTTTTGTTCACAAAAATTGAAGAGTAGGATATTGGCAACATTTGGTTTCAACAGGCGCGGCGCTACGTGCCACACAGCTGAAGCTACACTCGATGTTTTGCGCCCTGTTTCTGAAGATTGCATTATCAGCCACAGAGCTGATGTCATTCGGCCACCTCGGAGCTGCGATTTGACACCGTTGGACTATTATTTGTAGGATGCCGTCAAAGATAAGTGCTACGCCGACAAGCCAGAGACAATTGACGCTTTAAAGGACAATATTCGTGAAGACATTGGTGAAATACAGCTGCACGCAATCGATAATGTGCTTAAAAATTGGACCGATCGTGTAGGCTGCTGCATGGCCAGCCGAGGCAGCCATTTGAATGAAATTATTTTCCATTATTAACCGGAATGATTGTACTTTCAAATAAAAAAAGGAATTTGAGAAAATATTCAGTAGTTTTTTTTAAAGCATTTAAAAAAAATTATTTGGCAGACCCTTTAGTTAACACCTCCCTCAACTCTATTAAAAAACATTGAAATAAGCTACAAATATTTAAGCAACTATACTTAAATGTAAAGCATGAATACAATGCTAATGTTACAATATTTATCGACGCATCTTTTTCAAACGGAGTTACATCATATGCTGTAGTAGAAAAGAATAATGAAAATTTCGATATAGTCAAACAAACTCTACTTCCTAACCATGCGGACATTTTATCATCTGAATTAGCAGCCATAAGACATGCTGTATCATATGCAGCAAAAAACAAGTTAAGTCTTTGATATGTACAGACAGCCATAGTGTAGCTAATTCATTAAAGCTTGATAGCGAAAACAGAAAATATGTTATTGGTAATTCGATACTTCATAACGATATCATCATGTTATGGATTCCGGAACATGTTGGGATAAAAGGAAATGAATTTGAAGAAGAAACTGCAACTATCAACTTATAACAGAAATACCACCACTTGTGCCTATAATGTGTAATGTCCATAAAAACATCTAATTAGCACAAATACAATAACAATGGCATATTTAAAATAGCTTTTTAAGGTCTTGCAATAATGCATATCAAGACCACCGTACAACAAACTTCTATCCAGGAAATGAAATAACTTTTATTTCTGCTCGAAGAAATAAAAGTCAAAAATAACTTTTAAGAAATAAAAGTCAAAAATAACTTTTATTTCTGCTCTTAAAAACAAAAGTCAAAAATAACTTTTATTTCTGCTCTTAAAAATAAAAGTCTAAAATAACTTTTATTTCTGCTCGAAAAAATAAAAGTCAAAACATAACTTTTATTTCTGCTAGAAAAAATAAAAGTCAAAAAATAACTTTTATTTTCTGACTTTTACGATAAAAGTTATAACAGTTACGGTCCCTGACTACCTACTAGACTACGGCGACCTCCCTACAATTCACGTTATTTTAAACATTTTGTATTAAAACAGAAGCGTTTTTTTTTGGGACAAAGTCACAAGTGATTGCTGTTGAAATACATTTATTAAACCTTTTCCAATTCATTTTATTATTTGTACACTTTTTGTGTCTCAATATTGAAGTAAGTTTAATAATAATGTGCTTACCGATTTAACTCTATCAATCGTTTCGAATCAACGCATTTATTTGAATTTGTAACATAGACACTCCTCCTTAAGCAAAAAATAACAGAATTATTTTCTTTTTTATATTTCTTCTGGATGAATGGAAATTTTCTTAGATTTTCCTGGCATTTTCAATCCACTTGTATTGTCAGGAATGCATAAGTATAAGCGTATAAAGTAAATGCCAACGTGCTTGATTTATTTTCAATTCCTTTTTCAGGGATTTTGTTAAGTCTATTGATGCTGAATATTTACTCAACATATGAATGTATATTGAAACTTCACTTTCTTCACTTTCTGAAATTGAATGTCGATATTATTTGATTTCGAAGATTTTAATTCGATTTTATTTGGCATACATACATGGTATGTATGTATTTGACGGTATAATAACAAACCGTACAAGCTACACTGTAGAAATGGTTTTAGATTATTAAAAAAATAAATAAAACAAACTCTGTTATATGATTAATTTTGATTAGTTTCATGTTCCATATTTTTGTTTCATAGCAGATTATTTTTTGCATATAATGTGTATTTATAAATAAAAGTGCAAAACTAAAACCAAAAAATTTATGCTGGCGGTTTATGTAGTAGCAGCATTAGGTTTACTGAATTAAGAAAATATTCCATTTTAACCCAAACCAAAATGGTAAGAAAAATGTTAACAACGTCTTTATTTATATAAAATTAGGAGTACAAAAATGCAGGAAAAGAAAAAATAATAAAATAATAAACTGAGGTGTGAAGTCGCCTTAGTCTAGTAAGTAGTGTGTTGGCTCATTAAACGTGAGGTCAGACATCTTCAACAAAACGAAATATGAAAAAGTATTTCTTTGGCGACTTCCGCTCAGCAGATTTATGGAGAAAACTCTGAGAATAAATAAAATAGCAGTGAAAAGTTTCTCAAAAATCTGTCTTTCGGAATCGACTTTAAACTATAGGTTAACCACTCATGTATAAAAATTAACACACACAACATAAGTGGTGTGAGAAGCTAGGTCGTAATCCTGAATGAAGGGTTGTAATGACTAATAAAGTAAGGGTTGTAATGACTAATTAAGTAAGTATGAATATATGTTGTAACCTATATTTTGACAGACCATTTTAGACTAAAAGGACATTTGTACAGATTCAGATTATTAGAACACATTTTGTTCTTGCTGTCACCGAAGAGCATACTGAGTCTTGGAGGAAGTATTATAGAGATAAGATATAAAATGTTTGCGGGGAATACAATAGATCGTATGGTCGTGGTATTGCGGCACCTCTGTATAGTGATAATAATAGTAATCATATACACAAAGGACCTCCAGCAAATTTTTTTTGCTATGAATGCTTGTTCTGTAAATGATATGGATCGATTCATTTCATTAAACACACCCATGACCTTGTAGGTTGCTCTTTTCGAGAAGACCATGTTTTACAAATGATGTTGCCACCGACTTGTTATATCGGTGTATAATATAATATACAACTGGGTTATAATACCTCGCTATTTTTATCGAAATTCTAATCAAATTCTTTTCATTTGTCAGTGAAAATTTCATAGTACGGTGGTTCCCGTTGAAACGTTAACATAAATTATTTAGTAAATCAAAAAAAGGAAAAAAGTTGTAAAAATAGTGTAATAAGGGTATTCATTTCAGTTTTTTATGTGCAAAAAAGGGTAAAGTGTAAAATTACACCTTAATTGATGTGAATGGTTTATTATATTTTTTGTTTTATTTTTTCGAGTGTAAATATTTACTTTACTTTTAAAAAATCTGATACTGAAAGCAATTATTGTAATGTTTCAAGATGCCGAATAGAAGTTTGAAAAGTAATTTGATTGAATACCGAATTATATTATACTAGCTGTACCCTGCGCGCGTTGCTGCACCACCAACTAAAATAAATTTGAAGGAAAGACATTACACAATATCCCATTAATTTTGAATCATTTTATTCATTCAAAGTTTCGGTCGATATTAATGCTGAGGCTCTACTCTTCGAGTAATACGTTGATTCGGCGTCTCGGCAGCTCTTGATGTTGATAATTGGGATCGTTTTTGTTTAAGACGTGTATCACGTTGATCATGTGTCTCAGCAGCTCTAGATGTTGATGCTCGTAGTCTCTCTCCTTCTACACGTAAATCTCGTTGATCTGGTGTTTCTGCATCTACTGCTTTTTGCGATCGTATTCTTTCCCTTTCTAAATATTCATCACCTTGAACTGGAGTCCCAGCAGCTCTAGATGTGGAGGCTCTAGAACTTTCAACACTCAGACGAACATCACGTTCTTCGGGAGTTTCGTCAGCTCTTTTTGATTGTAAATTAATTGCTTTTTTGTTGCGTTTAGAAAGCGAAAATTTTTTATGTGGCATTTTTTTGTATTTAATTTATCACAATATGATCACTCACAAAATAAATGTTTAACTTGTTTAGAATCTAGGATTCAAATGATTATTCATATGGATTTCAGTGTTGCCCGTGTACAATTTGATGATTTTATCTATAATGATTTCCCAGATATAGAAATTTTTAAATTTAATTCTTATGGGAAGTACCACGCCCCCTTTTCCTAGTCAGAACATTTTAGTCTAAAATATTCATATTAATACTAAAGTGGATTCGACAAAATTTTAGGACTCTAACTGTTATATATCGATATTTTTTATTCGATGTATCGAAAAGCTGAGTATTAAATTTACGCATCCGGCAGCTTTTGTTTAAGTAGCAGATTGCAACTCCTTTAAAGTAGTGACAATGTTTTTAAACAAAAACCCTCTAAGAATGACTTAATTTGATTTAAAATCGCTTGATTTTATTTTTTTTTTCAAAATGGGCCCTTTTTTCTCAAAAGGAAGCTTATACAAGTGGGATATCTATCAAAAAAATTATTTTTTAATTCAAGAATAAGATTTTTCAATATTTGGCATGAAAACGTACTACCTAAATGATCTTAAAAAAGTATTTGCATTCTAAGGACATTCGGAAATTAGTTTTTTATAAACAGTGTTAAAGTTTGGACGTGCGTTATTTACAATGGCTTCCGCTTCCAAAAAGGAAATGTTGACTTCATTTTGTTGTAATCAATTAAACAAAAAGAAGGACAGATCATCGGATATGCGAAATATTTCCGACAACTTATTGAAAAAATACCCAACGCTTTCAAAACGTTTCCTAATTTGTGGATCGTGCAGGAATATGGTGGGAAAGTTGGACACATTACCGGTTATTCCAGATGAGAACAAAATCAATTCTGAAAATGATGACAGTTCTGCAGGAGATGATGGTTGTTCTAACTTTTCAGTAGAACCTATAAGACCTAATAATGAGTGCCAAAATTAACATCACAAGGATGCAGTAAGAGTGATTGAACAAATAAAAAAGAAGTACAAAACGTCACATAGCAGATCTGAAAGAATTCAACTTCTTACTCTTGCCCCATCGTCATGGAGTTGTTCAAAAATAATGACCGAGTTTGGAACGTCTCAACGAAAAGCAAGAATTGCTAAAAATTTGGTTGCTGAGCATGGGATTCATACACTTCCAAGCGAGAAGAAGGGAAAAACTTTAGCGTGCGAAACTGAAGCTCTAGTAACTCAATTTTATCATAAAATATTGAAATAATATTGAAAAATCTTATTCTTGAATTAAAGAATAATTTTTCTGATAGATATCCCACTCGCATCCCATTTGAGCAAAAAAAAAAAGAAGGGCCCATTTTGAAAAAAAATTAATTAAAAAAAAAATAAAAATTTTTTTTTTTTTAAATTAGAAAAATTATTTTTGCAAAGATTGAAGAAATAGCTATCTAATATCCTTCAGAAAATTTTTGCTAGGATCAATAGGTGAAAAGTTACACACATTTTAAAAAAACCCTGTATGACCAAAATGTCCAACTTTGGCCCCCTCTAACTCCGGCAGTTCTTGACTGATAGAGCTGAAAATTTGTGTCTGGCATACTATCCAATAACCGTGGTGCAAATTTCATCCAAATCGGAAGACATCGATTTTAAAAATTGGGTCACTTGACACGAAATTCCCCATATATTAAAAATTTTGTTTTTTTCTATCCATATAAATATAACTTGATGTTATGTTTTACACAATTAGGACCGTAATAATCTAATAACACTGAATTTAATGAAAAAATTCCTCATAAAATAAACAATTCTTGTATTCAATATGTTAAAATAATTCGACTTTTATTCAATTAATTTTGTTAAGTTCCAGTTAGAATAAATACGATGCATCGCAAACATCGATGTTTTTTAATTGATGCATCGAATAACATCGATGTTAATTAATGATGAATCGAATGACATGAACAGCTCTAGCTGACGGGTGACGTATACGTAATATTATGTTAGACAATAACACTCATACTCTTTTTTATTTATTTTATTTTATTTTATTTGCCTATTTCAACATAAAAAGTAGCCTATAACTCCTTCCAGACATACAGGAAGATACTGTGAAAATTTAAATAAATCGGTTCAGCCGTTTAGTCATCCATAGACTTCAAACAAACCCACAAACAAATAAACACACATTCATTTTTATATATAAGAAGATGATCAATTTTGCTAAGAGTGGCAACGTCATTTCATTTGTAGTAGAAAAATTCAACTTTTTACATTGAATTTTTATACTCGGTTTCGGTATAATAAAAATGCATTACGCATCAAATAGTGTTAGTAGTTAAGCTCAATTGCCCAAAAATGCAGCTCATTTGGCATGTTTTCATTTTATACAACGTTTACTCTTGACGAGATTATAAGTCTTAAATTTGATTAATACAGTATAACACCACTGAACTATACTAGTAAAATCATAATTGCAAAGGAATTCCAAAGAATTTCGAATTTAAAAAAACTGTAACATACACTGCCTTGAAAATGAAATTCTTCAAGCCTGCAACGTACTTTCCTTTGAAACATCAATTAAAAGTAAACTTTTATAATTTTTCTCCTTTAATCCAGCAATTTTATTATTTTTAGAAGTTTAATAAATGTTTTTAAAATTCATTCTAATTTTCATTCGCACTGTTTTCCGCAATTTTATTGTTACTTTTTAGTTTTACAATAGGCCTGTGCATGTTGTCGGAATACACACATACATATGTATTTATATGCCAGTCGTGAAAATTACGTTGCGGTTGTGTGGGCTAATATGAGAGTGCAAACAGTGGTTTCGTTTTAAATGAAATAAAACGAAATATTTTTAAACTGAAATAAGATGTCACATTTTAGAATTTGTTGACTCATACTCCGTGCAAACTCATAGCTGATAAATTTTGTATGAATTCATATAAATAAACATATTATGTTGGATAGTTTGTTTCTTTTTGTAGGTTTATATTGTGGTTTCACCTTAAATTGCTGGCCATCAAATGATGTGTTAAGTGTCATTTCGTGGGATTTCCCTCCATGTCATTAGAAAATTAAATTTCAGTTTTTATTGATGTTTTAATAACTTATTAATTGGCTATTTTATTACTTTATGTAGGTAAGGTTTGCCTTAAATGTAATATAAAAACTAATGTGTTTTTTGTTATTTAATTCGTGACAACAACCTCTGTGGTCTGAACAGTACATAAAACTGTGTTATCATTTGGGCAACATACATATGGCAATAATTAACACAAGTAGGGACATAAATACGTTATAAAATTTCTGGAACAGAATCCTGAGCAAAAAATTGGAAAATGTATTCAATGAGTAATTACTAAACCCAATAGGGAATATATTTTGAAATGTGAATGAAATGAAGGGCAATATACTTGGAAGATGTATAATAATATGCAATTTAGAGCATTAAATGGATTAAAAGGAATGAGTGGTACAATCGATGTAAACTTTTCAAAGTCAAAGTTCATAGAATGGGGTCGGCGCATAGGCCTAGGAATCGAATCTACGACCCTCACATTAAATAATACCCACTAGCAGGGTTCTCATAGTTCACCAAATATCTGTACATAGTGACTGACGATTATTTTTTTTTTTTTTTTTTTTTTTTTTTTTTTTCTCAACACTTTATTTACAATCTATCCCTTTAGGATAATAAGCAAATTTGATACTATATTAATTTGACATATTTGTTGAACTCCATTGAGACCAACAACATACATACTTATGCAAATTTTATCTATAAATTAATAGTAGTTAAGTATATACATATTTACATATTTATAATCAGAAAAATAGATACATATATAATTAATTTCGAAATGGCAAATCCAGTATGTGATGCCTTTTCAGTCGATTTATTTCGTTGGTGTGATCAAGAAGAGCAATAGCCAATGGATTGTCGTGGTGAATTAGCCTGTCTAAATAGTTTTCACTGAACCTTCTTATTTCGTCTATTACCTTTGGAATAGAAAGATCATTGTGGATTGAAAAATTCGATACAAACCATGGAGCGTTGACAATGAGCCTCAGAGTTTTTGACTGGTAGCGTTGAAGTATTTCAATATTCGAATTGCTGGCCGTTCCCCAAAGTTGAATTCCATAGGTCCAAACTGGTTTCAGGATAGTTTTGTAAATCAGTACTTTGTTTCTTAAACTCAAACGAGATTTTGGGCCTAATAACCAGAATAGACGTTTTGTTTTTATATTTAATTGCTGCTTCTTCATTTTGATATGAGTCTTCCATGTTAACCTTCTATCAATATGCATTCCTAAATATTTCACGCAGTCACTTTGAGGGATAGGATTATTGTTTAGACGTATCTCAGGGCAGTTACCTCGTCGTAATGAAAATGTGACATGTGTTGATTTTTCGCTGTTGACCTTGATGTTCCATTTGTTTAGCCAAGCTGCAATTGCATTCAGTTCATTTTGAAGCTGAATTGATGCGGTGTTTGGACAAACATCGGCCGTCAAAATAGCAGTATCATCTGCATATGTTGCAATTAAAGCGCATTCGCTAATTGGAATATCTGAGGTGAAAATTGTGTATAGTATTGGGCCAAGTACGCTACCCTGGGGAACACCTGCTTGAATATCGCATATTTGGGAAAACGTGCTATTTATTTTCACATAGAAGTTTCTTTCAGTTAGGTACGATTTCAAGAGCAAATAAAATGGGGTTGGAAGTAATTTTTTCAGTTTGAAATATAACCCACCATGCCATACTTTATCAAAGGCCTGCTGTACATCTAGAAAAACCCCTGAACAATATTTTTTGTTTTCCAATGTATCTCTTATAAATGCAACGATACGATGGCATTGTTCCGGAGTACCATGTTTTTTCCTAAAACCAAATTGGTGATCAGGAATGATGTTGTTTTTTTCCAAAACTGGCAATAATCTCTTCAAAAATATTCTTTCAAATATTTTGGAGAATATAGGCAGTAAACTTATGGGTCTATAGGATGCAAGATTTCCTTCAGGCTTGTTCGGTTTATTTACCATTATTATCTCTGCGCACTTCCACTGCGAGGGAAAGTAAGTCAGTCTTAACATAGAGTTATAAATAAATGTTAAATATAAGATAGCCTTTTTTGGCAGTGCTTGAATTGCTTTTCCATTTATGCCGTCGTAACCGGGGGACTTTTTGCAGTTTAGTTTTTTTATTTCTTCTTTTACTTCAGTTGGAGACACATACTTTATTGGCCAATCCATAGGACAAGAACTATCTAGAAATGCATTTATTTCATCAGTAAAAGGGTTAGGATTTTCGTAAGGTTGGAAAGTATTTTGTAGATGACGAGCAAATGCTTCTGCCTTGCTTTTATCGGTTTTGCACCATACATTGCTACTATCTTTCACAGGAGCATTTCTTTTTGTTGGTCTTTTTATATATTTGGTGGCATTCCACAACGAGAACTCATTATTTTTTATATTATTGGTATTCAAATTACTAAGATAGGTACCAATCTGATCATTTTTTATATTATAAAGAGCAATTTTGAGGTCTTTAGCAGCTTTATTAAAAATGCGTTTGTCGTTAGGATCTCTGCTATTTTGCCATCTTTTTCTAAGCCTTCTCTTTATTAATAAAAGCTGCCTGATCTCAGATGTTAACAAAATTTGGTTATGATTACGTTGAATCGGTGATTTTGGAGTTGATAAAAATCCTGCTTTATGAATTACATAGTTAAGCCTTTCAACAGCATCATCAATTTCTGCAGGAGTTTTTAGAGATATATTAAGATTTATATTTCTCTCAATCCAAGTAGAAAACGATTTTAAATCGGTTCTACTATTTATGATAGTTTTTGTTGTATCTGGCTCAAAAGTAGTATTAAGTGTGGCTATGAGAGGTGTGTGGTCAGAGCTGAGTTCGTCAATATTCGCAATGTCAAGAAGTTGACTAGAAATTCCAGAAAAAACAGCAAAATCTAAGACGTCAGGTATTTTTGTAGTATCTGCAGGCCAATATGTTGGATTACCGGTTGATAGGACAGAGTAATTATTATTAACTATACATCTGTAAAGCTCGCTACCCTTAGGATTAACTAGTCTTGAACCCCACCAGGGGTGTTTGGCATTAAAATCGCCTGCAACGAAAAATCTGTGTCCCAATTTATGAAAAAAGTTTTGAAAAGTAGGCAATTTCACCGAAAATCGAGGTGGAAAATAAATAGCACAGAACGAAATACTGTTTTGATCACATATGACTTTGATACAAGCAGCTTGAAGATATGGCTCTCTTACTACATCTAATAGTTCATATTTTATTGTCGATTTTATTAAAATTGCAGCCCCAGCATGTGCTCTGTCATCAGGGTGATTTGCCGTTATCAATTCATATCCTCTTATTTTAAAGAAGGATCTGGAAGTAAAATGTGTCTCTGACACTAACATTATGTCAATATAATGCAATTTAAGAAATAATTCAACTTCATTAGTGTGGTTGGAAAGCCCATTAGCATTCCATATTGCAATATTTAAATTTAATTGCATAGTTTGGCAATCAAAACCGTCATCATATTAAGTAGTTTGTTAGTTAACTCAATTTGGTTTTGTATTAAATGTTCTAACTTTTCAAATGAATTTTTCTGATCAGTTTTAAGCATTTCAGAGTAAGATTTGTTATTCTGATTTACGTTCAAGTTTGGTTCAAACGTGTTGTTGTTTAGGTAGGGATATTCATCGTTGTTGTAGTTATAAGTAGCGCTGTGATGTTTATTACTTATTTTTTGTTGCACTTTTTTCTTTAGGAGCTGTTTATATACAATGCAGCCTTTATAGCTTGCTGGATGGTTTTGTAAGCAATTAACACATCTTGGTTCACTATCGTTATCCTTAGTACAATTTGCAGTTAAATGACCTAAACCACATTTAACGCAATTAACAGATTTCCTGCAATAAGTTTTAGTGTGCCCAAATTCCTGGCAACGGTGGCATTGTACGAGATCATTTGTCTTTTTTGGAGGTACTATATTCACAATAGCATTGCACAGAGTTTTAGTCTCATATATGTCTTTATTGTTTGAACTTGGCTCTAAATCAACGAAGAACATTGGTAAAGAGTCTTTTGTAATTCTGCTCTTAATATTGGTGACATTTCTGACTCTATGTCCTAGATTTTCTATAGCACTTTTTATTACATCATTTGGTGTTGATGGATGTAGATTTTTAACTACAACTCTGTAAGCTCTTTCTTGTTTCAGTTGGTATGTGTGAAACATTATATTTTTAACTTTTAGGAATGAGATCAGCGCTCTATATTTTCCAATATCTTTTACCATAATTCTTATCTGTCCGTCTCTTAAAGTTTTGTAATTAAATAATGAGGATGGTATTAAGGTGTTAAAACTTTTTATCATAGCGCTTATATCCGATACATTAGGTATGATAATTGGAGGTGGTTTTGGTGCATCATTATTTTTTGTCTGTTTATTATCAGTTTCGGTATCATTATCTCCATCATCGTCACTTAAACTCGAAAATTTATTTTGACTTACACTGTTAATATTGTTGTTTGTATTTATTTTTGTTGATACAGAAGCAATGCTGTTGTTTTTGTTGGTGTTTTGTCTTTTGTTTAAGAATATTTTTGGTGATTTGCTTTGCCTACGTTTTCTTGCTTTACTCGATGTGACTACTTGCCAGCAAATATCATCATCGTCACTACTATCATTGCTATCATTATCCATGATAGCAATGTAAATTGTTTTTATACAAAAGAATGTTTGTTAATTGTTTTTATTCAAAAGAATTTTTGAAATATAAATTGTTCTTGTTTTAATTTTTTTTTTTTTTTTTTGAAATTGTAACAAGACAATTGTTTTTATTTTTAATATTATTTTTTTTTTTGAAACACTTCAGCGATCTCGAAATTTTACACGTTAGCACTTGATCACAGTCAAAAGCAGACTGACGATTATTTTGATATTAAGATCTTATGAGCTGTAAATGCTAAAAAAGGGACGCAAATTATCCGAATGATGCCAAACAAAATATCAATTTTAAATGAACTAATAGTCGTTAGGGGATTGTCATAAATTTCTCCCTATATATAGCGTAATTGTCCAAACTACACCGATAAAGCAAGCTCAGTATACTGTTATCGGGATTATAACGGGGCAAATGTTTTCTGTAGAAGCTGTAGAGATAAGGAAGAGGATAATGAGACTGCTCTTCTTCTACTGTGTACACGCACAGCACTTGGTGATAGAAAAAAAGGCACCTGGGTGCCCACTATATGGCGGACCTGGATGAATTGTCATGCATTGATACTGCTAGTTTCAGTAGCTTCATCGGGATGTCCGAGTGGTTCCTGGACTAAGGGGGAAATAAGAAACGGTAGCCAAAGTGTGTCCTCTCTTACTTCTAGAGTGTAGTCACTTCTACCTACCTAAGTACCTACCTACACCATCTGGTTAGTGAAAATCAGGAAATCTTCTTAAATTGTTTTGTATTCCCAAATCTAGGTGGAAAGTGTTTAATATGCAGTCACCTTTACTTATCTGAGTAGTAGTGAACTACAAAGGGTAGTGCTAAAAAGATATTGAAGCAGCAGTTGAAATTTTCGATCTATTTGGAGATTTTGGTAAATGCCAATAACTTCGCAGTTATGGACAATATACAATCAGCCACAAAAGTATACATACGGATAACAAATTTCAGAAATTGTTTAACCAATCCGTTTTTTTGAAAATAAACACATCTTTCTTCGATTTTAAGACGGTCTTTTGCATTGGTTCAGAAATTTGTGAAATTTGTAAATCGGATGCGTACCTTTCAATTAAAATTCGTGCAATTCAGTTCAATTTCGGAAATTTTTTAACCAATGCAAAAGACCGGCTTAACATCAAGGAAACTGTAAAGATTTCCAACGAAAACGGATTAGTTAAAAAATGTCGGAAATTTTTTAACCGTACGTATAATTTAGTAACTGTGCATACATACCTATATAGTTCGAAAGCCAATTATATTATATATTATAATTACGAAACGTGAACAGCAAGAAGTGTCATCGAGTTACCATCAAAAGGTACACCTGGTATTCACTGTAAACCGAAACCATTTTTTCATTAGAAAAATGTTACGCACTTCTTAGGCTAATTAACTATATTTGGCGACAGGCCTATAATTCACAGGAAAGAGGGATGCTTCTGCTATATATATGAAATTGCTAAGAAACTGTAAGCAACGCAGCAGCCAAATATTTCGCCAAAGTTACCGGTATAAAATGATTGTGGAGTTCCAAAGACGATGGAATGATAATAAATTTATCTTGTAATGAAAATGCTCTTCTTTTTTACGAATATGTCACATTTCCGACGAAACTTAGACACACTATTATTGGATAAATTGGAGAGCTCAAGCTGAAAAAAACCAAAATGAAAAGAAATAAAACAAATTTCAACTACGAATTAAAAAAAAATAATATTTTGTACTTCAAAAATAAAACGCATATGACATTAGTGGGTCAAATTTGCCCAATACAAAAAATTATAATATTTATACAATTTTTTTATTTTTTTACATTCATTACATACAATATTGGTCTCAGAATGCTTTTTGCAAATAAATTTTTGACATTCAGAACATTTATTTGCATATTTGGTGCTGTAAGAACGATTTGAACAGAAGTTGAAACGTCCCCTTTTTAAATTATTTGCTTGCGGAACTTCAGCTGAATCATTTTGAAGACTTTTTACGACTGCTGAACTACTTTGTGGCATGTTCGGTCTACGAGATATTTCTAAGCTTATAAACTCCATGCCTAAGTCTTCTAAGAATATGCGTCGCTATATTTCTTATTTTCGTTCCAGTGTGGATTAATTTTTAGAAAAACTACATAGGCATTATGTGGATACATCCAACATATTGTAAAACAGTGCTTGAGGGAATCGATTAGTTCTCCTTTTACATGTGTAAGTTCTTATAAATTGATCTAATGTATAGACCCATGATTTCGTTTCATTATTGAAATGAATTATTTCTTTATTACCTATTATTTATTTATTTCTCTTATTTTTCGTCGTGATGTTTTTTAGGTACATTACCTACTTTTGTTTTGTTCCCATTGTCGAAGAGGAAGTGAGCACAGTTTTTAGGTTTGCCTTTTAGTTGCAAAATTGTTTCTGGCTATAAAGAGAGAAATAACAGAAGAAAAGAAAGATTTTATACTATCAGCTTTTAAAATAGCATAACGCGTTGGGCCAGGAGTCAAATTTATTATGTTCTGTTTAAATACATTAAAACTTCAACCGTAGTTTGTCCACACTAGCGCCTGACGAGGAGTTGGGATCATAGTCAGATGCAGGTTCAGGAACGAGATCGTTTTCATCTTCACTTGATGTGTCCTGGGGCTTTCATCGCCTGAGTCTAATAGCATAAGAAAAGTTCTTATCTCTTCTGGTTTCATTGTTCCAAAATAACTAAAAATTTTGTCAATTGTATTCAAATCAAAAACACATAAACGAATGAAATATTTTCACTACTTATTTTCGTTTTTTGGTTTTGTTGCAGTTTGCAATACCGTTATAAAAAACAAAAACAACTAAAAACACTTGTGTGTTATTAACAAATAGCTCCGCTTTTACTTATTTTTTTGTTTTGAGCTCGTATCACATGAGTAAATTGATTTTGTTGCATTGGGCAATTTTGACCCAAAAGTACCAAGTGCGTAAGTTTTTTTACAAACGCTTTGTGAAGCGATCTACAAAAATTATATTTTAAATTTTAATAGTATTCACTTAAAAAAGTAATTGTATAAAAGTTTAAAAAAATTCGATGAGTATTTAAAGAAAAAATTAGCAATAAAAACTGTTTGGGCAATTTTGACCCATTAATACAGGATAAGGGTTAATATATGTACATGTACATATGTATGTATAGTATCTTAGTTCATTAGATGTTAATGTTCGTTCAACATGAGTAGCAAACTGCATAACTTTTAAATTTATTCATACGTAGTATATGAACAGGATATTATTGATTACCTTTGCTCATTTCTTGTTATCACTAAAGTTATTTAAGTATTTTTGTGCATTTTTGCAAGCAATTAAAGACTTTTTTCATTTTTAAAACTCCTGCGTTTGCAAGGAAATATATTCTAATTTAAAAAGCGAAAGGTTATTACTAGAAAGTCTTCTTCACACTTATTTACATTTGAAAACATACATGTCACTCGTTTACTTCAATAATGTCATAAGTCAAAAATGACGATTTGTTAGCTGAAAATGAGGAATTTGTGCAATAATACGGATTACATTTATGTGATAAATTTTTTTCTGATTAATTAGATTTAAAATTTATGGCACTGTTTCCCCCTATGCTGATTGGAAACCTGATACTACTCTTCTGAAAAATTAGTTTTTCGAGTTAAGACACTATTCAAGTAAACGAGAGATGTGTAGTTTTATGTACATACAGTCTGTCAAAAAAATGTTTGTTAGATTTTGACTGTAATAATTATTATTTTTTATCTACTTTGTATTAAAAAAATTATTATTTTTACTGATTCTCATGCTGCAAACATCCTAAAAACAAACCATTGAAGTAAGACATGTTAGAATAAAATAATTACATAAAAACCAAAAAAAAAAAACAACAATCTGTTTAGACATACACTTGTGAACTAAGTTAATTATACTAAATTAAACATTTTTATTAAGCTAAATACTTTTATATACTATAACATGCATCTAAAAAAATAAAAAAATAAAAGAACTGCAAAATATAACAGCTTTTAAAATTTCAGCAAATGAGGTTTGATGTGGTACATTGGCACAATCTGTTGAAGTGAATGACCAAAGTTCCTCTAAGTTGGTCGGTGCTCGTTCGTAGAGGAAAACTGTACTTTTGACAATTGACCACGAATGGTGTTTAAATCGGGGTTTTATTCTATTTCAATATTTTGAAATTTCGTTCAGCAAGATAGTTGCAAAATAACTATCTCGGTAGAATGATTAGGATCCTCATTTTGCAGAAAAGTTATTTCTGTTGCAGGATAAGCGCACTGCTAAATACAAACGCTCGAATTGTTCTGAAAAATATTTAAACTCTGTTGCATATTCATAATGCCCTCCGTCCTACCGGGTAAAACATACTCACACCATTAAATTACAACCACCATGTTTCACTGCCTGCTTGACCTAATTGCGTTCAACGGTGCCAGCGGGCCTTTTCCAACAACGCTCGTTTGCAGTCATCAGTTGCCTGGTTGTTGTAGATTACAGATTTTACAAAATTAATCCCAGCCTTTACATTCTGTCACAACAGACACAAATCCAACGTTGAGCTTCCGGCGTTTCTGCTTATCATAATTTGCTTCACTAAGGGTACATCTTCATCAGCAACATTTCGCTGTTTTCTGAAAAGGCTGACTGTTCTAAGGCACAGGTTTAGATTTTCTACTAAATTTCGACAGGATTTGCCGTTTTCGTTCTACCTTAGGACTTACACAATTATTGATATTTTTCATATCCTTTTGCATACAGAACATAAATATTTAACTACGTGTTTCTCCTTTTGACTTCTTTTTTCTACTTCTGGTACTCTGGTACTTACTAAGTCAAAAAAAAAAAAAAAAAAAAAAAAAACACTTTGTACTTGCTTTTCGGATGTATAAATATAAAAGAAGAAGAAAAAGTCGTAGTAGTCTAGTAGGTAGTGTGTGTAGTAGTGTTTTTCACGGGAATTCCCGGGATGGGAATAAAATATATTTTAAAGGCCTTTTTAACTATTAAGCCAACATCTGCGAGAATTTTCTCTCTCGCAGGTCAATATGTTACCAAAATTAGGAACCGACTTTCAGACATACCTGTTAAGTAATTATTAGTAATCGTAATGGTTAGTAATTGGATTACTGCCGATTAATCACATTCAGACATACCTGTTAAGTAATTATTGGTAATCGTAATGGTTAGTAATTGGATTACTGCCGATTAATCTTATAATCAAAAAGAATCAAAAGTAATCCAAAAGTAATCAATTATTTTCAATAATTACTTTGAATTCTTTTTGAATATTCGAAAATAATCAAAAAGAATTATTGAAAACAATTTGATTACTTTTATATTACTTTTGAATATTTAAAAATAATCAAAAAGAATTATTTAAAACAATTTGATTATTTTTTAAACTACTTTTGATTCTTTTTGATTATTAGACTAATCGCCAGTAATCCTGATTATTTTTTGATTCTTGGGTAATCGTAATCAATTAGTAATTCGAAAAAATTGTTCATAGAATTATATAATCATTACGATTCTTTTTAAAAAGTTATGTAATTGATTACTAATCGTAATCGAAATTTAACAGGTATGCTTTCAGATGAATCAATAAAAGCATTGTCGGTTTTAAAAACTCATTTCAAAAGTATTAAATAAATATGTTAATAGATATATAGTTTTTTTATGTTTTATGTATATATTTTTAACTAGTTTTTAAAATACATTGAATTATTTCGTTTTTTAAAGCACTGCACCTTTTATATGTTTCTATTGTTATTTTGTTTTAAATATGTTTTGATATCATTAATATGAATTTAAAATAAAAAATACATACTTAACAAAGTAAATATATGATATTATGTTCTAGGCGGGAATTCCCGGGATTCCGGGAAATTTCAAAATCAATCCCGGTTTCCCGGAAAATGAATAAGTCCAGGAAATGAAAAACACTAGGGTGAAGGCTTATTAGACACGAGGACACGGTTCAAACACCAGGTCAGACATCTCCAACTCGTTCAGCAAAGTTCTTAGCAGATTTCTGGCAACAACTGTGAGTATAAATTAAATTGCCATGAAATATTTCTCAAAAGTCTGTCGTTTGGAGTCGACTTTAAAATCTAAGTCCCGCCACTCATGTTAAAATTAACACACATAATATAAATGGTGTGAGAAGCTATTTAAGTCGTAATCCTAACTGATTTTAATGACCAATTGTGTACATATGTATGTAAATATAAAAGACAAAAACTGAACAAAACTGGATAAATGCTTATATAAAAAACATATCTCTGCATACAATTGGAAAACAGCTATTTTTATTGTAGAGATAAAGTATAAGAACTGCATCTTGATATCACAAACTAAACAAAGCTATTAATATAGTTTCAAAAAAAAAATCATTTATGTATTTACTATAGTCCACTACTGCAGATAACTTTTACATACATACCGTTATTTACCGTTATTTTCAGCTGCTCACAAATTACTTTCTTTTGTTGTGGAAATAATCTGTTTTAGATTATATTAGGAGGGAAAAATTGAAGCTTAAAACACCGGGAAAAACAACATCTTCGAACTATGAATTGGAATGACAAGCCAGCCAGTACACAGTACTACAAATTGCTCCAGATATCAAAATAAGATAACGCTGAAACTATACATTCGGCAGCCATGTAAATTATCAGGGAGAACAGAGTGGTTCGTACGAAAAAAATATGGATAAAGACACTTTGATTCAAGTGATAAATATAGTGCAACAGTTTTAAATAAGTAAAGAGTAAAAATCACTTCATACAGTAGAACAAATAGAAAAGCGATGGTTGTTTACATCAAAATATATTTCAAAGTCCAAAACAGCTGGAATAAAGTGATTTTCTTCGATGGAACTATGTATAATGATGCATGACTATACATAATAACAAAGTATTCTGTAAACATTTAAGAACATTGAAATGTCGCAAGATAATTTGAGATCATAAACACAATGTAATATTTGGAAGTTACATGTTCAATAAAAGAGGCGAAGAAATGTATTAAAGTGTCATTTGATTACCAGTGCATATAAGCTTGGGTTTATTGCTGGTAAATATTACTCCATGATGATATGATACTATGTTCAGATATGCACTTTTATTGAGACAATATTCGGTTCATTGAGACAATATTTTTAGTGTTCAGCATAATAATATACGCAGTTCAGCTGCTTATTTAATATTCATTTGTCAACTGGTAAACAAAACAGCTGGTTGTTTCAGCAACATTGTTTTTATTTTTATTTTTTTGTTTGTTTGTTTTTTTTTGTTGACGTTTGAGTTGTCAAACATCAACAAAAAGTGTTCCGTTAATTGTAATATGGCTACTAAACACACAGTGCTCTATTTTAATTTTTCTCAATATTATAACAATTTGCGTATTTATTGCGCAATTATTAATTGAAACTTTATATGAAATATTAAACTCAATAATGGCGTTTGTTGCGATTTACGCAGTAAAGGTGCATATCTGAACATCCTATTAGACAAGTACACTACACTGTTCTCGCTTTGATTTTAAACCTACAAAAGAAAATCATAAATGTTTTCGGTGAGAAAATCATTCACTTTAACTGTAGTTATATGCCGGAGACCAGAACTGAAGTTAATTCGAAATTAACAGACTTATGTGACGAATAGTACTGCCAAAAGATATCTGAAAAATCAAAGAGAGTTAAAAGCCGTGACATATTAAGTAAAGTATTCCGAGAAACTACGTGATCAAAATGTTATAAATAACAATGTTGTCATTTGTGTTAAACTTGTCAAAAAAGTTATTTTTTAATTTTTTCTTTTTTAAATTTGGTTTAAAGAAAATAGTATCAAATCAAAAAAATATTTTTAACAGCAACGATGTTATGTTAAAACATTTTTTTAACAGACTGTATACGTAAAGACTGTAAGTATATTACATAGAATTATTCTTTTATATGAATTTTAAAATACATATACATTCTGAAAAGTCATAAAAGCAATAACTTCCAATTGATTACATTTCCCAGGCTTAAAATAATATGAAAAAATATCAAAAGGAATAGCACTTTTTTATACTGTGAAGAATATAAACATTCATTCAAATATTCAAATTTCAGACACTAGACCAAGAAAATACACACATTCATATGGTCTAATGTAAACACTTACCTCCTCTCTTTAAAAGTACTTTGAAAAGTTCATAAGATGCCTTTATTTTTAGGCAAGTTTCAATGAAAAAAAATTTAAAAAAGACGAAAACTCCCCAAAATCACACATGTGTACATACGTGTATATATGTAAGTATATGTAAATATGTTACGTTTTCTTCCAACATCAAGAAGGAAAATATTGATTGAGTGAAGAGGAGAGTAGTAAAGAATTTTGTGGAAATAAAGTTGTTAAGTAGTGCCATGGCAAAAGCAAAAAAAGAATAGAATAAATGAAGTGAATGCACTAAAAGTGGGTTTGAAATTTAAAAGAAAAATTTCATTTTCATTTTTTCTCTTTACCAAATCAGCATGATTTCGAATATAACTAGCAGAGTCCTTTAAACGATAAGTTTTTTTTTTTTTTTTTGAATAAATCATTGCATAAACAGACTGTATATGACATTTAATTATTTTTCATTTCATTGTAAATGAGGACATACGTTTAACCTCGATTATCATTCAGTTTCACTCATAATTTGATCATCGTCATCTTCGTAATCTTTCTCATTTCATTGGGAAAATGTAAAACTTATGTCCGTTACACATACATATACAATTGGTCATTGCGAACTAGTTTCTAACACCACTTATGTTGTCTGCGTTAATTTTTATATATGAGAGTTGAGAACTACAGTTTAAAGTTGACTGTGAACGATTTTTGAGAAACTTTTTATTGCAATTTTATTTACTCTCAGAGTGCTGCTGAGAGGAAGTCGCCGAGGAAATATTTTGTCATATTTCATTTTGTTGGTATTGCCTGAACTGGGGTTCAAAGAACGAGACATCACGTCTAAAAAGCCAACACACTACCTACTAGACCACGGCGACTTCCGTTACGAGTACATTAAATTTTTATGGTTTCTTTTTATTAAATTTTTTCGTTCTTGTTTTCTACATCAAAAGTTTAACACTAGTAATGTCTATAAATTAAAATACAAAATTATGCATTTAAAACGATATGAATACCCAATTTCTTTAGGTCATATAAGTCTCATTTGATTTCATATTTTTAAAATATGTTTTTTTTTTTGTTATTGGAAAATTAACAATGATGTGTGATTTTCGTAAATATTTCAAAAATAAAGTTTCGAAAATTTGAAGAAGTTATCCAATTGGTGCTTGATTGCAAGTGGAACATTGCGTGAATTATGCTCATATTTCAATAAGAAAATGAAATAACGATAAAGAAAACACATGCGACAAAAAATGCAGGAACATTTAATAACACACAAGTGAAAACATCATGCTTGATAATTTAACGTAAAACTTAAATGACCAAGTCATAATTGATCTGTGAACAATATTGGAAGTCCGGCTACTTGTCTCTTTTTAATAAGATACCAACCCAAAGAAGATCTGCAACACCACTCGTTCACACTATACATACAGCCAAAACATTAGAAATTATTTATAAAGACTATCTCAGTAAGAATGCACTTTTTCATATTAAAATATAAACATATATTTTGAAGATATGGTAGTTTAGACTTTTCTTTTGGATTGTAATGAAGACATATTCCTATTAAGTATGAAACAGAATATCCGTCGAATAATCAGCACGGCTCTTTCAAAATCACTGCTATTATTGACCCATCCTTAGAAGCGTAACAACTAATATCTTTGGCTGACAAAAATTCGTACCAAACGGTTGTTCGTTATGGTTGCATTCATTTCTCATGGATTCATTAAGAGGAAGAGCACCTACGATATGCGCGAACTACAGGGGTATAAGCCTTCTCCCTATCGCATATAAGGCTCTTACAGGCATATTAAAGATTGAAGCCACTCGTCAAAACACTGACTTATCATTGTGGTTTCAGGCCTGAAAAGTCAACCATCGACCAGATTTTCACACTACGCCAAATCCTGGACCCACGAAAAATAAGTCGACACACACCATCGGAATCGTGTTTTTGCTGCAATGTCTGAGCTCTGTATACCTGCGTAGATGATAAGGCTATGCAGAATGACATTGAGCAATTCCTTGCAGCTTCGTCAAGGTTGGAATGGACCTCTCCGAACCTTTTGATACCTTGCTAGGTTTCAGACAAGGCCGGAGTGCATCGCAATGACACAATTTTTAAAAAAGCGTCCAGTTGCTGGAGTACGCTGATAACATTGACATCATAGGGCATACCAAGCGAGATGTTACTGCTGCCCTTAGTGCTGTTGAACGGGAGTTGACTAAGATGTGTCTGGCAGTAAATGAGAGCAAAACAAAGTATATGTTATCGACAAGTAGAGACGTGCGGCTTATTTATTCTCAGATTACGGCCGAAAACTATACTTTTGATATAGTCAATGAATTTATTTATCTTGGCTCCGCCGTTACCACCAAAAATGATGTCAGGCTGGAAATCCAGCGCAGGATCACTCTTGCCAGCAGTTGCTACTATGGTCTCAATAGGCAATTGAGTAGCAGAGACCTCTCTCGTACGACAAAACTAATACTCTACAATACGCTCATCCTACCCGTGCTTCTTTATGGCGCAGAGGAATGGACCCTATTAAGAACTGATGCAGCAGCCTTGAGAGTGTTCGAGAGAAAAGTCCTACGTAAGATTTTCGGTCCAGTGCGAGTTGGCGATGATTTCCGCATCCGATCCAACAGTGAGCTGTGTGAGCTCCTCAACGACATAGATGTAGTGCAGCGTATTAATATCCAGCGACTGCGCTGGCTCGGCCATGTTGTTCGAATGGAGGAGGATGCTCCGGCGAAACGGGTATTTGATGCGGGAGTCTGTGGAACTCGGCGAAGACTACAACTTTGTATGCGTTGGAAGGACCATATGGAGCAAGCCCTGTCATCGATTAGTGCGACCAACTGTCGTAGGCGCGCAAGATGCAGAGGCGCCTGGAGGGATGTGTTGCGGCAATGCGAAATCGGTTAATCTGTTTGTTAATGCCAAATTAAGTAAGTAAGTAAGAAATTGAAATCCTTTTGCCAAAATTCGATACGCAGTGCTCCATGAAATTTTTATAATCGAGAACGTTGTCGAATTGATGTTTTCTGTTTTTCTGTATCGCTTACATCAGTTACAATGTTTTTAAAAGACCGGCAGGTACCTCTGCACATAAACGACTTAATTACTTAAAATGGCACGAGTAAATTGCTTGCCATATATACATTTTTTAACAGTTCAATTTTCGTTGAGAGTGGAATTTTACCTCAAGTTGTAAACTACGCCACAAAAGACATTAATTAATCGAAAAGTGCGGTTGAATAAAATTTGCATTAGTTTTTAAAAAAATTCACGGTGCGACAGTCAAAATACACCCAGCTAACGACATGGTGTAGGTTGTGAGTTTTGTTGAGTAGAACCCAAAAATTATTTTTTTATATATCTTGAACCCTTCAAACTTCTTTTATTTGACAAAAACTTCTTATGGAACTTACACACAAATTTATTGATTACACAAACATTTCTTAACCAATGTCACAAATTTAAAGAAAAAGTTTTCAGAATTGATGGATCTTGGTATTGGTCAATGTTTGCGCAAAGTGAAATAATATTATTTGCAAAAAACACAAATATTTGCCGATTTCTGGTAGTAGCCCAAACGTGAAATTGATACATTTTGCGGTAAACAATCAAGATCCATCAAATTTTGTGATTGATTTATTGAAAAATTAGTTCTTTTTATTCTTTCGAAGACATATAGTATTTGAAGGCTAAATCAAATATATTAATCTCCAGAAATTTAATGTGGGCGTGTGGTGAATGAAAATATTTGAGGATTGTGGTTAACAGTTTAATATAGATATTCCCTGTTATATCCAAGAACTATTTCACCAAAGGATTATCTTGGATTAATTGCATACAGATTGAATCTAGCCAAAGCTATGTTGTAGTACCAGTCCATTAACATATTTTACGAAATTTTTCAAAATCTCATTCGAGTAAAAACTTTTTTACGAAATCTAGTTTAACCTTTATGTCAACAGTTAAAAAATTATACACACGTCAACAGAAGCATATCCGGGTATGTTCATACATTTTATACGGAAATGATTTGGTTTTACTTACTTGTTGGGTGGTGTTACGCACTCTGGTTACGTACATAATAAAGCCTTATGGAAAACGACCTCACATTCCTTATATCGAGCTTCGGGATATAAGCCGCTTTATACGTTTCGACAACGGAAACACACGTCAGCAGCGTAAAAAAACAGACTGCAACCATAACGGACTTATTTTTAATGCTGAATGATAATCTACACATCAATTACGTAGCAGGTCCAAACGTGACAGATGATGAGCAGTTGTATCCTTTCCATGGTGGTACTGGGTTTACCCAATACATACCATCGAAACCCAAACGCCAAGTACGGAATTAAAGTATGGTGGGTATGTGACTCTGTCTCATCCGGAACGGGGAAAAAAATAGGCGAGAGGGTAGTGAAGGACTTATACGTCAATATTTTTCTTCACAACTTATAACTTACGAAATGTTTTATGATGGACAGCAGTTTATCAATATTAGGTACAGTGAACAGAAGGCGAGTATTTGTACCACCACATTTCGCTTTATCTAAGGGACAGGAAGTAGAGTCAACTACATTTGGTTTCAGTAACAATATTACTTTGTGCTCTTACATCCCAAAAAAAATAAGTCCACAATGCGTTATTCATGCGAAATGCAAGGTTCAAAGAAAAATCCACTTATGATCTTAGATTACAACAAATATATATGTTATTCTAATTTGATCAATAGTAATATTTGCTGTGAATTTCTATTAAGATCTGTTAAAGTCCATGTTCCTTGTCGTAACTTCCGCTGTTATAATCCTATTTATATTCAATTCTGCAGAACTAATTATGCTGTTGCTGATCCGTTAACTAGAATTTGCCGTCAATTTAATAATTTGTCAGACATTATCGATTTTTCTTTAAATTCTTGCGTTGTAAAACGGAACATTATTGTTTTTCTCAATACATAACTCTTCATATTTTTATTGTAACAATTGTTTGCATTTTTGTTGAGACTGTTTGTAATTCTACTTAATTTTATTCGTACCTATTGTTGTTATTAGTCAGTAAGGAATTTGTCCATTGACGTAAATAATAAAAAATAAAAAAAAATAAAAAAAACTAAATGCTTTGACGTTTTTTACACTTTTAAGGTTTTTGGTAATCATTAAAAATTTTTTAAATCCGAGGTACACATGTGTGAACTATTTTTTTCTATTACTTCTAATAAAAGTTTAAAATAAAAAAAATAAAAAATACGTAAAACGAATTGCTTCATGTTTGGGTCTTACAAGGTTTAAGTTAAATATATACGCCAGCCGATTAAATTACAAACACCTATATTTTTTTGCTTTTTTACGGATAAATATGTAACATGTACATATTCTATTTAAGTTTATCCAATCATAGGCAACATACTTCTATTTCTCTTTACGTTTTCTATATCATTTGTCTTATTTAACGTTATAGTTCGTAACCATCAGTCTTTAGTTTTAGTAACACCATAATTCCTCTGACAGTCACAAGTTGAGCAGCCTATAGGAGTAGAGGCACTATTATTTTTACTACAGCATTTAATACACTTCGTATATTCTAGAGAATTTTAAAAAATACTTATAAATACTTCCACCAACGCAGGCAATCAGTTATTAACATTGGCATCACATTGAGCACTAGTAACCCATTCGTGCCATCCATCCATCCATACGTTTTATACGTGCTTCGCCTTTTTTTTTCTATCTCAATTTGGTCTGCCTTTCTTTATTGATTGCAATTCTAATGGAGCAGAACATATCATTTAATTCTATCCATTCACTTATTTCATTTATTATATATTTTCCTATATACATGCATACATGCATATATCGCAATATATAATATCCTAGTGAGTGCTTTATTTTCTAGTTGTAGGCAAATAAAATCAATACTTCTGCTGTGTCTAAATGTTCATTTTCCAATTCCTTTTTCTCGAGGTGGTTTAGCTTAAATGTGTAGATAAAATTTTATTAGCTGTGATTTCCATCCAATGCGCATCAATGACTTGGTAGAAATATAATGATTTAATTCTTTAATTGACTTAATTTATACTTCTCATGTTTTTGTTGTCTTTTACTTCTATAAAATTGCTGCAACAATCATAAAATATCGTAAAAAATTAAGTTTACTTTATACATGCATTAAAGGGAAACAGTGAATTGAGAATTACTATGTATATGAATATTTTAACCAAAAAATTTAGGGCCATTATTACAACTTGCCGTCAGTTAAAAGAAGGATTTTAACGGGCATATAAATTGTACCCAATAAGATAGAAGTGATCGTTAAGCTAAAGGGAGGATCATCCCACCTTTAACTTTTAAAGTTCACTTTATGTTTGAGCCTGCCATATTATATATTATTTTCAATATGGTAACTTCAAATATAAACAAAATGAGCAAATACAACAAAAAAAGAAGCCCGTCGTTGCCACTGCGTTTAAAAAAAGCTCATTAATTGGGCAATGTTATCGACATTGCTCCAACACTGCCATATTTTTGAAAAAGTTAACTTCATTTTATCATTGAGTTGTAATAACGAAAAGACTTTGAAGTTGATTTTAACTAAAGTTACCTTTAACTAAACTCAAGTTTAACTGCAAGTTGTAATGTGCAAATGTTATACAGAAGATCGAGTTGTGAATAGAATACTGGGAGACAAGTCTAACATGAAATTATATTTAAGGACATCTTGACCTCCTTCTTAACTGTCACCTGGAATCAACCAGTAAACTCTCTAATGTTAAGAAATGCTTCGTAACAAGACAGCAACAAAACGGTACGGTGCAGAGGCTACATATTCTTTAAAAAAGCAGATGAGTAAAATACAGATATTAGATAGGAGTGGGTGCTGTTGATCCGAGAATCAAATCTTCCTATTCCATAGGGAGACTATCGGGTATTTTCCAAAAATAAATCTAAGTATTCTAAAGATATGCTCAACTTGAAAAGATTGTGACAGATGTCCCATTATCGAGAACTTAATAATAGTGCGGGTATGTTTGGTAAAACAGTATCAGCTTGGTAGGGAAAAAGGTTACCCCTTACTGGGATCCCAGGTCATGTGAGAACTTGCGGCAATGAGTGCGAAATTTCCATGCCCTATGGAGCCAGAAGTTTTCTTTGGAGTAGAAAAAATATTTGTGAGTGTATATTCAACGAAATTAAGATAAGAAAGACAAAAACTTTTTTCAAATTAGTGGATATGAGATAATCTAAGTTTTTGTTGACTACTTACTTAATTAATTACACAATTACCATAGCTGGAGCTTTGTGTAATGAATTAGACTACTTCGCAATAACCTGAGAATATTAACTGGCCTTTCAACAGGGCGTTGTTGATTTTAAGTGCACTTGTTCGGAAAGGAGAAAACTAACGACGTCATCTTTGGAACGATCGTTTAAGTGCCATTGTCCTCTTTATCTCTAAATTCATAGGTGTAGGTGTCCATACCTTTTAGTTGGAAACTCTCCATATATCCCTTTGAAGTGAAGTCTTTTTGCTCTCTATTTAACCAGTTTACCTTCAGATTTTGCAGATTCATTTTAATGTTTTACTACACTCCCGCCTCTGATACCAATCCACAGTGGTCCCAATGACGAATTTAGCGCGAAAAAAGTCATAACTCTTGTTTAAAAGCACTTAGAGGAAAAATTTCTACGAATAAGTGATTTGGTACGGTGCGAGCTCGCGCCAAAAATTGGCGGATTCGATTAAGGGGGCGTGGCACTTTTCATACAAAACAAGTTGACATAATGACTGCGTTAATTTGTATATTTAAATATTTTCACTGAGAGCATAATGATTAATAAAAGTTGTAAAAATATAAAAAAAGATAGGAATATTGTGTTTTAAAGGTTTTATTAAAAATAAGTAAGGTTTTGTTTATTAAAAATAATTAACATAATTGTGTATTTTAAATATATATGTACATAAATGTTTATTCATCTGAATGGGTTTCCGCTTCATCCGATTCATCTCCTGAAAGGTTTTCTTCATTTAAAATAGAAGTATCTAAAAGTAAAGCAATTGACTCCTGACACAATGATTCTGGATTTCTATTCGGCAGCTTTGTAGAAAGAGACGATATGTAAGGATCCGATGAAAATAGAAGATTGTTAAAAAGATCTTCGAGGTTATTCTCCTGTGACATTTTTCGAGCATGATGTTCTCTAACATATCTAAAATCCTTGTTGTGGGATTCAAGTGCCTCATCGGATAACATTCCAATAATTTTTTTTATTATTATTTATTTTTTTATTTTAAATGGCCTTTTTGGAGAATTATCAATAGTTCTAATAACGGCTACTTGCAGCAGCAAATGTTAGCTTTTCAGTGGAACAAGAGTTTACAAGATGCTTTGTTTTAGATTGTTTAGATTTTTGTCCTATTTCTAAAAACGGTTTAGAAGGTCGTCCGTATTTTGACGTTGACGGTCCGTCAATGGTATTTTCGTCCGAGTTTTCCTTACTAGGAAGAACGAAATATTCATCCAACCAACTTTTAAATGAACACTCGAACACACTCTTTGTTCGATGTACCATTTTTCGACAATTGTGTAATGAAATTTTTACCTGCTTGCTTTAATTTTTTTGTATAGCTATCATTTTCATCATTTTTTATACCAATTTTCATAAAAATGTAATATATAACAGCATTAAATTTTTTTCTTGCACCTTTTCAAAGAACCAAACATTAAACAATTCCCTTTTGGTGATAGACATCGCAACTAAATAATTTGATATGAAAGCTTTCAGGCAGAAATCGGGATAAAATTTTTTTACCATTTAACTGGCCACATATCATAGATGATAACAATATAAAAAATTTTGCTAAATCGGGTTAAATTCACAATTAAAATTCTAACACAAGTTATAATGCAATTAAAATTGCACAATTAACAAATACATCTCAGTTTTCACGTATTTTTTTCTGAACGAAATGCAAAATCGCCGGCATATTAGGAATTATAAAAAAGCATACCCTAATTGTATAAATAAAACCCCCAAAAATAATAAGGAATATACTTTCGCTTTATTTGACAAGATCTCCAAACCAAACTAAAATATTGTCTAGTCTGTTATTAAAAAAAACTAAATCTATTGTTTGTGTTTAAAACAGTACTGCAGTATTAATATTGCTGATATAATAAAAATGTTTATACCGTTATGTAGGCTGAAGACTTGTCATTACAAAACCAAACAAAAAATTCACATATGTATGATGCGACAAAACGACTTTTTTCGGGCTAAACTCGTCATTGGGATCACCGTGCAATCGTTTTTCAATTTTTGAAAATAATTTTTTTATTACCCCATGCAACAAGCAAAAAAACTTTTGATATTAGCTATATTTTTAATGTATAATGGATAAGCAGATTGTATAGATAAGTTTTTATATAAAATTTTTTTTCTAAAATATAAGACTTTTGAATAGGCTGCTTCATACATTTTAGCACAACTTTGAAATGACATATTCGAATATGAAAACCTTAAGTTTTTCTAGTATCATGTTTTCTAAAATTATGATGGTTTTTAAAGTTAAATGACATTGCGGTCAAAAAAAAAAAATAGCGGTTAGCTAAGGTCAGAATTTTCCATTTGTTGTACAGTATTATTATTATTGATTCGAGACAACTCTTGTACTTAGTTTAACAAAAAAATATGTTTTGCTACTTAGTGAAAGACAACGAAATTCAGGTCGCAATGAAAATGGTCATAAAAGAAAGATCAATCCATGGTAAAGTATCCCGAAAGTGTGAGATATGACTAAAAAAAATTATTTGAAGCTATAATGTCGAAACAATACGTCGGAAGGTATGTAGTGGTATGGAGAACCTATTCAGCTGCAGGTATCGGTAGGTAGGGTCAAAATGCAGTACTTAACATTTTTAAAAGAAACCCTTATATAAAATCCTAAAATGGTTGGAATGAAGCACATATATGTTTTGTACCAGGGTAATGATCCTGAGCATATAGCCGGAATTCTAAGGACAGTGTTGTAGAACAATTGTTCCCCAATTATCAAAACTCAATCCCAATCATTGGATTTGATCACGTTAAAAGTTTGTGGCATAAACTAAAAATTTAAATAAAAATTTAAACTATTTTGGATCAAGCATAACTAGTGTTTTTCATTTCCCGGACTTATTCATTTCCTGGGAAACCGGGATTGATTTTGAAATTTCCCGGGATCCCGGGAATTCCCGCCTAGAACATAAAATCATATATTTACTTTGTTAAGTATGTACTTTTTATTTTAAATTCATATTAGTGAGATCAAAAACATAAAACAAAATAACAATAGAAACATATAAAAGGTACAGTTCTTTTAAAAAATAAATAATTCAATGTATTTTAAAAACTAGTTAAAAATATATACATGAAACATAAAAAACTATATATCTATTAACGTATTTATTTAATACTTTTAAAATGAGTTTTTAGAAAACTCTCTCGCTTTCAACAGATGTTGGCTTAATAGTTAACAAGACCTTTAAAAAATTTTTTATGTTTTCCGTTTGCTTACCAGATTCTCCAGAAAATTTTAGATCTTTTTTATCGAACTGGTAGGTACATTAGTGTTTGATGCAGATATTTCGCTAATGTCATTTATTGCATCGTTTAAAATGTCCTCAAAATTTTTATCTTCTTAAATATCATTACCGTTGCTTTCTATGTCTTCTAATTCTATATTTTTTTCAGAAAAAGACGGTAAATTTGTCCTGCATATAAAATACTTTAGTGTTTTGAAGCATTCGGAAAAAATTTATTATTTTTATTAAAAATTTCAGGATCTTTCAAGTATTTGGTGAAGGTATACAATTTTATATCTCTTCTTTCTCCAATTCAATGAAGTATTAATTGAAGAAATTTGTTGGCATAAAATATTCATTATCACATCAGCTGTTATAATATTAACTTCTCGCCGACATACAGCTTCCGCAGCTAATTTTATTGGGTTTAAAACGTCCAAAAGGTTCTGCAAATTATTTATATTGGATTCTATCCATAGATCACCCATTTCCAAATCAATGAGGCTTTTCTTTATTGCATTTTTATAAGTAAAATTTTTTCGATCATTGGAACTAGAGAATTCCATCTGGTTACTATATCCTATACAAGGCATATTTCCTTATTACATTCGGCCAATACATATTTTTGTAACACAAAATTTTTTGCTGGACTCTTTCTAAACAATTTAATAACACGACGAGTTTGTTCTAATACCAATTTGTAATTAATTGATAAATGATAAATGTTGCCAATAGTAAAAATTTTTCATTCACAATAATTCCCGGGAATTCCCGAACAAATTTCCCGGGTTTTCGGGATTGAACAATTTGCGGAATTCCCGGGAATTCACGTCCCGGGATTTCCCGTGAAAAACACTAAGCATAACTGAAAAATGCCCTTTTATAGGAGCGGAACATTTTAGGGCCCCAATATGCAAACAAACTGTCTGAACATTTATCAAAGCGCCTCAAAAATGTCATTTACCAAGTATCTCTTATGATTTATTTAACGTACAAATGTTGTAATGTACCATTTCTGTTGTGACCTGAATATATTACTTTTTCACTTTTATTCACAGCTTTTTTTACGTTTAATTGAATTTAAATTGTTTACCTATCATCTGAATAAATTGAGCATAAAGTTTTAAATTCAATACAGCTACCTTGGTTTAATTTTTTTGTACATTTAAGTTCTTAATGGCAAGAGGGCTATTGTGATTCATGTGTTGAAGATATATTTTTAACTTATTATAAATAAGAATCTGTCCAAAAGTTTATTAGTTCTTCCAAAATTGTATATATTCATATTTGTGCATCATTTTAAATAAAATTTAAAATTTAATCCAAATTTCTGTCATAACGTTTTCTTATGAATTTCTTTCGCATTACGCAACCAATAATTAAGCTGTAAAAGAAATTTTAGAACAATTGTTGCTTTTTCATAATATTAACATACAAAGTTTTTTAAAGTTTCTCAAAGACATTTTAACTTAACATAAATATTTGCATAAGAGTAGCATTATAATATATGGTATGTACTCTATATTCTAAAGGCTTTTTTATAGGAATTATGCTAAGTATTTACGTTTCAATAGAGTAATCCAGCGAAAGTTTAGCTTTTATTTTCAACGCTTATTTTCCCCCAATTTTTATTTAAATTTTGCCAATAAAATGGGAGTTTTCAAAATATTGACTATAAAACAGGAAATATGAATGTGCTGTAAATTCTCAATGCAAAAAGGTGGAATATTAAAATATTAAACATAAAATCCTACAAATGTTCTTACATGACCCCATTCAAATATGCTCATGCTTCCTTTGTACGTCCTGATTGCCCCTGTGAATGTTTTCGAAATGTACGAAATGATGGCAATAATAGAACTCAATGTTTTACAAGCTACCACATGCCAATAAAATATTTATTTACGGATTAAATCAACACACACTTGTACACTCATACTAAAACTATGTTATTGTTCGAATGCCCCATGAATAATAATAATAACCATCGAAGCGAAAATAAAATGATAAGTGCTCAAAAGGTTCGATTATTAATTTTTTTTTCTTTTTACTGAATTACATTTGTAAAATCATATATCAAAAAATCTACATTCTTAAAGATCCCTAAATACACATGAATATAATTTTTGTTTTAAAAGAAACGAATAAAGATAATAATTTATCCGCTCTTTACTTACTTTCGCGAATGGAAATATCTAGATACTGGTGTTTTGCTTTTACATCGTTTAACATTAAAATTATAAACAAAAGCTACAAAAACAAAAGCGATAAACAAGTAAACAAAAAGGACAAATATCAGTATAAAAAAGTGATAAACAAGTAAACAAAAATGGATCTCGAGAAGGCGAAGACATGAACATTCGACTTCATGATTATTCATCAGACTGTTTACGTTGCCATATAAAAGGCAAGGCAAAGCAGGCAACGGAGTCAGTAAAAGTTCAGTCAGTCTTGGGTGAAGACGCGGTGTGTTTGAAGCAGTGTTGCAAAATTGAAATTTTAAAACAGTACTGAACGCATCAAATGGTAATTTTGTAAAAAAGTACATACAGTGAGCGCCAAAAGTGGGTAAACACCACTGAAATAATTCATTTTCTTAGCATTGCGAGAAAAGTAAATGAGAATAGTCGAATAAATTTCCAAAAATAAAAACGTTTATTTAGTACTTATAAAATGTTAAAACAAAAACAACAGTTAATGAAGGAACTTTTATTATACTTAAGAACAAAACTGTTTTATACTTAAAAACAAAAGTGTTGACTCACTTATGGCGCTCAGTGTATGTATATTGGTTATTATAATCCTTCAAACAGGATTATGACCTAGCTTCTCACACCACTGATTTTGTGTGTGTTAATTTTATACATGAGTAGCGGTACCTACATTTTAAAGTCAACGCCGAACGACAGACTTTTGAGAAACTTTTTCATTGCAATTTTATTTACTCAGGGATTTTTACGGAAAGCGGTCGCCGAAGGAAATTTTTTTTTTCATTTTTTGGGAGACGTCTGACATTGGGTTTGAAACGTAGGCTCACATCTAGTATGCCAATACACTATAAACTATTTATATATTTATATTTAATACACGTACAGAACGGAAAAGAAAAATTAACGACTTATACGTGTTCCTCACATACAAAAAAAAACTGCTGATTCTGAACCTAACAAAACGCAAAAGTCCCGTTTAGTCAAACGTCGACGGAACGTAATGGAACATATGTCCGTTTGTAGCATATGAAGAGCAACGTAAATGCTTACCGAAATTACATTACGTTTCGGCAAGCGTTCTAAGATGTACTGTGGGTGTTATAGAGCGATGAATGGAAAAATTTATTATTTCCTGACTTCTATAGTTGTTATTGTCATGATCTGACGGAAACGTTAAGCTTCCCGTTTGCATCATATCTGTCAGAATAAATTCAGAAACATTTTTGGGACTATTACAAAATTAGTATCATATAATTTTGAAGTTGACTTTATTTATCAATAAAATAACACGGCAGTACATGTTACAAAAAAGCAGAAATGGATTTCTTCCAAAACTGTTGGTATATTCCCATAGTCCACAGAGTTTCCGAATGCAACCCCAGAGTGTTTACTGGTAATTTTAAAGTTTACGGAAATGGAAGGTTTTTCACCATATGCTAGCTAAAACGAGAAACCAAGAAATGCTGGTTGGGAATTGAAACTCAATTTCTAGGACAAATACATTATTCTCTATTACTATTACTATTACTAATAAAAAAGAAAACAATTATTAAAATTTATTCTTTTTAAACAATTTAAATATATGTAACTGCTTTGAAACAAATAAAAATTTGAAAAAAATAACTACTCCGGGCAACCGAATGTCTAAGACCTTTGTTATTGTAAATTGTGAGAGTAATGTGTTTTTCACTACCGTTTATTGCTATACATACTATCTAGTGTGACTCTTAATTATGAGGTCACTTCTATTTTTTAAAGTATTGCTGAAACTATTACTTCAGTCGGCAGACCTCGCCTTAGTCTAGTATTAGTGTGTTTGCTTATCTGACATCGGTTCAAAACCCCAGGTCAGACGTATCCAAAAGGAACCGCAAAAAATATTTATTCAGCGACTTTCTCTCAGCAGATTTCTGGGAAAAACTCTGAGAGCAAATAAAATTGCCATTAAGAAGTTTCTCAAAAATATGTCGCCCGAAGTCGACTTTAAACACTACTCATATGAGTATAAAATTAACATACACAGCATAAGTGATGTGAAAACCAGGCGTAATCTAAAGCTGAAGTGCCAATTATGTATGTATGTGTGCCTGTATGTATTATTTCAATCAAATGGGTTTCTATTAAAGTTATATTTATCTCTTCATATACTATAAGGAAATATTCAATGCCAAATAGGTTAAATGAAGTGCCTGACCTTGAGGGATATCCTACAAAACATTAGGTATAAAATTTAAATACATTGGGCCTTTTAATGTTAAATGTGTACTCTGTGTTGTGTTACTGCAGAAATATAAAGTCATCAGAAAAGCTTCCTTATTTTTCTATTGTTTTGTTGAATACATTAATAATTCTTTTGTGTCACTATAAAATAGAAATAAATTGCACTATTCAACAAAATAAAAATTTGAAATACACCCAGCTAATAGCATAGTGTAAGTTGTGAGTTTTGCTGAGTAGAACTCAAAAATATTTTTTTTATAATTCTTGAACCCTCCAAACTTGTTTTATTGGACAAAAACTGTTATTTTGGACTTTACGCACAAATTTATTGATTACACAAACATTTTTGAACCAATGTCCAAAATTAAAACCTTATTAGAAGCGAGAGGGATGGGCCTTTAAAACGATATACATATGGGCAATTTCGTGTCGTGACCCATTTTTTAAAATCGATGTCTTCCGACTATTGGATAGTAGGCCAGACACAAATTTTCAGCTCTATCAGCCAAGAACTGTCGGAGTTAGAGGGGGTCAAAGTTGGACATTTTGGTCATACAGGTGTTTTTTAAATGTGTGTAACTTTTCACTTATTGGTCCTAGTAAAAATTTTCCAAAGGATATTAAATAGCTATTTCTTCAATCTTTCCGAAAATAATTTTTTTAATTTAAAAAAAAATTTTATACTTTTTTTAAATTATTTTTTTAATATTTTTTCAAAATGCTCAAGACAAAGCTTATAAAATTTCTTTAAGGTCTTTTTAATCCCTTAATGGGATACGAGTGGGATATCTATCAAAAAAATTATTTTTTAACTCAAGAATAAGATTTTTCAATATTTGGCATAAAAACGTTTTTTTTTCGGAAGACATCGATTTTAAATTGAGTCACTTGACACGAAATTGCCCATATATATTATTTGACTTAATATGCTATGCGGTTTGATGAGGTAAATTTGACAAATTTTTTCATATTTTGTTCATAGTAGCCAACTTTAATTAAAAAATATGAAATAATTGATGACATTCTGAAAGTGCATTATCTTGTGAAAAGATTTACGGTTCTTTTGATCAAATATATTTTTCTTATATATTTTTTTTTTCAAAAGAAATTTCAGTTCAAAAATTTTCAGAATTTTTGATGGATCTTGATTGTTTGTTGGAAAATGTGTCAATTTCACGTTTGAGCTACCACAAGAAGTTGGCCAATGTTTGCACGAAAAGAAATAATACTATTTGCGAAAAACACAAATATTAGCCGACTTCTAGTATAACACGCCTGTTATACTATTTAAATAATAACTACGGTAATTTTTGTCTGATTTTGGAATTAAGAACATTTAAACTTGAAAAAATGAGAAAAAGTCATATTTTCCCAGTTTACCCGATCAAAACTCATAACATGTACATAAGTTTGAACCAAATGTTTATGTATACCATTTTAAAGGCTCATCTCTCCCCTTTTCAAAAAACTTTGGATTTTGAATATAGTTTGAAAAATATTTTGTAATCAATAATTTTGTGTGAAAAAATCAAAAATATCGTTTTTGTCAAATAAAACAATTTTGTTTGGAGGGTTCGAGAAATGTAAAAAAATATTTTTGAGTTCTACTCAACAAAACTCACAACCTACACTATGTAGTATACACTATGGGTGTATTTAGACTGTCACACCATGTTTTTTGTATACACATACATATTTGACATTTTAATTTTTTATACAAGCTTTTGCTTAAAATTCATAAAATTTTCAAAATTGTTTGGGTACCCAATCTTATGCTGTCCACTGTGCTATATGTATATGTATGTTTTGCTAGGATGACTTTAAAAATCAAACTGTAAACTGCAAAAGGCAAAAGGCAAATAATGAAATCCTTCGGAAATATATGATTTAGCAGATTTTTAGACACTTTTAAGCATTAAATTCGGTATGTAGGTCAATGCAACCATAAAATATTTGAAATTCTTTACAAACACACCATACTTATATTAAATTTTTACCATGCCATATTCGCTACTTATATACATAGTTACGAATACAGAGATTGTAATTCATAGACTCTGGGTAGTTTTCGAATTGCTGTTTGCATTTTGGAACACTCGTAAATGCAAACATATAAAGTTTTTGTATTTAAATGTAAAGGAAAAGTCATCAAGTGTTTATTTATGTTTGAAACCCATATGAACTCTTTCAAATTTTTATACAAGTACTTACACATACATACTTTTATATACTCATTCCTTTTCGATAAAATAGACAGGTTAAACGAAAACAAAGGGGCAATGATATTAAACATGGGGGTTAGGTTAGTTGGTGCAAAAGGTTTTATGTTTGCTGCTGTTTTATTAGTTGCCGGTGTTGTTTCTGTAGCTGACATTTTGAAAACAATCAAAAAAGGAAAGAGAGTATAAAACTAAAAAATGCTAAAATAACATATTTTTGTACCTATGCTTTACATAACAATTTTCCGTTTGGTACTTTTATACGAAAATAAAAATGTTTTCCAAAGTCCGCGCTCCATAAACTAAGGCAATAAAACACCTCCTCTTAAATGAAATACATCACAGGATAGCCGATGAGGCTTTGTTTCATTTTTTTGTTTGGGTTTTTATTTCATTTATAAAAATGTAAGATACTGAGAGCAATAAATAAACTTACCTTATCACCTCGAAATAAATTTTTGAACAAAAAAAAAAAGATGTTATAGTTATTCATATCAAACTAATACGGTGTTCAGATATGCACCTTTATTACGTAAATCGCAATAAACACCATTATGGAGCTCAATATTTCATATTAACTTTCACTTAATTATTGCGCAATAAATACGAAAATTGTTATAATATCGAGTAAAACTTAAAATGCAGCACTGTCATAAGTGTGTTTAGTGAGCATATTGCAATTAACCGAACACTTTCTGTTGATATTTGACTTGTCAAATTGTCTTGTTGACAAACAAAAGAAAAAAAACAATGTTGTTGAAACAACCAGCTGTTTTGTTTACCAACTGTTAAATGAATATAGAATATATTATTATGTCTGAACACTTAAAATATTGTACTCAATATACCGAATATTAACTCAATAAAACTGCATATCAGAACATAGTATAGAGCTATTTACAAATAAACAAATTTTCCTTACAATATGTACTCTATGTGTAATGTACAATGGACAGCAAAAGTCTTGGTTGGCAAATATATTTCACCAATTTCATGAATTTTAAAAAATGAAAATTAAGCAATAATTTTAACATTTTATTATAAAACAAGACATTTTTTTAAAGTTTTTCAAAACCCAAAAGAAAATTAAGGAAAAGTTTTTGACGTCTCCATATCTTTCCACCGCAAAAGTGCAAGCACACCCAAGCATAACTCAAAGTAAATTCAAATTCGAAAGCCCAATATATTAAAATATTATTCGGTATATTAACCCATTAATGATCGAATTACTTTTTTCCAACGGTTACCGTTTTGTTTTTTAGACTCAATTTCCTCTGAGAGCATAACAACTAAGGCAAGCTCTGCTGGCAACTTAAGTTGCCACTGGGAACTAATGGGTTAAGTAGGATATCCCTTAAGATCAAACACTCCACTTAACCCATTTTCAATCGACTGTACCAGTTTTGTTTAGCGTTTTTCGTGAATTTGTCGCCATGAACATATTTTTTAGTTAACTTCTGTTTAAGACTTAGTGGCTATGTGACCGTTCGCCCAAATGATCTCCTAAATACTCTCTTGAAGATTTGGGTGTGACCGCTCGCCCAAATGATCTCCCTCTCTCTCTCTCTCTTGGATCCATATCGAGACTTTGTGCAGGATTATTAAGCCTTCTGCGACTTTGGTATGCAAATCACATCTTCTCATTAGCAGCAGTAATAACCATTACGAATTATTAATTCTTCCGAACTCTTGGTGCTTTTGTTCTTTAGAATGTTTAAATACTTTCTCTTATTCATTATTTCCTCAATAAATTCCAAATTGATCACTCCTCGTGCCGACATACAAATCAACAGTAGTATACTTCCCCACCATGCTTAACTATTTTACGCAAGTTCTTTGGATTGAGCTCTTTATTTTTATTTCTCCATACTAATCATGTCAAATGGGGCTTGAAATAATGTGTTTTCTTCAGACAATTCATATCATTTTTACTCGTACGGATGTATTTTAGCATGGAGGAAAAAGAAATGGTTAAGCATGGTGGTGGTACTAGGTGTAGGCATTTTGGAATTTATCTAGGATATAAAGAATATTAGGTATAACATTTTTATATATATGGCTCTTGTATTTTAATTTTACTAGGGGGTACCTACACTTTTGCTGTGAAAAATACGGAGTCTTCAGAAACTTTTAAATATTTTTCTTTTGGTTTGTGAAAAACATTAAATATTTTTCTGTTTTATGATAAAATAGACATGAATTACTAAAAAAATATAAAAATAATCACTTATTTTTAAATATTATTCTCAATTAAAATTGAAAGAAACTAATCGTTCCTAAACCAGTTCCATACGTCATAAGCAATATAGAAAATCTGGGCGATAAAAAATGTATCGATAGCTTTTTTTCGATACCAAGCAGTTGTCGATACCTTCTTTGAGGGTTTGTAAAATCTCGGGCAAGTGTAAATAAACTACAAATAGTTCATAAGTTCAAATCCGAGATCCAACGCGTCATCGGAGAGCTAAAGACATATTTATGTGAAAGAGCAAGGACAATTTCATGTAAAGAGTAATGGCCTGTCATCAGAAACGTGGTATCTATTTAACCTACATTTTATTCAATAATTCATCGAAACATGACTTTTTTACAATTCCAAACAAATAGAAACAAACCTTTAATTAATACATTTTCTAGAGATTTTACAAAAAATTACTAATTTGATTCGACTCAGAACGACAACTTTTTGAGAAACTTTTCATGGCAATTTTATTTTACCCTCAGTGCTTTTGCCAAAAAAAAATCCGCTGAGAGGAGAGAGAGAGAGATAAAAATTTTTGAATTTAAATGTAACAGTTAAAGGGTTAATCAATTTCTTATTATATGTTTCAAATGCAATTTAATTTTTTGTGTATATTCCTTTATTAAATAATTTTTAATTAACAAATACTTTCAAAACTAAGATTGACTTAGATTAGACTCAGTAGTAGTATCAGTGATTCCAGTATCTAAAACACTTCACACGCTCTTACAGTCTTTTCATTGCAAGTCGCTCAATTTGTTCCTTTTTTTCTTATTCTGTATTTCAAATATATTGTTACTAAAATGGAAATGGTGTTATTAGAATGATAAATAAAAGCTTCAAAAACAAAACAATGGACTTGTTTACATGATCAACAAAAATATACAACAACATCAGTATAAAAAAGGGGATAAACAAAGTAAACAATCAGGCAACAACATAATTGCAAGGACAAACGCAAACAAAATACACAAACAACAATAAACAAAACAACATGTTTACATTTATACAGATTTCGCGAAGGCAAAGTCATTCTCCTTCGGGAGCATCCATCAGACTGTTTATCCTGCGATATAAAAGGCAAAACAAAGCAAGAAACGGATCAGAAAGAATTCAGTCAGTCTTGTGTGAAGACACGTTGTGTGTGAAGAGAATAATTGTGGTTTGAAGAACTCCGTTGTAAAGATCAAACGAACAATTGTTAGTGTGTACGCGGAAGAGTGTAAAGAAGGATAACAAACAAAGCAAATTGTTGTTGTTCAAATCAAGTTGCCAAAGGTGGCACACGGAATTGTGCGAATAATAAAGGATTTATTTAAAACTAAACACAAATTTATTATATTTTATTTCCAATCGACAAGCTAATATTTTAAACGTTTTTAAAAGGGTAAAAACGTAACAATATTGTATTTTTTGTTTACGCTATATTTTTTCACATTTTTGAAATTTCTTTACAACACAAAGTTTTGATTGTTCGTTGAAGTGTCTTATCCTCTAATCTCATTATTTTAAATTTGGAAAATTAATAATTTTTCAAGAAGTTTTTTTAGTTTTCTTTTTACTTTTTTCCAAAAAAACTAAAGCATATGAAGTTAATAAAACTAAAAACTCCCACCCCACCCACTAAAAAGAAAACGAAATCAATTAAAACTTTTAGAAATTTTATAACACAAACGTAAGCTGTTAACTGTAAATGATGGAGTGCCAACTAGTCAAACTGGCGAATGAAGTAATTCAATCGAAATACATAGAATACAAGTTATATGAACTAAAGTTTCGTTTACGAAATTATTTTTATTCAAGTGTCAGGTGAAGTGATAATGAATATAGCCACCGTAGTTACGATCGAGGGAATTGAGTCTAACTAAGGTTTTTCAAGTATGTATTTGATTAATTTATAATTTATTTTTATAGAGGCATCACGTAAAGGTTTTAAAATATATTGTAGTTTTTAATGCAACATACAGCTAAAGATATCATACGAAATTTCTTTATGTACATATTCCTCAGTACTAAATAGCATATGCTGTACTGTATATTTTTTCCGAAGTAATTAACTTTCAACTTCGCTTATGCTAATTTAGTTTCTGTGTGGAATTTGCAAGTATGTGTCTATTCATTTTGATAGCCAGATACTAAGCTGTGATCAACCTCTGAATGATCAGGAATAACCAAGAACTTTGTTCTCCTTTATCTAGGTCAAGACATCTTGTAACAGCTACTATTAGTAGTAAAATTGTTTATCAGACTACAAATTATTATACTCCGATATAATACGACATTTCGAAATGAAAAATTTTCTCAAATATTTGAGACCCGAAGCACAATATCGCTAGTGGCCTTAAATTCCAAATAATTTTTGATTATAAATAATATTTGTAAACATTTCCATTTAGACGGAAAAGTGCTATTCATTATTATAACTTTAGGGTGCATTTCCTCGTAATCTACTGCGTTCGAATTAATTAAATTGAAACATAAAAGACCTTAGACTGAGGCACACAAGAGAAATTAAAAATATTGTCAGTTTCCAGATTACACGTAACATTATAAATTTTTTTATCAATTGGTACAAATGTCTATACTTAGGAAAGCTCTATTAAGCTCTTTAACATCATATTTACAGTCCTTTATATTATCTGATCTACCAACCCCAATTTATCTTACACATTTCAATGTTAACGGAAATTCATTCGCAGAACCAAAACATCTAGTCCCGATGCTTGTATTAACTTTTCTTTTGGTCGCTTTATTTATTTATTTATTATTATTGCACAGAAATATATTAATCTTATAAATGAATGTGCTATGAGTGTAATACAAAGTAATCAAGTAAAAAATACCATGGATAACAAAAGAATATATTGTTACGTTTTTACCTTTTAAAACGTTTAAAATATGAAAATAAAAATAAATTTTAATATTCTTTATTACTCACACAATTCTGTGTGTCACTATTCACAACTTGATATAAACAACAACAATAGCTTTTCTTTGTTATTCCTCGGTTTATAGCATTTGCATAAACAATAACAATTATTTACATACATAGTTGGTAATTACAACCCTTCAGTCAGGATTACGACCTAGTTTCTCACACCACTTAAGTTGTGCGTGTTAAATTTTATACATGAGTGATGGGACCTACAGTTTAAAGTCGACTCCGAACGACAGATTTTTTGAGAAACTTTTCATGGCAATTTTTATTTACTCTCAGTGTTTTTGCCAGAAATCTGCTGAGAGGAAGTCACACAAGAAATACTTATTGTATTTCGTTTTGATGTCTGACCTGGGGCTCGAATCCTGGTCTAATAAGCCAACGCACTACCTACTACTTTTTACGCCAAAAGTGAAATTAATAAAGTTATATCCACTACGTATTGCTTTTAAAAATTAAATTTCAAAGTTGAAATGAATGAGAGAGAAAAGGTAGTAAAACAAATATTGTGGCAAATAACAGTGCCAGTGGTAGTAACATTCAAATCTATAAATCAGAAAAGAAAACTAAATTGATGAAAATTCTCTGAACAACTAATGTTGATTTTAAAATAATGAAATACTGTCAACAAACCAAAATAGACAACGAGCTTTGAAGAACGTTACATTTGAACTAAAATCAAATACAGGCAATGCTGCCAACTTAACTTTTTTTTATATTAGATTTAGACGGTTTTCTATTAGCAAAACTATGGAACAAATAAATGAATATTTTTTAACGGTTGCAATTATTTTCTCATAGCTTTTTAAGGTTTTACGGGGATAGGGACTCACTACATAGATATGGAAAAAGGATAACATCGCAGGTAGGTCAGGCCGCCGTCTAGTCCGGAAAAGAGCTAGAAACCAACAATCAGCAAGATTCCCCTCACCTATAACAAATACTCGGAGGCGCATGGCATCAGCCTCATTATCCTATGGCTTGCTACAGCAGAACAATGACCTGATTAGCTCGAACAACAAAAATAGATGAAAAATATGAAAACAAGGCAGAAATGCTTTGTGGAAGCGATATGCTCCCAAGAGCTGTAATGGAAAAAAAGGCAACAGGGTCAAAAAGAATCTTTTCAGAACTTCTACAAAAAGAGGTGGATACATCTATAAATTGGCAGCAGGCAAAATACTGTCCATATCCAAATCTGCAAAGGTAGCTATGCAATCCCAAAGGCTTATTGACCGATTATTGTAACATCCATTTTGTTTAAAACATGAACGGATTATCAGTACCATTGTGAAGAGCACAATATCTGCCGAAAGACTATGGCATTATGACAGTTGCTGCTTTCTTGAATAGGAGATTATGATATCTAACCTGATGAGACACTTGGTTATTATCCTGGAGAGGTAATTGAAATAGAGATAAGAAAGCAAAAGACGACAGCTGCTGGTCCATTAGTAGAAGAGCCGTATGTCCTAAACTGACTTGTGTATATGTGCCAGTAGTGTGGTGTACATCCATGGATAGGAAATGTTACATCAGAATAATTAAGAAGATTCAAGAATGTGTTGTTAGAGATACGTGATATAATGAGGACGTCACCTACTAGGACATTCGTAACAATACTTTTCAGCCAATCAATATGAGCTGGCCTTTAAGGCGTATCGTCTCCGGGCTTGGTGGAAATGAATCGGAAATAGTTAGTAACCGTTACACACATCCATACATACATAATTACTGTAGTAATATCCGAACTGATAATGGTTATAAATATTGTTGCTGTGTGAACATGGCATCAGAGTATATCGAATATTTTTACGTTATTACCTTTTTAAAAACGTTTAGAATATGAGTTCGTTGATTGCAAACAAAATAAAAATAAATTGGTGTTTAGTTTCAATTAAATTCTTTATTGTTCGCACTACTTTTGTGTGCCACCGTTTACAACTTGACGAATACAACGAATAATTGCTTGTTCATCTTTGGTTACAAAGCAGATCATTTCAACGGCGATCATTAAACCACGACTGTTCTTTTCACACGCAACGCGTCTTCACACAACACTGACTGAATTTTTACTACTCGTTGCCTGCTTTATCTTGCATTTTTATATGCCCACGTAATCAGTCTGATGTAGGTTCTTGAAGTCGAATGTTCGGGATTTCGCCTTCTCTAGAACTCTATAGCGACTTCAATGTTGTTGGTGTATTTTGTTCACATTGCTTGTTGTGGCGTTCTCGCTTACTTGCCTATCCCATTTTAGTTTACTTGCAACAAGTTCGTTGTATTTTTCATGTAGCTTTTGCTAATTTTAACGTTAAACGATGTCCACTGTTTCCATTTTAGTAGCAATATAATTATTTATTGGCATAAACAAATAAATATTCATAAATTTCTAAAATTAGTCACACTACAATACGTATCACTACAATATCGTTGCAGGTTTCGCTGAAATCAGGTTTGATTTGTTATTTTCAAAAACACCTTTTTTGTCCCGGGCGAATGATTTGGTTTTTGCCATTATTTCGAAAACGTAAACACCGTACATATTACGTATAACAGGTAACTACCAAGTTATCACAGGTACAATGAATGGATAACTCGAAAACCTTGACTACGCTTATAACATTATATTATATTATAAGTGTTTTTGTTTGGAAATAAATATTGAGAAGATTAATTAAAATTAATTTCAATGTTCAACATGTACATTTCAATGAAGTCAACATGTAAATGAATCCTCACTCCACTGACTAAAACCACAATTTAATGGAATTCTATGGTCTGACAACACCTGGAGAAATTTCATAGAAATTTAAGTTAGTTATACAGTTATGATTTGGTCATAATTAATATTATTTGCTCATAAGAGAAAATTTTGTTGCTCTCTTCCTTCAACTAATGAACCTTAGGTATCAATATTCATATGGATTCATAAGTGTTCTTACTGTACTTGCAAAGTATCTTTGTATTGAAAATAAATGGGTTCAATTGCAGTTTATACATATTTTCACATGCAAATGGTCTTTTATGTTTTAATTTTTTTCACCCACTTGCACTCTCACTATATGTCCAACAAAAGTTCTTAACCCTTGGTAGTGTGTATACGGAAGGGTTTTAGCCTAAATGCTGGTAAAGGTAAAATGTTTAAGTAAACCAAATTTGTTAAAAGTGTAACACAATTATATATTTTAAAATTATTTCAGATAACAAAATTGATTTAGAACTTCAATTAGTTTTATATAACTTTAAGTGTCTTTTAATCAAAACGAAGGCTTTTCGATATAGAATATCATGAATGAGCCAATCAAATAGATAAAATCGACACAGATGTTGTGCATGTTGTATGTACTTATTTACTGAATTAATCAATTATATTGAAACAAAGTAAGTTGATTTGAGAACTTTGATATAAAAATTATATTTGTTATGGCCATGCATGGTCAATACCTAGAATAAATTTAACAACCGAAGTAATTATATTGTTACGTTTTTTACCTTTTAAAAACGTTTAAAATATGAGTTCGTAGATTGCAACTAAAATAAAAATAAATTTGTGTTTAGTTTTAATTAAATTCTTTACTGTTCGCACCTTTTTGGTTTTTTGTTTATCCCTTTTTTATACTGGTTTTTGTTGGCATATATTTGTTTACTTTTTTATCGTGTAAACAAGTTCATTGTTTTTGTTTTTGTAGCTTTTGTTTATAATTTTAATGTTAAACGATTTAAAAGCAAAACACCATTTCCATTTTCGTAACAATATTTTATACTTTCTCGACGCGTGCCGTGATATTCGGCACTCACTTTGTGCTTCACAGCGGCTGACGTCGCACTATGTGGCATTTTGCCTGAAACCTGGCCAAAATTAATATAAGTGTTTTATGAGTTAATGGCTGGAATTTTTTGATAGTGTTAGTGATAATTAGGCCCAAGGATGAACCGAACTGATTTTGGTTCAAATCGGTCGGTGATTTCGCCTAGCTCCCATACAAATTCCCCTCGAAATTGCACTTATTTACACATAACTATGGTAATTATTCAACAATCATGATAAAATTTTGCATGGATTAGTTTTGTGTACTAAGAAATCATGGTGCATATAAAGTCCCCTTTAGAAATTCACGTTTGCGCTTAAAAATGGCTTAAAAACATCGGTATCGTGATGAAATTCGGTATGAACGTGTATTTTGTAAATCTAAATCATATTACCAAATTTTGTTATGGTCGGTCCATAATTGCCCCTTGGTCCAAAATAGGGCCCTTTAAGAAAACATGTTTAGCAATTATAATTGGTTTAAAATTTTTATTACCTCGATGAAATTCGACTTGAACATATTTAATATGAATCTGAATCATTTATGATCACATTTTATTATGATCGGATCATAAGTGCCCCTAGGTACCACATACAGTCCATTAAGAAAATCAAACATACATCTCATGTTGTTATAATAGTCGATATACATATGTAATTAAGTTTTTAAACTTCTATGATAATTAATATTTATTCATAATATTTATTTTACATTATTTAATACTTAACTTATAAATACTTAAAAAGTGAAACTAACTACAATCGTTAAAATCGTTATCATTTTCATCATCAATGTCAGGAAGGAGTAATTAAATAGTATCTGATGAAAATGCTTTTCTATTCCTTCGCGATTTTTGTGTACTGCAGCTTATAAAAGGGTCACTGCTTAAAAGTAACCTAATCAGGACGTCTCGATTGGTATCGCTTCTACTGAATTTCCTCCCATAATTCGTAAGCCATATGGCTTTATTGCCCATGGCTTTATTACACTGCGTCTAATTTTTTAATTTTTCAAAAAAAAAGTAAAACTTTCAAAAAATCGCCAAAAAAAATTGCGTAAATTTGCGCAAACTTTTTTTTGTTCCTGAATATAGAGAGTTCATATTTTCTTGTGGTATATAACATTAAACTACTAAAAACTACTTTCACCTTTAAAATCCTTATCTTTTTTTGGGTAGGGTAAAAAATGTGAAATTTTTATTATTTTTAAATTTTTAACGAATAATTTTAACATTAATATATGAGATATAAATATAAAAAAAAATTAAAAGTACCAGTTGCTCATACCTTTCAAATAAAAAAAATCAATATAAAACCTCTATTCGTTTAGCCACAAAAAAATATCATATAAACCTATTAAAATTTCAAAAAAAAACACCTAAAACGCATTTATTTTTTTTTTCACTTTCCTGACTTTGACATCGTCTCAAATCTACAAATCTCAACTGAAAGTCGTGAAGATTCACTATATAATGCAGAATTTTGTTGTCTATCGAACTGCATATTCAGTTCCTTAAATTTCTTTAAATTCATTTTTGCCATTTTGGCCAGCTTTTCAGGGTAAATGCCACATAGTGCGGCGTGTAAATAAGGCAGTTATTTATTGATCCCCAGAGGGTAATGCCGCTTATACACGGCAGTCAATTATTTTATCACTTGTGTTGTCGCGAACGATGACAGTTATATATAGTCGTTGCGAAGAAGTTAAAGATAACTTCTAATCTTATATGAAGATGAGTGATCTTTTTTATGTGAATGTGCCCACTGAAGTCCAAAGCATATTGACGGAGTACGCAGTTTTTTCAATATATTCCAATCTCTGCTTCGACAAATGACTCGTTGAAGTCCTGAACAATAATCGAATGTTTCGTGTAACACGGCGATATTTTGGTTAGGCGTCTGTGATTTCCGGTTTACAAGTCCAAAGTAAAATATAAAACAGATGGGCTGCAAAAGTCACCTTCAAGAACCATAAATTCTCTGGGCTGTATATAATTTTCCAATTGCTTAGAAATATTTTTAGGAACATTTTTAACTCCTATATCGTCACAAAAGATAGGAGGAAAACTTCTTCTCTTCGAATGCTTTTCTTATTAATTTCACCATTCATCAAGACTAATATGTACCGAAGTTTTATTTCATTTCCTTTTAATTCTTATTATCTTTTTTTAATTTTGCGAAACAAATGTACACTTAACCATTCAGTAGGTTAGATCAATAGTCCGGTGTTTTTTTTATTTTTTTTTTTTTCTGAATAGGAATGCTGGTCTGGAATGCTTTGTATGATTAAGCTTTCGTATAACCCTCACAGACTTAGTGCAACCTCCAACTGTCAGAATTATACTCGAGTCGTAACATAACATTAAAAACGGAAAGAAGGATCCTAATAGCAATACGTGGCAGTTCAATTACCATCTTGTTACTGAGTGTATCACTATCTAGAGTTTTTTGGATCGAGAACAGCAATATTATTCCGGAGTTATAATCAAACGTTGTTGATAGCATGAGTACATCAACATACATAACATAATTAGTCATTACCATCCTTCAGTCACGATTACGACCTAGTTTCTCACACCACTTATGTTGTGTGTGTTAATTTAGAGTGGCGCAACCTACAGTTTAAAGTCGTTGCCGTACAACAGATTTTAGAGAAACTTTTAATGGCAATTTTATTAACTCTCAGAGTTTTTGCCAGAAATCTACTGAAAGGAAGTCGCCGTAACAATATTTTTCGTATTTCGTTGCGTTGGAGATGTCTGACCTGGGGTTTGAACCGAATCCTCACGTCTAATAAGCCAATACACTACCTACTAGACATCAACAACTGTTGGCAAATTGGCTTTATAATTCCACAAATTCGGCTTGAACACAGTTTATTAGGCGATCCACAAATAACTCAACTTTCAGAACATCATTACTCTCCCAACCACATGTGTATTTTCGTAAAGTTGTTTGATTCGTAAAGTTAAAAAGCGTTATAAAGTTCTTTGTCGCACGTCCATCCTAATAAGAAAGATACAGTTTTTTGATATTCCAGAAGATCCCATATACTTCCAATTTTTTTTTTTATGTTAAGGAAGTCTATGCTGTTGTTATTATCTTAGTGTTTTCAGACACCAGACTTTTCACGTCTATCGAGAAAGCTCTATTATATCCCTTCTGTTGCAAGATAAGCAGCTGAAAGAGTTTAATTCAACTAAACATAGTTTATTTTTTCAATAATAAAAATAAAGTTCACTGTTCTATTTCCTTTTCTGTTTAATGTTTGAAAAATATAAATTTTAAATAACGAAAAGCAGTTGGTCAAATAATAGGACAAATCACTGTATTTTCTTTCGAAAGCACATATCTAAATTTTTGCTAGAAGTTTTAAACTATAGCTAGTTTTTTCCCATGTTTTTATTTTATTTTATTTTTTATATTTAAAATGTTTATAAATATTTGCTGAAATTATTTACATGTCGAGTTTTTTTTTCCATTTTTTGGAAGTGTAGTTGTTGTTTTGTTGCCGTTATTTCTGGTTGCTGTTATGTGTTCGTATAACTTTGATGCTAAAGGCAAACAATACAAACAAGTTTCAAAAAACTTTTGCGAATATTAAAATCATGCAAAATTTATCAATGAAATATATGTACACACATACACAAGTAAATGGTATACTCCCTATTGCATATGACCGACGTAAATTGGGTGCCAACACGTACCAACCTTGCCTATGAATATATGTACACCTAATTCTATTTTTACACCATTTTTTTCTCGAATATTTTGGAAATGTATCAATTTTGGGAACAGAGAATTAATTGTAGATCTATACAATGTAGATGTATGAGTGTATACAATTAAATGAAGAAAAATTAAAACTTTAAAAAAGACAAACAAAAAATTACATCCAAAAAATTTAATTTTGTATATGTTCGCAAACATGCTACATAAAGAAGCACAATAAATGTTGAAAACCATATTGAGGAAAGTAGGGATATGTAAAGTTCTTGAAAAAACTCAATATTAAAGTACTTTACACGAATATCTTTAAAATAATCATAGTTCTGGGGGCACTTGACTATACGCATGCATTTTAGCCGCATTGGTGCAGCAAGTAACACCGAAGCTAGGGGATGTGGGAATGACATCGACACGATGGAATACTTTCAACGAGGTATGAGGTACAAAATCCAAGACATAACAATATTATCTGACAGTGAGGCTTCCATTCGAGCATTATGGGCTATTATTACAACTTCCCGTTAAAGTTGGGTTTAGTTAAAGGTAACTTTAGCTAATAGGAACTTTAAAGTCACATATAACTTATTTTCGTTTGTACAATTTACAGATAACATAAAGTTAACTTTTTCAAAAATATGGCGGTGTCGTAGCAATGTTGAATATGCTAATTTTGTTTATATTTCAAGTTGCCGTATTGAAAATAATATAGAATATGGCAAGTTCAAACATAAACTTAACTTTAAAAGTTACCGGTACACTGTGGTCCAAAACCTCAATCTAGCCGGACAAAAGTAATTTTTTTAAATATTTAAAAAGTAATTTTTTGTATGGTAATATGTTGACAAGTGTCTAAAGTACATAACGGCATATTTTTTTTCTTTCTTTAAACAGCTACACTAGCATTGATATATTGCTTCAAATAAAGGGTGTTTTTTATAGAGGTATAGAACTTTAAGTTGGCATTACTTTTCAAGATGGCTACCGATTTAACAGCTGTCAAGTGATTTATTCTCAGTTTGGTTTGGCAATTCATCATGAATAGACTCACGCCTGAACAACGCTTGCAAATAGTGCAATTTTATTTCGAAAATAATGGTTCTGTGCGGAAAACGTATCGCTCACTACGTCCATTTTATCGAATTTTGTTTAGCGATGAAGCGCACTTCTGGTTGAATGGCTACGTCAACAAACAAAACTGCCGCGAAGGTAATCCTCAAGTGTATGTGGAAACACCGTTACATCCAGAAAAACTGACTGTTTGGTGCGCTTTATGGGCTGGTGGAATCATTGGTCCGTACTTTTTCAAAAACGATGGTGGCCAGAACGTTACAGTCAATGGTGATCGGTATAGAGCCATGATTACTAACTTTTTCATTCCTGAATTGAATAACCATGATGTCCAGGAGATGTGGTTTCAACAAGACGGCGCAACATGTCACACAGCTCGTGCCACAACAGATTTATTGAAAGACACGTTTGGTGACCGGCTAATTTCACGTTTTGGACCTGTGAATTGGCCTCCAAGATCTTGTGATTTAACACCGCTAGACTACTTTCTGTGGGGCTATGTAAAGTCATTGGTCTATGCGGTAAAGCCACAAACGCTTGATCATTTGGAAGACAACATTCGCCGTATTATTGCTGATATACGGCCACAAATGTTGGAAAAAGTCATCGAAAAATGGACGTCCAGATTGGACTACATCCGCGCCAGCCGTGGCGGTCATATGCCAGAAATCATATTTAAAATGTAATGCCACAAGATTATCTTTCGGATAAATAAAATGCATGTCAATCGAATAATCTCCATCGTTGTTTTATTGCAACTTAAAGTTCTATACCTCTATAAAAAAACACCCTTTACAAGTAATTGCTTCTTTGCTAAAAAATTAATATCTCAAGTGACATTTAACAGTGCGAGTGAAATTGTCGTGAAAAAATAATAAGAACAATTAAAAAAAATGTTTTCGTGTAATTAATATAACAAAGGTATGAATAAAAAAATACTGTTTAAATTTTTCATAAAATATGTTTTGTTTATAAATAAAATGCAATTATGTACATGTGTGTTTTAAATGTGAAATTTTTGTTAAATGTCCGAATTCAATTAGAATTTCAAATGGTAATTTATAGTATTAAGCTTTTGTTTTTATTTTGTCGTCATCTATATATATCTAGCTTTTTAATGTTTCAAAAATTAGCTGCCGGATTTTGCCCAAACGATTTTTATTTCATTTAGAGTTTAACATGTCCATTAGAAGAAAAGAACTGTATAATACTTGGCGTAATGAAAAACAACTAACTAAAAAAACTGATGCTGTTGTTAAACACGTTGTTGCTAAGATTAGTATTAAGAATGATGGAACGGATAGCTATTACAGAAAAGTAAGGCAATCTGCTCTCAAGTGTACATATGCCATGTCATCAAGTGAACATAAAATTCTTATCCATGGTGCCGATATTATTCAGTGTGCAGCACTTACTATTGGAATGTTATAGGAAGAAGCTCTTAAATCTAGAAATAAAGATTTCAGAAATGTATGTATGTTTGTACAATGTATGATCTTTTTCATTCTCTTCTGTTATCTTCAGATCCTATTATATCCTATTTTTCTAAAAAGCCTTCTATTCATTCCCGCAGTACAGAACCTTTGGATGAAGAAGTTCTTGCCTTGCTATCAGATGCGTCAATGTTACAGTGGCATCTAGATTCTGTAAGTGAATCAGATATAGATTGAAATAAATATAATGTATTTCTTGTTTTTTTTTTTGTATAATTTTATTAAGTATATTAAAATAATTTGAAATAATTCTTTCTAAGGATTCTTCTTTCAATTTAAGTTATAATAATTATATATAGAGACTAGCTATACCCAGCGAGCTTTGCTACTCTCATTACAATATAAATAAAATTAGGTGTTCCCAGATATTCAAGATATTCCATGTGATATGGAAGGTGCTACGCCTACTATTGCTAGTCCGCCTATTGTTAACCAAAATATTAATATCGACACTAAATTTCAGCATACATGATTTGGGGATTTTAACTGTTATTGTTTTTCCAGATATACGAATTTTAGTATTTTATTTATATGGGAGGTACCACACCCACTGTATCTAGTTCAACCATTTTTCCCACAAATGTTTATGTGGGTATCAAAGTTGCCCATGCTGAATTCGAAGATTCTAGTTGTTGCAGTTTCCATGATATAATAATTTTAATACTTAATCCTTAAGGTAGGTGTGGTACTTCACCCATTTAAAACTTTTGAATAAAAATTAGTCTATAATTCCACCCACACATATAGAAATACGGTGTGAAAATTTTAGGAAAATCGGTTAAGTCGTTTTTCGTCTTTAGGCTTCAAACAGACCCCAAAAAACAAATATACATACATACACACACTCATACACACACATATACATTTGTTTTTTTTCTCTCTAATTGTTTATATTGATGAAATCTATAAACGTACCAAGTTTCATGTCGGTATGGCTTTGCAAAAGCGAGTTATAACTTTTGTCCGGCTAGATTGAGCATTTGGACCACTGTGCGGTAGGATGATCCTCCGTGGTCTAGTAGGTAGACGAAAAGCCTGGTCCGAGTCCCAGGCCAGACATCAAAATAAAATACAAAAAGTATTTCTTCGGCGACTTCCTCTCAGCAGATTTCTGGCAAAAACACTGAGATTAAAATAAAATTGCCATGAAAAGTTTCTAAAAAATCTGTCGTTCGGAGTCGACTTTAAACTGTAGGTCCCAGAAACTAGGTCGTAATCCTGAGTGAAGGGTTGTCATGACCAATTATGTATGTTTGTATGTATGATCCTCCATTTAGATTAAAGCTCACTTCTACCATATTGTCCACTTATAATAATGAAAAACAATTTATCTGCCCGTTAAAATCCTCCTTTTAGCTAAGGGCAAGTTGTAATAATGGCCCTAAATCGTAGTAAATCAGTTAGAGAAAAAAATTACTGTGCGCTGGGAATTGTGGGAATATGTAGGTATTAACGACACTATGCACGCAGACGAGCATGTGAGAATTGAAGTTTCTACGGCGTTGATAGATCCAAACCCTTAAAGAGAGACGAAGATCCTTGTCAAACCAATTGAGTTTGAGGTAATCAAAAGTTTTTCACAACATCAAGTTTCGTTTGCTCAAAACTAGAACCTTCTTGGTATTACGGTCTTTTAATCCATCGTCTTCGAATACATTTATTGTAATGTGGATCCATAACAGGTGCCCTTGCCTTTGCATACTAAAATGGGTTTTACGTTGTTATTTCTTTTTAGGGCTTAACTTTTTTGGGAATAGTAAGAACGCCGTTTGAGTGTTAATTTGAATATTTCTCACCTAGATTTGCCATGTCCTCTAAGTAGGTGAGCTTCAATTTTGGTGTACTTTTTCCAGCATTTTGGCCACTATATTCCAATAAAAAATATTCTTTTGATATTCAGAGCACATGATGTTAGCAATCAATGGGCTGTTTAAGTACGTTAAGGAAAAATCAAGTGCCTTGTGCCATATATTACGGCTTTGATGTAAGTACTTGTCGACAGAGTTCAATTCTTTCATTAAGAGTAAAAAAGCTTTTCGCTCGTAACTTGCTTATCGACTGGCAGTTTCTAATGTTTTTAAAGAAATGCAATCCAATGATGCTGGCGTACATATTGTACCAAATTATGCATCTTTCAAAGTTGCATTGACATACCAATTGAACATAATATGAGTATGAGAATTCTTAAAATAATTTAGATTCGAAGATTGGAAAGCCTTTTTCGTTCGTCTGTATCTTTAGGACGAACAACAAACAAATCTTAGCGGTCATTTTATGAACACATTCGACTTACAGAGTGATGCACAGCAATTTTTCAATTATCGCTATAGCCAAGCGAAATCTTATTTAATTATTTTGAAAGCTGCAGCTTCAGAGCTTAAGTTTAATAATTAAAAATGAACAGTTACTTCTTCATTAATCGCTTTAAGACTGTATTTAATAGTTATATTGTATGTTTTGCAATTTGCATCTTATTGTAATAACATCACCAATCCGTTCATTGGCGTGAGCAAAAAGAGACGCTTGTTTTCGCGCTGCCATTAAAATAATCATTTCTATATACACGCATATATTTTATTTTTGAGAGATTGCTGCGCACTTGCTGCGTTGAATGTGTTTATATAATCGTTTTTGTCATTGTCAGATATTAGGAATCCTTATTTCATGTAATAAAAGTTCAAATAACATATAAACAAACAAACAAAAAGAATCAAACCATTAAATAATTCATGCTTGATGACCAAGAATGAACATGCATATGAAGTTGTAATTGTTATTACGAAAACAAATTGGAAAAAAACCGTAAAGCGGCTTAAGAAATTACTTTTATGAATTATTCTATGGAAAAGAAAAGAAACATAATTATATTATAAATATCAAATGAAGGAAATAGTTTTCCCATTTTCCTGGCAAGTGAATCAATATTCTGTCATTTATAAAATGACAATAAGAAATATTAGGGAAAATATAAACTGGCTCAAGTAAGTCGCCGTACACCAGGCAGGCAGAGACAATTTACACAATATTTCAGAAACTAATAACCAAATTTGGACGAAGTAAAATTGTATAAAAGCTGAATTTATGATTATAATAATTGGTTACAAAAATTTTGTTTAAAAAGTTTAATTTATTTTTATACAAAAAACTCAAAAAACAATCCAAAATTCTAACTCAAAAAGTCTCTGTCTACTTGGTGTACGGAGACTTATTTGATCCAATGTAGATTTAATGCCATAAATTCTGATTTTTATTTTCTATTTGCGTTGTGTAATATGACGCTTGATGTTGAACGTTAGTATTACATTATTTACAATTATGGGTTGTTGTTGAACATAGTGATTGATGTGAAAAATATTCTTTATGTATGGATTGTACCGTAAAAATTCAATAAATCTCCTGCTTTTATTAAATTTGAATTCCTTATTATGTTTCAATCAATAAGTAAATTAATTTAATTAAAATACGATTTTATTATTACTACTCTAATACTATTTATAAGTATTTTTGTGCTCCAAAACAAATACGTAACCAGTACTTTATCATCAAAAAAGAATGTAGGTGAACTCTTTAACAATTGAGCATTAGCGGTTGACATTTTTATGCCATCTATTGACACAAAGAACTAATTTTTAGATGCATTTGATTCATAATACCCAATCTGCAATGTGAACTATTTTTGCTCAAACTTACATACATTCAGTACATCCAAGCGTTTCAACAATTCCATGCATGCGGTGGCTTGTTGGTAAATTTTGTTTTTGATACAGTCTCTGTGTGAGAGATTTAAAAGATACGACACTGACATGCTCCACATTTGCAATGGTGCTGGAAGTGGATACGAAAGCATTTGCTATGCAGCCGTTGTTGCTTTTTTCGCACAGATTTGAGGACGCAAAATATGTCAAAAGTTTTATTTTCTTTAGTTAACTGTTGTGAACATTTTTGTTTTATTTTAAGACTTAGTTGTTTTTACGTGAGCGTATTTTATATTTTGTTTTTGTATTGTAGTAACTTTGAAAATTTCAGAATGGCACGAAGTAAGTGTGATAATGTGTTAATGTTCACTTATGTTCTAAAGAATGTACGATAAGGAATAAATTTTTTGGACGACGCGCGCATTAAGTCTTGGCACAGCTTGTATTTCGAAATATAAGAACTTTATGAAATGCTCAATGTACGTAACACGTGATTATTATGCAATTTAAGTTTGAAAATTGAAAAGACTGCTGCTTTAGTGCCTTTAATGCTATTGAACGGGAGTCTACTAAGACGAGTCTGGTAGTAAATGAGGGCAAAACAAAGTATATGTTATCGACAGGGCGTATTGATTCTCTGATTACGGCCGGTAACTATAACTTTGATACAGGAATTTATTATCTCGGCTACGCCGTTACCATCAAAAATCAGTCAGTCTGGAGATCCAGCGCAGGATCGCTCTTGCCAACAGGTGCTACTATGGTCTCAATAGGCAATTGAGCAGTAGAGACCTCTGTCGTATGACAAAACTAATACTCTACAAGACTCTCATCTTATCCGTGCTTCTTTATGGCGCAGAGGCATGGATCCTATTAAGCACTGTTGCAGCAGCCTTCAGAGTATTCGAGAGAAAAGTCCTACGTAAGATCTTCGGTCCAGTACGAATTGGCGATGATTTCCGCATCTGATCCAACAATGAGCTGTATGAGCTCCTCAACGACATAGACGTTGTGCATCGTAATACTGTCCAGCGGCTGCGCTTGCTCGGACATGATCTTCGAATGGGGGTGGATGCTATGGCGAGACGGATATTTGATGCGGGGATCTGTAGAGGTCGGCGAAAAGGACGACCTTGTATCCGTAGGAAGGACCAAATCGAGGAAGCCCTGTCATCGATTGGTGTGACCAACTGGCGTAGGCGCGCAAGAACAGAGGCACCTGGAAGGGTGTGTTGCGGCAGGCCGAAATCCGTTAATCGGGTTGCTAATGGCCAATTAAGTACTTAATATTCCTCGAACCTCAAATTTATTCTGTTAGAAAAAAACCCTTTTTTGACCTTTTCACACAAAATTATTGATTACTCAAAAATTTTTGATCAGGTTTTGAAGATTCATAGTTTTTAGGAAAGGTGAGAGATAAACCTCTAAAACGGCATACATAAACGGATTGGTCAAAATGGTCAGTTGTGATATGGTAAACTTTTAAATCGAAAAATTCGTTATTTCACGTTTGATCGACTGGCAGAAATCTTCTAATATTTGCATTCTTTTTTTGGAAGCTTTTTGGGAATCTTCAATTGAAAGATTTTTCTTAATCCAATTCTTGCTCAAATGTAAAATTGGCAAATTTGCCAATAAACAACCAAGTTCCATCAACATTTTTGAAAGTACTTAAAATTAAAGTTCATGTAATAAATAAATATACCTATAAAATTTGATGTGGTTGTTATATTCTTTAAACAATAACCATGGCAATTTTTGTACGATTTTACCAAATGACAACTCTGTCAACCTCTTCACAAGAGTATACCCTTTAAGAATAACAGTATTAATTCTATACTTTTTAATTAAGTTTTGTAATTAAGAATGGTCAAACTTAAAAAAATACGGAAAAATCACATTTTTCACAATTTACACAATTAAAAATCATAACATATGAGTTTGCACAATAGGTTTATGTATATCGTTTTAAAGGGTTGTAACTCGCCTTTCCATTTTTGAAATCTGTTCAAAAAAGTTTAAGTAATTAATATATTTGTGTGAAATGTTCAAAAAATAGTTTTTTTCAAAGGGAGTCGAATCTATAATATCGCATAAGTTCCTAAGCATACCGTAAACTTTGCCAACGATGACATTAATGTGGTTATACCACGTTACATGTTAAAGGTAATACCCAGATTGGATGTTGTTCATTTTCATTCCCCCTGATAATTATGTCCGGCAGAACAAATGTTTTCTTTGTTCTCGAAAGCAATAAACATTTAGATTTGGAGGGATTTATTCAAAGTCCATTAGCATTGGCCCAGTTGTCAATTTTCCGTAGTTAATCAGGTCTATACATAGATTAATGTTCTCAATACGAGTGCTCCTGTAAAGCAGCATACGTGTGTACGCTACAATTTTCCAGGACATCAAATAATCGATGGAGTTACTCTCACCAAATAATAGCACCAAATAACTTGATATCACAAGGCATAGTCAACTAAACTGGAATATAAATACACAGTAACAAACACAGCAGGTGAGACTACCAGAGAACATGATCGCTATAAATTTTAGTTTCGAAAATTTTCTAGAGTGTTTAAAATTTAATCGAGACTCTTAGACATCGTCTATGAAAATGGTCAGCAAGATTTTGGCTTACCAAATCCGGTATATCATACTGGTATATCGTAAGTGCAGCCTGAATTAATTTCCATTTGTTGACCACTTTCACCTCAATGTTGTTGTTACTATATTCCACAAATTTCCAACCGGATATCGATCTCGAGACAGACTGGTACATAAACTGTTTAATTTGATGAATTTAACCTCAATCCGATCTTACGTGTTGTTATTCGCCTGTTCGCACCAACGAATGCGTTTTTTGCGTCTTTATCAGCTTCAAACGGCCTTCTCGAACGTATTGTATCTTCGACATCAAAACTGCCGGAGCGAAATTTGGTTCGCTAAAGAACCAGTTCTGGTACTGGCATACTGTCAACACACCTTCTCCATACACATCACTAATTTCTTTCTGGCTTGAACAGCTTTACCCTTTCTGTAGTAAAACAGTAAGATATGTCAAAAATGCTGCTCTCCATATTTAAAAGGCCACCAACTAACAACTACTGCGTCGAATTAATTGGAATTTTTCACACACTAGCCTTGCTCTCAAAGCATATAAAGCATATAAAAATTATACGGCTTAAGTGTGAAGTTGGGTCCAATTGAATCCTCTATCGGGAAAACACTAGATTACTTTCTTAACAACCCAATACATTAATATTTTTATTAGCATTCATTACAAATGGAATTTGTTTTTGTGAACTAAAATATGTACAGTAAATATAAATTTCTATGTGTCACATTGGTGTCCTTATAATTGTTCATTGTAAGGTAAATAAATTGTAGGTAAGAGTTTAGTAGGTAGTGTGGTAGCTTATTAGACGTTAGGCTACGGTTCGAATCCCCCAGGTCGGACATCTCCAAAAAAAAACGAAATATGAAAAAATATTTCATCAGCGAGTTCCTCTCAGGAAATTTTTGGCAAAAACTCTGAGAGTAAATAAAATTGCCATGAAAAGTATCTCAAAAAAATCTGCCATTCGGAGATGACTTTAAACTCCCGTCCCGTCACTCATGTATAAAATTAACACACGCAGCATTAGTGGTGAGAGAAGCTAGGTTGGAATCCTGACTGAAGTGTTAACTATATATGTGTGTATGTAAAGTATTATTAAAAAAAATAAAATTTTCTGTTATTTCTTGTTTTATTTATCGAAATTTTAGCCTTCAGTTCATTGCTCACAATCTCTTGATGACAAAGAACTTTTTCATTTTCTTTCGTTAATGCTATTAAATGCTATACGTATGTATATGCATATATGCGCATATAAGTATGTATGAATGTTAATAACCAAGTTTTTTTTGTAATAAAATTCTTAAAAATTGTCTTTTTTCTTTGCCCATATTAGTTCAGTTCAGTTTTCGGAAATCACTTGCTTCGGAGAACATTACATGCAAATTTATATATTTTCCTTGTGTACTTTAATTAAAGCGTTTTCAGTCTTCCATAAGCGAGAAAATTGTGAAAATGAAGTACCACAAAATGTTTCGTTTTACGTTAGCAATTGTCATTGCAAACGGCAAAAAAAAAATATTTTCAATGTTTATGCCTGTAGACACAACTAAGAAAGAATGACATAATGAAGTAGAACAGAATAAAAAAAACCGTTAAATACATTCACACTCATTTATAATTGTAATTTAATATGAATTCAGTAACAGAAATAATGCATTCATATCACTTGTCCAAGTCCAAGCAACTCCAAGACCATGTCATTTTGCATGCTTCTTTCGATATTTTTCATTGTTGCTGATTATATTTTTCCTGTAGGTTGTTTATTATTTCTGTTCATTCATTCAGTCATGTGTTAATTCAGCTGGTTATTTCTGTTTGTTTCTTAATATAGATATTTAAAGGCTTCCAAGGTTTTTCGTTCATTGATTGATTTGGGTTTTTTGTTCCACAATTTAAAAAAAAATAAAAAATATGAATTAAATGTTCGAAAAAACTTAAAAAACTTTGAGCGTATAAGACTGAAAGGATATTAACTTAAAAAAAACAAATATAATAACTTTACAAAAATATTTTGAGATACATAAATAGTTTTAAATTTTACCTTTCTACGTTTTTGTTTACAAATAACACACACAAAAGTGAATAAAAAAAGCCTACGGGCAAACAGTAACACAGAGAAGTTGAAATAAAATGAATTAAAAAACACGCCGTCGTCTAGTAGGTAGTCTGTTGGCTTATTAGACGAAAAGCCAGGGTTCGAGCCCCAGGCCAGAAATCAAAATAAAATACAAAAAGTATTTTTTCGGCGTCTTCCTCTGATCAAATTTCTGGCAAAAACTCTGCGAGTAAACAAAATTGCCATGAAAAGTTTCTCAAAACTCTGTCGTTCGGAGTGGACTTTAAACTGTAGGTTCCGCCACTCATGTCTAAAATTAACACACACAACATAAGTGGTGTGAGAAACTAGGTCGTATTCCTGACTGAAGGGTTGTAATGACCAATTATGTATGTATGTTAAGTAAAAAACACAATATACGTATATTTGTATGTATGTATGCGTATACATACTATCATTTAAGTATATCAAATACAGGAATATCTTTCGATCGCAGTAATATATACGCAGTAGGGACATAAATATTTTTAGAACATTTAACACATGCATTATAATAGAAGAATCTGTAAAGTATAAGTCCATACTAGGGATGCCAAGCGCGATTGATTTTTAATAATCCCGGGATTCGGGATTTCGTAATTCGACAGAGCGCTTCAAGAGTTGCCTCAATTGGGTTTAAAATATTTATAATTTGTTTAATCAGTCTAAATTCTTCATCAGACAAACTCTTAATTTTTAAATCAATGCAAGCTTTTTTACAGGTAGTTCTAACTCTAAAAACGGTACAAGTAAGTACAAAAGTACATATGAGTTCACAATCCCGAAAAACCCCGGGGCAAGTTTTAAAAAATCCCTGGATTGGGAATTTGTGAATCCCGAAAATCCCAGAATTTCGAGTTTCAGGATTTCCCGATTGGCATCCCTAGTCCATACCACATACGTACATAATTGGTCACTAAAACCCTTCAGTCAGAATTACAACCCAACACTTATGTTGTATGTTTTAATTTTATACTTGAGTAGCAGGACATACAATTTAAAGCCGATTCCGAATGACAGATGTTAAGAGAAATTATTCATTGCAATTTTATTTATTCTCATAGTTTTTGTCAGAAATCTGCTATATGGCAGATGAAAATATTTTCATATGTCGTTTTGATCGACCTGGGGTTTAAATCGAGGTCTTACGTCTAATACGTCAACACACTACCTACTAGACTACGACGACTTCATTCCATACTGGTAATTCAAAATTATGTCACCATGGTGCGGTTAGATAACGAGAACGTATTGCTTTTATAGTGCTTTTTGAATGTTATAGGAGTATGTGTATGTGACATGCAAAATGGATATGCTTTTCAAAGGTTGTTCATTCATAATACAAATCAATAAATAAAATAAAGCTGTATCAAAAAAAGGCAATTAAGTTTTATAAAATAAAATGAAATAAATTTAAAAAAAAATGTGATTTAAATTTTATAAAATAAAATGTAATAAATAATTGGCTTTATTTTATTTCTTTCTTCTATTGCAATATATCCGAATGTGGTACATATTAATTCACCGCTCATTTCAAAGGTATTATATCGTATCTGTATAAATATTTTATTTAATTAAATACATCTCTAAATTTAAATTTTGAATCCAATTGAAAAACAGTTTATATATGCACAAACCATGTATACACATATATACGTATGTAAATATATATGTACGATGCAATTGTTTTGTAATATCTGTAATATATACAGTGAATCACAGTATGTACAAACAAAATAAGGAAGATATTGTTACGTTTTTACCTTTTTAAAAACGTTTAAATATGAGTTCGTTAATTGCAACAAAGTAAAAACAAATATGTCTTTAGTTTTTCTTAAACTCTCTTTATTATTTACACTACTTTTGTATACCACCGTATAGAACTTAACGATACAACAATAATAATCTGTTTATTCGCTGTACTAGTTCACACAAGTATTCGCTAGATCTTTACAACCACGACTTATTTTGTTCACACGCAACTTCACACAAGGCTGACTAAATTAACTCTGACTACTGCTTGCTTTGTCCAGCCCTTTTATAGTCCGCACGCTAGAGCTGTTCATGTAAAAAAAACATCGATGTTTTTTGCCATTCGATTCATCATTAATTAACATCGATGTTATTCGATGCATCAATTAAAAAAAACATCGATGTTTGCGAGGCATCGTATTTATTCTAACTGGAACTTAACAAAATTAATTAAATAAAAGTCGAATTATTTTAACATATTGAATACAAGAATTGTTTATTTTATGAGGAATTTTTTCATTAAATTCAGTGTTATTAGATTATTACGGTCCTAATTGTGTAAAACATGACATGAAGTTATATTTATATGGATAGAAAAAAACAAAATTTTTAATATATGGGGAATTCGTGTCAAGTGACCCAATTTTTAAAATCGATGTCTTCCGATTTGGATGAAATTTGCGCCAAGGTTAGTGCTATTGGATAGTATGCCAGACTATCTTAGACTTTTCAGCTCTATCAGTCAAGAACTGCCGGAGTTAGAGGGGGCCAAAGTTGGACATTTTGGTCATACAAGGTTTTTTTAAAATGTGTGTAACTTTTCACCTATTGATCCTAGCAAAAATTTTCCAAAGGATATTAGATAGCTATTTCTTCAATATTTCCAAAAATAATTCTTTTAATTTTTAAAAAAAATTTTTTTTATTTTTTTTTAATTAATTTTTTTTAAATTTTTTTCAAAATGGGCCCTTCTTTTTTTTTTTTTTGCTCAAATGGGATGCGAGTGGGATATCTATCAAAAAAATTATTCTTTAATTCAAGAATAAGATTTTTCAATATTATTTCAATATTTTATCATAAAACTGAGTTACTAGAGCTTCAGTTTCGCACGCTAAAGTTTTTCCCTTCTTCTCGCTTGGAAGTGTATGAATCCCATGCTCAGTAACGAAATTTTTAGCAATTCTTGCTTTTCGTTGAGACGGTCCAAACTCGGTCATTATTTTTGAACAACTCCATGACGATGGGGCAAGAGTAAGAAGTTGAATTCTTTCAGATCTACTATGTGACGTTTTGTACTTCTTTTTTATTTGTTCAAAACTTCTACTGCATCCTTGTGATGTTAATTTTGGCACTCATTATTAGGTCTTATATGTTCTACTGAAAAGTTAGAACAACCATCATCTCCTGCAGAACTGTCATCATTTTCAGAATTGATTTTGTTCTCATCTGGAATAACCGGTAATGTGTCCAACTTTCCCAACATTTTCCTGCACGATCCACAAATTAGCAAACGTTTTGAAAGCGTTGGGAATTTTTTCAATAAGTTGTCGGAAATATTTCGCATATCTGATAATCTGTGCTTCTTTTTGTTTAAGGGATTACAACAAAAAGAAGTCAACATTTCCTTTTTGGGAGCGGAAGCCATTGTAAATAACGCACGTCCAAACGTTAACACTGTTTATAAAAAACTAATTTCCGAATGTCCTTAGAATGCAAATACTTTTTTAAGATCATTTAGGTAGTACGTTTTCCTGCCAAATATTGAAAAATATTATTCTTGAATTAAAAAATATTTTTTTTATAGATATCCCACTCACATCCCATTAAGCGATTATAAAGGCCTTAAAGGAAATTGTATAAGCTTTCTTTTGAGAAAAAAGGGCCCATTTTGAAAAAAAATAAAATCAAGCGATTTTAAATCAAATTAAGTCATTCTTAGAGGGTTTTTGTTTAAAACCATTGTCACTACTTTAAATGAGTTGCAATCTACTACTTAAACAAAAGCTGCCGAATGCGTAAATTTAAAATTCAGCTTTGCGATACATCGAATAAAAAATATCGATGTATCGATTAACATCGTATGATACGATACATCGACATTTTAACGATGTATCGAAATCAAAACATCGATGTTTACGATGCATCGATTAACATCGAACAGCTCTACCGCACGCACGTATGATCAGTATGATGAACGTTCTCGATGTGGAAGGTTCTCGCTCGCGCCTTCTCGAGACTTCTGCTAGTACATTGTTGTTTGTGTACTTTGCTTATGTTGTCCGTTACATATTTGTCGTAGCTGGTTTACTTTATGTTGTTGTTGCTACCTGGTTCGTTGTACACATGTGTGTGTGCAGCTTTACATAATCAACACGTTCGTTGTATTCTTAGTGTTAGTGCGTATTTGTGTCGTGTGCATTGTGTTGGTGTAGCTGGTAGCTTTTGTTTATCGTTTTTATTGTTAAACGATATTAGGTCATTTCGCTTCGCGTAACACTGCCGCCCACTTAAGCCTGTTCGTCTCGAATAGGCTCATTATCTCCTTTCCCATATTTTGCCAGTCGCTCTATGTGTACGACCTTCATTTTTGCTCGGGGGCTGTTAGCTTTCTGTATCCTGTATACGACATCGTTTAATCGTTTAATTATTTTATACGGTCCATCCCAGCTGGTTTGTAGCTTGGGAGATAATCCCTTCTTCCGCTTTGGGTTGTATAGCAGAACCATTTGTCCCTCATGGAAGCCCTCTGTGTTTGCAGCATGATCATACCTGGCCTTCATTCTATCACTGACCATTTTTATACGGGTGCGCACAAACTCATGAAGTTCATTTAGGCTTTCATCTTTTCCAGTGGATGTGGCATCCCTCTCTGTGCCGGGCTTAACGCCAAACTCTAAGTCACCGGGCAGCTTTATCTCAGTCCCAAAAATAACCTTGGCGGGTGATCTAGATGTTGAATCATGGACCGCCGATTGGTACGCCAGTAAAAACCTCGGAATGTGTTCGTCCCAGTCTTTCTGTTGCTTGCTCACTACTTTTCGCAAGTATTTCTGCAGGGTTCAGTTAAATCGCTCTACCATTCCGTCTGACTGTGGGTGAAGAGGCGTCGTTCGAGTCTTCTTAATGCCATATACTTCGCACATTCCCTTGAATACAGCTGACTCAAAATGTCTCCCTTGATCGGAATGTAGTTCTATTGGAACCCCGTAGCGGCATACCCAGTTGTTCACAAAATTGTTAACTATGGTGTTCGCCTCTTGATTGGGTATGGCATATACTTCCGGCCATTTGCTGAAGTAGTCCATCACAACGAGAACATATCGGTTTCCGGCATTGCTGACTGGAAAAGGGCCTGCAACGTCCATCGCTATCCGCTTGAATGGTGCGCCTGAGTTATACTGTTGCAGCTGACCTCGAGTTCTTCTTACTGGACCTTTAGCTGCAATACACTGGGTACAATTTGCTATCCAGTCCGATACTGCTTGCTGACATCCAACCCAATAAAAACGTTGTTTTAGACTTTCCAGCCTCTTGGTCACTCCAAGATGTCCTCCGCTGGCTCCATTATGGAACTCCTTTAACACTTCTTTCATTTTGGAGGAAGGCGTAGTGCCAATCCAATATATTTGATGAGGTCTTGCCATCAGCGCTTTCCCAAAGTCGATATAGGCACCCATTTATGATCTTTAAGCTGTCCCATAGTGCCCAATAAGCTTTTGTAAAAGGACCTTCTGCGGATATCTCATTTCTGGTCGGTCGTTTGTCCTCTTCCTTAGCTGCTATTATTTTCGCCAATATTGGGTCACTTCTTTGTGCTTGGGACCAGTCTTCGTTGGCTTCAATCCGCGTTAGCCGGATATCGACGATGGATTCCTTTTTCTCAGCTTTCATGCAATGTTTACACTCCAAATTGCAAGGTCGGCGTGAAAGAGCGTCAGCATTTCCATGTTTTATGCCCCTTCGGTGTTCGAGGCTGAAGTCGTAGGTCTGGAGGCTTTCAATCCAACGTGCTAACTGTCCTTCAGGGTTCTTGAATTGTAGCAGCCATCTCAGTGCAGAGTGATCAGTCCTTAGCAGAAAATTTTGGCCATACAGGTACTTGTGGTAATGTTTGATGCACTCCAGCACTGCCAGTAGCTCTCGTCGGGTCACACAATAATTCCGTTCAGGCTTTGACAAGGTGCGACTATAGTAGCCTACGACTTTTTCTGTTCCATTGATCACTTGGGAAAGTACACCACCAATACCATGTCCGCTAGCATCACTGTCTAAGATGAACTTTTCTCCTGGGACTGGATACACCAAAACTGGTGCAGCACACAAGAGGTCTTTTAGTGTCTGGAACGCCTCCTGTGGCTCACCCCATTGATAGATTTTTGACTTCTTGGTGAGCTCATGCAAACTTGTAGCCACGCTGGCAAAGTTAGGCACAAAGCGTCTATAGTATGTGCATAGTCGCAAAAAGCTGCGTAGTTCATGAAGATTCTGGGGACGAGGCCAGTCCTTTACTGCTCGTATTTTATCTTCGTCGGTGGATATGCCATCTGCTGTGACAAGATGCCCCAAATATTTCACCTGCTTTTGGAAAAATGTACATTTCTTTACGCTTAGTTTTAGTCCAGCCGTTGATATCCGTTGCAGAACTTCTCCCAGGTTCTTGAGGTGTTCGTCGAAAGTTCTGCCCATCACTATTATGTCGTCGAGATACACCAGGCAAGTCTTCCAATGCAGTCCCTTTAGCACACGTTCCATAAGCCGCTCGAATGTGGCCGGAGCATTACAGAGTCCAAATGGCATAACCTTAAACTGCCATAAGCCGCCGTTCGCACTAAATGCGGTTTTCTCTTTGTCCTTGTCTGCAATCTCCACCTGCCAATACCCGCTTTGTAGATCCAATGTGGAGAACCATTTTGTTCCGGCTAGCGTGTCGAGTGTATCGTCAATTCTTGGTAGCGGGTAACTATCCTTTTTGGTGACATCATTCAGCTTCCTGTAGTCTACGCAGAATCTTGTACTGCCATCTTTCTTCTTTACTAAGACTACAGGTGAGCTCCACGGACCCGATGATGGTTCGATTACACCGCTCTTCCTCATTTCGTCGACTAACTCCTTGACCTCATTACGCTTCGCCAGCGGTATGCTTCTGGGTGCCTGCTTTATCGGTCTCGCTTCGCCAGTATCAATTTCGTGTTTGACCATGGCTGTTCTTCCTTGCCTTTTGCTGTTCGTGGCGAAAGCGAAAGCATACCTTTTTAGCAGCTTTTTGGCTTTGGTTTTCTCTGCAGCTGCTAAACCTGCTATCCATTTCTCCACATTTTCACCAAATTCCTTTTGACCCTTGGCTGACATATCGGCAGGTTGCGGCGTTTTTTCGCTGTTTATTACCGCCTCTACTGGAACACATTGGCCCACCTCTGAGTTTTTATAGACGACTCTTTCATGGCCTGATAGATTTAGCACTCTCACCGGGACTATTCTTTGTTCTGTGGATTTGACGAGGGCCTTTGCTGATATTAAATCCGTCTGTATTTCTGCTGGTTCCACAACCCACAAGCGGTTTTCCACACAGTCTCCATCCAAACGCGCCCATATCAGTGATTCACTCTGAGGTGGCAATTTGAGTTGTTCGACCGCAACTATCCTTCTTGCGTGCACTTGATGCTTGTACCCCACGTCTAGAGGTATCTCTACATTTCGCCAACTCATAATCTGTTGCCCCATATTCAAATTGATGTCGTGAGCTATCATGAAATCGGCACCAATTATAACCTCGTCCACAATATCGGCAGCAATAAAGATGTGATTTACACTAATGTTGGCTATAGTCACCTTCGCCTCAGTTGTTCCGTGGACGGTGGCAGACTCTCCCGTAGCTGTCCGTAGTCTTACATTGCTAAGTGCCTCACACTTTCCCTTCGCTACATCTGGCCTGATGATAGACTGCGTCGCCCCGGTGTCTATAGTGAAGGTATGTGGTCTGCCATTTATGTATCCGCACGCCGTAAGATTGTTGTTGTTCTGTTGCATCACTGATATTGAGATTGTGGGGCCCTCGCTTGTGGGAGCCAGCACTTGCCCCTCAGCGCTAGCTTGTTTTAGTTTAACGGGGACTCTTGTGAAGATGGTTGGTAGTTCGCCCGTTTCTTATTCCTTGATGGTGAGGCGGATCTTGATCTCTTGCGTGGCGCTTTGCAGTTTCTTTGGAAATGACCACCCTTTCCACAATTGAAGCATTTAAGTTTAGCCTTTTGTCCATTTTCTTCCAAAGCTTACTTCACCATCTCCTTAACTTTAGTTATAAGGCATTCATCTTCCTCAACGATTTCCATTCTTCGCACTTTGCTTACTTGTGGTCTAGAAATAGCTCGCGCGGTCTCCTGGGCTAGTGCGAATGCCACGGTCTCTGCAAAGGTTGTCTTCTGTGTGGAACATACCGCCAGTTTAATGTCAGGATCTCGTATACCATTGACAAACGCCTCGGTCTTAATGTTGTCTATCAGCGGGTGGTTTTCTCCGGGGTATGTGAGCTGCACTAATCTCTCAACCTCCATTGCAAAGGCTTGTAATGACTCATTTGCCTTTTGCGCCCGGCATCTCAACTCCATGCGGTATAGTTCCCGTTTGTGCTCGTCGCCGAATTTACGCTGCAACGCCACCATTAAGTCGTTGTAGTTGTTTCTGCTGCTGACTGGCATGGTTTCCAGGATCTCAGCTGCGACACCTTTTAGCGCCAAAATTAGTTCCAGAGCCTTCTCTCCATCGTCCCATCCGTTTCTGCTGGCTACTGTCTCAAATTGGAATTTGAATACGGATAGGGGTGAGCTACCATCAAAGCAAGGTGTTCTTATCCTGCTGGTACTTTCCGAGACGACTCGCACTGATTCTGGTCGCTGGCTTTGGAGGTTGTTGATCTTTTCCTCCATCATCACGATTTTTCCGCTGACGGTCCTTTCCAAATTGTCCACTTTAGTGTCAACGGTCTTTTCCAAATTGTCCACTTTCGTGTCAACGGCCTTTTCTAAATGTGACACCCTTTCTTCGACACCAGTGATCCTTTTGCTGACCGACTCATGGATTTCCTGCAGCTTTCCAGATGTTGTTTCCAGCTCCATTTCAATTTTTGACAAAATTGCTGCTTGCAGTCGTTGGTTTTCGACTCTAGAAGCTTCTTGAACATCAGCAAATAGCTTTTGGTTGGCTTCTTGCATTTTTCGATTTTCGGCTATAGAAGCTTCTTGCACTTCAGCTAACAGTTTTTGATTCTCGGTTCTAGAAGCTTCTTGCACTTCAGCTAGAAGTTTTTGATTTTCGGTTCTAGAAGCTTCTTGCACTTCAGCTAGAAGTTTTTGATTTTCACTTCTAGAAGCTTCGAATAGCTTCTGGTTTGCTACTTGCATTTTCTCCATAATTTGTTCACTATCTTTTCGGGAAGCTTCTTGTTTATCAGCTAATACTTGCATTTTTTCCATCATAGCGGCTAGCAACGAATTTATGTCGACACCGCTAGGCGTTGCAGGGGCCTGTGACTCTCGTTCCTCTTCATCCTCGAACTCGTAGGATTCGATGTCGATGCCCTGAAGCTGAAGTTGTTCCCTTAACCGCCTTTGTAGTTCATTCTTCGTACCCGTTGTTGGCAGCTCTAATTTACCCAACTCTCGTTTCAGCCGGTCCACTCTTAATTCCGATAGTTTCATTTTATTTATTTATTTATTTTTACTTTTGGATTTTGCAATCCCACTTCTGACACCAATTGTTACGTTTTTACCTTTTTAAAAGCGTTTAAATATGAGTTCGTTAATAGCAACAAAGTAAAAACAAATATGTCTTTAGTTTTTCTTAAACTCTCTTTATTATTTACACTACTTTTGTGTACCACCGTATAGAACTTAACGATACAACAATAATAATCTGTTTATTCGCTGTACTAGTTCACACAAGTATTCGCTAGATCTTTACAACCACGACTTATTTTGTTCACACGCAACTTCACACAAGGCTGACTAAATTAACTCTGACCAGTGTTGAAAAATTCAGTACTTTGGTACTTTTTTCAGTACTTTTTCATTTCAAAAATACCGCAGTACCCCCTCGTCGTTTTCAGTACTTTTTTATTATTACAAGTTTTATGTCTTGCGTTTTTCAACAATTATTGCATTAGCAACATGTTAATGCTAAAGGTAGAATCAGGCTTTAGCTCCGGTTAGTCAAACGTTCACGGAACATACCTTCATTTTTAGAATACGAATCGCAATTAAAACGCTTGCAGAACAGTATTGTTATATCGGTAAGCACTTGCATTGCTCTTCATATGCTAAAAACGAACGTTCCATCGACGTTTGACTAAAATTAAACACAGTGAATCATCTATTAGAGACTTAATGCCTTACATTCAGGAGTCTTTGAATTTGCCTTTCTTGACCTTCTGGCAACAACTCTGAGAGGAAATAAAATCTGTAGTTCATAATCCATGTTAAACTGTTAAGCTACACTTGCATAAACTTTATAATCCTGAGTAAAAGTTTGTAATGATTAGACATCTCGACGATTTCTTCGTGAAAAACTCTGAGAGCAAATAAAATTGTCAAGGAAAGTTTCTCAAAAAAAAATCTGTCGTTTGAAGTCAACTTTAAACAGTAGTTCCCACCACTTATGGATAAAAATTAACGGACACAACGTGGGTGGTGTGAGAAGCTTGGTCGTAATGCAGGTTAAAGAAGCACATTCAACGTCTTTGTTGAAGGCAGTATTATACACTGCGTTCTGTATAAGCAAGGGAGCGCGCAAAGGCCAATCCTCATCGGTTCAAATACAGCAGAATACAAACAACTAACACACACAATATAAATGGTGGTAGAAGCTAGGGCGTAATCCTAACTGAAAGATTGTAATGACGCATTATTATGTATGTACATATGTATGTAGAAACAATCTATTTGTCATGAGTTTCTCACTTTTCAAGTTTAAGAAATAAAAAAGTTAAGTGGATTACTCCACATAATCCATTCAGAAAACTTTTGATCTTCCATATAGGATAACATACACAAGGAACTTCATCAGAAGATCTAGCAGCGCCAATAAGTAAATTCACCGCAGTCTAGTAGGTAGTGTGTTGGCTTATTAGACGTTTCCAACAAAACAGAAATATTTCTTGGGCGTGTTCCTCTCAGCAGATTCCTGGCAAAAACTCTGAGAGTAAATAAAAATTGCCATGAAAAGTTTCTCAAAAATCCATCGTTCGGAGTCGACCTTAAACAGTAGGTCCCGAACCTCATATATAAAATTAACATACACAAAATAAGTGGCGTGAGAAATTAGGTCATAATCCTGATTGAAGTTATAAAAGTACCATTTTATGCAAAAAAGTACTCTTTCAGTTATAGTTTAGTACCATTTCAAAATTCCAATTTTGCAACACTGACTCTGACTACTGCTTGCTTTGTCCAGCCCTTTTATAGTCCGCACGCACGTATGATCAGTATGATGAACGTTCTCGATGTGGAAGGTTCTCGCTCGCGCCTTCTCGAGACCTCTGCTAGTACATTGTTGTTTGTGTACTTTGCTTATGTTGTCCGTTACATATTTGTCGTAGCTGCAGTGTTGCCACCTTGTGTGTAATTACACATATTGTGTGTAATTTTTCATTGTGTGTGTAGCGTGTGTGTAATTAGCTTCGTGTGTAATTTGTGTGTAATTTTATTTTTTGCTCACATTTTTCTTTAATCGCTAATTTTTAACAACATATTTGTTAACACTGATTTGTTTTGAAAATTTATTGTAATTTCCAACACTGGTTTGCAAAAATAAATACCTACATCTATCTCTTACTAATTTAAATACATGTAAGGATAATGTTTGATATATGCTGTTGAACTGTTTCTTAGTGTAGTACAAACATATTGTGAATTATTTTTTTTTGTTTAATCGAATTTTTAATGTTTACGAATATTATGTACTTGTTTTTTATTATATATTTTATGAATTATACATAACATATATAATTAGCCATTTCAACCAACACTTTAGTCAGGATTACGACCTAGTTTCTCACAGCACTTATGTTGTGTGTGTTAATTTTATACATGAGTGGCGAGTCCTACAGTTTAACGTCGACTCCGAACGATAGATTTTTGAGAAAATTTTCATTGCAATTTTATTTACTCTCAGAGTTTTTGCCAGAAATCCGCTGAGATGAAGTCGCTGAAGAAATATTTTTACATATTTTCGTTTTGATGTCTGACCTGGAGTTTGAACCGTGGCCTTACGTCTGATAAGCCAAAACACTACCTACTAGACTACGGCGACTTTATGAATTATATATTGGTAAATTCAAAATTTTTATTGTTTACGTAAAACCTGTTGAAAATAATTACCATCAGTTGTTAATAAACCTCCACTAAGGCAATAAAGGCTAAGTTCAAACAAAACGCCTTCTTATTTTATTGGGGGATTTCCAGAAGAACATACGTATCCCATTCTTCAACTGATTTTTATAGACCCTAGGAGTTTAGTAGACTCCTAGAGCCCACATATGCATTTACATGTCTTTTGTTAGAAAAAGAGCAAAGTACTTTTATTTGAGTTTTACGTTACATTTTTATTTATAAATACATACTTACACTTATGCATGCATAAATCTGCTGCTGCACTTTATTTAATACTGCACATTTACCAATTTTTCGGAACTCGATATACAATTAAATAGAAGCAAATCTTTAAAAGCTGGAAATGTTATAGGTATATTATTTTAAGTATGTATATGAATATGTAACTTTATTGTTTACATAATATATGTATGCAATATCTGTGACAACAGAATTTTGTGTGTAATTTTTTTTCATATGTGTAATTTCGATGCCAGTTGTGTGTAATTCATAAAGCTGTTGGTGGCAACACTGCGTAGCTGGTTTACTTTATGTTGTTGTTGCTACCTGGTTCGTTGTACACATGTGTGTGTGCAGCTTTACATAATCAACACGTTCGTTGTATTCTTAGTGTTAGTGCGTATTTGTGTCGTGTGCATTGTGTTGGTGTAGCTGGTAGCTTTTGTTTATCGTTTTTATTGTTAAACGATATTAGGTCGTTTCGCTTCGCGTAACAATATATATAATAGTTCAATTTCATTTAATTTAATTCACAACAATTAAGTGTGAAAGAAAAAAGAGTAATAAACTCAGGACACAATAAATATGGTCCATTTAAACATTCGCGCCCTAAATTAATCACAAGAAAAATGAAAACGTTCCCAATATTGGATATCCTCCTCTAAAAGGGCCTTTTTAAAATCAGAATGCTGCGAAAAAGCTCGTTTCTTATTGCAATTTCCGGTTTTTGCCACAAATTTGCGATAGTGTTGAAATCTTGTGATTGAGGTTGAATTTAGGAAACTCGGGACAATTGTTCAATAGTAATTTGTCAAGTAATATTATCCTGGTATAAATCAAGTACGTGCTTTATGCTAAGCTATTTGGAATTTTATAATAGGTATTTTATTAAAAACCACTTGTAGCTAAATGAGTAGCCCATACTATAATACAAGCCCTTTACCCTGTTTTACAGTAGGGCAAGGATTCATCGGATTCCTCGGATCATCTCCTTATCAGGGTTTCCCCGAATATTTCTAACCAGAAATGTTGTACATGCTTCCGTCTGTGACAATCTTTCAAAAATCAAAAATTTTTTGGTTGCAAATGAATTCTAGCATGCGATGCTGATTAAAATCATTCAACATTATAGCTTCCGTTAAAATATTTTGCAGGCATATCACATTTGATCTTGATTTGATTTACGGTCCTCTGTATTGTTAAACAGACGTTGCCTATATTTATTCACACATACATAACATACATACTTGGTCATTACAACCCATCAGTCAGGATTACGACCTAGTTTCCCACACCACTTATGTTGTGTGGGTTAATTTTATACATGAGTGGCGGGACATACAGTTTAAAGTCGACTCCAGAAATCTGCTGAGAGGAAGACGCCGAAAAAATAATTTTTGTATTTTATTTTGATGTCTGACCTGGGGCTCGAACCCTGACTTTTCGCCTAATAAGCCAACACACTACCTACTAGACCATGGCGACTTCAATATTTATTATTTATATATTTATTTATTTTAGGTTTTAACGAAATGATTTAAAAAATTAAAAACGTAATCTTTAGAATTTAATATCGATTCTTACTTGCAAGTGGACCAATTTTACTGTAGTCGACTGTAAATATAGTTCAGTAACAGAAATAATACAATTAGGCTTGGGAAATTTCAAAACGATTTCCACATTCATATGTACGCGTGTACATTTCAAATGATAACTTAACTAAATCTTGTGTCAACAGACAACGTGAAAAGACTGCAAAAAGGGTTACAAAAACTTAAAACATTAAAAAAGTGGTTTATATAACAAAAAAATATTAATACATAACATCTTAATTCTTAAGAATGATTAAAAAAAAAGTACGAGAAGCTTCTAGAGCTGAGGACCAGAAGCTATTTGAAGCTTCTAGAGCCGAAAACCAACGACTGCAAGCAGCAATTTTGTCAAAAATTAAAAAGGGGCTGGAAGCAACATCCGGAAAGCTGCAGGAAATCCATGAGTCGGTCAGCAAAAGGATCACTGGTGTCGAGGAAAGGGTGTCACATTTAGAAAAGGCCGTTGACACGAAGGTGGACAATCTGGAAAAGACCGTTGACACTAAAGTGAACAATTTGGAGAGGACCGTCGGCGGAAAAATCGTTATGATGGAGGAAAAGATCAACAACCTCCAAAGCCAGCGACCGGAACCAGTGCGAGTCGTTTCGGAAAGTACCGGCAGGGTAAGAACACCTTGCTTTGATGGTAGCTCACCCTTATCCGTATTCAAATTCCAATTTGAGACGGTAGCCAGCAGAAACGGATGGGACGATGGAGAGAAGGCTCTAGAACTAATTCTGGCGTTAAAAGGTGTCGCAGCTGAGATTCTAGAGACCATGCCAGCCAGCAGCAGAAACAACTACAACGAATTAATGGTGGCATTGCAGCGTAAATTTGCCCTAAATTACATACATAATTGGTCATTACAATACCTTAGCCAGGATTACGGACTAGTTTCTCAAACTACCCATGTTGTATGTTTTAATTTTTTCCATGAGAGGCCTGACTTACAGTTTAAAGTAAATTACGAACTACTTTATTTATTCTCAGAGTTTTTGCCAGAAGAGCTAAAGAAATATTTTTTGATATTTCTCTTTACTCCAGATCTTTGAGCTAGGAGTTGATACTCGGACCCGCTTCTAATAATCCAACGCACTACCTAATAAACTAAGGCGACTCCGTGGCTACTTATTCAATACGAATCTCTTATTTTAAGGACATTCATTACCACAACATATGACCCATTCGATGGCTTGCATTTAGCAACATGGAAAGACGATAAAGGGGAACAACTAATGATAATATAAGAACCAGTACAATAAAAAAATAAGTGAGCAGCATTAGAATAGTCCCAAAAGATAAGCTAACAGTACGTCAATTCATAAATCAATTTTCTATTACAATGATAAATATTTGGCTGTACACACATACATATGTTTTTTGTGTATACAATAAGCTGGACACAGAATTTTTCCAAAAATAACGTAAAAAACATGAAAACAAAGGGCACAAATTAGCCATGATAACGAACATTCAACCTTTTAGAATATAAAAGACAGTGATATATTGGTCACGTCATCTGCGTTTTATGAGTTGGCCCCTTCTTATGTTTGAAAGCCCACTCTAAATGGTTTAAAGAAAATATACGCCGTAGCTTTAATGATGTCGCAGTGCTGACTGCCAAAAAAATTGTCATTGTTATGGCATACAAATGATAGTCTATAATGAATGAAACATCCATAGTATGCTTTAAAAAGAGAACCTAGTATAAATCAAAATCACATAATTCTGTATTTTTTTCTATAAATACATACATATATACCTCTAAATAGTTTGTTTATGTTAAGATCTGATTGTGTACACCAGCTTATTATTAAATATTCAAACATGCACATATGAATGTTCTTTGTTTTAACAAAACAACTTTTAATAGAATTAAAAAAGTTTTCCAGTTTAGATTTTTTTATTTTAATTCTTAATGTATTTTATTTATATAGTGTGGGTTAAAACATAACTTAAAAATTTATAATATACGCAAATATCTATGATGGCACCACTTGTTTAATCATTGTTTTATATCAATGATTCTTAAGCTGTCAAAATCAGCCAACATTGTTTGGTTCGGTTGTGCACATCATAATTGTTTTTTTAAGATGAAAAATCTTTCAAACAACCGTAAAACAACATTTGCAAGAAGTTTTGGTCACCTACCTCTTAGTGAAAAGTCTGTGTCATCATTTGATTGTGGTGATTATACGGTGACGACCCTTTATCAAAAACACAGTGTTTTGAGTGATATCCGCGTTTCAAGAATGTTGTGTTTGACATCTAAGACAAAGAGCATCGGGTACAGCAAAAAAGTTTGAAGACAAAACCTTATGGTCCGGAATCTTATAATGTTTTCACACTGTGTGGTTTTAACGCAAACGTTGGTTTTAACGTTAAAACCATAAATAAAACCTGGTTTTACAATTCAAAATTATTGTGTTAAAACCATCTTAAACCCTTTTTTGAATTGGTTTTAAGTAGGTTTTATGAAACACACATTTGTTTTCGATGTACTAAATCAGAGCTACCAACATAGAAATGTTGAAAACAACGGATAAAAACAAAATAAATGTAAAAATACAGCAAGCCGGTTGTGTAAAAAATGTAAAATTGTAAATAATGAATGCTGCAACAAGAATAAGTAATAATATTATAATAATAATATTATTAATAATATTATTTCTTAATTTTTCATATTTTTTATTTTTTCTTAAACAAAAACAGCTGTTGCAGTCATAAATGTATGATTGTTAAAACCAAATCTAAGAAAACTTGCAGTGTGAGCGCATAATCATCTGATTATTGTTTTAATGCTAAAATCAGGTGTGAATACACTATTAAGAAATATAAAACCATGAGTATAGTACATATTAAATTGGTGGTATCAACGATCGGTTTTATAAATCGTTGAGGGAAAGAATTTGAGAACCCTTAAAGAACTAGACGTCTATTTACACCTTTAGTGAAGTCCAAACTTGAGTATGATTTCGATATGTGGAATCCTCAGAACAATGTATGTATATTTAAAAAATTTGGAATCTCTTCAAAAATTGTTTCTATTATAGTAGCATACATTCGCCTTATCTTTTGGGAATGATATATCAGTGTAACGACAAGGCAACCGCGTTCTTATGAATAGCTGCATCATCAAGCTTATACGTCAAACTTCATTAACTTTTTCTACATAACTGACTTCTCTGAAAACTGCAATGAATTTAAAATGGCTTCCTTATATATTTCAAAATCTCAAGGGTACGACTGTTTTAAATTTTTGCATGTTTAAAATTGTTGTAGTATATATTTTCTGAGGTGTTAATTTAATGTACAATAAATTTACTTAAATAAACTAAGAGAGATACACAGGGCCCAAAGAGATTCATATATTTCAGCCCCTAGAGTACGAGATTCTCTGTCGTGAACACAAAATAAACAGCTAGAATAGAAATATATTGTGTTGCATTTAATAACGCCAGGCCGCAGCAGAAATGGGAGTTTTATACTGAGAAGTGTTGATGCTTCTATCGTTAAATCTTTTATCGCTGTAGAACTGTCTTCATTGTGTAAATTTATTCTTTGGTAGGGGTCTGAAAAATATTAGTCGTCGTTTAGGAAACAATAAAGTTCTACAGAATATTATCGAACAAAACGGCATACATACGGTCAAAAATAATTTATTTCAAATATAAGAAAATTATTTAATTTTTAGTCAACTTGATAACCCAAATTTCTTGACGACCAAATACATATTCTGAATAAATTAGAAATACAACATATTCAAACAACAAAAGAAATATTAATTACAATTAATTAATTAATTACAATTAAAATTAATTGATTAATTACAATTAAAAAATTTGTTTTAAACGTAAGTCATTTGTGATGTAAATACATTATTTCAACAGAATTTATTGGTAATCTTTATTTGTCCATTGACGTAGTGAATCTTCTACTAAAAATTATTACTTTTTTTGTGAGCTTTATTTAATCCAACATTACGATTTACTACAGTTTTAATTAAAATTTTTCATTGAACGTCAAATACATGTAGCGATGAAAACCATGCATGAGTGTATATTATTCACATTTACTGACTTACACATAGAGTAATATTTCATACATATGTATTGATTTTTTCTTTGTAAGCTCAAATTTCTCATACTGTTTCATAATAAATAATAATTAGTTCTCTTTTACAATTTCTTTTTTTATATTTTGTGGTTTGATTTTTTAAGAAAATTTACTCAACTGGAAAACATCTGCCAGAAATATGCTGACGTGGTTTTTAGAACCTAAATTTTATAAAAAGAATTTTTTATATGCTCTAGGAGAGAGAGAACTTAAGAGAGAACTTAATTTAATAACATTTTTAATTTCCTGAAAATTAAGAAATCTTTTCACTTGGAGTAAATGCTACTTTTATTATGATGTTACATTACGTTTACAAATTTTAAAAATAAAAGAATTTCTGCACGTCTGAATTATTTAAATCAATTATTTAACAACTGACAACATAGCGCTATCAACTTTATTCACGATCTTTATTAACAAAGATCAAAATTTCGATGCTCAATGTCTTTGTGCTTAACGCACATTACTAATCACAGATCCTCCTCTTTTAATACCTGGAAAAAATATCTTAGTATTCAATTGAATCATAGTAATCAACTGGTGCAACCAATGGAACGCAAAACTTTTTAAAATATTAAGGCTGATGGATCATTTTATAGCGGCACGTGTACATTAGACCGCCTTATACACGTTCAAAGTACTTTCCAAAAGTTCGTAGAAGAGAAGGGAAAACCGAGCGGGATAAGTTCACACCTTGATATACTCGCAAAGTTGCTTTGTCCTTCGTTCGTCGCTTACCGATGGCTGTATAAGCAGCAACAAAATATCAAGAGCTATTTAAAGTCAATTTTGAACGAAAAGAAAAATACTTTGCAAAATACTTTCAACGTGCAAAAATTTGAAAAAGATGGTACAACTTGGTATTATAGATGGTAACTGACAACTAACATTTTATTAAAAAAAAATAAATATGTTTGCCTGCTGCCAACGCAACTCAAGTCTGCACACCACAATCAACCAATTATTGTTTCAACGTATCTCTATATATTCGATGGCTTCAAACATATGTACATATATTTATTTCAACAGCTAATGCTAACTTTTCGATAACAGATAGTGTTTGTTTGAAGCCTCCATCTAACAATAGGTCTGTTCGAGGGTAAAATGAAAGTAAAATAAATCTCACAAAACGGCAAATTTACCAGAAATACCACGAACGCGAAGAACAAAATTTCGTGACCAAAAATAAACGACAAAACTTTGGGTCATTGTCCTGCTGGAAGACGCATTTGAATGGCATACTTTCTTAGGCATACGGCAGCGTATTTTTCAAAATGTCGGTGTAATCAGCCGATTTCATTACATTCTGGATACGATATAGAGGACCCACCACCCTGTTTTACCGTCTTTAAATTATATTTTGGATTGAATTCTTGATGGATAGGTCTTCTTACATGGTAAGACGCGAAGAATTCAATCCAATAGAAAATATGCCATACAAAAAGGTCTTCCAGCAGGACAATGACCCAAAGCATACGGCAAAGTACACAAGGAAGCGGTTCCAGGACAAAAAAAATAATGTTTTAGAATGGCCAGCACAGTCCCCTGATTTGAATCCAATAGAAAATTTGTGGAACGAAGTTAAAAGGGCAATCAGGGGAAAGTGTCCAACAAATTGCGACGAGTTTTGGAATGTTATACAGGATGCTTGGAACTCAATACGCCTGCATGTTTGTCAAAATTTGGTCGACTCAATACCTAGAAGCTGTGCTACTGTTCTGGATAACAAAGAATCCCCAACAAAGTACTAATGTGGCACTAAGGCTTCATTCAACAATATTCAGTATAAATATCTATTTAGTTTTACTTAGGTTAGTTATAATTTAAGATTTCATGAAGTGCCTTTATTTTTTTCACACCTTAAACTACATACATTCATACATAATCACAAAAAAATCAAAATATATTATAAGAATAGCAAAAATTTTGTTTTTAATCTTTTTTTCTACCGTTTAAGAGAAAATAAGTCGTTTAAACCAGAAAGAATTTTCGAGTTTTTATTCGGTTTTAAATATAATGTAAGTTTGGGTGGGTATTGTCCTTATTATTTTTCACATTACTGTACGTCTGCAATATTTCCTCATTGTCATAATCCGATTCACTTGATGAATCCATTAATTGATCAACAATTAAATTTAATGCAGTTTCATCCATTAAAACCCATGAAGCATTGTCGCTAACTGCATTAGTTTCCTTAAAAACCATTCCCATTAGTATGAAGACAGGAAACATTACTTAACGAAAAGGAAAAAAATTTACACAATAAATTTCAATAAATTTATTTTTACTTACATTTTTGGACCATTATTGAGCTCAATATTTCATATAAAGTTTCAATTAATAATTGTGCAATAAATACGCAAATTGTTATAATATTGAGCAAAACTTAAAATGTGGTACTGTCATAAATGTGTTTAGTGAGAACATTACAACTTATGTAATACTCGCTTGGAGTGGAATGAAAATCCATATGCCAGAAAACGAACAATATTCCCCAACATACCGAATCATATCAACGCCAAAAATTTCCAAAACAGTGATTTTATATCACAAAATATGCAAATCAGGATACAGAACCTGTGCTCAGGGCAAATAACTTCCCGCAGTAGTTAGGGCAGATTACATGCATTCCTCAGTAAAAAAAATTGAAGATAGGAGTAAATCTTCAAAAATATATTCGATGTATTTTTTAATAAAGCCGTAAAAGCAAATAGCGGTGGTATAATGTTATATTCAAGAAATTCTGATAAAAAAATCTTAAATGTGTAATTTTTCCCGTCACGGTAGGTTTAGTGTTAATTGTTATAAAAAATAAAAAAAAATTTGTTATTTTCTAGCTGTCAAATGATTATTGAATAAGCCTGAACACTTAAAATAAATTTGTCAGTTAAACGAATATTGACTCAATTAAAGTTCATGCCTGAACATAGTATTACAATCTAGCATTGTTTAATTTTATGTTATTATGTTATGTATTTATGTTATACTGTACATTTTATTTTGTCTCACAAATTTTGTATTTCTGATTAGATTTAAACACATTAAACTTATCTTTTTAACTTTATGGTCAAAAGTCAATGGTTGAATTATTGCCTATTGTATGTGTGTGTGTGTACTTAAGGACATACTTATAACAAATTATTTAGTAGTTGGGCAGAAAATGATTGTTTATTTTTGACTGTTGTTTTTGGCTAGCGTTCTAAAAAATGTGAAAAAATTTCACACATTCAATGACACCATCAAGCAAACACGACATTTCCCAAACTTTTTTGTTTCAATATTGAAGCTGTAAGTTTTTGTCCCTTATTCAACTTAAGAATATAGACATTTTCGTTTATAGTCTTTTCCGTTATTTTAAGAGACTAAAAATTCCAAACAATTTGGCATTTGCAAACTTGCTATTTGCGACATGTCCAAGCTCGTAAAGTTGTAAAAAAAACATTATTTGGTGTATAAAAAATTGCATGGAAAAGAATATACTCAAGCTATGTGATGTGATATAAAATCTTCTCAAAGGACATACGTACAGTGAAAACTTTCATAACAAACACCTCCATTAAGAAAATAACCATATTGAACAAATGTTATCAAAAGCATTATTTTCCTTGAACAATTCAAAACTGTTTATAGAAAAAGGAACTGATTTGCGTTCGATAGTTGGAAAAATCAGATAACATTTTCAGAAGCAATTCGAATGACATACTATATTTGAAAGAAAAATTGTGCTTAAGTTGCTAGAGCTTACTAAATTATGTGATTCGTGTCATATCGATGGCAATTTAGAGATCGCCTACGGAATTCCTAAATATAATTCTGTAGTTCAAAGCAATAACAGTCTAAGGGCCATTATTCAACTTGGGAGGATTTTACCAGAGGATAAATTATATAATTTTATATATTATTTTCAATATGGCAACTTTAAATATAAACAGAATGAGTAATAGAAGCCCATCGTTGCCACTGTTTTTAAAAAGAAATAGACAGTGTTATCGACACTGCTCCGACATTGCCATATTTTTGAAAACGTTAACTTTTTTATCATTAGGTTATAATAACGGAAAGAAGTTAAAGGTGATTTTAAAGTTCACTTTAGCTAAAGTTAAATTTAATTAAACCCAACTTTAACAGTCCTAAATCAGCTTAGGTCAATACGAGTTATGTATGCTATCATACATGGATATACATTCATATAAGCATATGAAATCCCGTTTCTCTAACAATAATTTTCAAAAATTTATCAAGAAAAACATGTTCACCTAAGTCGTATTGAAGTCTCATTACTTTTATAATAAGCGCCTAAATATAACAAATGTGACTTTAATTGTCGTTTTTGAACTTAGGCTTGCCGAATAAGTATCTTTAATTTTGCAATAAAGTTTTTCGCACTTTCTAAATTTTTTCAGAAATTCTTCTTAATATAAAAGGCGATTTTCTCGAAACAATCACTTTTGACTTAGGCTGTTATTGCATGGAACCACAGAATTATTTCAATGAATTTATGAAATTGTATTTTCAATATTCAAAACGTGCAAAAAAAGATCAGTAATTTTTACATTTCAACATGAATAGACGAATAAACGAGCAACGTTGACCACATTCGGTGTGGAAAATGTGTTGCGAACACATGGCTTTCATCCTGGAGTTTCTATATCAAAAATAATATACGAGATCTATTTCAATATTAATTTTTCCAGATGAGTGAAAGAAATTATATAAGACAATTTTAGAATTGATCAATTACCAATGAAAGCATTTAAACAACACAATCTGATTGTTCTCTTGATTGAGAATTGTCTCAAAAATTAGTATGAACAAAGTGTAGAGATATCTAAACTCTATATTGCAAGTTTTATATCAAATTTTAGTTTTAATAAACTAAATTTTGTGGATTTTATTTGGGCAAATCGTAACGCTGATTTTTGCCATCTGTCACAAATGCTTATTCTTGTCAATAAAAATGGAGCGTTATAATTGTGAAAACTTATAAGAAAGTTATAGTTATGGAAAGAAAATAAATTCGGCATCGCACACATTTCATGAAGCACTACTTAGCATAAAGGTCTACAGCTTTATGTGTGCAAAATTCAAGCGCTTTAAGCAGCAAACAATAGCGATTCTTTCAATGGGTAATAGAAGAGAGTGAAGTCAATGTGAATTTAAATAAAAAGGGCATCTGCTCTGATGAAATTCATTTCCATCTTAGTGAATACACAAAATTGTCGAATTTCGATGTCAGACAATCCTCCAGCAATTCATAGGAAAGAAATCCACACACACCGCGAACATTAGACGACGAAATTAGGACTTACGTTTTTTGAAATGAGGTAGTAATTGCAGTGAATGGGAACTCGCAACTGGACGGTATAAATTTGGAGGAAGTGTGGCTGCAGCAAGACGATGTAACGGTCACACTGCTTGTTCATAAATCGATTAGGTTAGGTTAGGTTAGAGGACGTGTACTTGTCAATTAAGACAAGTACAGTACCCGGAGGTCGAATTGACCCATTGTACAACGTCCTAGTTTCTCACACCACTTATGTTGTGTGTGTTAATTTTATACATGAGTGGTGGGACCTACAGTTTAAAGTCGACTCCAAACGACGGATTTTTGAGAAACTATTTCATGGCAATTTTATTTACTCTCTGAGTTTTTGCCAGAAATCTGCTGAGAGGAAGTCGCCGAAGAAATACTTTTTGTATTTTGTCTTGATGCCTGGCCTGGTGCTCGAACCCTGTCTTTACGTCTAATAAGCCAACACGCTACCTACTAGACTACGGCGACTTCCAAAAATAAATCGCTTAATTACAGCAACAATTTCTGGAACAAATTGTCTCAAGAAATTCTGATGTCTAGTAGCCACAAGGTCATCCAATTTAACGCTGGTGGATCGTTTTCTTTGAGATTTTGTTAAATTTCAGTTTTATTCGAATAAATCAGAAGCCAGCCACTTCTATGTGGAGCAGTTATAAAAAATTTCATGAAAAGAAGGGTGGCCTGTCATGAGAGCCAAGCTGATTTTTTATTCCATACCTAATTTGAAAATTTTTTTTTAGAATGCTTTCGAAAAATCATAACCACCTCTAAAAATACGTATTTTTATTATTAAAAGAAAAATCCATTCTTACCAAAATAATTTTTTAGTTTGTCATTTTTTTGTATTGTAAGTATTCAAGGTTTTGTCTTAAAGACTAACGAAAAAGAGTTGTGAGTATGTTGGGCACTGAAATATTCAAAATAACTTACTTTATGCGACCATATTTCAGTTAAACATTTCAGGTTCGAACAAATGTGATTTCACTGTATATATCGCCTAAAGTAAAAGTTCGAAGAAAAGTTCATGATAAGACCTTTGTAAATAATGGACTTAAAATTTGGGAAAGTTCAACATTAATCATGAAAGGTCTTAACAGTCAAAACTGAGTAAGCAGAAATAGTTTTGTAAACTCTTGAAATTAAACAATTTTTATTCATTTAATTTTCCTTATTTTTAAAACATTAGAAACAGTTAATCGCACTAGAACTGAGTTCAAAAAACAAGTTGAATAATTTTTTAAAGAACAATTCTTTCTAACTGGTCAAGATAGTGCAATTGCAATCTCCTATTCCGATTGTAATATTGATGCTGAAACATTAACAATTAAAAAATAATCCTCATTGTTACCCTTGTCAATTCCATAAGCCCTCTGTTCAAGGCTCTATGATGAAATACTACAATTTTATACACAAACAGAAATACTTCAACAGAAAACCATTAGCAGATTGTAAAATGTTATTCGAGAAAGTAAAAGAGGGTGAAATTTGGAGAATAAAAACAACACGATATCAAACAAAATATGTTTGTCTTAATTATCGCTTTAATTATATAAATTAGAAAGTATAATTTGCAGAAAGTAAAATTAAAAAATTCAATTCCGTTAAGTGAAAATGAGTAAAAAAATATTAAAATGAATACCGTTTCATTAATATTTTTTTTTCACACAGATTTCATAGACTAAAAAGTATTTTTCTAAAATAAAATTCTAAAAAGAATTTTACGGTAACCTTTCTAAGTAGGTAAAATAAACAGTTTAAAACTACAATACCGATAAGGTTGCAATATGAAGTGAAAAAAAGATGGCGAAAATAAAATTCCTTAAAGCAGAAACTAAAATGAATAGAAACCAATGGAAGGGTGATATTAAAATATTCGAAAGCCAGTCATGAAAACAAATTCGAAAAAGTATTTGATTGGAAAGTTTATAGAAGTGAAAAGCAATGTTAGACAGGAATGAATTGAAAAAATCGATTGTAGTTGAATTTAAAAGCGTCCTTGTGTGTGAATGTGTAACGCCAAAAAAATGTGTAAAAGTGTTGACTTTGACACTTTATCACCTAACTTGGCGCTTAAGTTTTAAAACAATTCTGTGATTTATCTCTAATCCAATAGATATGGTTACACTTTTAATTTTAAATGTCTGACATTCAATATACAATGTAAAGATTAAAAATTAGAAGGTAAAGATGATGTAAAAAGAATAAAAAAAAAAATATTAATCTTATTTGGATATCTCTTTCCTTTAAACTTCACACCTCAAACAGTGCAAAAAGTTAACAAAATTAAAAGGAAAGTCAAAAGGGTCTCAAGAATATATCATGAATTCAATGCTGCGGTGTAAGGAACAGTAGATCGCTAGGAGCATTCCCGAAAGGATCTGAAGAAGACTGTCAAGCACTGCGAGATAGGCAAATACTTACATAAGCTGTCGATATACAAGTGGAGACAGATAAAAAGATCAATTTACCGAAGAAGATAACCTTGAAATAGCGATGGTTGACGGTTAGATAACGATGGCAGCATACCATTATCGAATTGAAGATAAATAGAATACGCCCTAGAAAACGACTTCTTAGGAGACTCTCGGGTTAGTACAAGCACATCTGATGTGTGGCCGGAATCAAGGTAGCATTATGTTGGGTGCTGAGTACGTGAAATGGGGCCTGGTCCTCACGCGCAAAGCGAGAAATGATTCAGAATGATAAATTTCCTACCTAAATACAATATTCCACTTCTCTTCGAAAAATAGTTTTATGAAGGTGTGCATTCTATCCAAATCACCTTTTGATAAACAAGTTCTGCCAATAAATTGTGGATGCCCACAATCTTCTAAAAAAATTAATTTTCAACAAATTTTTAATACATAGTTTTAATCACTATTTGAGATATTAACATAATATATAATGCAACTTGTTGCCATAATGTTCTAAAATTATAGTATCGTTTAAAAATATTATTGTTGCTTTTCAATAAAAAATGCTTTTAAATAATAAAACATTGTATGCTTGGAGTATTCATAAGGTCTAATGTTGTAATTTGTAATTGCTTTTAAAATAGAGAATCTTAAAGTAACAAGGTTTATTTACTATGTTTATGCGTTGTCGCGCAAGTCGCCGTGGTCTAGTAGGTAGTGTGTTGGCTTAGTAGACGAAAAGCCAAGGTTCGAGCCCCAGGCCAGACAACAAAACGTATTTCTTCGGCGACTTCCTCTCAGCAGATTTCTGGCAAAAACTCTGAGAATAAATAAAATTGCCATGAAAAGTTTTTCAAAAATATGTCGTTCGGAGTCGACTTTAAACTGTAGGTCCCGCCACTCCATACCTGTTAAATTTCGATTACGATTAGTAATCAATTACATTACTTTTTAAAAAGTAATTCTAAGTCTATGAACAATTTTTTCGAATTACTAATTGATTACGATTACCCAAGAATCAAAAAATAATCAGGATTACTGGCGATTAGCCTACTAATCAAAAAGAATCAAAAGCAGTCTAAAAAATAATCAAATTCTTTTTGATTATTTTCAAATATTCAAAAGTAATCCAAAAGTAATCAAAATGTTTTTAATAATTCTTTTTGGTTATTTTCAAATATTCAAAAAGAATTGAAAGTAATTATTGCAAACAATTTGATTACTTTTGGATTACTTTTGATTCCTTTTGATTATTAGACTAATCGCCAGTAATTCTGATTTTTTTTTGATTATTTTGTAATCGTAATCAATTATTAACTATTTGAACCAAAAATAATCGTAATTGTAATCATTATTTCACCATTCAAAAAAAAGTAATCAAATTACTAAACATTACGATTACTAATCAGGTATGCGCCACTCATGTATAAAATCCCACACACACAACATAAGTGATGAGAGAAACTAGATGGTAATCCTAACTGAAGGGTTGTAATGACCAATTATGTATGTATATATGCGTTGTCGTATTTCATCAGCGTAGAACTGTGCTGAACAGTTAAATTGGCTAAGTCTTGCAGAAATAGTTTTTTATAGCTGCCTTTTATTGAAAAATGATCCGGTGTGAATTCGAGCACCAGAGAAATATTTTACAACAATTCAGTGGTGTAGTCAAACTTAATCAACTTATAAGTCTGCTATTTTATTTATCTAATGATTGTGGCGATTTAATACAAGCACATTATACTATTCGTACAACTTACCAGTAATTTATTTATTTTTATTATTTATCGTTTAATATCGGGTGATTTAAATTCAAAATAGTACAGGATAGTAAATAATGCGGTGTTGTTTACAGCAGTTCCTATTTTTGTAACTAATAGTACAGAAAATGTAATATGATTTAATGATTTTATTTATAGTTCATATACAAAATGTGCTTCAATTTGAGTATTAGGTCTTCGTACTCTACCTTATCAAAAACTTGAGAAAACACTGTAAAAAACATGGATTTGAATACTCTGTCGATAAATAAAATTGTTTGTAGTAAGGTTTTCGGTTTTAAAATTTGCACTCGAATAATTGTGACAAAATAATATATCGCTTCCCAATCAGTTGTGAAACAGATGTAAAAATCTCAATCCACACAAAGAAGGGCTATTTGATTCACTAAAAATTTTAACAACGTCAACACTATTAAAAGTATTAGAAAGAAATTATCACGTAAGTTAATAAACTTACTTCATTATTAATTAAGAATCCAAATAAAAAATATTTTTCTTTAAATTTTTTATCATTCCTTCTCAAATGATTTACAGTTTCCTTATGTTGTGTAACATTTGAGGGCTGTATTACAAAAGCCTAATTTGTCGCCAATTTTTAGGTCATTTAATTTGGCACCTAATGGAAGGCCAATATGTAAGCAATTATTTTATCGACAGTCAGTTTAATATAATAAAAATAATATCGTAATAGATTCACAATTGGTCCCAAAAGCCTTCACACTTCAAGTACAAAATTTTCTAAAAAACGTCAATTAAAGGTTTGACTGGTCTGTCCCTATACAACATAAGTTATCACGTTTATAACGGCCTAAGCTAGTTATAAAAAACTGCAGAGTCGCTTCAGAATACCAAGAAAAAGAAATGGAAGAATTTAATAACTGAAAAGGGAGAACTTTACATTCCATAGTCCACATTTTGTTATGCGTCTAGATTAAATATAATAAAGAGAATGCACAAAACCTTATACTTTTGCTACTCCTTACAACATTATAACAGATGCAATACAAAAAAAAGAAATTGAAATACTTTCCGGGTATAAAACGTTCATACAAACACATGAAAATAATATAAGCATACCCTGCCGTCAAATGAGTAGCTAACTACAAACAAAACTAACTTTAAGTTTGCTTGTATAGACTAACTTAAAGCTAACTACTACGCAATGCAAAATTTACATTAACCAAAGTGTATACAAACACTCCAATTCTTGACGCCGTTGGATATAGATAACTAACGTCTTAGACGTTTGATTAATAAACAAAACCGCGTGTCATCTTTTCGCTTTATATTTTTGGTTAAAAATTTATTGTTTGCGTAAAATAATTCAAAAAAATACACTAAATTAAAAAATATATAAATTCGAAAGGTTTGAAGTGTTTTTATTTGAAGTGAAGTGAAACAATATTAAAGGGCCGCTTGCCATAAAGCTTACGGAAATTGTCACCAAATTTGTGCATGGACATAAACTTGGATGGTGTTCATGGTAAAAAGCGTTTAAAAGACTTTGCTGCTTTTTATGACGCCTTAGCAGGTAAGTGCTAATTTGATAATATATGTTTTAACCAAGTCTTAAAACATGTAAAAATTTATATACATATTTTTTAAACAGATGCCTGTCGATCACTCGGATCTCAGGATGTAGAAACTGGCGTTACGCATTAAAAATATTAAAAAAATCGTTGTATTCATGCTAAGTGCATTAAAAATAAAAACACAAATCCAAAAAATTAAAATATTTGCAAATGTTACATTTAGAAACTCTTTTTATCTTTTTTTTTATCAACAAATGTGCAAAATATTTTTGTAAATCGTGAATTTATTAATTTTTTTTCATATGTATAAATTAGTTTAGAAAAAAATCTTTACTTACGCAATCAACAAATGTATAAAATATTGTTTGTGATGTATTGAACTGAATTTATTTTATTTAAACTGAACTGAATTTATTTTAATTTAATTAATTTTTTATTTATTTATTTTGTTTTTACATGAATAAACTTTTGTTTTCTATTAAAATATAAATTTTAAAAAACTGTTTCATTTCGAACAATTAATATTATAGCTTATTATTGTGAGTTTAAAGCCAACGTGTAAAGAACTGACTTTTCATTCACTGAAATTTAGCTAACTTATAGTCAATTAAAAGTAGTAAGTTTATAGTTAGCTACAAATAGGTTTACTTTAAGTTAACTGCTAAGTAACTAACTTTAAATTAATTTAAAAGTAATGCAGAGTCGGACAATTGACTACTTCCTAGGACATCGCAATGTTAAAATAGTTAGTCATTTCCATATAAAAGTAATCCAAGTGTCAACCACCACTGCTTGAGAAATAGTTGGTTTTAAGTTAATTTAAAGTTAACTGAGTGTACGACAGGGTAGAAACTAATGAAACAGCGCCCGACTACATATGTACTATATAAGTCTTTCTTTTGCTGATTCATTTTACTGGTGTACGCATTCGTAAGTGTGTTTGTATTTTCAACAGGAAACACTACACAAAGACTCTTAACGTACACTGACATTTGCGTTCACTTAAGATTCATGTCGACTTTTTTCTGTTGAATGCTGATGTTCCTTTAATATTTTAATTTAAAACTCAGTTCGTACTTTATCATAAGAAACACGTAATACTTTAAAAAATTTATATGATAATAGAGTTTCATGTTACCATTTCTTTTTTAGTTTAGAAAATTTGATTCTGGTCTTGGATATTGCTGTTCATAATTGGTCATTACAACCCTTCCTCTGTAGAAGCAGACGTAGCTTCTGGCACCATCAACCATCCTGTGAGTGTTAATTTTAGTGGCAAGACCTGTAATTTTTAAATTCGACTCCGAAAGACAGACTTTTGAGAAATTTTTCATGGCTATTGTATTTACTCTCAGAGATTTTGCCATAGAAATTTTTTTTTCATATTTCTCCTTCTTCAAATTTTCTGGGCCGGGGCTTGAACCACGGCCTCACGTCTAAAAAGCCAACGCACTACCTACTAGACTACACATATAAAACCCGCCACACATATAAAAAATTAACACATATAAGTTATAAGTGGTGTGCATCGCTGCCAGATTTGACGATCAAAAATATCATATTGACGATTTGACGATTTACGCGCTTATTTTGACGATTTTTAGAAATTAAAAATTTATATTATATTCCTAACTTCAGTACATTAAAAGCCACTTTAAGTATTATATTTTTAAGTTACTTTCGAATACCTGTGATGCTTTTTATGTATTTTATACCTTTATAATCCCTTAAAAACCAAATTACAACTCCTAAATAACCTCGTAGTTGAGAATAATTTATCACTTGTCGTTGCAGACAATTAAAAATTCGAGTATAGCTTCTAATATTACCATCGGAAGAACAAAGGCAATCGCTGTTATGTGTTATGGGAAGAAGTAAAGAGCGAACAGCGTTTATGGACACTAGGGTTGTATATTTTTATATCATAAGTAACAGGAAAGACCTCTGTATGAATTGAGTTCCACGTACGAATAGTCCAACTAAAAAACGTACTTTTTTTGTAATGCAGTGTACGATCCACTGGCCAATCGACCACATATGGATGTCCTGGCCGAGAAAGACGAGTGTTACGTAGGAATATATGATTTTCGAGAACAAGTCCCCTTATTTCGTTCGAGCAAAATCATTTTATAGTAGTGATAGAACAGTGAAACACAACCACATTGCAACGATGTATCAATGATTTAATGGATTTGGATACACTACCGTCATTAACGAGCTTTTTCGGCCTCTCCTGTATACGGTCGAGAAACCTCAAAATAGACGCTGATGCACCCATACATTAGAGTTGTATTCCAGTCTCGGTTGGTTACAAATGGTGTAAATAGTAAGATCATAAGATCTTAAAAAGGAACTGAAGAATGTGTCGGTTGCAGCCAACATTACACTGAGTTTTGATGCTTAGAATGTCAAGAGCTTCTGGCTCCTTAATATTTACACCACCCATAGATTAAGATGATGCAATATTATTGCTGCCCTTATGTGTCAATAAACAACACTGCGATAGACTGTTTAAACCTTAAACAATTTTTTCCTGAAAATGATATAAAATTTCTCTATTTCTGGAAGATGAGGAACGCTAGCTTTAATTTCTAAAACATTTTTTAAATGTTTTGTTTTTGAACTCAGATACATATGTACATACATAGGCTTTATATGTTTTAATACAATAGAAATAATTTTGGTTTTTAAAAACTTTTAATTTATTTATTTATTTTTTCTGACCATTTATTGACGATTTCAATAGACGTCTTTGTCGATTTGGATGATTTTTTCTTAAATATTTGACGATTTGGTGGCTCATTCATGTGGTGTGAGAAGCCAGGTCCTAATCCTAACTGAGGGATTGTAATGACCAGTTACATTACATTGAATCTCCATCTATTCTTGTAAGTTGTACTGTAACTTAATTCATTCCATGTTTTTCTTATGATTATTTCTCTCGAAGTGATTTTTCACCTATCAAATTCACTGCAGTGTAATGATTAAACTGATATTTATTCGGTTTTTTTTGTGTATTGATATACTCTTGTTAAGTCATTTGCAGAACTTTGTTTTTAATTAGGTTTTGTTTTTTGTTTGTATTAGGTTTTTTTCATTCATAAACGAGTGGGTTTCTTTGATTTTCCTATTCGAAGTCGATTAAAATGTACGGAAATTTTTATACAACACGTTCTTAATTTTAGGTTTTGATACTCTTATTCGTACATTTTAATCGAATGTATGGAAATTTCTTATATAACACGAATTTTGTGTTTTACTCGTATGCCGGAAACATTCGCCATAATGTTTTTATGTATTTTTTATGTTTTATTTATTTAAGTACAAATTTACAAATATTTAAAAAAAAATAAAAAATAACGCAATTATTTCGAAATTTATGACAAAACCTTCACTCTCAAAGAAAGCATGGATTAATTAGCTTAGGAAATAGTTCACTTCTAAACTCAATGTTTTCTATCCACGAACAAAACATGCAAAAGAATTCATCTTTCGACCAATAAATCCTCAAAGGAAGAAGGAAAGTACAGAAAATTTTCTTTCAAAAATGGAAGAACAAATAACGTCTGAGCCTGACAAGAAATTTCAGAGCAAATGAAATGTTACCTCGCAAAAAATTGGGTTTCTGATGCATTTTCCCATTTTTTATAAAATTTGAAGGTGTTTTAAAAACGAAAGTTCAGTGCATGGAAGAAAAACTAAAAGCAGTGTAAAAGAAATATGATACTAGTAGAACTATATCAAAGGGAAATGCTAACAAGATTTATTGATTGAAATAAAGAACAAAATATTTAAATTAAGGGAAAAGAAATCTGAACTTGCTGGTCAATTTTCCATTTTACTAAACAGTAAAATTTTAACAATTTATTCTTTCCTTTCCTTTCTTTTTATAATTCAATTCAATTCTGGGTGAAAACATGTTTTTTGTTCACAATATTTTGCATTTTAGTCAACTTAACACTGGCCATTTACTGATGCAATCATTTCAAAGCGTATAAAATAATAAGTATTTATAGGGTGGCACATGAACAGAAGCCAAGAGAAGTTGAAAACGATTTTAAGATGTAAAGTTTGCACAGAATTCTCACTGACGACGAAAATTGGATTATTATGGCAACCCTAAGTGCAAGAAATCACATGCGAACAGCGGCCAACGAGCAAAATCTACGGTCAAGAAGAATATTGTACCACGGTAATATTCTGTATTCGGTGGGATCAGAAGTGTGTAATCGATTTCAAGTTCGATTTATTCTTGACTAAAAGAAAAGTCACTGTAGTCTAATATGTGTGTTGACGTTTAGCCATGGTGCAAACCCCATATTCAACAAAACGAAATAAAAAAATATTTTTTCGGCGACTGCATCTTAACAGATTTCTAGCAAAAACTATGAGAGTAAATAAAATCGCCAAGAAAAAATTTCTCAAAATTTGTCATTCAAACTTTAAGTTTGTAAAAATTATAAAAAATTAACGCACCCAACATAAGTGGTGTGGTAAGTTAGGTTTTAATCCAGACTGAAGGGCTCTAAAGACCAATTATGTATGTGCGTATGTATATAAAGACGAGCGCTATTTTTGGGACGGAATCCGTAAATTGGGCAATACTTTGAATTACACGTCCTTTAAAAAAACTATTTTTATAAAGCATTTATATTTGGTTAAAACCAAGGGTGTTTAGGTTAAACGATAATTTTGATTTGATTTTGATTAATATCATTTGGAAATTGCTCGCTATCGAAATTATTTTGCACGCGAAAGTAATTTTGATTGCGACCGCTACTGAAAACTCCTTAATATGTTCATTCATTAACATATATATATTGACACGGCGGTTTTGTTATACATGCTGATTTTGAATTTTGAAGATATATCTTCAAGCTGTGGAATAATTTTCTGGTTTTTTCGATGCGGGTCATCAAAATTGCGAAATTGCTTAAAATTGCAACCTAACAGGCAAAAATCGTTCCAAATCACTGTTTTTAGAATACTCAGTCTATTTAGCCAACTGGTAAGCACGATCTAGGTGGTTTTCATCAGCAATTACACTATCCGACAAAATTAAAAAATGGAATGCACCTAGCTAGGTAGTGAATTTTGTTGAGTTGAACTCAAAAATATTTTTTTTATATTTTTTGAACTCTCCAAACTTGTTCTATATTACAAAAACTGTTATTCTGGACTTTACGCATAAATTCTGAATCAATGTCACAAATTTAAACTTACTTATATTACCTTTAAAACGGTATACATACATACATACACACATAATTGGTCATTACAACCCTTTAGTCAGGATTACCGCCTAGTTTCTCACACCACTTATGTTGTGTGTGTTAATTTTATACATGAGTGGTGGGAGTTTAAAGTCGACTCCGAACGACAGATTTTTGAGAAACTTATCATGGCCATTTTATTTACTCACAGAGTTTTTGCCAAAAATCTGCTGAAGGTCGCCGAAGAAATACTTTTTGTATTTTGTATTGATGTCTGGCCTGGGGCTCGAACCCTGGCTTTACATCTAATAAGCCTACCACACTACGGCGACTTCATACATACATATCGTTAGTATAATTCGCAAAGACGCTAAGTCCACTTTTTTTCAAAATTGAGATTTTAATGCAAAACGTTAACATTTTACAAAATACATATAAACATGAACTACGTATAACAAGAACGATAATACATTTCTACACAACAATCCACAAATTCATGTCAGCATATAAGCTATGTTTTATATTACAAACACTACTATTAAAATCAATAAAATCATAATATATGTTAAAATCGTTACATAATCTACGAAAAGGAAAATTACAACCATAGTTCGTTCTATAAAAATCTAAAGAAAGAGGACGATAGTGTCGTGAAAATCTTGCTGGAATACTGAAATTCAGGTTATAAAGCAAAAACTCAGAATCGATATCACCTTTAATTAGATTAAAAACAAAACAAACCCCTAAAACAGTCCTTCTACGTTCCAAAGTTGGAAGTTTTATCAAACCTAATCTATCTTCATATGACGGAAACCCATTGGCATAATCCCATCCTAAGCCACGTAAACAGAATAATAAAAACTGCTTCTGCACAGACTCAATTGAATCACTATGACAACGATAGTATGGATTCCAAATAATAGACGCATACTCCAAAATAGGTCTAACAAGTGAAATGTATAGCAGTCTCGTTATATAAGGATCAATGAATTCCCTAGCCCATCTTTTCACAAAACCAAGAACAGCCCGAGCCTTGCCAATCATCATACTAATATGATCAATAAAAGACAATTTCATATCCAATAATACTCCCAAATCAAGAAATGTAGTCACAGTTTCCAAGGGGCAAGAATTAATCACATAAGTGGACGAAATTACGCCCCCGCGAGAGAAAACCATGCATTTACATTTCTTCAAGTTAAGATACATTAAATTAATTCTACACCAAGTTACAAACAAATTAATATTTCGCTGAAGAACAGCCTGACCATGATCATCATCAAAAGTATAAAATAATTTAACGTCGTCAGCATACATCAGAATATTACAATCAGAAATAGCACAAGGAAGATCATTAAGAAACAATAAGAACAGTAAAGGACCCAAATGGCTACCCTGCGGAACACCAGAAGTAACATATACTGTCTTAGACAATACATTCCTAAACATTACCCTCTGAGTCCTAAGGGAGAGGTAGGAGTCTAGCCAACGAAGAATAATATCAGGAATACCGATTAATGAAAGTTTAAGAAGCAAAATTCTATGATCATCCCTATCAAAAGCTTTACTGAAATCAGTATAAATTACATCAGTCCGAGCCCTGGTAAGAAAACCCCTGAAAACATGCGTAGTAAATTCAAGAAGATTAGTGACAGTCGACCTACCTTTCAAAAAACCATGTTGGAAAGGGGATATTAAAGATCTCGTATTAAAAGAGAGATAATCCATCACCAGTTTCTCCATTAACTTGGGAATAGCACTGAGTTTGGCAATACCCCTGTAATTGGAAATTACCTGACTTATGCAAAGGAATTATAAATGAACTCTTCCAAATAGATGGAAAATGACCAGCCCTCAGAAGCCCATTGAATATAAAGGTCAAAGGACCACTCAAAACAACAGCGCACTTTTTCAAAATACAGGCCGGAACCCCGTCAGGGCCCTACAAGTATGTAAGTTTCAGTCCAGACAAAGACTCAAGAACAGATTCCTCATCAAATGAATATATATTAGAAATAAAGACACTTCCCACTGAATAAGGATACGAAAAGCCGGTACTCAGATAAGGTCCCGAGTCCAACTGCCTATAAGTAGACTGAAAAAAGTCAGCAAACATATTAGAAATATCAAGGTAATTAGAGGACGATACGTCCCCATAAAACATCTCAGTGGGAAACAAAGATGATTTACGTTTAGCTCGAACGAAGTCATAAAACGACTTAGGATCGCTAGCGAAGTTCGACCTGACCCTAATCATATATTCCTCATAACAGTAATGATTCATTCTACGATAATCCGCACGCGCCCTAGAGTAAAGAGCATAATCAATATCAGTACCTGATCTAACAAACTTCTTAAATAATCTTGATTTTCTATTCCTCAACCTTGACAGTCTAGCCGAATTCCACGGAGGACCAGAACGCTCCAAACGACTATTTACAAATGGAACACACTCCCTAAAACATTTAAATAGTACCTCATAAAAGCCATCCAAGATCCTATCAAGTGAAAGAGAGTCATATGGTGGTGAAATTAGCACAGACGACCAATCTACAGAGGCTAGTAGTGTATTCAAACGACTAAAGTCCGTACGATGGAAATTAAAACGCCCCTCGTCACTAAATAAGCGATTTATTAAAGGAGGTAAACAAAGATCAACTTCAATAGAAAGTAACAACGTAGGATGATAACTATCCTCAGGAATAGATATAGGATCAATGCGAAATAACGAAGAAATACTTGGATCCTCTAAAAATACAAGATCCAGAATTCTACCCATTGAATTCAATACACCATTCACCTGGGAAAGACCCAGATCACATATAGCGGACAGAATTTCATCATAGAAAGGAACTGAAGAACATGGCACCAATGAGCCAGTCTCAGGTGAAAAATTCCAAGATGTATGCGGAAGATTAAAATCACCAAGGACTACTATAATCCCCTCATGCCCCATTGAATCAATTACTCTAGAAATTAAATCGAAGTGAGCCCTATAGATATGAATGTCAGAACAGGGAGGAATATACGAGCAAGTAATGTATATAGACTTTCCACGATCGGAGACCTTAACGCAAATAAACTCAATATCCTCAGAAGAGCACAAGTCAATCAATTCAGATGTGTATTTAGAGCAAATGGAAATAAGAACACCACCACCATTTTTAGACCTCCTATCACGTCTATAAATACTAAAATTACCAGACATAATCTCAGAATCAAAAATATTACAATTCAGCCAAGTTTCAGTAAAAGCAATTCCATCAAATTCAAAATCAAAGCTACTATTATAAAGCGAAGAAAGTTTAGACCTAAGTCCGCGAACATTTTGATAAGCAATTTTGAAATTAAAAGACGATTTCGAAGTTAGTTTTTCTGAGAAATAGGACCAGGCAAATTAGCACCCTTCCTTCGTTGGTCCAGCCTGAATACGAATTCCCGTACCAATACACCCTGCGGCCAAAACGCAGGATTAACAATTTCACCAAATTTTTCATTGGGAACATACAATTTAAACGAAGAAATACTGCTATTCAAAGATGGCCTCATCTTATAGCAACCAAACTCAAAAGGTTCCCTAATCTTCGATTTAACGAAACATCTTATATCATCGACCGAAGTATCACATGAAAGACGATACACAAAAATAGTCCTTTTAGGTTTAACTACAACCAATTCCCTTGGAGCAGAAGTATCTAAACTAGCGGACACTACAGATGAATACGAAACAGAAGACGGTTTAGAAGATGTATGAGAAGTGACATCATCTAGAGGTAAAGGTAAAGGAGATAGAGTAGACTTTGGACTCAGTTCAACTAAATTTGCAGACTTCAGTATGGAGCTGCCAGTTGGGTTATCGGCAATAGATGGACAAATGTCCACAATAGGAGTAACAGTGGACAATGTGTTGATTGTCGCAGTTTCCCTTGGTACAGAAACTTGCGCCACATGCCCAGAAGCCTCAGAAGAAAGAGGGCCTGGAACCCTTTCCGATTCAAGCAATTCGTTTAAAAGGCCATATTTTGAAAATAATTCCTCAAACCGACGAAATCTAGACAATAAATCTATAGACAATATAATTCCGGAGAAAGTGTTGACAAACAGTATCTTTAAAGCATTACAGCAAATTTGTAACTGATTTAATCTTAACATGTATGTACATATGTATGTATGCATGTCAGTTCAGTTCAGATGTTATGCCTTTCTGTTTTTGTTATTCTTGTAAATTTCGGATGCGTTTGTTAAGCAGTCTGTTTTATGCCCGCAAAGTCTTATATTTTATCATAAGATTTTGATATGTACATATATACATATATGACTAGGCGTATTTGTATGGTACTGAGAAATGAATTTATAAGTAACATGTGTAAAATATTATAAAATAAAATTATTTTTAAATTTACCGTTCTATTAGTAAGATGTAATCCTAAAGCATGGCACTTTAAATATCGTCGCAGTTATTTTCCTTGATTAGTTCACTAAAGAGATTATTATCAATACTATACTTACTTAAATATTTCTATTTATTTAACTCTATTTCGTATTTTCTTTTTATTTATTTTTTAGCTTACGAACTTTTACATACGAAAAGAAATTAGCTATTTCAAAAATAAAAAAGAAACAATTTTTATAAAATATTTTTATAATAATATTTTAAGGGCCATTATCACAACTTGCCGTTAAACTTGAGTTTAGATAAATGTTCCTTTAGCTAAAGGGAACTGTAAAGTTACATTTAACTTCTTTTCATTATTACAACCTAATGATAAAATAAAGCTAACTTCAAAAATATGGCAGTGCCGGAGCAAACTCGATAACACTGCTCAAATTAAACAAGTTTTATTTAAAGGCAGTGGCAACGACGGGCTTCTTTTTTTGTTGTATTCGCTCACTTTGTATATATTTGAAGTTGCCGTATTGAAAATAATATATAATATGGCAACTTCAAACATAAACTTAACTTTAAAAGTTACCAATAGGATGATATTCCCTAAGCGTTAAGCTCACTTTTATCTTATTGTGTACTCACAACAGATATAAATAGAATGACAAAATATTATGCCATTGAGTGATGAATAGAATAGCCAATGACGAGATGTACCTGTGATAAAAACTTTTGTATTAAGGGCCATTATTACAACTTGCTGTTAACTAAAGGCATGATTTTAACGGGTGATAAATTGTTTTTCGTTATTATGAGTACCCAGTAAGATAGAAGTGATCGTTAAGCTAAAGGGAGGATCATCCTACCTTTAACATTTAAAGGTCACTTTATGTTTGAACTTGCCATCTTATATATTATTTTCATTATGGCAACTTCAAATTTAAACAAAATGAGCATATACAAAAAAAAAACGAAGCTCGCGGTTGTCATTGCGTTAAAAAAAACTTGTATAATTGAGCAGTTTTATCGATATTGCTCCGGCACTGATATTTTTTTGAAAAATTTTATCTGTAAGTTGTAATAACGAAAATAAGTTAAAGGTAACTTTACAGTTCTTTTAGCTAAAGGTACCTTTAACTAAATCCAAGTTTAACGGCAAGTTGTAATAATAGCCCTAAAAGTGTTATATTAAAAAGGGCGCGTTAGCACAATGGCATTTTACACTCAATGTTTGAACTTTGCTGGTAAGAAGTTTTATCAGTTGAAGTGTGTTGTAACAAATAACGATTAGAAGTAAATAATTTTGAATATTTTGCAAAATTTAAAAATAAAACACCATGTTCACGAATTTTACGTAACGTAACCTATCAACAATCCAAATCATTTAAAATTTTAAAGTTTTTGAATTAAGCTGTATTCAAGCGCATTTATTTGTATGGCTTGTATGTATGTATATATGTTGTCACTGTAATTCTATTTTATAAAAACACGTACAGCGTACACGTAGGAATAATTTTCAATTCTCCTGGTTACTTATTCTATTGAAATGAATGAATGAATATGTGAATGTGTTTTCACAAAAACTATAATATAAAAATGGAAATCAACAAACACATACAAAATTTAATGATTCTTCTGCAAACGTGCAGACGATGTCGATAATTTAATTTAGATTTCACCATCAAAAACTAAATACCGAAAGTCGAATAACTTTTTTATATTATAAAGGCCACACTGATTTTTTTAAGATAAGCCCCTTCGATTACAGTATAAAGAATATGGAAAAGGAGAGCGAATTTGTCGCAGCATGTACGTTAATCAAAATTCCAATAATTTTTTCTACCTCTGAGATCAAAGTAAGGAGCTTAAATATTTATGTATGTAAGTAATTCGCGTAAACCAGTTAATTTCTATTAAATTATTTAACAGACAACCTTCTAAATTGAAATTTTGTAAATTTATGTTAATTTAAGAATCTTTCTTTTCCTAAGATAAAGATTGCGATCTTGTTTGTGAAAAAAATTTAAAATTAAAGTTTAATAAAAAAAAACATTTCATATTGACCTCTTATAACTGACCAACGAGCAATATTTCGTTTTTGGCAACGGCGTACATAAAAAAATGAAAAACAAAAGGAATAAAAAAGAAAGGATATTTTATTCATGGCACATCATTCGGGAGATAATGGTGTTATTTGAAATGTAACAGCTTGCTTCTATCCATACAGCCACCACCACTACTAAAGCAACTGCTACTGCCCACTGATGTTATATTTTGCTCAATGTCAGTGACGATAGTGGCATGTAGCCGAACACATCTCTTTCTAAATAGTTGTCTCCACCTCTCACTTCTTTTGTATGGCTGTGTGACTTTCAGACATTCCTTCTACACAGTTTTCTTGTTCTATTTGCTTTGTTACTCTCTATTATGTTTTTTGTCGATGTTTTTTAACACTTTTTGTTGCTCTTTTGCTCAACTTTTGTGTATAAACTTTCAGCCGCATTTCATATACGAGTATTTATATCTCGGCCACTGCCTTTCGCACGCTGTTCGTCGACAACATTTATTCGTAAAACCCAATCTTTAAATTATATTTGGTTTTTAGGTTCAAAGATTGTCCCTTTTTCTCTATGTATTTCTATATTTATATATTACTTATGATTTCCTTTTTTGGTTTTCTTTAAAATTTTTTTTCAAGAATTTTATACATAGGTATTTAAGGATGTTTCAAAAATTGCATTGTAATACACTGAATATACGTAAAAGAAACATCAAAATTGCTACAGCATTAAACGCACTAATTCCAATAGAAGAATTGAAAGTATAACGTTATTACCACTTGGGCTGTGAAATATAGTAGGAAGGCATTATTTTGTTCCGGGTTTTCAAAATTATTTCAGTTTTCAGCATGGCTGTGTGATTGACAATGAGAATCGTAGCACTGGTGTAGCACTATTTAAATGTAATATGAGCAAAGGCAATATTATCAAAACTGGAGATTTCAACGATCGATACCGGTCAGACCAACCACGCACTGTTCGAACTTCGCATGGCTGTAAATCAAGAAATTAGCGAAATCCGCAGAAGTCAATGAGTCGAAATATTAAAAAAAATATTGGTACTCTTAATATATCTTAAATATCCGATACGGCGTATATTTTTTAACTGTAGCTTTGAAAAAAAAGTAGGATAGAAAAATGAAGATGGCTTCATAGTTAATCGTGCAAAATAAATTTAAAAAATAAAATGATAGGCTATATACACGATCACCTACGGATAAACCCAGCTTCAGTTGTAGTATGGTGGGATGTCACTTACGATTGGATCACTGCGAACAAACTGTTAAAAATCGACCCAAGTTTACCAAGAAACCGTTTTGGAAACTGTTGTAAAACCAAAACCAGCTGTTGATCTCCCAGCTCATAAACCTAAAGTGACCCAAAACTGGATTCAATAAAATTTACCACCATTTATCTCCTCTGAAGAATGGTCCATTAGCTGTACCGATTTGTAACCGTTTAGGTTTAGACACAAAAGAAGCCTCAACATTGATTCTCTTCAGACAAGTTGAATTAGTACTGCGGCCAATTAAACATTCGATGTGGCCAAACATATAAAAAATATGTAGCTACGTATGTAAAAAAATTTTTCACAAAAACTATTGTAATTCATAGCATACTAAAATAATAACATAAAATGTATTTATCATTACTTGTGTCCAACTAAGTATATTTGTAAATCAGTTTTTTGTGGCTTAAGATCATCGAGCTACCTAGATTGGTTACACCTAACGGTAGAGTATTGTTTGGTACAGTATTATGACTTACTGACAGATCTCATTGAACAAAAATATGTCCAGAGACTGTATGCATGTTGAGAGTTTACTAGATTTAAAACTTTTGATATACTACTGTTGTGATTTATAACTAAATAATTAATGATTAGTGATCTTGTAAAACAGGAAATAATTTTTAAAGTTGTTTAATGCCAAGTGCACCAGAAGCTCACAATTTGGGTATCTCCAAGAAGCGCACAGTTTGGCTGTAGTTTATTAATTGATTCTTATTCCTAAAATTACGAATTTATACATAAATAATGCAATAATACAATGGTATAGCAAGGATTTCAAACTATTATTAAGAATATGAAAATATGAATATGTCCAACACTAACAGTGTTGATAGCATTAAGTATTAAATTGCAAACGCAAGCAAATTGATCGTTGCTTGAATTTACCAAATAGAAGTGCTAGCAATAATGTGTGTATACATACATATGTATGTACGTTATTGATAGTTTGTATTTTCATAACAAAGGAATTGTTTCAAGCATGCGTCAGCAATGCTGACATCATGAACACGCTACAATCTACCTCACAGTTGTAATTTTCTATTGACATTAAAATAATGGTCTCTGAAAAAAGAAAGAAGAAAATGTAAGCAGCTCAGAAAAGGAATCCGATACTGAAACTGGGAAGTCGCCGTAGTCTAGTATGTAGAGTAGAGTGGTCCAAAAAATTTTTTTTTTGTTTTTCAGATTGGCCACTCCGTAAATTTGTAACATGTATCCATAGCAATAACATTGTAAAATTTCAGTTGGTTAACTTTACCGGAAGAGGGTGCTCAATCGAGTGCTGGTTTTGAAATTTTTGAGAAAAATTTTTGATTTTTATTTTTAAATGCTTTTATTGAACTCTCCTTATCTCTTTGTTTTTATGCTTTTACCTGCTTCTTCTGATCGAATTTTCTCTACCTTCCCGACTAGGTAGACAATGACAATGCATTATTCAATAATTTTTTACGCGATTTGATCTAGCGGTTAACGTAAAAGCATATTTTCAAAAATTATTGGATATTCTTTTATTACTGGTCAAATTCAGTGAATCAGAGCAATAAAATGAGTTCATCAACTCGAAAAAAATACGATATTTTTCTTCTTGAATGTCGGGATCTTGAGTCATTGGTAAGGTTTAACCAACTTCCAACTCTTCGGCAAGTTCTACTTCGTTATCATTACACATTAAATGAATCAAAGAATGTGAAAGATTCAAGAAGTAATAGAAATGTGGAGCAAATCTGGTATTCCAACCAGACAACCAAATCACTGCGTTGAAAAACTTATAAAAATTCATAAGAACTGGCTGCTTTTAAAGAAAAATAAAACAAGAGATTCACAAGCACAGAAAAATAAAGAACATTTGTTTACAGAAGACTTAGACAAACTTTTCGATATCGCCCATGCAAACGCTATGCATTTAATCAAAATTGCAGAAGGCAATGAGCGTAGGATGATCATGACATCAATTGACAAGAAACTAGAAAAAAACCAAAGAACGTTCTCTCAAACGAAAACATAGAGCTGAAGAATTAAGAAAAAATGCCGCTGAACGTAATGCTTCAACTTCTGTAGTGTCAAGTCAAGAAATAGAACTTGATTTAAGCTTCAGTAGCAGTTCGAGTTCAAGTACAAATATGAAGGGTAAGCAAGATGATTTTGTGTTTACTTTACCAAAAAAGACACAGGTCGCTACAAGTAAAAGTATCGTTGTGCCATCGACGAGTGGAATATTTACACAACATGTTACCAGCGCTCTGGATCGTAACAAAATAACCAACAGAGACGCAGTGCGACTGATTATTCCATTGTCTGCTGCACTTTGTTGTAATTCTGCTTCACTTCCAACCTCTCGGAGCACAATTCGACGTGCAAAAAAAGCAAGGACAGAATTCAATGCAAATATAAAAGAACTATTCGACCCAAAGTATCCACTTTTCATACATTGGGATGCGAAAATACTGTCTGGTATAATAGGTAAGAAGAAAGTAGAACGGCTTCCCATTCTTGTCTCCGGTAATGGTTGCGAAAAACTGTTAGGCGTACCCAAACTTACTGCTGGAACCGGGAAAACATGCCTGATGCTTTTTTTGACACAAAGGAACAGTGTAATGTCACAAAGAATGTCCGAGGTGTGAGTTTTGTTAATACTGCCTCTAACACAGGTGACAAAGAAGGAGCGTGCACTCTCCTCGAAGCAAAGACAGGGCGTGATCTTTTATGGCTTGCTTGTCGTCATCATGTTTGAAATAATGCTTTCAAAAATATGTACATTGTGCTTTGTGCCATCAAACTCTCCTAAGATTCCATTATTCAAACGATTCAGCGATGTTTGGGATACATTATCAAAAGATCACTACGATTGTCTTGTCTTTAAGACTATCGGGAAACAGTTTATCGAAAATACTCTTGATAGTCTTACGACTGATATAGCTAGAAAAAAAAACAAGTTCGTGGTGACTACAAAGAGCTAATAGACCTCACAATGATTGTTCTGAACAAACCACCTGCAAGACTTAGTTGGCGTACTCCGGGAGCAATACATCATGCTAGATGGATGACAAAACTGCTATATGCAATGAAGATTTTTCTCTTTCGAAAAAATTCTCAAGCATTTAAGCTTACCAAAAAAGAAGAAAAACAAATTGTGCGATTTGTTAATTTAGGTGCACTCATGAGATTTGGGTCGAAGCACCTTTGGCAGCAGATGCAGTGATTAATGACCTCCAACTTTGGAAGAGATTAAAAGCATACGAAGTCATTGATCCGGAAATCAGTGCAGCAGCAAGGGTTGTCTTAGAGCGCCACTTGTGGTACTTATCTGATAGTTGCCTTTGCCTTCTTTTCCGATAAGCTGTCTTATGACGAGAAAATGGCCATTGTTCAAAGAATGAATGTTGACGGCGGATCTCGCTTAGTAAGAGGTGACTCTGCCAAATTATCCACGGAAGTCACATTCGAAGTCTTTGCATCGCAAAGAACGCTGAAAACGCTCTCAGTTCTGGAAATCAAGGAATCTTTCTTGGAATTACTTCCTCTGGCTTGGGATGACAATGTTGATTACCTTCAAGGCAAAAGTTGCATAAGAAACTTGCGTGTGGTTAACGACACTGCGGAGAGGGATGTAAAACTATTTGAAGATTACAATACGATACTCACTAACAATGAAGAGGAAAAACAATTTTTGATTCATGTCGTTGAACAGAACAGAAAGATCATTTCTACTGAAATTTCCAAAACGATGTTAACAAACTTAGTTTTAAGTTGAAAATAAAAATTAATTAATATTATTTTTAAGTATTTCTTTGTTTATATTATTTTGTGTGTGTTTTAATACTATTGCTGAATAAAAAAATATATTTGATACATTCTTTACATTTTTACTTAATCAGGATTTTTCAGAAAATTCAAATATTTTAAGGTCAATGAGCACTCCTTTGTATATAAGATATGTTACTGAAATTTTGAATACATAATAAGAATAGTACGTGTAACAAAACTAGGGTGTGGCGTAACTTCTTCTTGAAGTTTTATTTTTTTCTATGTAAGCATGGACCACCCTAATGTAGAGTGTGGGCTTATTAGACGCGAGACCAAGGTTCAAAATCCAGGTCAGACATCACCAACAAACTGAAACATGAAAATATATTTTTTTGGTGACTTCCTCTCAGCAGATTTCTGGCAAAAACTTTGGGAGTAAATGAAATTGCCATGAAAAGTTTTTCAAAAATCCGTCGTTCGAAGTTGACTTTAAGCTGTAGGTCCCGCCGCTCAAGTATACAATTAACATACACAATATAAGTGGTGTAGGAAGCTAGGTCGTATTTCTAACTGAAGGGTTGTAATGACCAATTGTACGCGTGTGTGTGTGTGTGTGTCAGAAAAAACGACTAAACTTGGATTTCAAGCCATGTCTAACCATATGTGAGGTCTTTGATACAAATATAAGTATTCCTTATACCATTTTATTTTAATACTAATTTTCCCTTTTATTTTTGGTACATTATGGTACAGATGCAAGTATACATATATACTTTGGTTTAGGTTATGTTAATAGACTACGCTTACTTACTCTCTTACACAGAGTGACTGTTAAGCTTATGAAAAAATATCAGTAAACTTATATTAAAAATACTACAATAGGCATTAAAAATCCGCGTACTTCAACTTAGCTTAGTAGTTCTAAAATAAAAAATATTAAGAATTTTTTTTAAATAGTTATGATGTATTGCATAATAATTAATCTCTTGGTATGACTGAAATCGTAAATTAAAAATTTTTCTAGTAGTACCAACGAATTTAAAACTAAATTAATAAAAAGGCACAAAAACTTTGTGTACAATTTTAAAAATAAATCTAAAATTTAGATTCTAAATCTTGTTATAGCACGGCGCGACAGCGAACTCAAAAAAAAATTGTTTATATTCCTCGAATCCTACAAATTTGTGTTATTGACAAACACAGTTTATTTTTAACTTTTCACACAATATTATTGATTACTCAAAGATTTTTGAACAGATTTTAAAAAATTGTTTTGAGTTCTACTCAATTGTACAACTTAGACTCTATAGTTACTCGAGTGTATTTAATTTTTTGTTTTTTCACAAAGTGTAATTCAGATATTTCGCTTCTTTTAATAGTTAATGCCTCGTAGTAGACTTTCCTGGTAGTCCAGTAGGTATTGTATTGGCTTGTTAGACGAGTGCCCGTGGTTCAACTCCCGGTCCAGATAACACGAAAAAAACGATATATGGTAAAAATATTTCTTATTTCGACTTCCTCTTAGCAGTCTTCGGGCACAAACTCTGGGGGCAAATAAAACTGTCATGAAAAGTGTCTAAAGCAGTGGTTCGGAATCCACATTAATCTCTAGGTCCCAACATTCATGGATACAATAACACACATAAAATTAGTGGTGTGGGTCCAGTCATTTAACCACCTCTAAAGTGGTATTAGGATTCATCTGAAAACAGAACAGTACTCTATTGCTGTATATACCAATTTACGCTCTTTTTGGCAAACCTTATACGAACAATTCGCTTTTTAAAAACATAAGCAGTTTTTTCCCCCAAATTGCTAGTTTTGTTTATTTTATAAGAAATTGATATATATATATTTTTATAAGAAATTGATATATATACATACATATTAAAAAATGATAATATAAAATAACATAAAAACGAAAATTGTATATAAGACACATTTAACTGTAAATTTAATTCTTTAAAGCCGGAAAAAGATTTTTTTCGATTTTATATTGATAAATTTAATGTTACCGACAATTGTCTCTCTAGTATGCTAGAGAGAGAGAGTAATTTTACCTAAAAAAATTAAGACATTTCAATATTTTCCAAAAATTTTGAGAACAAAGCAAAGTGTAAAGATGTGCGGGTAGACTTTTTATACGTAGTGGATGTATATTAGGGTGGTTTTAAAAAATCGATGTCAGAAATTGTGACTAGGTATCCCTGAGAGCGAAGATACGTTATTTGTATTATTATTGGTTATTATGGACAAATACTTGTACTTTGGAATCTCATTTCATTTAAATGTGTTTGCTATGGTATACCGTTAATTTTAGACGCACATACTTTATCACTGGAGACCCCAAGCAGGTAAAACCAAACTAGTTTAAAAATGTATTTTTATATTTAAAGTAGAAGTCCAGGGGTTCAGAGTCTGTTATTAAAAAAAGAAAAGAATAGCTAGGTGGTTCTTGGTTTTATGATTTTGTTTCTTGGTCAGTTGAAAATATTAACTACAAAATACTTTTTTATTTTAATTAGGTCGGTACCTACTAACACGTACTATTTGTTGTTGTTTGATGTATGACACGGGCAAATAGCTATAGCCGTTCCAGAGATATGGATCGCCGAAGTCGCAAAACTGCCAATAAATCGAGATTTTGAAAACTTTGAGGCACCAGGGGCACGGGTTAACATCTTCCAATCGTGCTCAATCTTTGGCAATCCTAAAATCTGACAGAAAGAAACATTTTAGGGGGTGCACCCAAAACAATTCTGAAAATTTTTTTTACCCTATGAGATAAAACCGCCCTAATGTACATACATACTCATGTACATGTGTGTATATATAAATATTATATGAATGTTAAAAATATGAATACACATAATATGTTTTAATGCCTTTAAGGGCATAAGAAAATGTTAAAAACAAAAGAAACGAAAAAGGGATTGGAAAGTATTTTTGTGAATTTTAATGATTATCACAGTAATTATTATTTATTTTATGTTCATTTTTTATTTTTTGTGTTCTTTTTTGGATTGTTTTTATAATAAATATGCAATATTATTGCGACTGTGTATAGTTGTATGCATGTTTTCATATGTACATATGTATATATTTACATTTTTTATTGGAAATTTAAAGTTTTTATAAAAATTTTAAAGGATTAAAATGTGATGATGTTAGCATATTTTTTCAAATTATCGCACCAATATCCAATTCGACTCCCAAAATTAATTAAAATTATCGCTAATGTTGAGATCCTGGTGTTTTGCTTATACATTGTTTAACATTAAAATTAATATAACAAGAAACACCAGCATAAAAAATGATAAGCAATTAAACAAAGATATACCAACAAACACTACAAGAATAAATGTAAACTAAATACACAAACAACAATAATGAAATAACGATGTTCACATTTATAGAGTTCCCGAGGAGGCGAAGCCACAAACTTTCGCCTTCAAGAACATTTATCAGACTGTTTGCGTTGCCATATAAAATGCAAGGCAAAGCAGGCAACTGAGTTAGTAAAAGTTCAGTCAGTCTTGTGTGAAGACGCTGTGTGTTTGAAGAGAATAATCGTGTTTTGAAGATCTCCGTTACAAAGATCAGTCGAACAATTGTCTAGTAATTGTTATTGTTTAAACAAAGGGTGTAAACAGAAGGATTACAAACAAAGCAATTGTTGTTGTATACATAAAGTTTTGAACAGTAGCACACAGAATTGTGCGAATAATAAAGAAATTTAATTAAAACTAAACATTTGCAACATACGAGCTCATATTTTAAACGTTTTTAAAAGGTAAAAACGTAACAATATTTAAAAATAAGCGTTCGAAAAGCGATGGTTTTCATATCATAAGTTTCACTCATATTAAATATATATTTCATACACAGGTCATTAAAAAGTAAAAAGCTTATTGTGTATATTAATCTAACTTTATATTTAAAGCTGTTCTTCGTTCGGGTGATTGTAAATTGTAATACATAGATATTTTGCGCAAACAGTATAAGTGTATGTATTTTCAGGTCATTTTCGACGAGTATTGCAATTAACTTGCTTACATTGTGCACTGGAATAAAGTTTCAGCACACTTACCACATTCCTCGTTGCTACATGTAAGTTTATTATTAAACGGATTTCAAGGTTATCATCAAAAATTTTCTTCATTTTATATTGAACTTATTTAATAGCCCTGCATTTACCTCGCTGTTGAGGTGCACTTCAGTGTAGTGAAATGTGCCTAATTCGCTATTGGTGATCGCAGATCATAATAATGTATTTAATAATATTATTACTAGGATAACGGAACTATATTATGTGTATGGGTACATATGGGTATCAGTACAGTATATTACTCCAATATTTATAGAAATATTTCTTTATTTAGAATTTTTCACTTCCATCTATATGAAATGATGTCTAACTTGAACAAAACTAGATTGAACCATTGAACTGTTCGAGATTTTACAAATTTAGTTTAGGTTAGATTTTTGTGACATTGTAAAACAAATTAATCAAACCATGAAATACAATGTTAAGTTAGGCCTTATTTTATATTCAGAAAACATAGATAAGTACACCGTTGCAGAGTTATACGAATGTTATACGATGCCCGAAAAATTCTAGTGAAATATATTATTTATTGAACTTACTTGCTTTTTACTGTCATCGTAGATTTATTCGATAGCTGACGTAATTCCAGAGAAATAAATAAAATGAGGCCAATTTGTAGCCTAATCTTTGGATTTTTGTCATTGATTATTAAATTCTCATTATAGAGGCCTAATAAGTCGTAATAACATTCGCTATTAATTGTTTCACCCTTTCGGTGATATCTAAAGAAACAGTTATCCGCAGTTTATTGATGACAAAACCAAAACCGCCGTCTGGCCTATGACTTGTTATCTGAATTTTCATTTGAATAACATTTCACTATCTATCGCACTTTTATTCTGCGGTCGACAAACACCAATTGTTTCGAGCAAAAAGATTTCAAGTGCGTACCTAGAATGCTCGGCATTTTCCGCAGTAGAATTTGTTAGTATTTGGGTTGAGCTGGCTTTTTCTTTCGCAAAAATAATTTTTAAATTTTTTCTACACATACATACATACATAATTGGTCATTACAACCCTTCAGTCAGGATTACGACCTAGTTTCTCACACCACTTATGTTGTGTGTGTTAATTTTATACATGAGTGGCGGGACCTACAGTTTAAAGTCGACTCCGAACGACAGATTTTTGAGAAACTTTTCATGGCAATTTTATTTACTCTCAGAGTTTTTGCCAGAAATCTGCTGAGAGGAAGTCGCCGAAGAAATACTTTTTGTATTTTATTTTGATGTCTGGCCTGGGGCTCGAACCCTGGCTTTTCGTCTAATAAGCCAACACACTACCTACTAGAGTACTAGACCACGGCGACTTCAATTAAATTTCAACTTAAATTTTTTCTCCAATTTGTTTACTTAAATCAATAACAGTTAAACATAAACTGACACAGAATTTTCAAATTTTATTTATTTATTTATTTATTTATTAATAAAACCCTAAGTACATAATAATTAACTAAATTTAGTAAGTGAATAACTGACTTAATAATAACAAGTAATGTTTACGTAGATAGATGCAATAAGGGGAATAACTGACTGGATAAAACGTAGCCTGTCAAATAAATAATTCGGTATCCGCCTGTTCACAATTCGATGCAAAAGTAAAAGTACACGAATATTGAGAAGGTTATCAAAGGTCACACCGTAAAGACTCTTTGCTGCCACAGAGATATGATCATATCTTCTCAAATTATAGACATATCTAGCTATATTATTGAACAGAACGTTCAGCTTACGTTTGCTGCCAGAGTCGCAATTACCAAATAGCTCGCATCCATACAGTTAGCAGGAAGTCAAATAAGTTTTCGCAATTAAAATCCTAGTTTTCAAAGGTATATAAAGTTGCGTGGACTACCAGTGAATTGATGTGATCATCCCACGTCAAATTGGAGATAAAAACTATTCCTAAATTCCTCGTCGCATGAACTATCACAAATTTTGTTAGGAGTCAATTGAAAAATGCCTGTTAACAGAAATAGTTTTCCAAGTCAAGTGTAAAAACAAAATCCCATATAATTATAACTATTACTCTTCTTTGGATCAATTAAAATAAAATAAATATTTTTACTATAATTTTTCGAAAACACTTTACTTACCCATTGAAACCAAAATATTAAAATATGTTCACATTGCATTTTTACTACAAATCATCATCATTTTTACGCCTTTTCCACCAACATTATAAAAATGTGTTAATGGAGCCATGTTACGAGTACACCCACACCGTGTTTTCGAAGTTGCGTCGCTGCTGAATTAGTACTAATTTTCACCGTGCGTCGTTAGATTTTCCAAGTTACGTTGTTTTAGATTCGAGTGTTTAAATTTTTTTTTATAATTTTCTTTTTTTTCTAAAAGATGGCACTATGGCCTATGTTATAAAAATTTGGGGATTCCCTTTCTAACTGAAAATAATACAGTTTTATTTTCATCTTGTTTTTCTAATTTTAGAGTTCATTTTCAATTGTGAATTAAGTGAATTTTTTATTTTATTTTAATTGAATTTGTTTTTTTTGTATGTCATATAATTTTATATTATTTTTGTTTTATAAATGTTTACGTTGTTCAATTTGCTTTTTAGTACTAGTAGTAGTAGTATTTTCATAACCCTTGAACCTATCCTCGATCTTTACATGGTTTGCTATAGAAAATCATAATTCACTTTGCGTGAATTTGTAAATTTCAATTTGAGTCGTATTTTTTTTTGGAACGTAACCACGACGCAACGTGAGCTACGTGTGTAGTTGTATTCATACCTGTATTCCATGTACATACTGCATTTGCTTAATGGTTAAAAATGTATGTGGATTATCGCATTAATTGCTTTTAATTTTATTGTTCAATTAAATGATATTTTTCTTTTTTTATGCATTGTTTGCAGTTTTATTGTACCGCACTTTTGTGTACTAATATGATTGGGATACAATCTGTCGTGCAGTTACGTTACATAACGAAAGAAAAACTAGAAATTACTTTACACCACCCGTTGAAATTTAAACACCCGCCTTGGGAATAGTCAGAAACTCCATAAACATTGAGAATTGCTTATCGTTTTCATGCATACATAGCCGTTGGTCATTATGCAATCATACCATACATTCAACTAAGTATGCATTAATAAAATTTGTTGTTTTTGACGCTTATTTGTTGAGTGCTACTACCTGACCTACCACAACATATTCTGCGTTTTGTCTAAAAATTTCTTATCCTGGCCTGCTAAATTTTGCCAGTGGCTGAAAACAATAACAATTACAATAAATAAACATTCATGTTTTTGTTTATGTTTGTATCGATATAAAAAATAACAAACTGATAAAAACATTTATTTCTTTTTCAATTTTATTTTTATTTTTTATTATGTTTATCTATTTTTAATTTTTATGTTTTATTATTTGCTTCAAGCATTATATTCTTTTATTACCAAGGGTATTATTTCAGGTTGTTGCTTCTGGTACTTAAAAGAACGCATAGCGTGTACGTTCAACAAAAATTTATTTTATTCCATATCTATTTTCATTTGTATTGATTTTCTTGTACACAACACAATCATTATAAAATATATTTGTAAACTTTTGTAATGTCATCATTATTGTATAAAACCCTGTGTAAAATATGCGACTGCCGTGATCACACCATTCGATAGCGAAATTCGAATGGGAGAGTGAAGCGAAAAGAAGAGAACACATACATATGAGAAGTACATACGAAAGTATTAAGATTTTAATATAATTGATAATAATATTCAGTTGATTATAACCGCTATCTATAATTAAGTTCGGTGCCCTGGTAGTCTATTAGGAAGTGTGCTCAATTATTAGTTCCCACATAAGACTCTTTTACAATACACAGTGCCTTATTGAGCTCGTAAATAATTAAACATAATTTGTAATTGTATTGTAATTAAAAATTAAATAAAACTACTAATGTGAGTTCTAACGCAATATATTTAAAAGTCACTCTGTCAATCTCCTCACCAACAATAAGTGGAATCATAGAATTTAAACGATTATTTATACCATTCTATTAATTGTTTTCAATATAATAACATTATAGACTAGACCTCCTCATGATGCTTTAGACAGTGTTATTTGACACAGGAGTCGCCGTAGTTTAGTAGATAGTGTGTTGGCTTATTAGACCCAAGGCTATGGTTCAAACCCCAGATCAGAAATCAAAACGAAATATGAAAAAATATTCCTTCGCGCGATTTCCTCTCAGCAGATTTTTGGCAAAAAAAATCTGAGAGTACATGAAATTGCCATGAAAAGTTTCTGAAAAGATCTGTCATTCGGAGTCGACTTTAAACTGTAGGTCACGCAAACTCATGTATAAAATTAACACATACAACATGAGTGGTGTGAGAAGCTAGGCCGTAATCCTGACTGAAGGGTTGTAATGGCCAATTATGTATGTAATGTATGTATATGAATGTATTTGACACAGACTGAGCATAAGATCATATATTGATATATTCTCCTACTTCTGATACTAATCGTCGAGAAATTTCCTCAACATGATCTATCCTTTGGAGCTTTGGACGCCATTAGGATTAATTTCAAATATTATTCTTATTGGAATATCTTCGTTCATCCGCATGAAAAGTTTTAACCAGACCATCTTTCAATTTTCAAAGTGGTTTACTGCGTCAGTGTCGGCAAACTGCTCTGCTGAGTATGCAGTTCGATACACAACAAAATTCTGCATTATATAGTGAATTTTCTCGACTTTAAGTTGAGATTTGTAGATTTGAGACGCTGTCAAAGTCAGGAAAGTGAAGAAAATTAAATGCGTTTTTTTGTGTTTTTTTTTGAAATATTAATAGGTTTATATGATATTTTTTGTGGCTAAACGAATAGAGGTTTTATACAGATTTTTTTTTAAGGTATGAGCAACTGCTACTTTCAGTTTTTTTTTATATATATATATCTTATATATTAATGTTAAAATAAGTCGTTCAAAATTTAAAAATAATAAAAATTTCACATTTTTTTACCCTACCCAAAAAAAGATAAGGATTTTAAAGGTTAAAGTAGTTTTTAGTAGTTTAATGTTATATACCACAAGAAAATATGAATTCTCTACATTCAGGAACAAAAAAAAAGTTTGCGCAAATTCGCGCAATTATTTCTTGCGATTTTTTGAATTTTTTTTTTTTTTTGAAAAATTAAAAAATTAGATGCAGTGTAATAAAGCCATACGCAATAAGGCCATATGGCCTTATTTCTCAATAGAATGAGAAATAAAACTATATGGATTCAGTAGAAGCGATACCAATCGAGACGTCCTGAATAGGTTACTTTTAAGTAGTGAGCATTTTATAAGCTGCAGTACACAAAAAATTTGAAGGAATAATAAAGCATTTTCATCAGATACTATTAAATTACTCCTTCCTGACATTGATGATGAAAATGATAACGATTTTAACGATTGTAGTTAGTTTCAATTTTTATGTATTTTTAAGTTAATTATTAAATAATGTAAAATAAATATTATGAATAAATATTAATTATCATATAACTTTAAAAACTTAATTACATATTGTATATCGACTATTATAACAATATGAGATGTATGTTTGATTTTCTTATTGGACCGAATGTGGTACCTAGGGGCACTTATGATCCGATCATGATAAAATCAGGTAAAATGATTCACATTCATATTAAAAATGTTCACGTCGAATTTCATCGAGGTAATAAAATGTTGAAGTCAATTGTAATTGCTAAACATATTTTCTTAAGGGGCCCTATTTTGGACCAAGGGGCAATTATGGACAGACCATAAAAAAATTTTTAATGTGATTTAGATTTACAAAATACATGTTCATACCGAATTTCATGACGATACCAATGTTTTTAAGCCATTTATAAGCACAAACGTGAATTTCTAAAGAGGACTTTATATGGGTACTAGGGTCAAATGTGATACGATTTTCATCAAACTTTACATTGTTATTTCTTAGTACAAAGAACTGATCCATGCTAAATTTTCTCATGAGTGTTGCATAATTACCATAATTATGTGTAAATAAGTGCGATTTCGAGGGGAATTTGTATGGGGGCCCGGCGAAATCACGGACCGATTTGAACCAAAATCAGTTGGTTTCATTCTTGGGCTTAATTATCACTAACACTGTCAAAAAATTCCAGCCATTAATTCATAAAACACTTCTATTAACTTTGGTTATGTTTTCAGGCAAAATTCCCCTCTGTGCGACGGTACCGGTGTAAATAAACTCTTCAACGACCTCAAACCTATAATCATTCCCTTCATTTTGTCTGATTCTACTGGCCATAGGTTCTTGTTATAATTTTTACAATAAGAAATGTCTTTACTAATCCCCTTTATCAGATGTCTGACTACTTTCTTAATTGCGGCTGCTGTACATCTCAATTTCATCACACACAAGCGTCTCTATATCGTTTTTCATACGTCGGAATAATCATTTTCGTACTCTTCTTTCTACCTCGTGCAACTATTCTGTGCAAAGCTGCTGTCTGCTGTAGCATTCCGTCAATCCTCAGCGTACCACCAGTTTTTGGAAGAATTGTTCAAATTGTTCATTTCGTTTGCGCCATACACTGTGTGAGATTAAACTTTCTTCGTGGTTCGATATGTTCGTTTGCCGCTACTCTTAGCCACTTCTGCTCCTCAGGTTGAACGCATCCCCAATACCCTTTTGCGTGGACGTGTGTCTTCCGTAACAAGAAATCACTTTCTCCTACTTAGGACAGAAAATAATTGGAGGGAGACAATTGAGATTGTGCACCTGATATGGGTTCGACATCCTGATGTCGAACTAGCAGCCAACTATATATAGTTATCGCTCTTGTTTATGCACCCTAGGTCTTCGAAAACTGGGTAACCTGATGTAACACGTGTAAATTTGTTGCATAATCAAATACTAAGTAAATTATTTTTCAACCTCGTTTCTCGCATTCATGTATTTGAATGGAAGAAATAGACGGCAACTATGCTCCCTTGAGGAGTAAAAGGAACATATATGTATATACATTTATGTATCAAAACCTATGTTTCCTCAGAAATAATGTATGAACAAGAAATGAGAACAAAATACTTCCTTTCAAAAAAGAAAGTGTTCTACGAACAATCTTTTCAAAATATAAGAAATCTCAATCAGCAATAAGCAGCTCTTCACAAATCTAAAAGTGTGCATTAGGTCGTTGTGGTGCATTAAGTGTCACATTAACGGTAAATTTTTCACCGCGTGTGGTATCATAGTATTTTGTATAAAGTTTCGTATTCTTTAACTGACCCCCAAAATTGGTACATCTTACCTAATTGTTGTGACGGTATATCTGGAATTGTAATATTGGTTAACTAAATGCCATACGTAATACGCCAAGCGAACGCAAAATTTGTTTCTTCATGTTTTGTTTGATAAAACCCTATCCGGATTTAAATTTTTTTAATACGAAATGTTTATGCGGTGCGGTGCATCCTCGTAAGAGGGCTTCATTAAGCCGCTGTCGAATATGAATATATGAAGCTAATTCAATTTTTAGATGCTTAGGGCTTTTACATGGGTTAGCTTTAGATGCTTTTATTACTATTGCCTCCTTGTTTTACCCTTTGAAAGGTATTCAAATACGTATGAAGTACGTACTCATGAAAGTAATACGTACAGCCACTCAAACAACTTTACACAGTGTTAAGTGTATATCATGTTAAGAAATATATCAAACAAACGGGAGCGACATTTCGAAAATATCCTTCGTAGTCGATGCGTTCATATAGTTTTGTCAAATGTTCATACACAGACTGGCTCTACATTAGTATTCATCCTCTTTTATTATTTCGTTTCCAGCGTATGTTTTTGATTATAGCGTGTATAGGAAGCATCTTTTCCATACATCTGGATATCATAGGCCCTATATTCCTTACATTTATCGCCCTATTTATGAGTTTGTCAGGAGTGTTATCAAATGTGCCTTCGGTGTCAAGAAATACACTTACGGTCAAACTTAAAGACTCCTCAATGGTTTTCACTAAATTTACAAGAGTTTCAGTAGATCTTCCTGCCATACAAGCAGGTTGTCTAGGATATAATGACACCTTTTCAAATACACCGCATTTTATAAAATTCTTCACAGCTTTCTTAAGTGTCTTCAAGATTATATATGGAGAATAGTTTCTAGTGCCACCATTATTATTTCTATTATGTGTGTTTTGTAGTCATCGTAGTCTAGTAGGTTTATTGGAAGTGAGCTGTTGGAGCTGTTTGGCCATGACAATTCCAACAAAACGAAATATGAACAAATATTTCTTCGCAGATTTGTGGCAAAAACTCTAAGCGTAAATAAAATTGACATGAAAAATTTTCTTAAAAAATTTTCCGTTCGGAGTCAACTTTAAACTGTAGGTCCTGCCACTTATAAAAGTTAGGTCGCAATCCTGTCTGGAGGGTTATAATGACCAATTATGTATGTATGTATGTAATATTGTGTCATGCTTGCAGTATAGGTTTTCAGTGCACTGAATATCCCTCCGGTCTATATTTAATCATATCATATTTAAAGCTTTTCCGATGTCAACAAAAAACATCTTTACGCACATCCATAAAATTTTACTGATGTAAGTACATGTACTGTAAATACGGTTATGAATTATTAAGCATGGTTGATAAGTCAAGGATCAAAACATTTCGTTTTGGTTTATTGAAGACAGGATGCAGACTCTTCAAATTCTCAAACAGAATATTTGTGAGAAATGTCGAAACATATTGCCGGAAGTGGTGGAACTGTCTTAACAAGTTCACGGACGCAAAAAATTTCAATGAGCTGCAACAGTAGACCAAAATTTGTTTTCGGATATATTATAATAATTATTAGAACATTGTATTTTAACCGCTATATACAATGAATGTTATAGTATCCACGCTTATATATGTAGGTAATAGTTTTCAATAAGGATAACGAGAATGCTATAGCTTTTATTCATAGAAAACGAAAGAAAATAAGTTTTATTATATTTATTATTCTTTTTCACATTAGATTTTTATATATATTTCTGATAAACGTAAGAAGAATTCTTTACAGAAAAATGTAAGAGATATTATAGTTCTAATATCTCTGATAATATGATATCATTTGATCACATCTGTCTATACCGGACAAATTTGCCTTATAATTAGCAATCTCCAATATCTGAGAATTCTACGTAAGAATTGCACCCGTATTTTACTCAATTTGACCGTTCAAAGAAATTGGTTTCTACGAAGAGAAGAGATGAAGTAGAACGAAAATACCTAATAAATAAAATAGTTACGTACTTCGTCTAAATTTATATCAATTACAGGAAATTAAGATTTTGTAAATTTAAATTAATTAAAATTTGAATGCTATAGCATTCACGTCATTTTGCATCAATCTGAAAATGAATACTATAGCATTCACGTCCGCGAACGTGTGAAATAGGGAATGTATAGTCGCCTATTCTGCCGTTGGACAAATGAAATTGTCCCACGAATTACGATAAACTTTCGGAATTAATTCAGTTTGCGTTGTATGATGTACGTCAAAATTTTATTGAAGACAATGTCTACCAGTTTTAAACATCGCCGGAGTCTCTATGAATAAGAATTGGGCATCAAATAAACTCAACACAAAGAATAATTTGGAATAAATTGAGTCGACAATTTGCTTTATATGAAATAGCTTCACAACCACTATCAAATAAGAAAATATTTTAAACCTTAATAACACCAACTATTTAATAATAAACACACAGCAAATTAAAGAAAAAAATTATTGTGTTACATTTTAATCGAAAAGAAGAATGTATATTAAAAAATTTACTTAACTGTAAATTGTTGCAGTTTCAGAAACCTTCTCAGTGTTGCATTTAAATACAACTGTCAGCTTTTAAAAAATGGTCTTCATATGCTGCGTTTAAATACATTAAAGGCCGTCAGTTTTTTTAGCTTCAATTTTATTCTCGCTCCAGAATTGTTTGCAATAATTTTTCACATACATATGCTTGTATGTACATTAATAAATAAAATAAATCCATATATAAGCATATAAAATAAAAAATAAACAGAAATAAACAAGAATAACAATAAATATACAAACAAATATTTAAAGAAACGATTTAAGCCAATTAAGAAGTTAAAAAAGAAGAAAAAGTTTACAGATGTTAGAACCTGACAAGGTGTACGTCAAAGTGTACTACATATATCAGGTCTTATATTAAACGCATCTTATTTTTTAGGTTAAATGAAACAAAGCATGTATGAGATATCATGGAAAATTTGTATTCGTTTGACAGACCTCTTTCTGCCATTGGTTTTCTGGATAGAGTGCAGCCAAATTGTACAATTTTCCATGGCTCTAGGGTGTAAATTAGGCTGAATTTGGCCGGTGGGTTGGATTATGTTGGATTTAAGATCATTGTGGTTGTGGCTTAAGAAAACACCACAGGCTCAAATCGAACAATTTTTTTTACCCTCTTAACATCACATAAGCAAGCCTTCAAGCATCTCGTGTAGAATATATAATTTGTCATACGCTGTATGGCTGAATGAAATTCTTTACCTTTACAGCACTTTATGTTGCGAGAAATTTTTCTTATATTGGAATAAACTCTATATTTTTATGTTAGAATTCGTAATTTCTTCAGCATATTTTTGCATAAATTTCACGACATATTTTTAGATTATTAAGACGTTTGCTGCATAAGTCTATGTTTTTTTAGTTTCGAGCCATCGCAGCCGCCGGATGCTAATACGCTGCACAACGTCCACATCGTTAAGGATCTCATACAGCTCATTGTTGGATGCGATGAAACATTCAAATGCTTAATAAACATAAAGAAGTGTTATTACATTTTTTCGTACAAGCACCGAAAATGCCGAAAGTCCTGGATGCTTAGTTGAATTTTCTACATCCGAAACAATTTAAGAAAATTTCGATATGACATTAGCAGAGATAGAGAATATATGTGAATTTGTCTTACATTCTCAGCAGATTTCTGGCAAAAACTCTGAGAGTAAATAAACCTGCCATACAAAAGTTTCTCAAAAATCAGTCGTTCGGAGTCGGCGTTAAATTGTAGGTCCCGCCACTCACGTATGTAATTAACGAACACAGCATGAGTGGTGTGAAAAGCTAGGCCGTAATCCTGACTGAAGGGTTGTAATGGTCAATTATGTATGTATGTATGTGTCTTACATGGCTCAGTGGATTAAATTTTGAATAATGACTTCTCTTACGAAGAATAGTTTTAATTACAATCGACTACGTTTTCAGTCGTGTTATAATTTCGCATATTAGGTGTTCTTCAATCTACAGTAACACGTAGGATACCATACAGCAGTTAAAGAGTGGTTTTTCCCAAAAGAATTGACCCGAGTGGAGGTCAAAGTGGGTTAAAAAAAGTTTATTGTTTTCGGATGCATGCGTTATATGTAATACTTTTACACTTTTAAGTTGATTTAATGAGCATTGAAAAAACAATCTTCTGCATTTGGCCACAGATAATGCAATTGTGCCACGCATGTGTAATTTCCACGAAAAAATCCATGAAAACCTATGTTTCCTTCAATGTTCGAGGTTAATGATTCACTCTTGGCGGTATTAGTAAAAAATTAAGTTCTTTCAACAAAATAGCTATAAAAAAGTAACGTATGACTATTGCCGTAGTATAGTAGTTAGTGTGCTGGGTTATTAGACATAAGGCCTCGGTTCAAACGACTTCCTCTCAGGAGATTTCTGGCAAAAACTCTGAGAATAAATAAATTTACCATGAAAAGTTTCTCAAACTTCTGTCGTTCGTAGTCAGCTTTAAACCGTTGGTCCCACCACTCATGTGTAAAATCCTACACACTAGAGATGAGCGATCCAGTGATTTTTGAAGAACGTTGTTCTCAGTGAACGTGATTTGTTAATCACTGTTCTTTAAAACAGTAATTGTGATCACAGTATTACAAAAGAAAAAAATAATGACAATAACGTATTTTATTAAGTCGTAAGAAAGAGACAACTAGATACATACTACGAAAAGACTACTAAACAAAATCAAAGTGGTGTCATCAATGTTATTACATATTTTAAATGTAATTTTTTTATATGAAGTTTGACAATTAAGTTTCACAGAAGGTTCATGTATAAAAGACAAAAGTAAATAATCAGCATCATCTAATAGTAATTCTGCCTCGCTCAAAATAATATGAAATAAATTTGAGTACGTAACAATTTTGAAAGAACGACATTATCAGTAACTGTTATTTGGCAATTTCAATCACTGTAGTTACAAGTGAATTATCAATCACCGCCATTATTTCACAGTTTTGAAAATATCGCTCATTTCTACTACACATACAACACAAGTGGTGTGAGAATCTAGGTCATAATCCTGACTTAAGGGTTGTAATTACCAATTTGCTGAAAAGTAAAATAAATTTTATGTTCAATTTAAATGCTTCCAAATGAAAGAAAAATGATTCTTAAAGATTTAATTAATTTTCATTAGAATTCAATAAGAACTTCAACTAAAGGGAGAAGAAAAAAACTACATTGACAGAAGCAAAAATATATAGAATGGTAATAGAAAAGACAATAAAGAAAAACCCAACAAAACTTTAAACTTAGAAAAGTTTTTTCAAGTCTTTTACAATGTAATTTTTTTATTTTTGTGTGTATCTTAAAATTACAGAATGATGTGGAAGGTTTTAATATGGACCTAAATTCTCTATTTTTATGAAATATCAACAAAACAATCAAAAAACTTTTCGCAGTACATAGTTTACATACGTAACAGTCCTAGAAAACTTTTAGAACATGGCCATAGTGGTTAGTTTACTGTTCGTAGTTTATACAAAACTGACAAAATTACCATATTCCATTTCATTTCTAAATTCGTTTAACTAACAACATCTACCGTACATAAATGAATAGACTTTATTGATTATATGGTATATTAAGCATTTTATACTGCAGAAAAAAAAACTTAAGGCTGAACGAAAAAAAGATCCCATAAGCTTCTATAAAAAATTAACAAATAACACACATTTACGCAGTTTCATAAAATTGTATTAAATTTTTTTTGCTGGCAATACATACATACATTCCCACATTCCTCTACAAATTTGAAATAGATTGTTTGTAAGTTTCGCTTTAGCTACAGAAAAATTTCATTGTCATTTTCAACATTTTTTAATGGATTAATTTTTCTTTAACTTGATTATAATCACATGTTCGATATTTAACAAAAGAAATAAAAAATAAAATCGGATGGCCCTTTAAAAAAGTATTTTATATCAGTGTTAGTTGTAACTAAAGCAAGTGTACAGTTAGTAAGTTTATTAGGGTGGCTCTTAACCTCTTAAGATCAGAAGATGAATTAACTGCACTTTGCACTTCTTTTCCTTACATATGAAACGATCTTTTAATATTTGAAATCATTATGTATTATTTTTCTTTTATTGAAGGTACATAATAGAAAAGAATGGCGCACATACATATGTGTACCTCGGTTTTAAGGAGTTGCTAGTGAAGTCACCGTAGTCTAGTAGGTAGAGTGTTTGCTTATTAGACGTAAAGCCAGGGTTCGAGCCCCAGGCCAGACATCAAAATAAAATACAAAAAGTAGTTCTTCGGCGACTTCCTCTCAGCAGATTTCTGCCAGACACTCTGAGAGAAAATAAAATTGACATGAAAAGTTTCTCAAAAACTGTCGTTCGGAGTCGAATTTAAACTGCAGGTCCCGCCATTCATGTATAAAATTAACACACACAGCATAAGTGATGTAGAAACTATGTCGTAATCCTGACTGAAGGGTTGTAATGACCAATTATGTAATTATGTATGTATGCTAGTGAGAAAAGTCTTAAGAGAATGGTAGGTAGCTATTCTCCATCGTACTGGATGATATAATGTGAGAAGCCTGTTCCGAGATAACAGGAATAACATGGAGTCTCTCACGCCAATTTGAAGATTTGGATTATGCGGATGATATTTGTCCACTTTTGCACAAAGTCTCCAACATACAAACAATGTTAGAGAATTTATAAAGAATAATGTGCTATGTTGGACTTGTGATAAATAAAACCAAAGCCATTAGAATTAACGATGTAAGTCTCGTTAACTTTATGCTACAAGGCAACCAGTCGAATACGTGGATAAATTCTTTAATCTAGACAGTATAGTGACAACAATTGGAGGTGCCTAAACAGGCTTAATAAAGCGAGAGCAGTATTCGGACGACTACAGTCAATATGGAGAAGTCACAAATATCCGGACGAACCAAGCTCAAAATATTCAACGCATGTGTAAAATCGACCTTATTGTAAAGAAACGAGAAATGGTTTGTATTGAACACCATCACGTAAAAATTGCAGGTATTCATCAACAGGTTCCTCAGAATCATATGCAAAATATTCTGGTCCAATAACACCAGCAACATGGACTTTACCAACGAGGAACCCATAATTACGTGGCCAACCAGGGAACACGTTCGATAGTCCAAGATCTAAGAGAGTGCAATCTTATACTGGGAGGAGCAAAATAAGAGCAGTCAAGCCATATGCTTCCAAGAGGGGAAAAATAAATGTGGAGATCTGGCAATACTGGTGATTGATATTCGAGTTTTCTGGAATTTTGTAATTGTGGAGATCTGGCAATGCTGGTGATTGATATTCGAATTTTCTGGAATTTTATAATGAAAAAATAAAGTAAATTGTCTATTAACTTAAATTGTAAATTGTTGTGATTTGTTGAGTTGTTACATTGGCGACTGAGGTAAAAAAAAAGAAGAAAAAAGAGGAAATTGCACATGAGTAAACTATATGTTACTTTTGTGTTAATAAGTAGAAAAAAAAAAGAAGGAAAAAGGCAAATGCAAGGGTGGCGAAAAAAAAACAAGAGGGTAAAGAAAATGTGATCGTGTGGTACATTTAATTGTAACAATTGAAAAAAGCATTAAATTGTTTTGCATTGAATTGCAGATAAGACGTGAAACATTAAATTGTGAAAAGAGTTGCAAGAGCAAAAGGTTTACATTAAATTGTGAATATAAATTGCCAAGAAGACGGATTACATTTAATTGTAAATGCGGTAAGAGAAAAAAAATGATGAATGTTTGTTTTGTTGATTTGGTGCATTAAATTGCTTATAGGAAGAGTTATTGGCTTACATTCAATTGTAAACACAAGAGTTCAGTAGAGAAAAAGTAAGATGAGTGCGACGAGTATTTCCCCCTTTCTGTGCGATACTATAGATAAGGCTCTTCTTCGTTCAGAGTGGGAAAGATGGTTTCGCTCATTGACAGTATTTCTTGCCTCGGAAGAAATCACTGATGGGAAGAAAAAGAGAAATAAACTACTATATTTAGGCGGGCCACAACTCCAGGAGGTGGTATACAGTATTCCTGGAGCGCTTGTTGAACCAGAAAATGCACCTAAGGATGTAGATGTGTATGATATCTTGGTGGAAAAGCTAAACAAATATTTTTCACCAGAAAGGAACTCTACTTTCGAGCGACACCTGTTCCGTTCATTGAAACCTGAAGATGGCGAATGCCTTAATAAATTTCTAGTAAGATTGCGGAATCAAGCGGCCAAATGTCAATTCGGGGAGACGAAAGAAGAAGTATTGGGGATAAATTTAAAGGATAAATTTATTGATACATGGGCTCCAGACGATCTGAAAAAAAGGCTTTTAGAAAAGGAATATACACTGGCAGAAACCATTGGAATGTGCCACGTTTACGAACAGATAAATAATCAATCTGAAACAATGAAATTGCCGAATGCTTCTCTTGATATCAACAGAGTTGAGAGTAAGAATCAGAATATTGAATGCGGCAGGTGTGGTCAGCGTGGACATTTTGGCACAAGTATTGGTTGTCCTGCTAAAAATGCAAAATGCAATAAGTGTGGATTTACTGGACATTTTGCTCGGAAGTGTAAAACAAAAGGTACTAAACGTAGGCAGTCAAATTTCGGAAATGATGATATGAAAAAGCGAAGAAATAATTATTCAAACATACAGTTCGTAGCAAACGACAGTAGTGAAGAAGTTGGGACCCAGCAGAATAAATACAAAGAACACAATTGCTTTCATGTAGCGGACAAGTTAAGTGGACATATGAACGAAATGATATGGTGCTACATAGGAGGCCAGAAAATTTCGATGTTAATTGATTCTGGCTCACAACATAATTTGCTAAGTGAGACCGATTGGAAATATCTCTGTGAGTCACAAGCCACTGTTTGGAATGTTTGAGTTAAGTCTGAGAATCAATTTCGTGCATACGCTGGGAATGAACCTCTCAAGATTAAGGCTATTTTTGAAGCTGTAATAGGTTTAGACTTAAAATCAAATCTGATTTCCTCATTCTACGTTATTGAGAATGCAGGACAATCTCTACTGGGCCGGGATACAGCTACAAAGTTAAATGTTTTAAGATTAGGCCCTATGGTAAACCAAATTGAAGATTTCCAAATATTTCCAAAAATCAGTGGAATTCAAGTTTCATTGTCAATCGATAAGTCCGTAAGACCAGTTCAGCAACCACTGCGTAGGGTACTCTCAGCCTTAGAGGAAAAGGTCGAAGAAAAGTTGAAAGAAGCAGTAGAGCAAGATATCATTGAGCCGGTTTTTGGACCGAGCCCTTGGATTTCTCCAGTGGTAGTTGTATTTAAAGGAAATGGGGATATTCGTCTTTGCATCGACATGAGATGTGCCAATAAGGCAATATTAAGAGAAAATTATCCACTACCAACATTCGACTCTTTTATGACTAAACTCAAAGGTGCTAAATATTTTTCAAGACTGGACCTTAAAAATGCATACCACCAACTTGAACTAGATGAAGGAAGTCGAGAAATAACCACTTTCATCACGTCTAAAGGACTATACAGATACAAAAGGCTTCTCTTTGGAGTGAACTCGGCACCAGAAATCTTTCAAAGAATCATGGAGAACATTTTGGCCTCGTGTAGCTGTGTTGTGAACTACCTAGATGATGTCATTGTGTTTGGATGCACCGAGGCTGAACATGACAAGAACCTAAAAGAAGTACTAGCAGTTTTTAAAAAAGCGAATGTTTTACTCAACAAGGACAAATGTGTTTGGAAAACAGGAAAACTTCGGTTCTTAGGACATGTCCTGTCCAGCGAAGGTATTGATCCGGATCCTGAAAAAATCAACACTATAATGGATTTTCGTCCTCCAACAAGCAAGGAGGAGTTAAGAAGTTTCCTTGGTTTGGTGACATATCTTGGTAAATTCATACCAGATCTTGCTGACTTGACAGAACCTCTGAGGCACTTAACCAAAAAGGACGCGAAGTTTGCCTGGGGTCCTTTCCAGGACAATGCCTTTCAAAAACTCAAGGAACAACTAACCAAAATGCAAACATTATCCTATTTCAACTCAAATAACCGCACCCGATTAATAGCAGATGCAAGCCCGGTAGCAGTAGGTGCTGTTCTGTTGCAATTTAAAAACAATGTCCCTCAAGTAATATCATTTGCAAGTAAAAGCCTTTCCGAAACTGAGAGAAGATATTCACAAACCGAAAAGGAGAGCCTTGCATTAATTTGGTTCGTCGAACGTTTTTACTATTTTATTATTGAGTTCGAACTGGTCACAGATCGCAAGCCTTTGGAAACAATTTTTAAACCAACATCAAAACCGCCAGCTCGGATAGAGAGATGGGTCCTACGCCTTCAATCATTCAAATTTAAGATTATATACAAAGCTGGTAAATATAACATCGCTGACTCCTTATCTAGATTATGTAAAATCGAAAATTGTAGTTCCTTTGATCGAGATTCTGAAAACAGCATATGTTCGATAATTGAGGAAGTTATTCCACGAGCATTATCCATACTTGAAATTGTTGAAAGCAACCGGTCCGATCCAGAATTAATGAGCGCAGTAGATAGTATAAAAAACAATTCATGGGACTCGAACACATCAAATAAGTTCTTCCCGTTTCGCTTCGAATTATGTACTTTAGGCAATATCCTGTTACGAGGGACCAAAATCGTGATACCATCTTCCCATCCAGGCGAAACAGTGATGAAACGGCGTGTACGTTCGAAAATATGGTGGCCTTTAATAGATCGGGATGTCGGAAAATATGTCAAATGCTGTCGCGATTGTTTGTTGGTGTCGAGACCGCCACTTCCAGCACCAATGAGCCGACGTGAGTTACCACAAGCACCATGGCTATGCCTTGCAATGGATTTGTTGGGACCATTGCCTAACCATGATTTCATATTTGTAGTCATTGACTGCTATTCGAGATATCAAGAAGTAAAGTTTCTGAAGAAAATTACATCCAGTACTATTATTGATTTTCTAGATGAAGTGTTCTCAAGATTGGGTTACCCAAAATCGATCACCACAGATAATGGGCGTCAGTTTGTAAGCGACGAATTCAGAAGCTACTGCGCAGACAAGAACATTGAGATTATGACATCTCCACCATATTGGCCACAGGCAAATGGGGAGGTGGAAAATATGAACCGATCTATTGTTAAACGCCTACGTATAGCACACACCAATGGAATGGACTACAAGAAGGAAATTCGGAAATTCCTGCTCATGTATAATGTCACTCCCCACGGAACAACAGGCAAAGCTCCAACAGAACTATTATTTAACCGTGTAATCCGAGACAAAATACCATCAATTCTTGATGTCGACGAAAATATTTTAGACTCGGAAGCTAGAGACATGGATGCTATTAATAAAGAAAAAGGGAGGCAAAAGGCAGACAAAGATCGTAAAGCACAGGAGAATGATATAAAAGTTGGGGACAGAGTATTAGTTCAAAATGTAATTTTTCCTAATAAACTAACACCAACATTTGGGCCTGAAGAGTTCGAAGTGATTGAGCGGTAAGGGAATGATGTTACTATCCGTGGAAACGATAAAGTTTACAGGCGCAATGTTGGCCACTTAAAAAAGTTACCAACAAGTTCGGAAATTAATAAAAGCGATTCCGGAGAACTTGATTCTTTTCAGGAGCCGACGAAGACACCTATCGGACTGGAGGAGCCTAACCCAAGGTTAACTCTGAAGCTGAAAAACATAGGAGGGATGTGGAGATCTGGCAATACTGGTGATTGATATTTGAGTTTTCTGGAATTTTGTAATTGTGGAGATCTGGCAATGCTGGTGATTGATATTCGAATTTTCTGGAATTTTATAATGAAAAAATAAAGTAAATTGTCTATTAACTTAAATTGTAAATTGTTGTGATTTGTTGAGTTGTTACAATAAATAAATACTGCAATTCAAGCACAAAATGCAAAAAACACGCCGACTTTCGACATACTTGCTATACACATATCACAGTGAGTCACCTGCATTATACAGTTCTATTTTTGGTTGTGGATGTAATTCCACCACACAAAATATAGTTACAAAAAGTTCGTCTGAACATTAGCCTTCATAGTCTGTAGAATATATTTTTAGAAATTTTTAAACAATTTTAGGGAACTGATACTGAACTGTAGATCAGAGGTTACTAAAAAATTTTTGGTTATTTATTAGTGAGTAAGAGAGAGAAAATAAGTTGAGAGAATTTATTTATTTACGGCCATAGAAAAGTATTAGTAATATACGCTATTTTTATTTTCACTTCATCAACGTACATATGTAAAGCTATCTATCTTTGGCTTAATAATTATAGATAAATAAAAATAAAATAAAAAATCCATTTTTTATTAAAATAAGTTAAATCTATCCACCTTTGGCTTAAAAATTCGGCCATGTTTTTTAGATAAATAAAAATAAAAAGAATAGAAACTCATTTTTTATTAAAAGAAAAAAAGCGAGCATTCCAAAGCATTAAAAAAATTATACTATGCCAAAAAATAAAAAAATAAATGAAATACGCCCAGCTAATGACATAGAACATTTTTAACATAAAATATTTTTGGAGTGTTATTTTGAAATAAAGTGATAAAGCATCCGCCGCACATGTGTTTTTGTCGCAGTCGACAACTAAATCAAAGAACACAAGAATTTGTGTGAGCTCTCTCTGCACAATTGTGCTATGAAATGGTAAACCATGCTGTAGATACAAATAACTCAAGTATAACTTTAGGTGTATGTGTTATTGGTCATGCCAGATGATATTTCCAACGACTATACACTTACTAAATTGATCATTGCAATCATTTAGTCAGGATTACGACCTGGTTTCTCACACCACCTATTCTACGTGTGTTCATTTTATCAATGAATGGCGTGACCTACAGTTTAAACCCCGACTCCGAAAGTCAGATTTTTAAACCACTTTTTTGGTGATTTTATTTAATCTCAGAGTTTTTTTCAGAAGCCTACTGAATGGAAGTAACCGAAAGAATATTTTGAATATTTCTTCTTTTTTTGTTCGAGATATTTGATCTGGGATTTGAACAACTGCCTCGCATTTAATAAGCCAACACACTATTCACTGGACTATGGCAACTTCAAAAAACTCTCATCGACTATTTTTTTTTGTAGGCTCTCCACCCCGAGATTGAACGATTTGTCGTATCGAATAAGTGAATAATAATGCCACAGGTTCTGATTTCATTCATTTAACAACGAATAATTTGTCGTTATTTCGAACTTTATCATAACAATTTCTTTTTTAATTGGTTGTCATAAAACTTCTGGTTAGAAATTTCGACTTTTTTACTTCTTGAAATAATCCGTCACCTTTTTTCACATCATCTGGGTTTAGATCTCCAAATTTAAAACCAGTTCGTCTTCTGAAGACAAGACAAAAATTTTTAGTCCTAGCGGAATTGGCCATACTAACGTATTTGTAGCTAGTATCAGAAAACGTTATAACTTGCTCATCAATTGGCATGATTGGAACATGACGATTTTCCTCTATTTTTCCTTACATATACAAAATTCTACATCAAAATAAGAAATTAAATTCTTGAAACAATCAAAATATTCCAAGTGATGAACTTAAAAAGTAAAATAAACGCTGCAGAAGAAAACTATACCATCTAATAAAAATTACTGAAGCTAAATATCGTGAAGAATACAAATTAATTGGCACTACTGACCACAAGGTGTCAGTTCATGATAAAAGTATGCATAAGTAGAATCTCGAGAAGCTTATGAATCTTCCTTTTGGTAAGTGAAAAACTATCAGTTTTCCTTATCTAAAACATAAAAATAAATCACGAATAATATTTATTACAACAGTGTTAAGGTCACACAGACTGTTAAGGATAAAAATATAAAAAGGAAAAAATCTACAGATCGGAGTTGTCAAAAACCTTTTACACAGAAATTATTTTACATTTGTGGAGAATCGTTAGTTTCTACTGCTAAGAAATTATTTTCTTTTGATGTTGTATTTATTCACTCTTTTTTTTTTTGAAATGACTGAAAATAGGCTAACGCATAAACTCCAAACTGAGTGACCACGTAAGAAAGCAAAACCAGCCTTACGCAGCAAAGTGTTATCCACGAAATATCTTACAACCGAGCTTCAGGAAAATATATTATTACAGTTTCCTATCAAACAATAGAGCAAGTGCTGATAAGGAATGCGATTGCATTTTTGCGATGACGTTATTTTGGAGTCTGACAAGTGCTGGAATAATATAACGAAATGAAAATAACGTTTAGTTATAATGTGTTAAGTTTAAGTGTGAACTTGTCATATAATTGTCAATATGGCAACTCACATATAAACAAAGTGAGCAACAACAACAAAAAAACGAAGCCCGTCGTTGCCACTGCGTTAAAGAAAACTTGTTTAATTGAGCAGTGTTATCGACATTGCTCCGGCACTGCCATATTTTTGAAAAAGTTAACTTTATTTTATCATTAGGTTATAATAACGAAAAGAAGTTAAAGGTGACTTTAAAGTTCACTAAAGCTAAAGCAAAGCTTCATTTAGCTAAACCCAAATTTAATGGGAAGTTGTAATAATGGCCCTAAATGTTTTAATGGTTTGAGGGCTGCCTTCCAAAATGTTAGTTGCTTTGTGTTTGAACAAAGTATAATGTTTCATAATGCCGCTGTACAAAATATATACAATGTATTCTATTTCAAAATGTCGTCAATGTGTATTTTTAACGCAGTCAAAAAGCAATCAGGCATCGGGTTTATAGTTGATACATTGTTTGGATACTTTGCATACCTACATAGTTTATATACAGTAGTAGAACTGCATACAAACTTTGTATTGATACATTTTGAACGGCAGCCTCTATGTTCAGTATAGCAGATGGAGAAAACTGTTTTATTGAAACACCGTAAATGTGATTAAAAACATAATATATTAAGTGCTTTTTATGCTAATTGAAGTCAAAGGTTGAGCCTTGTGAAAAGAGTTCTGAGCAGACATATGGGAGGTATAGTTTAAATAAATAGAATAAAACTGGATTCAATCATGTCGTCAGAGCAAAATTTTTTACTGAGAGTTTTCTGTAGCACGAATCACTCATTTCGATAAATCTGTTCCGAAAATCAAAGCTGGCAGATGACACTCTACAAGCAAATACAAATTTTTACATGATTCATTAATGAATTCAACTTTATATTAAAAAATATAATCTATTGACAGCTCTGTTTACATTTACAGTTCTTCGTAAAAAATATTTTCTATCTCTCAAGAAGATATCTGTCAAACTACATGCAAAAAATTTTTATTTGGACAAGAACACTTTAAAGGAGCAATATAGTAACATTTATTTTTGTTAAAATATTTGTCTACTACTTCTATTGCCATTGCTGTATTAGCAGTAATGTGATTTGAGAGGGAGAGTACTCGTGTGTATACCGTATTAGTAAACACTTGGTTCAATTGACCCTAAAAATACTGAAGAAAGTAGTAAATCATATTAGAATTTGAATCTAAATCAACGTGCTGATGTTAATTTAACTATTACCCGAAGAAATTAAGGGGTTCATATACTTTATGCATTTACGTATTGCCTCATAGAAGGGCCAATCTATTTTATAACGAATGTAAATTGTATTTAAAAAATTTGTGCAACCTTGAAGTTAACTACCCAAAAGTGTAAAATTAGTTACGCTTGGAAACAGATGTGAAGAATGCGAAACAAATTTGTTGTACGTGCACCTTGTATATATGTGAGAAAACACTTATAAACTTGTGTAATTTACCATCTATTTTTTTTCGTTCTTTCTCTTCTATCAAAAAGTACAAATTTAGAATTAGAAAGTAGAAGAAATGAAAAATCTTCCAATCTTATGAAAATAAATGACTCCAATGGTAAATTTACAAAACCGTTTAATATAAAATATTATATACACACAGTCAAAGGAAAAAGTTTACACACCACTGTATGTAAACCTCTTTACTGCTGATTTTTACCAAATTGAAAAGATGTTATAGCTTTGTTGAAGGCTGTTAAAATTAAGAATGTTTAAAAAGAAAGCGTTTTCGAAAACAGTAAATCGTTTAAATTATTGAGATAAATTATTGATGAAACATAAAAGTTATAGGAAAAAAGTCTAAAAAAACTGTGTATGCAGACTTTTTTCTTTGATTGTATATGTTAAGTTAAAATAAAATAGAAAATGTCAAAAAATAACTTTGAATGAGAAAAGAAAAAACTTTGGTACCAAATGTATTTATGTTGGAAAATAAAATTCTTAAAAAAACGTATGAGCCGGGGTGAGCAGTAATAAAACTTCAAATAATAAAACGGGCCAAATAGACGAAATATTTCAAGCAATTGTTGTGAGTTCTCCGCTCAATAGAAACAATTTAGGGGTGAAAACAAAATCTCTATCTAAGAAGAAGTCTTAAATGAAATTGATTTCAATTCCAAATTAAAATAATAAAAATTCAAGTTTTAAAAAGAATAAATAAATTAAACTATTTAAATCACTTATAAGATTTAGTATCTTGTTGTGCTATGTAGATCATAATATATCAAATAAAAAAAAAAATAAAAAAAAATTTTTGATCGAAAAAGTAAGGTTTTTGTTCGATTATAGTTGCTGTATTAACTCTATCTTCAGTAAACAAATAATATCGCGCAATATTGGTTTTGATGATCAATTGCGAAAACCATCCTTGTATCAGTAATTAACCGATGTTATACAGATTTATCATAAAACATGAAACGGGATACCACGACGATTTTTTGTACTGCTCTCAACCTATATATACGGTTATACTTTATTAACCGTATAGTCTCCGGCATCTCTGTAGTCCTGATAAACTTCAGGATGCTGTTCGGCGTGAGAAAGTATAATTCCGTTCCCGAATAATAACTCAAATCACTTCTCATTGAAAATTTAAATTCTATTAAACCTATTATCTTCATTATTCCTTCGCCGAATATACCCCTCCAAGCCCTGTCTCCTACTCCAAAGAAGGGATCTGTTTCCATCAACGGCGTGGAAATGATTCTCCTCGCAAGATGATCTATCTGTTCATTGCTGAGAATCCTTATATGAAATCCTTATATAAATATAATTGCTATATTCCATCCTCACTACTTCCTGCTCAAGTTGAATTAAGCACATCTTACCACGATGCAAACTTTCGCATTAAAAAGCTCCCCTATGGGCTCTTTATACCACATAATTATTTCTCTCTCAAAAGAGTACATGATAACCAAATTATTCCTTTCACCCATAGTTCTCATTCTCGTCGCTGAGCACTTCCCAAACGATGCTGGTATTATCTAGAGGATAGTAAAGGAGAGAACTATAAGCCATTTGATTTGTGAAGTCGTGCGTTAGAACTGTGTCTTATTATACTCACATAATCTCCACTGATCTGAACCTTCTAATATGGAAACCAAGGCTCTTGTTCTCACTATATTAAATCCAACCTAGCCACAGTACTATTATGGGCATAGCTGCCAGATTTGACGATTTTGAGCTCCAAAAATATCATATTAACGATTTGACGATTTATACCCTTATTTTGACGATTTTTGGAAATTAAAAATTTACATCATATTCTTTACTTTAATAGAATTATTAAATAAATAAATAATTATTTATTCATGTTTCATGTAACTTTTAATATAAATACATATTTGGTACAACTGTACCATTTATTTGATATAATTCTTTTTCTATTCCTTATTTGTTATGATTTTACATAACAAACGTTAACGCATATGAAGTAAATGTATGTACATACTTGCTTACTTTGCTACATGTAAAAATAATGTAGGAAGAAAAAGCAAGACATAATAAAGAGAATCAAACATGATCATGCATGCACGATCATGTTTGGTTTTGTTCGTTTACATTAAACTATAAAATCGGTTACATAGAAAGAAAACAAACATTATTGATCTAGCGTTCGAACGAGAAGTATCAAACTAAGAATTATTTAAAGAATAAAAATAAGAATTGTTGTTGCTTGTTAATATTGTGTTAAATATAAAAATAAGAATTGTTGTAAATAAAATTGTGTTAAAACATTAAAGAACAAACTGTTTTAAATGAAACTGTGTAAATTGTATTAAAATTTAAAACATTAATTAAAACTATTTCTTTAAATAAATAAAAATATAAATAAAATTAAATAAATTTGGTTTTACTTAAAAACTAAATATCATAACTTATAGCTTCTAATATTAAATTCGGAACAAAGGCAAGCGCCGTTATATATGTTCGTATGACCAACACTCAGGGGATGGATTGCATTGTGTTTGGAACTATGAAAATATGTTATGTGAAGAAGGAAAGAGAGAACAGTGTTTATGGACACAAGGCTTGTACATATTTATACCATAAGTAACAGGAAAGGCCTCTGCGGGAAATGAGTTCCAAAAACGAATAGTCCGACTAAAAAACGTATGTTTACTGTAATGCAGTGTGCGATCCACTGGCCAATCCTCCACATACGAAAGTGGTGGCCGACAAAGACGAGCGTTTCGTAGGAATATATGATTTTCGGGTAAAGTCCCCTTACTTCGTTCGAGCAAAATCCTTGTGTCGAAGCCATAGAACAGTGAAACACAAACCACATTGCAACGATACTCCAATGATTCAATGGATTTGGATACACTACCATCGTTAACGAGCTACTTCGGCCTCTCCTCAAAATAGGCGTTGAGACATCGATCTCATAAATAGTATAAATAAAATCTTAAGAAGAAATGAAGGAACTGAAAAATGTGTCGGTTGCAGCCAACATAACACTGAATTTTCATGCTTAGAATGTCAAGAGCTTCTGACCCCTTAATATTTACACCACCCATAGATTAGTATGATGCAATATTATTGCTGCGTTTATGTGGCAATAAACAACAATGGAATAGATTGTTTAAACCTTAAACAATTTTTTCCTGAAAATGATATAAAATTTCTCCGTTTTTGAAAAAAAAATTAATAAACGATGATGAGGGACGCCAGCTTTTAATTTATAAAAATATTTTTTAAATGTTATATTTTTGATATATGTTGATTATGGGACAGATTCCCGGTGACATCAACGGAAACCCGTCGCTATATGTTATCCAACCATCCTGCGCTCTTTTTAAAAATTTATTCACAAAATATTTTCTTATAGGTCTAGTATACAAGGCATATTGTAGTTGTACAGTAAAAAAGTTCTGAAGAATACAAACGTATTTAATTTAATAATACATGCGTTTAAGATATGTCAATACGTACTTTGATGCGAAATTAATACACAAATGCTAAACTTTATTTATTACAACATAAAATTGTCATTAATACGTAAAAAATTAAGTACTTTAAACCATATTATATCACCTTCCCATGATTTTAAAGTCATTCATGCACAATATTAGTTGCGAGTGGTATCGTATGTGAAATTATTCATGAATATACCTGAAATTCTCTGCTTTTTTGTCAGTTGTAAAGAAAATTTATGTTCCGTACCAAATTAGTCACATACATACTAAGAGTACAATATACTTTTTTTGAAGTGTAAAGCATACAATAAATTGTCACCATTAATGTCGTTTCCTTTTCTTTAATGTTTATGTGTTTTATTGTTTCTCTCATATTATTATTTATGATTGTGTCATAAAAATTTTACAGAAACCTGCAGTAAATGTATTATTCATCACTTTTCATGTTTAAGGAATTTGTGAAAAATTCCAATTCTCGTAAAATTATTATAAGATTGCTGTGTTATAATTTAAGTAATTTAAACTAAAGTTTTATTTAATGTTGGTTTTTCATTTATTTTTAACTTAAGTAATAGGTTAAGGGCCATTATTACAACTTGACATTAACTAAAGGGAGGATTTTATCCTGGAGATATATTGTTGTTCATTATTATAAGTGGACGATAAGCTAGAATTCAGCGTTAAGCTAAAGGAAAAATCTTCCGACTTGTAACTTTTAAAGTTAGGTTTATATTTGAACTTGCCATATTATATATTATTTTCAATATGGCAACTTCAAAGATAAAAAAATTAGCATATACAACAAAAAAACGGAGCCCATCGCTGCCACTGCGTTTAAAAAAACTTGTTTAATTGAACAGTGTTATCGACATTGCACCATATTTTGAAAAGTTAATTTTATTTTATCGTTAGTTTGCAATAACGAAAAGATGTTAAAGGTGACTTTAAAGTTCTCTTTAGCTAAAGTTACCTTTAAGTAAGCCCAACTTTAACGAGAAGTAATAATAATTTCCCCAGGTATGAGATACATAAGGTTTTCTTATAGGTTTTGAGATACATACGGTATTAGTGAAAATAATGGACAAAATCTCTTTCTATATGATTATTTTAGAAGAAATTAGTTACAGAATTTGTGTAAAGATAATATTGATTTTAATAGTTCCAATCCTGATTAAATAAAATAGACGTAACGCTTAATAATTTAGCTCAAGCAAAAAAGCAAACCACAAAACATACTGAGTTAAAAAATAAAATTAAAATAAAAGTTTTGGTTGATGCGAAAAATAAAAATATGAAGATTTTATAGGTTGAGCTAAACTTTAGCACGCGTTAAATCTTAACGTGAATTAAATGTAATTTTTTGTGAACACGTACGTCGCACACGTTTATTAAAAACGGAGCGACTAAAAAAAGAACGAAATTTTACAATTGTGAAAACTTATTAAAGAAATTTACGCTGTGACTGCTCCAAGTTTAGTGAACGTGCTCTTAATAAGTCAACCATTTGAAGTGTGATCTAAAAATTTAAAGACACTGGGTCTGTGAATGCACAGATTAGCCGCTTAAAAAAATTTCAACAATAACATTGTGTCACCGTAGCTATCAATTTCGCATGGCTTTCAACATCATAATTTATCATCATAAATAAAATTGTCGAATTTGAGGCTCAGAAAATCATCATTGAAAAAAATTGGGATGTTTATCAGATAGAGATATTCGACCTTACTTTTTCGAAGAAGGGGGCGAAATTCCGAAGATTGTTTGCGACACTCGCAAATTAAGGATCTGGATGACAGATCCTACTCTCTTTCCGCAATGAGTTTATTACATAAATAATTGGTCATTATAACCTTTCAGTTATGATTACGACCCAGCTACTCAAACCACTTACTTGTGTGTGATAATTTTATACATGAATGGCGGGACCTGCAGTTTAAAGTCGACTCCGAACGACAGAGAAACTTTTCACGACAATTTTTCACTCTCAGAGTTTATGTCAGCAACCTGCAGATGAGAATCGCCGAAGAAATATTTTTCATATTTCGTTTTGTTGGAGATATCTCATCGGGGGCTTGAACCGTGGCCGTCTAATAAACCAACACAATAAAAACAAGACAATGGCGGCTTTATGAATTTATTGTGGAAACTATTTCCAGAACACCAAAATCATGATAATAAAGCAGTGAGATTTTTCTGTTGTGAAATCTTCGGCGTATGCGAATAATCCAGAAACATCCACCTCTCTGTCAAGAAGTCATGAAAATTTCACAAAAAGAGTAATGACTTGTCATCAGAGCCACTTAACTGATATTTCTTTTTCATTACAAGCCAATAAAAAAAAGGAATACATAAATATCTGTAAAAATACGTGTTTTTGTTTTAAAATTAAGAAGTGTATTGCTTGTCAAAAAAAACCTACTGATTGCACGAGAAGATATAAAGTCCCCAAATTTGACAATAAATACTCTGACTTTTCAAAGAAAAGTAGCTCTTGCTAGGCTCAAAAGTTGTAGATCAGCAAAGGAGCTACAAAGAAGCTTTCCAAGAAATAAGTCAAAGTTCTTAGAATTTTAAATTGAAAGTGTTTAGTTTATAAAGGTAGCATATGTGCCACAGAATAGTATGTTGAAACCCTATTAATATTTAATGTATAATTCGGAAATGCAGTCCGAATGGGCTGTCAAATTCAGTTTGACATTGGAAGGAAAATATGTCCCTCCGGTGGAATAAATACCCCAATAAATTAAATTAATATTAATAAAAAACCTCTGTGATAGCCAATGTTTTTCTTTTTTTTTAAATTAAGATTTAATAAATTGTGTTGTTTTATTATAATTGAAGAGTAAATTAATATCCTTTATCTTTAATAAATAAAGCCGTAGTTTAGTAGGTAATGTGTTGGATTATTAGACATGAGGACACGGTTCAATTCCACGGTCAGACACCTTCAACTAAACAAAATATGAAAAATATTACTTCGACGACTTCCTCTCAGCAGATTTCTGACAAAAGGTCTGAGAGAAAATAAAATTGCCATTCGGAGTCGAGTTTAAACTGTAGGTCCCGCTGCTTATGTATAAAATTAACACACGCAATAAGTAGTGTGAGAAGGTAGATCGTAATTCTGACTGAACGGTTGTAATAACCCATTATGTATGTCTGTAAATATCCTTTAATAGTATGGGGATCATTATAGAATATTCTCCTGCTAATTTAAAAGTGATTCAAAAACTGCAAATATTTCTCATGAAATTACGTATTTATTTTAGTTTATAATTGTGAATCAATTATTGAATATTTATACCTTTGTCATAGCATCCCGTTCCAATTCCAGAAATTGAAATCTAAATTAAATTTCTGATTTCTAATTAAAAAAAGAAACTTTGAACGAAATTAAGTTCGATATAAAGGCATTTATGAATAAAACGTACTCTCAAGAATAAGTGTAATTAGAAGTTAATTTGCTTTACCCATTTCCAATTCTTCATCGTAATAAAAAATAATTCAATAAAATATTGAGGATATAAAAAAATACTGTGAGAGGAATTGCTTGTAATAAAATAATGAGAGGGTTGGTTAATATTTGTGTGTAATATGAAGTGTGGAATGTGAAACACAATATTTTTTTTAGTATCGAGGTAAGGCATCCTTAAACGATAATAGCATTTGATTTACAAAAAAAATTTAAATAAGTATGCAAATTTCATTTAAAAAAATTTTTGCTCTATTTTTTTATAGGAAATGTAAATAATGAAAGGACATGTAATTAATGTTACAAAACTGAACATTTTTAACATCTCATATTCAATATATTCTTGTTAAACTCTTAATGCAAAAAAAGAAACAAAAAAAAACAAAAACAAAAAACATAATGAACTCAATAAATATATGTACTTCATTATATCGTCAGCGACAGGTTTGCTAATAGTATGGGACATGTATCCTTCCGCTACCTACTTATTGCGTTTTTGATTGCGCTTAAAAGGTAAATGTTAAATGGACTGGAAAATAAGAAAACAATAATAAAACCAAATGAACTAAATGCAATAAAAGAAGTTTTAGTGCATATACAATCATGTAATAATTAAAACAATCGCTCCAACTTAGTAGTGGTTTAATAGTAAAGTAATTATAATGTATTGTTACGTTTTTACATTTTTAAAAACGTTTAAAATATGAGTTCATAGATAGCAAATAAAATGAAATTAAATTTTCGTTTAGTTTTAAATAAATTCTTTATTGTTCGTACAATTCTGTGGGCCACTGTTCATAACTTGATATAAACAACAACAATTGCTTTATTGGTCATTCTTCTTCCTAGTCTTTTGCGTAAACAATAACAATTGTTCAATAGATCTTTATAACGAAGATATTCAAACCACGATTATTCTATTCAAACGCAACTCGTCTTCGCACACGACTGACTGAACTCTTTCTGACTCCATTGCCTGCTTTGTCTTGCCTTTTTTTTATCGAAGGGTAAGCAGTCTGAAGGATGCTCTTGAAGGAGAATGGCTTCGCCTTCGCGAAATCACTATAAATGTAAACATGTTGTTAACGTTATTGTTGTTTGTGAATTTTGTTTACCTTTGTCCTTGCAGTGTTTTTGTTGCCCGTATGTTTTCTTGTTTCTCCCTTTTTGTACTGATGTTTTTGCTATATTTTTGTTTATTTGTTGATCGTGTAAACAAGTCCATAGTTTTTTGTTTTTGTAGCTTTTGTTTATCATTTTAATGTTAAACGATGTGACACCATTTCTATTTTCGTAACAATATAAAATATATACGAGAATGTGAGAATATGTTTATATGTACATTACATTCTTATTAAAAACTTATTGGGTTATTGAGAATTTCCACAATTTTTTTTGTAATTAAGAAGAATTGGAAAGTACAACTGAGGAATAAATAATATATATCAAAAAAAATATTTTTAAATAATATAACAACACAGACTAGAATTATAGAACAATAGAGAGAGAATTAATATATATACATATCTAAAAAAAAAGTTTGTATTTCTAATGCAAAGAATATAAAAGGAATGCGAGCAGTCAGTCGATCACGGCCTTTTGCAAGTTCATAAACAGATGATAATCTTCTTTTATATCAATATTTTCTAATAAACAAGTAGTCATGGACAAAAATCTAAATATCACCAACATTTCTTTTACATTTAGGGTCATTATTACAATTTCCCGATAAAGTTGTGTTTAGTTAAAGGTAACTTTAGCTAAAGTGACATTTAAAGTCGCCTTTAACTTCTTTTCGTTTTTACAACCTAATGATAAAATAAATGTCGATAACACTGCTCAATTAAACTAGTTTTTTTAAACGCAGTCACAACGAAGGCCTTCGTTTTTTTTTTTGTTGTATATGCTATTTTGTTTATATTTGAAGTTGCCGTATTGAAAATAATATATAATATGGCAAGTTCTAACATAAACTTAACTTTAAAAGTTACCGGTAGGATGATCCTCCATTTAGCTTACCGCTCACTTTCACCATATTGTCCACTTATAATAATGAATTTATCTGCCAGTTAAAATCGTCCCTTCAGTGAACGGTAAGTTGCAATAATGGCGCTTAGAGTTGCAAAAACTTGTCAAAATATAAAATACATTTGGTCTTTAAATTCGTTTAAATCAATAAAAAACAAAAAAACAAAATTGATTATAAATACAAAAAAGTAGTAGTGTAAATGTACATACAACAATTATTGATAATGGTAAATAGAAGTCGCCGTAGTCTAGTAGGTGGTATGTTCGCTTGTTAGACGTAAGGCTACGGTTCATACCCCAGGTCAGACTTTAAAACGAAAATATGAAAAAAATATTTCTTTGTTGACGTCCTCTCAGCAGATTTCTTCCAAAAAGTATGACAGCGAACTAAATTGCCGTGAAAAGTTTCTCAAAAATCTGGAGTCGACTTTAAACTGTAGGTCCCGCCATACATGTATAAAATAAACACACACAACATAAGCTGTGTGAGAAACTAGGTCCATAATCCTGACTGAAGTGTTGTAATGACCAATTATGTATGTAATAGTCCCATTTTCACATCATACTTTCGTAAAATATTGGTTAAACATATTAATAATTTAACAAAAAGTATCAGTTAAAGTTTTAAGTGCAAAATGTGAGAAATAATGCGTTAAAAATTTGGTTGTTAAATTAAGAAATGAATCAAAATCTTATTATCAAATAGTAAGAATCTGATATTTAAATATAGTATAAACTTATATAACAAATTAAATGACCCAAAGGTCGCTTGTTGTTAGAAACGCCACATGTATACATCTGGAAGTTCGGAAAAACCCAAGAACATATGCCTCAAAGTTAACTGAAGCCATTGCTGAAAGATCAGGAATATATGACATACGTGAACAGTTCGAAAATCATTGATTGAAAAAAGTTTTCGCAACAGAACATCAAACATCATTTGTTATTGTGCTCCTCAAACCACTGTCCGGGCGACTGACATGTCAGTCTGTCAGCATTTTGAGCCAAATACTGCAGCAAACGTTAAGAAAGAATGTGCTGTTACTCTAAGCTATTCAATCGAGTGAAAAAAAGTAGAGTTCCAGGGTGTCATGTGAGCTAAAGCCTGTTCAAACCATCCAACTGCCTTCGCCGAAATTCCATTTGGGAAAAACAAGGACAGCAAATAGCAATTGAGACCATCTGATCTTACCTATAAGCCCAAAAATGTATGGAGTATCTTATAACCTTTTTAAGAAAAATGTTTACCTGGTGTCAATTAGTTGTCATGTTGTTTTTCGCTCCTTACGCTTAATCTTATGTTGCTTAGTCAGACAGGGATTTTTTTAAATTTGCTCTTATAAGGTGTGGTTGGGCGTTGATATCTCTTAGAATTGTGCTTTTTGAAGCCTGTAAGTTCAATTCCTCTTTTATTTATTTTGCACTTATCATGGAATTCGAGGCCTTTCGTGAGATTAGCTGAGTTTCACGAGTAGTCAGGACCTTTAGACGGCCCGTACTTTTTAACTTTCCATAATTTTCTTTGTTTTTCACAAAATTTTGCACAACCAAAAAGATCATCCAAGTTTTTCGTCATTTCACGCATACTCAATCCCTGCTCATAAAGTGCCACAATTTGCCCGTTGCATTTTGCACTTATTTACATAAAATTAAATAAACATAATGTAACGGTACTGCTCTAAGAGAAAAATCGTCTTCTTATTTACTTATTTGAACGTAGACTTATTTGAAATAAGGTGATCATACATAATATTCTATAGTTTGGATGAATTGAGCAAATATTGAGGTGACCTTATCATTTTGAAGCACACCTTTTTTCTTACTTTTCTCTTTTGAGATGTTTTTTTTTTTAATAAAATTTTGTTAATAAAAACTTTTGTTAATAAAAATGAATTTGATGAAAATCTGCAGTAAGTTTTTAGACTTAGATTTTCTAGACTTAGAACCAAACTCCTCCCAATAGGTTCAAGGCATAGCGAACAATATTATTTTGGGCAAAAAAGCAGTTGTCCACCGATTGCTTGTCTATTGACTGTAACATTGCTTTTAACATAATTTAACATAATTCTTGAATAAGTACTGTCCAGTGGAGCTGTCGGTCCACAAAATGTCCGAAACATTGCGCCAAAAATTAATTAAATTAATTAAGGCGCGGTATGAATTAAGAATTTTGATATTGGAATTAAATGATTTACAAACGTGATTGGTGTGCTTATCTATTCTGGTTGAATTGACACATACTACTATTTTTGCTTTGCAATATGTCAAGAAAATTTGTTTACACTTAAAAAAAGTACATGCAAAAACCAAATAGCAACAAAAAATTATCATTTGTTTATTAATAAAAATCTTTATTTCTTTTGAAAACAGCTATAAAACAAACAAATTTTCAAATAAGGATTGCTATATACATATGTAAGTGTTCTTTTTTTAAACAAATTCTTTTAAATTGAATAAAATATGCCTCATAAAATATGTCACATAAAATTTACGCAATAAAATCCAAAACTTCTTGTAAAATTCACACGATAGATTAAGCACCTTATATGTATATTTTGCAGTTGCCTTCGTTAAATAGCCGTTTTGTTTTCTTGATAAGCAATCCTTTTTATTATTTTTTTTTAATGGACCAAGTACCCTTTTGAATCCAATTTTCCGTAAAATATGAAAAATGTGTAAAATTAAATTGTTTGTTTTATGTGAATTTTATTAGAGGCAAAAAAGTAGGAATAAAAACAATCAAGACGTACGAAAGGTCTCTTTTTACAGCTAAACAGAAAGAACCATGTATTAACGAATGTATTCATACACATAATTTTTTTTATTATTATTTATCAACTAAACTACAAGCATCTGTCTTTTCTGTCTATTACGAAGTTTTTCTACGACAACATTATAAAAAAAAATATTTAAAAATAAAATAAATCGTATGATCGAGATTATTGTCCTAATGTGGGAATTAGTGTCCTAATGTACCTTTATAAACACGTTTAGAATATTAGTTCGTTAATTGCAAACAGAATAAAAATAAATTTGTGTTTAGTTTCAATTAAACTCTTTATTGTTCGCACTACTTTTGTGTGCCACCGTTTACAACTTGATGAATGCAATTGAATTTGCTTTATTCGTTATTCTTCTTTACACTTCTCTTCGCATACACACTAACAAATGTTCGGGAGATCTTTACAACGACGATCTTCAAACCACGAATGTTTTCTTCACACGCAACGCGTCTTCACACAATACTAACTGAATTCTTACTATTCGTTGCCTGCTTTGTCATGCCTTTTTATATGCCCACGTAATCAGTCTGATGAAGGTTCTTGAATTTGCTTGTTGTTACATGTTCGCTTACTTGTCTATCCCCTTTTTTTCTGATGATGATGTTGGTTTACTCGTAACAAGTTCGTTGTATTTGTTTGTGTTGCTTTAATGTTAAACGATGTACACCGTTTCCATTTTCGTGACAATGCAGAGACTTCAGAACACCTGGTAACGGCCATCTTGTTGAAACTACATCTGAGAAATTAGTTGTCATTTATTTAGTTTGTTTTAATTAAATCACCATGATCCACCATAGACAACTGCGTGTTCGCTCGATGGACTTTGTAGTAGTTGGCAACTGACCCTAATTTTCATCGAAAAAACGCATTTAGCGTTGAGGCACATTTCTGGATGAATGGGAACGAAGAAAACTGTCGAATTTAAGACGATAGCAATCCACACGAGATCCAAGAGCTTTCAATGCATCTCATTAAAGTCATTGTTTAGTGTGGATTTTAGGTCAGTGGCAACGTAGGTATATATTTATTTAAGAACAACGTTTGACAGACCACCACTGTCAACGGCGTGAACTACAATCCTTTGGTATAAATTAGATTATCTAACAATCTGGTTTCAACAGGACGGATATATGTGCCACACAACTAATGTCACATTACATATTATGCACGACCGATTTATGGACATGGTCGTCGCTCGTCGATGTGATGAAAACTAGCAACCGATATCGTGTGATTTGAACACATTTCTGAAGCCGCAGTTGGATGGGAATAAGTCACAAGCCGCAGCGGTCGTCGAAGCTAATTTATCCTATTCCCACAGTCACTTTCAGCCAGATTTATGCGCGAGAGTCATAGATAATTAGATATTTGGGATGCGTTCCTCCTAGAGATGCCGTGGAGGACATTTGAACGACAAATACAAAATTTCAATAATATCTCACACGCTCTTTGTTTTATCCAAATTTAAAGATAGAAACCTATTAATGAAAGATATACAGTGGACAGCAAAAGTCTCAGTAAACCAATACATTTTAGCAATTTCATGAATTTGAAGAAAAAGTTTGTATAAATAATTAAAGTTTTTATTTATTCCTGCTTTAAATTTTTTTAATGTTTTTCACAAAACAAGAGAAGTATAAGAAAAAGTATCAGGTAACATCATATTTTTGCATAGCAAAACTGCAGGTACCCACAAGAAGAACTCAGATAAAATTTAAAATTCAAAGGCCTAATATATGAAAATTTTATCCCTTATATTAAGTAGGATATCCCTTAAGGTCAAACACTCCATTTAATCCATTTGAAATTGAATGTATCAGCGTTGTTTAGTATTTACAGATCATATTTGATCTCATGCACTCATGAGCAAGTTTTTCAGTTGACTTTTGCTTGAAGTTTAGCGACAACGTAACGTTTTCCTAAACGATCTTCTAAATAATCTCTTGGTGTCATATCGGGACTTTGTGCAAGAGTATTAAGCCTGTAGGGGCTTTGGTAGGCAAATCACATCTTCACATTAATAGCCGTATGATGGTGGACATATTAGATAAATTAGAGGGCCCTGCTAGTACAAGTGATACCAAAAAAGAAGCTACAATTCTGTTTCACAATATACTAAAATTTAGTTTCATAACTTTAGTTCATTTTTGGTATGTATTAAGGATTGTTCGTGTACTTCTCAGATTACAAGAATTTAGAATTAACTTCAGGGATCTTGAATCATTAGCTAATGAACCGGAAGAGGCAGTAGTAGAAATCTGGATGTTGACACAACAATACGTGTAAGAAGTCGTCGCAAAATGCCTGGAGACTTGACTAGAAATGTTGGTGTTTTTGCAGATTTCTAGCGTTCTCGCATTTCTGATCGTCTCCAACAATAAATATGTATATAATTTCAGCAATTAAATGCCCTTGATCTCAAATCTAGAATTCTACTAGACGTTGCAAATTTACTAAGCATGGATAATGTTGATAACGATTTAATTCATCCAGATTTTAAATATTTGGATTATCTTTATAATACAGATTTCATTGGAATAGAACTCTTCACCAAAATATGTGACTGCAAAATGTTACTCCGCAGTAGAGAAAAAATTAAACGTAAAATTCCATTTGATTGTCTTACTTTTATAAGAAATATGAGAAAATGTTTTCCAAACTTGTGAGTGGAACTTCAAATACTCCGGATTATCTTAGTACAAATTGCTCCCTTTGAACATTCATTCATTCAGAAAATTAAAATAATTTGTGACATATCTCAAATCAACGATGGGACAAGATCGCCATAGTGATGTAGAATTTCAAAGTGTGTGAAGAGAAAAATTTTAAATGATCAACTTTGGCGATATTATGGATAAATTAGCTTCATCAGAAGAAAGTAAAATATTTACATTGTAATATGTTTTACTAAAGCTTTATAATTATTATTAAATACTTACTTCTTTATTGTTTTAAACAGCGTGGTTTTAATTAAAAATATTTTTTTTTGAACTAATTCAAACTGATCATGTATATTTGAAAATCTGGTCTATTTTTCTACATTGTCTTAAATTTAAAGCCTAGCTTTGTTTATTTTATCAAATTTTAATTACGAAATCAAAACCCAATCGCATAAAAAAATAAGCAAAAATATAATAATAATTAATTAAATACAAGAGAAAACAGAAAATGTTCTAAAAGATATGGTAAACACTTTATACGGAAATTCTATAAATAAGGATGTATGATTAATCTGAATCGATGAATAATTGTCTGCATCGTTTTAGAATTGGTTCCTTTCACTTTCATCACTTTACGATTTTGCAAACTTAGTTTAATTTAGAATCGGCATAAAAGTTTTAAAAACATATAACTTTAAAACTTGTTAAAACTCTAAAAATGTCGTTAATTTAAAAACCCGTCTAAAGCGAGATGTAAGTGTATAATATTATATGGTTTCCCAATTGGGGGCGCTAAAAATATTGTACCCAGCCCGCGATATAATCTCTCTCTACGACACTGTAAATGCTTCAATTTTCAGACGAATACACAAGTGAAAACAAAAGTGATGGAAATAATTCTGTACTTGGTAGTATAATTTAAGCATTTTTACGGGTTCAATACAACATCTTAAGCAGCTTTAATCAGATAAAGTATTTTGCTTTAAAACAATAAATTCTATGTTCTCTCTCTATTATTGTTCTTTTCTTACTGTAGATAAGTGTAGAGCAATATTATTGTTTTTCGTTTAACACTGTCACATGAGTAAGAAGGTATCTCCACAATTCACATAAAATAAATCAACGATATTTGATTAGATTGATGAATGCAATGACTAAAAATTAAAACAAGATTAAAAAATAAATTCGTTTCCATACATACATAATTGGTCATTACAACCCTTCAGCCAGGATTACGACCTAGTTTCTCACACCACTTTTCTTGTGTGTGTAAATTTTAAACTTGAGTGTTGGGTGTGTCCACTCCGAACGAAAGATTTTTGAGAAACTTCTCATGGCAATTTTATTTACTCTCAGAGATTTTTCCAGAAATCCAGAAATAACAATTTATTTAAATTAAAATTAATTACACTGGATTTCATGAAACTTAGTTAATGATATACAATCGTGCCCAGATACAATGAACCACCGCTGTCGTGAACAGCTCGAGAAAATAAATACCGAAATATTTACATTGAGTACTCTAAATAGTGAACTATCGAAAGCCTCTAAATAGCGAAAAAAATGGAAAGAATAAATACATACGTAATTGGTCATTACAAACCTTCTTTCAGGATTACGACCTAGTTTCTCACATAAAAGAATAAATTACCAAAAAAAAAATTAAATAAAATCGCGTATTCCCCGAAATTGATTAAAAAATCGGAAAAGACACTAGTGTTTCATTTCTGCCAAAGGTTAATTGTTTAGTCAGATTAAAACTATCCGAAATAAAATATCTGAATCAGCGATCGGAATATCTAAGCGCAAGACTAGTAGAAAAGTGTCTCCGCATGTGGAAGATGTCATACAAGTAGTATATAGCTTAACGGAAAAAAACTGTTAAGTTACTGGAGAAAATCTTAAGGAAAAGGCAAGAAAGTTTCACGTTGACTTTATGGAAGTAGAAGGTTGTTTTCATGCCAGCTCTGATTGGTTATCTGGATTTAAATCTCGCTTTGGAATCTGACTGTTAAAAGTATGCGGCGAGAAACTATCGTCAGATACACGGGCAACTGATCCTTTTAAGCATAAACTCAAAAGTACTATTTACAAGTTTAAGCTTTGCGCGGATCAAGTACACAATGCAAATAATACACGTTTGTCTTGGAAAATACTTCCTGAAAGAACATATGTCAACAGAAAAGGCGAGAATTACTTTTCTTGCAGAAGTGCAACTGGGCAGAATAAAGTCAAGTTGCTAATAATTGGGCGTGTCAAGAAGCCGCGCTCTTTTAAGGCGTATGACATCCAAATGCTAGCTATGAAGATAACGATGTTCCTTTTAGATACTGCCATAGCTGCCAGATAAAAGAGGCACCAAATCGTCAAATATTTGAGAAAAAATCGTCAAAATCGTTAAAGACGTTTATTGAAATCGTCAAAAAAGATTTTAAAAACCAAAATTATTTCTATTATAGTAACACATATAAAGTCAATGTATGTCCATATGTATCTGAGTTCAAAAATAACACATTTAAAAAAAATTTGTTAGAAATTAAAAGCTAACGTCCCTCATCTTCATTTATTAATTTTTTTTTTCGAAAATGGATAAATTTTGTATCATTTTCAGGAGAAAATTGTTTAAGGTTTAAACAATTTATCCCAGTGTTGTTTATTGACACATAAGGGCAGCAATAATATTGCAACATCTTAATCTATGGGTGGTGTAAAAATTAAGGAGTCAGAAGCTCTTGACATTTTGAGCATGAAAATTCAGTGTAATGTTGGCTTCAACCGACACATCTTTCAGTTCCTTCTTAAGATCTTATCATCTGATCTTACTATTTACACCATTTATAACCGACCGAGAATGGAATAATGGAATGGGTCGGTGCTTCAATGTCTATTTTGAGGTTTCTCGACCGTGTGGAGAGGCCGTAGTAGCTCGTTAATGACGGTAGTGCATCCAACTCCATTGAATCATTGGAGCAATGTGGTTTGTGTATCACTGTTCTATCGCTACTACAAAAGGATTTTGCTCGAACGAAATAATAAGACTTGTTCCCGATCACACGTCGTTTCATTACAGAAAAAATACGTTTTTTGGTCGGATTATTCGTATGTGGAACTCAATTCAGAGGTCTTTCCTGATATTTATGGTATAAAACTATTCAAGTCTAGTGTCCATAAACGCTGTTCTCTTTGCTTCTTCCCATAACATATGTTCATAGTTCCAGACACAATGCCATCCATCCCCTGACTGTTGGTCGTACGAAAAAAAACGACGCTTGCCTTTTTTCTTCCGATGGTAATACAGTAATCCTTCGATTTACGTCGCTTCGATTAACGTTGTTTCGATTTACGTCGTCAATTTTTTTGTTCCCTCTAACTTCAAATTGCGTCGTCATTCGATTTACGTCGCCCTTTTTTGGAACCAACTGCGACTTAAATCTAGGGATTACTGTAACTTTTTTAAGTTCCTTGTTAAATACGTACTACTTTGTAGTATGAGCAATATAAAATTCGATTTACGTAGTTGCGATTTACGTCGCTTTTTTTTGAAACCAGCTTTTTTTATTTTTTTGGCGTTTTTTTGGGGTTAAAACGGAATAAAATACAGAAAAATCATCACATGTATTCGAAAGTAACTTAAAAATATAAAACTTTATTTCTTGTTATTACTAACATCAATTTCCAATAGAAACAATTGCAAAGTAAATACAAAGCTTAAAGTGGCTTTTAATGTACTAAAGTTAGGAATATGATGTAAATTTTTAATTTCCAAAAATCGTTAAAATAAGGTCATAAATCGTCAAATCGTCAAAATGCTATTTTTGGAGCCCAAATCGTCAAAATGACGACAAATCGTCAAATCTGACAGCTATGGATACTGCGTCAAAAATATTGCAGAAAAACGATAAAGAATGCCAACATTTTATTCACCCTCTTGACGATCACCTATTAATTTATTTTGTATGTACATACACACTACATACTTTAATTGTTTTATCAAACCTACACTGAATATGATATTGATTGATAAGTGGAACGCAGTTGACTACGCAATTGATGTAGATAAAAATGCCAAGGTTACTGAAGAATCTGGTGATGTCGACCAAAGCGAATGTTGGAAATCCTATAACAACTACTGAAGACCTTAAAATCTTCGATAGCATAAGCTAAAGCCAACACTACTCATTATGCTGGCATACTGGTATTGACAAATCTACGCGAAAAAAGCGGTCCAAAAGTCCGAACACAAAAAGAATTTATTCTTGAATTCCTACAATAAACATCCATATGTACTTTTGTATTTTCCAAAGTATTAATTTATTCCAAATGGCGATAGACATACACAAACATGAATTTTGAGCAAATAAACTAATTTTAAAAGAAATTAGTTCACTGCATCCTCACTCGGCTGCATTATGTAATCGTATTTAAATCAATATAAACTGGAAATACTTTTTTCAGTCAATAAATATGTTTCGTTCAAGAATTAGTGTTTATTTTCTAATTGAATTATGTTCTTTAAGTGTAAAACGGCTAAGGTTGCAATAACCAACAGTTCGTTTTTTTTTACGCTTTATATGTGAATTAAGTTTTGTTTTTCTATTATAACTTCTATCGTTAAGGATTAGAATTTCAATACCCAACCTTAATTTCTTAAAACGCGTTTTTGGCTCATTTTCGGTCTCTTCGTAAACTGCAAGTAGTTGCCATAAGTTTTTGATTGGATTGCAATCGGGACTATATGCCGACCATGGAAGAACAATAATATTTTTATTTAAAAAGATGTATAAAATCTTATAGTTACTGTACCTATGTTTGTTTCTTTTCTCTGTAATTAAATTTTAAATTTATACAAATGGATGTTTTTCAAAACATTCTAATTACATGGAATTTTAATTAACTTGATTCATCGCATTCAATTAAAATAAAGAAATTAAATTTTAATTACTTGTAATTGCGTATTCAATTAGCTTTAAGATGTAATTGTTACCTTGAAGGTCTGTTAAATACACATTGTATATTTATTGACACACAAAAAATAAGATGTATTGTGAAAACCCAAAATTCTAGAAACTTTTTGAATTAAAACAAAAATATAATTTTTATGCACCTAACACCAACTTAATCTGCGTCAAATCTGAATCCAAACAAAACAACCTCATAATTCTTCTTTCTCAGAAAAAAAAAACAATATTTAAATTAAATTTGTTTACTATTTGTATGCGTTAATATCTCAGTATCTACAGTCTACATAAAGTTTATGTAAATATCAGAAGATCACATATATTTCATATTCTATTAAGTGACGTTGAATCATTTTCAAAAATTATTTTTATTTTATTAAACACGCAACCCAAATAAATTGAAAACAATTGAAAGATGATTGATGAAGGGGCGACTTAATGTCATCGTTGAAAATTTTATATAGCAAGCACTCAACAGCCTACTCTGGTAGAGCCTCCGATGTTGAGAAGCAATAACAAAAGATTAGATTGAGGTGTTATATGACCCCAGCTAAAAATAAGTCAGGCTGGGGACCTCTATATAACAAAATCAGTAACGGAATCTCTTTAACTCCAGGTCTAATTCAAGGGAATATAGGACTCTGCCAATGTCGATCACGCAGTCCAGAATATACAGAAAGCTAAAGAAAAAAACAATAGCATTTATAAATAATGCAGACCTGTGAAACCGGTCCGCAATTAAGCTTGCTAACCGAATAGAATAGGGAAGACGGCCGAATGACTGAACGCAGGTACCCATAAGCTATCAGTGTGGAAATAAATCTTGCGGCGTCTTCAGGTGATGATGTTTCCGGAGCTCATGCAATCATCTTTTTGTTTTATTGATGATAGACTTCTTTATACGGTCGTAAAATCTGAAGACACCGTAAGCTATAGATATGGAGAAATTCTTTTCTACGGTATTATCAAGGTAATTCATCTTTAGAAAAGATCAGAATAATAGATGCGCAACAGTAAACAACGCCCAAACGTTCCGTTGAACATGGTAAATAGGAAAGCTGACACTGGTAAAGCTCAAACGGTCATGTTTAACAATAATAATCAGCAAGAGATCTTATTTGTTGTCATACTTAAAGTAGAATTCTGCAGAAGTTATTCAGAAAAATAATAAAAATAAAATAGATCTGAAATTCTATGTTTATATACAACTGAAATTCGAGCAATTCATCAAGTTTGATAGAATGTAGCAGTGGAAAAAGCGCAGGTGCAATTTTTAATGGCAATTTTATTTACTCTCAGAGTTTTTACAAGAAATCTGCTGAGAAGAAGTCACTGAAAAATATTTTTTATATTTCGTTTTGCTGGAGATGTCTGACATTGAGTTTTAATTGTGGCCTTACGTCTAATAAGTATAATAATAATAATAACACACTACCTACTGAACTATATCGACTTCACTCAATTTAACACCAATCCGCTATCAAACACAGCGGGTTGGTCTTCTTAGGGATATGCAAAAAGAAGTTTGGAACCCACTGGGTGCGGGAATGTAAATTGGGATGGTAACAAGGATTGTCAAACTTAAAGGATTATCCAATAAAGCGGTCAAAGTGGTTTTGTAGCTTCGAAACCATAGTGTTATATATAATATATATCGGCTTGTGTGCTATATATTATAACAGCCTTAGAAAAAAAAATTGAAGGTCATATAAAACTAAAATAGGTTAAGTCAACAACAACAAAATTTACGCAAATATAATATTTTTGCTGCTAGAAATCGAAGTAATGCTCCAAAGAAATGAATTCCACACTATTATCACTTCAAAGATCAAGAGTGATTTTGCTGAATTTATTTTGTAATTGTGTATAGTTCTGTTATAATTTTTCGCTTTTCTAAGGAATCTGATAAAAACCAACTATACCTAAACGGAATTGCTTGAACCTCAACTGCATAAAGAATCAGCCGCATATGTCTGCTACATAAGTGTGAAAATATATGGAAATGTATTGTGATTCACTTTTTAGATGTCTGTTAAAGATCTTCTAGGTTCAAAATTGGCTTTTTCAGTTCTTTCAAATTATTATATTTATTTTGAATTTAACAACAACAAGCAGACATACATAATTGGTCATTACAACCCTTCAGTCAGGATTACAACCCAGTTTCTCACACCACTGTGCGTTAATTTTTATACATGAGTGGCGGGACCTACAGTTTAAAGTCGACTCCAAACGACAGACTTTTTAGAAACTTTTCACGGCAATTTTATTTACTCTCATAGTTTTTGCCAGAAATCTGCTGAGAGGAAGTTGTCGAAGAAATATTTTTTCATATTTCGTCAGATGGAAATGCCTGACCTGGCATTGGTCTAATAAACCAACACACTACCTACTAGACCACGGCGTTTTCGCAACTCATTTCGCTATCATCAATTCCAGTTCAAAACTGAAACCGAACTGAATGAATTTTTGTAACACAGACATATAAACATCCTGTAAAAACATTCGCTGTACAATTATAGATACATACGTTTTAAGGCAACTCTCTCTTTTAGGAGAGATATACCACAATGTTGAGAGTTTTCGGAGAATGAAAATAACATTGAGTTAATTTATTAAGTTAATCTTATACTGAATTAATGAGCAAGCGTCTTATATGAACTATGGACAATAACGTCCTGTTATCAAGGGCAGGGAATTAAAAACGTGTTTCTAACAGAGCTATTGACATATTGCTTATGTTGCGTCATTTCATTTCAATACAATTGTGAATAAAAATAAACACAACAAACATACATACACATACTATATGTACATATATAAGTACGGTTATAAGTATATCAGTATACGGTATACAGTGTATGTATATCTGTTCCTAAGGAAGTTTTTACAGCGAGATGTGTTAAATTGATGGTTAAAATTTTCACACATTTTCTGCTGGTGAAAATATTTAAAATTTAGAAAAACTTTTGGGAACCGTCTACAAGAAATTTTTAATTTTAAAAACAAAGCAATTTCTTATTATTTAAATTAAAAAAAAATTTAGTGAAAGAGGAAGAAAAGGATTTAATAATGTGCCACAAAACGGAAAATATGAAATTCTTCTTCAATTTGCTTTTATAAAAGAAGATGAAGTTTAAAAACAAAAAGAAAACAAAGAATGTTAAATAAAATTAAATTAAAAAATAATGATACAATTAATTAAAACAGAAAATTGAATAAATGAAAACAAAAAAGTATTTTAATAAAGCAAATTTAATTTCTGTAAAAAGTCAAGTACATACGCAATTTATTCAGTCAAAAAGAGTTGGTAAATTTATTTTATAATTGCGTTGGTAAAACTTACACCATCTCTAAACCTTTATATTCTATAATGTTAAAATTACAACTTACGAATAGTGGTGGCATTTAAATCAATATGATGACTGTAAATATATAAGAGCTGTAGCACCAACAAGCAGACTCGGACAAATAATCCGGTGGTACTGAACAATGCTGTGCCCTTTCAGTTTTATCGAAGAGCAGGTTTATTAAAAGGCCAAAATCCTTGGTTTAGAAAATATTCTAAAACCAATTGAAATTTAACCGAAGTTGAATTGGACAACGACCTTCTAAGCATTAAATTACGAACACAAGCTGTAACCTGGATTGTGAGAAAGTCCTGGTAAACTGGCTCATGTCGCAAGCAAAGTACTCCCCTTAAATATCGAAATTCTCTGTACTCCAAAGCAAGATGGCCAAAATAATGACGAACACAAACTTACAACTGTCCAACTCTGGACTCAACGGTCTGGGTTCATCTTATCGCTATGTTGCTGACTTTCTCCTTAATTATTAAATTGATCTTTACAACCCTTAATTCAGGATTACAACTTTATTTGTCACACCACCCACGTTTGAAGCGTTAACTTTATCCATCAGTGCAGGACGGTTTAACATCGAATCCAATCGTCAGCCTTGAAAAACATTTTAAGGCAAACGTTTATTTTGTCGTCGGCTGTAGCTTGTTCCCCATAAAGTGGAATCGTAACACCATTTAGGTTTTTCCGGATTGGCGAACTGAGAGTATTTGCATAAGCTAGATGTGCAGGTCAGTTAACAAACATAATGCATATGTCCGACCAAGCTCAAAAGTTAAAATATTTAATTAGAATATTACCTGCAATTACAATTCAAAATAGCGGTAAGAACACCATAAAGGATGTAATATAAAGAAAAACTTGGGCTTCAAAGATGATGCTCTAAAAAGCTCAGTTAAATGGATGCGTCGACCTAACAAGTGACCGTGGCTTAAGTCTATAGCATTAGACGCAGAAACTTCTCCTACTGGTGGCAACTTGCAACAAGCGCAACGGCTCGACAGGAGAACTGCAATGTCCGCATAAACGCAAAGTGTTAGATTTCATCTACATAGGCTGCTAAATATTACTACAAATGCGGCTAATAAAATCAATAAGCTGATAACCTTTATTAACAAATCTTTGCTAATGAAATCATCAGTACATACAATCGTACATTCTTCACATGTGTTGACAACCCTATTGCTATTGCTACCCAGTGACTTGGTTAGTATACTTAACAAACGAAAACGGCCAAACCACAATGTTACTCAAAGCCGACATTACCCAGAGTCATGGAAAATTTGACATATCGGACTAGCTCCACTTAAAAATAATGTTGACAACATTTGAACAATGTTATATTCTAAATATAATAGGTCTTTCAAACTAATAAAAAATTCACTTTGTTTCATTTAAATTTAGAATTTGGAATAAAAGCAATAAATAATAATTTAGAAGACTAATTGAAAACCATATTGTATCATTCAGATCAAAGTTTTGCAGACATTTGTTAATAGTTCGTCCCCGACTTATAACAGCTCTGCTCTATAAGTTGTGCTAGAGGGCTGCACATTGGAGGAGGACACATTATTGGGATTTAGTCACCATGTTTCCCAACACGGCTATGCTTTGGTCAGCTTTTCCTTAGTTCTAGGTTTAGGTTAGAGGACGTGTACTTGTTAATTGAGTCAAGTGCAATACCCGGTGGTCAAGTTGGCCCATTGTACAAACGTCCTAAAGGGGAAAGGATTATAGAGGGGATAGGATTATAGTACTTCGTTCTAAGTACTATAAAATCCTTCTATGCTGTATTGAAAAAAAATCACACACACACATCTACAACGAAATTCAATTCATACTATAACATTACTTCAAAACTATACAACCTAACCAACAAACTAAAGTTGCAAACATGGATTGCAAGTATTGAATATGTGCCAGAATCGAATTTATAGATTATCATGAAATTATTTAATCTCTTTATTATAGATATAATTCATTTTTACTTACTTAATTGATTATTACAACCTTTCAGTAAGAATTTCGACCTAGCTAATCACACCACCCATGTTGTGGTTTTAATTTTATCCATTAGTGGCCGGATATACAATTTAAAGTCGAATCCGAAAGATATATTTTTTGAGAAACTTTTTGTGGCTATTTAATTTACTCTAAGAGTTATTGGCAGAGATCTGCTGAGAGGAAGTCGCCGAAAACATATATTTTCATATATCGTTTAGTTCGAGACGTCTGGGCTGGGATTTGAACCATGGTCTTACGTCAAATAAGTCAACACACTATTTACTACAATACTGCGACTTCAATATACAATTCATTCACGATTTAATTATGGCGGCTTAGTTATTGTTAACAAAAAGAGAAATAAGTCCTAACCGGTTATAAGATAATATTTCAAATAGAAATCGCATGCTAATAATAAAACGATATCTTTTTGGAAGCGAAAACAATATTTAAGATGTACTCACTTTAAATTGAATTAACCAACTAAATTTATGAGTTTTTGTTTTGCTTTGTTGTATAAAAAAAAAACGATACAAAAAACAGTAACTACCATATATCTGTGTATGTAGTGCTCGTGTTAGAATAACTCAAAGCAGCGGAGCTGGCACGTAAATAAAATTCATAATATTAACAATTATTTTGATTACTTTTATTACAATATAGTACCATAACGACATTCAGACAACAACAGTTTTCATAGTTCTAAAACTTAAACTTAAACTTAAACTTGCAATGAAGCGATTTACTTCCATCATGTTCAAAAGATTTTAAAGGGAGAGTATGACTTCTTTCCATTATAAGCAAGCTTTGTTTTGAAGTGTGGTCACAATATAATAACAATGGTAAAATTAAATAATAGTTCACTCCACACAAAACATTTCGTTTAGTTTGTTTGAAAGTGTAAGGTGGGGGCTAATAAATTATACGATAACATTTGAAATAAATTTTACACGTAAAATCATAAAATAAAAATATTTGTGTTGATTTGTATTTCAATTGGCATAAAACGAGACTTTAACACAAATTTACCCCATTTTTGACTGGTTTAAGTTTATAAAAAACATTTTAGTTTATAATATTTCCTTTTGGCGTTCCATCATTTGTTTATATTTTCATAGCAATAGTTGAAATATAAAATATAAACTTTAGCAAGTAAATAGCATTTGTTGCTAGAGCTTAAGCCCTTAATGGTTGTTATAATTTTGATTATATTCTAATAATAATTTATTTTAATAAATAATGGGAATAAAAATTCTTGATCACACCAAGGCTTTCGATACGGTCGATCACAAAGTTTTATTGAATAAGCTCCGGAAACTGTTTAATTTTTCTAATTCTACCGGTAGTCTAATTTTTTCTTATATGTTGGACAGAAGGTTAATTTTTGGAAATATATCGGATCCGCTTAATATTAGTAGAGGTGTTCGCCAGGGGCCTCTGTTGTTCTGTATGTATATAAATGATCTACCAGATGTTTTGGATGACTGTCACTAAGGTAAGGAGAATATCGATTATTGTATACATTCTATTAGCCGTGATTTGGATAGAATTGACACTTGAGCCTCGGCAAATGGACTATGCATCAATCACTCAAAGTCCAAATGTATTAAGCTTTCAAAAACCAATGGGTCGTTTGTCAGGCGATTCAGGCTGCCAATGTCAATCCTTGACAGTTCCTCCATCATCACCAATTTAAGGCCTCATTCTATTCCATAAAATTATTAACACGAAACAGCCGAAATATTTATTAAAGCGAATTAAGTTTGCTAGATCTTTCCGGGGCATGAAGGTTATTCAACAAGGAGTCTTCTGTCACAGCGACAGTTTTTATACACACCACAAGTCTTTGGAATTCCCTACCAAACTACATCCAAAAGTTAGGCAATGGAAATGCGTTCAAACAGGATATAAATTGTTCTTTTAATAATAAGTTTTTACGTTATTAGCTCGATTATTATATCTTTTAAATATTTATTATTAGTTTTTAAGACCGACTTTTATAAATATGTCTTTTTTATTTTTTTATACTTCTTTATCTGATAACACCTCTGCAACACGCCAATGCAATATCATCTGTTATACCGATTATAGGATAGGTGTCGTCTCAGTACTCCATCGTACATCCTGTTCCACAATAATGGACAAAGTATTTCTAACATCCAGAGTTGCAAATGTGCAATAGCTGTACATAGCAATTTTAATGGTAATAAATATTTTATCAGTCTGATTTCTGCAGCGATGTACTAAGAAATGACAGTGACCATGTGTGTATCTACATGTGTTAAATTCGTAGTAGAAACGATCCCCGCAAAAGGGTGTTCGTTATGTTACGTTTTAAACGTTGTCTTTGTTATTATTTTATTGGAAGCATTAGCTGTTTTGTCTTTGTTCTTTTAATCATTGTGTATGGCTTTGACATGTTTCCTGCTGTTACTCCTCTTTTTGCCTTATTATTTAAAGCTCGTTGTCGTTGTTATGATTGTTACTTTTACAAATCGAAATTTGATGTTGCTTTTGCTGTTGCTGTTACAAATAGAGAACTATAACAAAAGATGCTGTTTATGATGCTTGATACTCCTGGTGTTGCTATACAAATTGATGTTGCCATTAAAAGAGTCCATAAATTTCTTTAAAATAGAATTTGAAAGGGTAGTTTATTAGTACTTGTGTATTTATACTCCTTTGTATTAATATATATGCGGATATCAAGAGACATTTTTACAGCGCAACAGTAACAAATAATTGAATAATTCCTAACGAAAAAAGTTAACATTAACAACGTTAAGGGCCATTATTACAACTACCCGTTAAAGTTGGGTTTAGTTAAAGGTAACTTTAACTAAACTTTAAATTCGTAAAGGTGACTTTTCCTTATTACAACCTAATGATAAAATAGAGTTAACTTTATTAAAATTAAATTAAAATCCTCCCTTTAGTTAACAGCAAGTTGTAATAATGGCCCTACATTGTTTGAACAGCATAATTTATACTAAAAGAAACAAATAAGGAAATAACTTTTACTTCCTATCTTTGAGCTCGAATATTAATCTTTAGATATGGATATTTAAAGTATAAACTTTAAATCGATAAGTATAATGTTAAGAAAAAGTGAACTAAATCATTAACTAAATTCCAAACTGCACGCGCGCACATGGTGCCGACATACATCCAAACATGAATAGAAAACAGAAGAAAAAAAAGATTAAATAGAGTGTTAAAACTTAAAGTATATCGTACCTAATATAATGGATAAAATTTTAATATATTGGGCCTTTAGCTGCCAGATTTGACGATTTATCGTCATTTTGAGCTCCAAAAATATCATATTGACGATTTGACGATTTACGACCCTATTTTGACGATTTTTAAAAATTAAAAATTTACATCATATTCTTTATTTTAGTACGTTACAAGCCACTTTATTTACTTTGCAATTGTTAATATTGGAAATTTATTTTAGTAAATACAAGGAGTAAAGTTACTATCGAATACCTGTGAGAATTTTTCTGTATATTATTCCTTTTTTACCCCTTAAAAGCCAAAAAACATTACAATAATTTATCACTTGTCGCTGCTGACAATTTTAAAAATTTAAGTATAGCTTCTAATATTACCATTGGAAGAACAAAGGCAAGCGTCGTTATTTTTCAGGGAATGGATGACATTGTGTCTGGAACTATGAACATATGTTAAGGGAAGAAGGAAAGAGAGAACAGTGTTTATGGACACTAGACTTGAATATTTTTATACTATAAGCATCAGGAAAGACATCTGCAGGAATTGAGTTCCACATACGAATAATCCGACCAAAAAACGTATTTTTTCTGTAATGAAGTGTGAGATCCACTAGCCAATCGAACATATAAGGATGTGCTGGCCGGAAAAGACGTGTGATTTTCGGGAACAAGTGTTATTATTTCGTTCAAGCAAAATCCTTTTGTTGTGGCGATAGAACAGTGAAACACAAACCACATTGCTCCAATGATTCAATGGAGTTAACGAGCTCCTACGTCCTCTCCTGTACACAGTCGAGACGTTGAGGCACCGACCCATACATGAGAGTTTTATTCCATTCTCGGTCGGTTATAAATGGTGTTAGTAGTAAGATCAGATGATGAGATCTTAAGAAGGAACTGAAGGAACTGAAAAATATGTCGGTTGAAGCCAACATTACACTGAATTTTCATGCTCTGAATGTCAAGAGCATCGGACTCCTTAATATTTACACCACCCGTAGATTAAGATGATGCAATATTATTGCTGTGCCAACAAACAATACTGGAATAGATTGTTTAAACCTTAAAAAAATTTTCCCTGAATATGGTATAAAATTTCTCCATTTTTGGAAAAACATTAATAAATGAAGATTAAATAAGGGACGCTAGCTTTTAATTTCAAACAAATTGTTTTTAAATGTTGTTAAATGTTTTACTACAATAGCAATAATTTTGGTTTAATTTATTTATTTTTTTTTCTGACGATTTTTTGACGATTACAATAAACAACTCTGACGATTTTGACGAGTTTTTCTCAAGTATTTGACGATTTGGATTAAATTCATTTGAAACCAAATATTTTCCAAATTTTGTGTTGCATTTCAAAAAAAACTGATGACAATTTCATTTTATATTATTTTATTATATTATTTAAATGAGAATTAAAAATTTGTTTTACAATATGTCAACAATTTACTTAAATGTAAATGCATATGCAGCATATACAAATTTTGTTTTCAATGTTTACTTATAGTCACCTTAATAAGACTCTTAATTTGTTATTAATAAATATTAAATGTTATTAGTGTTGAATACTTAAATAATTTATTCTAGACACTAAAGGATACTAGTGTCCATTTGGTCCGTAAGAGAAATTTTCTACTTAGTTACGATTATAGGTTACGATTCCTTACTGTTACCATCATTTACTTAATTTTGGCATTGCACATTATGAACAACATGAAGTTATTAATCTCAGCGAAAATGTAATTCAGCCAATTTTGAAGGGAGACAATAGTGTCGGCGAAGACAGAAGACGAGGACCAAGGCATATCTGATGTTGAAATTAAAACTAAGATATTTTAACGCATTTCGGTGACACTTAGAAACGATTACCTTGTTTTTAAACGGGGACAGAAAGCATATATACCGAATGTTTTTCCTGTTTCAGATGTATTCCTTTCAACAGCAATATTTGGAAGCTTGTTACAAGATATATTAGAAAAATTAATTCAATAATCTCATAAAAATGATCGAGAATTCTTTATGGGTTATCATATTTTGCCATATGATATGATATCATATGATTTAATCTGCAGAAATAGATATGAGGGTACCTTGCTAAGGCCTCGGTTTGAGGCTTACGTAGAAATAATCGTTATTTCAGCAAAGAAGACTTTCAAGATGCTCTCAAAAAGTGAAAAAAAAAACAATGAATGAGCATAGGATAAAATTCAAAGCACACAATAATGAGTACCGGTTACTTATCTGAATTCGATATGTATATAGATGACTAAAATTCTAAAATTTAATTTTTTCAAATACTTCATTTTATTAAAGGTTAAATATTTATTGCCCCAAATACACTAACCAATTACATTTCACTTAATTTTAAGTCTCACAAAAATGTATATAAAAGGTGTCCCGGAACGATCTTAGATACATATCGTTAGTATAATTCGCAAAGACGCTAAGTACACTTTTTACAAAATTGAGATTTTAATGTAAAACGGGAACACTATACAAAATACATATTTTACAACAACAAAAAATGTCATTATGTAGTTTGAAGTTGTTGTAATATCGTGGTTTGCAAAAACGCTAAGTCCACAAAACTATTATTTATTTTTAATTTTATTATTATTATTAATTTTTGATCAAGGTCCTTTAAAGAAAGCTGTTTTGTAAAAATAATTGCGTTTAAAAAGTTTAAAAATTTTAAAAGCAGAGAAAGCTACTATCTTTTTTGTGCCTCCTGTAAAATTTGCAAAAAGGGAATTAACACATTTGCGAATTAGACTAACGATATGTATTTGTCACAAGGAAAATCAGATAAGCCACTATTGGTTTTGGTAATTTGGTTTTAAAATATATCTTTTGGGCATCAAATGAATCATTCTAAATAGACAGAATGATAACTTTGCCTCTTATAAACTTGTGGTTGCGAAAGGGTTAACAAATAAATGCAGTTTCATATTCTAGCTATTTAAAAACGAAAATTGCGGATGAATATTCTTTTTAAATTATATTTGAATAATAATACAAAGCATCTACCTGATGATATTAAATCCAATTTTTTTTATACTTCCTCCTGAAGTTTGACAACTTCAGGAATCTCTTTTTTGTTTTGTTATTAATATATTTTTCTCTTCTATATTCCGTAGTTTTTATATATAGTTTTGTTATTGTAGTTTGATCTGCTTTTATCCATATTCTTGAAATTTCCTTGTTACTTTCTTAATGTTTGTCCTTCTTTAAGTTCATTGTCAGTATTATTTTTTGCGAAATGTACCATTTTGAGTGAAGTTTTTGTTAGTTTAATTACTTCAGTGTTTTTTTTTTTTTTTTTGAGAAAAAAGAAATCTTTGGTTTATAAAAAATTATCAAAAGCCGAAATACAGAGAACTTTTTTCTATTTCACTCTACAGACTTTTCATTCCAACTGTTAGTTTTTGGTAACGACAAATTATCATAAGGCACAATTACAATACTTTGTATCGATTAATTGGTACATCAAGATACGTTGCTTCGTTTTGTTAGATAGGGTAGCCAATAATAATATCGGACTGATGTTTTGTTATGGTTATAAGTATAGCTAATTATAGTAAATCGAAGTTAGTAATATTCCTACACATTTATTCGTAATAACAAACAAAATTCAAAAGGGAAACCCTTGTATTGTGACTACATAAGTGCATGTTTGCATTTTCTTCTGCTCGTAATGCAAATGTATTTCAAGCTCTTATTTACTTCAAATATATGGTGATATTTGTTTTGTTGTTATTATTGTCGTGACAGTCGTTGTAGTTTTTGTAGACTGAATTGTTCGAACAATATTTTGTTGACTTAAAACTTAATTGTTTTTAGTGCAGATGTTTTTAGAATTTTAATAAGCCCATTATTCGAAACATACCATACACATATGTATATATACGCAAAAATATTTATACACACCCACATAAGTTAGGCTCATTAGACGGGCATATTCTTTGGTAAACATGTTATGTTCGAATATATTTGAGTGCATTTTATATTTCTTATCCAGTATTTTCATGATGATAATTTGTTTAAATCATGTTGGTGCTCGTCATTGTCCTCAGTGATCTGCTGTGTTTGCTTTAATAAAATGTATACGTAACATCGGAATTTTACCAAACAAATTATCTTTAACCTCAATTTAGTATGCAGTTATTTTTCAGTAACTATTGGTGCTGAGAGATTTCAGAAAATATCACAAGATAAATTATCGATAAAGTTTAATTATTTTTACTAATATTGATTAATTAAAATTTGTATAGGTTAGATTAGGTTAGGTTAGAGGACGTGTACTTGTCAATTAAGACAAGTACAGTACCCGGAAGTCGAATTGATCCATTGTACAACATCCTAGTTTCTCACACCACTTATGTTGTGTGTGTTAATTTTTATACATGAGTGGTGGGACCTACAATTTAAAGTCTACTCCGAACGACAGATTGTTAAAAAACTTTTTTGTGGCAATTTTATTTACTCTCAGAGTTTTTGCCAGAAATCTGCTGAGAGGAAGTCGACGAAGAAATATTTTTTGTATTTTGTCTTGATGTCTGGCCTGGGGCTCGAACCTTGGCTTTACGTCTTCAAAAAGTGTTTATTGTCGCAAAATACTTGATCAGAGTGAGGTACAGGGTTTAAAACATATTTATGCATTTTTATGCAACATGCGATTTACTATTTGGAATACCCTAAACTTCAAGATTCGTGATATGTGATATGTGACAAAGCCAAATATGTTGCAAAATATTTGCCTTTTTATCATGGACAGACTAGGAATATATCGATATCGTTGAATGATAATTAAAACTAAAGGTCCAAATCTCTCATCTGGATTCTGGCTCATTAGAGGTCTTTCTCTTGTAAACTAAACAAACCAATGTAGCGACTTCAGGAATACGACTTATGTAATGCATATGCCTTAACGTGAATATAAAGGTAGAAGACATCAACTAATGATATTCAATATAAAGTACTGCCTAAATATATAGCGCACTTTCAATATTTATTTTAGTATCCTTATATCTGCTTAATATAGAAAATTAAAAAAAAGATTTTTTTTGTCATTTTATTGGAATTATTAAGGTTTATTAATTCAGTAACGCCATTAATTTTAAATTAACAAAATAAAATTTACGGGACTTCTTTTGTGAATTTGCTTCCAAATATTTGAATCAAAATTATGGCGCAATTCTAACATAAATATTAAAAAAAAATTCAAAACATGATATTATGTTAAAACTTCAAATCAGTACGAAGGAATACTTCCACCTTTGGCTTTCAAGATACATTTTATTCTATTTGGAATGGATTTGACCAAAGAAGAGCATTCATTTATTGTTATTTTTGACCCAATCACCTTTATAACACATTTTAATTTTTGTGCAGTTGTTATTTTGTAATTTTGAAGGTCTCGATCGATAATAGACCATATTTTTTCATTCGGATTAATATCAGGTGAAGTTGGAGGCCAATCAAGTAGAGGTATATTATTACTTTTGAACCAATCCATTGTAATTTTTGCCTTATGACATGGAGCGTTATCTTGTTGAAAGAAAGCCTCAATTGTTTCCGATCCGAACATTTGCTCATAATATGATGGAAGTTTTTCAGAAATTAATTCATTGTAGTTTCTAGCATTTAATCGTCCTTCATAAAATAGTAGAACACCAGCACCATGAGCAGGGAGACGACCCCATACGCTTACAGTACCCCCTCCACCTTGTGCACTTGGTTTAAAGCAGAAAGGTTGGCTACTTTCGTTCATTGTTCGTCGTACAAATGATAGATTTTTTCGATTTATTAACTCAAAGTGGGACTCGTCGCTAAAAATTACCTTATTCCAATTCTGTTCTGTCCAATGTGCATACTTCTTAAACTAATCTAACCTTTTTTTATCTGTTGCATGTTTTTGTAAGGACATCGTTTTTGGGTGTAGCTTTTAAGACCATAGCTAAAAACACGCCGGCGGGTTGTACTGGCACTTACTAATTTTCCAAGGCTTAATAACAAGGGGATCATTATTTAAAACTTTTTTTTTTTTCAACATTATAAACACATTTTCGGGAAACTCCAATCCTTTTTGAAATTTCTGTATGTGACAGCTTTTCACCAAGTAGTGTTTTGATTGAAATTTTTTATTCAAATGTAACTTTTTACGGCCCATTATTTCAAATAACGAAAATTTCAAATTACTAATTACTTTAGTTGGAATGTTGCCCTGATATTGTCAGAATGCCACATTATTACTGAAAATAATTTCTAGTGTTTGATACCAGAGTTTGTATAGCATGGGTTTTGTTTAGTAAAGAATACGCCTGAGGAATTAAGGTTTTTGCTGCCGTCATTTTCCGGCAGTTAGATACTTGCTAGATATTTAAACCCAATGACCCGACAAATGCCTATATATCAGAAAGAATATTATTTCAAAGACAATGTCGCACTCAGTATTGAATGAAGTGTACCGCCGAAACCAAAGTTGCAGTTTTAAATCATTCAATTTGGATGAGGTGTACAAGATGTTTAAGAATTTTATTTTTACTTTGGTTCAGGAGCCATGACTCCTTTTTTATTTATTTATTTCTTACGGTTTTATAAACCTAGGTATACATACAATACATTAATTATTTGTTTTTTTTTTAATTATTGTTTTTACATTAATACATTTTACATTAATTACATTTACATTAATACATTAATTAGTTTTACAATATTCAATCAGCAGTTTCTTAAATAAAATGATATTTTTACAGTCTTTTATATTGTTTGGTAGTTCATTATACTTTTTAATTCCCTGATATTCTAAACAATTCATATCCTTGTAGTTCTCATCACTGGTAATCTATAAGTATCTTTTCTTCTGGTATTATAATTATGAATTTCATAATTACAATGTAATTTTTCATTTAAATATTCAGGACATTTTAAAAATTTTATATTATGAATAAGTTTCAAGGTGTGAAAAGTAACAATTTGTTTAACATTTAACCAAATGAGTTCTTTCAGCATATTTCTTATATTTGTGTCATAGTTTTTGTTTAATATAATATGCATAGCCCTATTTTGCAACATTTGAAGTTTGTACATCTGAGTTGTATTTAAAAAAACATATTGAGGGGCAATAAACAAAATGGGGTAAAATGATACTATTATATACTTTAATCTTATACTTCTTATTAACTAATTTAGTTGATCTAGCCAGTATCCGAATCTTCTTTGCTATTTTGTTTATAATATACTTTAAATGATCATCAAAACTTAAATTTTTATCTATCATTATGCCTAAATATTTAATTACATTTACTCTATCAATAGCGTCATGCTTTATTTTTAATATACACTCATTTACATGATTTCTTGTCAGTACCATAAGTTTAGTTTTACTAATATTCAATTTTAATTTATTTCCGCATAACCATATATATAAATTGTCAATATCTTCCTGCATCTTTCTCATAGCATTCTCAAGATTCCTATCTGCAATCATCAATAATGCGTCATCAGCAAATAATTTAATCTTTGTATAATTTACACATGTTTTTATATCATCTATATATATAAAAATGAATGTTTGTTTATATGTAATTAATAGAATCGTAAACTGTGTATTTGATCATGTTATGATCTTTAGCAAAGTTGTTGCGCATGAGCCGACGAAGGTTTCTAAGTTGGTATGACCAATTTCCGACAGGTGGCGCCACTGAAAATTACTAAAAATGAATTAAATCGTAAACTGTGCATTTCATCAACAAAGTTGTTGCGCATGAGTCTACGTTTCTAAGTTAGTGCGAATAATTTCCGATAGATAGCACTACTGAGAACTATTCAAAATAAATTGAATCGTAAACAATACAAATACCAGACATTTTATGATCATCTTTTTTTAATCATCATTTAGTATAACCAAAGAAAATAGAGTATAAAGAATGTGCAATTTAACATATTCCAGAATATTTTTCAAAAATATTTCATGACGCGGGGGGAAAGATAGAAGGGAAGGATACAGAAACCAAGAGCGTTCTTCTCATCGTGCGTTTTTGTTGTTTGACCACTTTTTATTTATTTTTCTGGTGTTAAAAACAGCCGTCGGCACCAATGTCCCTCAGGGGAAGAACATCTTCGGCTTTTTACACACATACGACACGAACATCAAGAATGTTCGTTAAAAAGAGCGTAAAAATCTTGTCAGAAGAAGAAGAAGAAGCTTCATGTCGCTTTTTTCAGACTTCAATTTACACCCAAAGAAATATAACAGTAGTATTCACTAATATCAATGAGAAATGATTTCGATTTTTGGAAGAATATTTGCCAAGGTAAACACGGTGTCTTTAGGGATTTAGTGCAGTACAATTTTTCTATATTTTCCGATCACATATACATATCATTGAGTTAATAAGTAGACTTGACATTATTACTAACAATTTTCCTCTAGGTTAAACATGCGTATGATTATGGATTAGTGAGTGAGAGAGAGAAAATAAGTTGAGAGAATTTATTTATTTACAGCCATATAAAAGTGTTAGTAATATACTCTATTTTTATTTTCATTTCATCGACATACATATGTAAAGCTATCTATCTTTGGCTTAATAATTTTGGATAAATAAAAATAAAATAAAAAATCGATTTTATTATTAAAACAACATAAAGCTATCCATCTTTGGCTTAAAAATTATGCCACGTTTTTTACATAAATAAAAATAAAAAGAATAAAAAAAACCATTTTTTATTAAAAGAAAAAAAACGAGCATTCCAAAGCATTTAAAAAAAATATACTATGGGACAAAGTAAAAAATAAAATACGCCCAGCTAATGACATAGAACATTTTTAACACAAAATATTCTTCGAGAATATGGATATAAAGAATACGCATCATGTAGAAGTAAAATTTCTTATCCCTGAGGGACACTGGTGCCGACGTCTGTTTTTAACACCAGAAAAATAAATAAAAAGTGGTCAAACAACAAAAACGCATGATGAGAACAACGCATTCACAGCATTTAAAAAAATATACTATGGGACAAAATAAAAAATAAAATACGCCCAGCTAATGGCATAGAACATTTTTAACACAAAATATTCTTCGAGTGTTATTCTGAAATAAAATGATAAAGCATCCGCAGCACATGTATTCTTGTCGCAGTCTGATCGACAACTAAATCAAAAAACACAAGAATGACATGTACACATGTACATACGTACGATGAGAGCAACACATTGTTACGCTCTTTGTTTGTGTTCATTTTCCTTCTGTCTTCCTCTGTTGATTTTAAAAAAAAATTTGGTGAGAGCGGGTCGTGATGTGACGACCCGCCATAAGAAATTTTATTTCTACATGATGCGCACTCTTTATATCCATATTCTTTGGTACTACTCAGTACGTTCGTCTGAATCATCTGGACGACGGGAAACAAAATCCATTAAAAAAGATTCAAAATTAATTTGATATTTTTGTAATGTCTTTCCTCCATATTTATTTTTGTTGGTGGCGCAGCAATACGCGCAGGGTACAGCTAGTTTATATATAAAATAAAAAGCAATGGTGCTAACACCGTTCCTTGTGGCAGTCCAATATTCATATCAGTTCTCGCCGATAGCGTATCAGATACAACCACTTGTTGCTGTCTATCACTCAGATAGTTGGTCATCCATTTGTCCTCAGTATCATTAATTCCAACCTTCTGCAATTTGGCCATTAATATATTTCTATCTACTGTCTTAAATGATCTTTTCAGATCAAGGAAGGCTGCAACTATATTCATCTTGTCATTAAGATTATCCTTCCACTCCGACAGTACCAAATTTAACGCTGTTGCGCGGGAGTGGTTTCTTCTGAAACCAGACTGTTCCTCTATTAATATATTATTGTCGTCTATATGTTTAGTTAACTGTTCTTTCACGATCAGTTCAACAAGTTTAGCATCGCATGTGATGGTATTAATAGGTCTGAGTTCTTCTGCGAGTATCGTATTTGCAACTTTTTGTATTGGAACAATAGTTGTTATTTTCCATTTCCTTGGCACTGCAACCGTTGACAAACTTTCATTTATCATACCAGCGTAGAAATATGCTGTATAATTTAGAGAGTCTTTCAGTACGCCTTCCGAAAAAAGGTTTTTACCGCCAGTCTTATACTTGAAATTTCTCGAGATGTCATATACATAATTTGATGTAACCATTCTACATCTGAACTGTTCCATTCCACTATTAATATCTGGGGACAACCCTCCACATTCATATTGTTCAATTGAGCCATTTATTTCCCTTATTTCCTGGTCATTATCATAAACAATACCGTGTATTCTAACTGTTTTTATTTCTCCTTTCTGTTCTTTCAAGTTAGTTAATTCTTTTAAATATTTCCACATTTTTCTGCTATTATTTGCATTAATGTTTATTTTATTTTCCATGTACTTTATTTTCTTTATTTTTATAAATTTTTTATATTGTTTCTTAGTAATATTGTATTCATTCCAGTGACCACTTTGCATCGGCATTCTATACAAATCATGCTTCATTTTATTCATATTGTTAAGTTCCCTATCATACCATTTATTCATTCACTCTTTGGCTAGTAGTTATACTAGACATTATCTCTATTATTATATCATATAAATACTTTATCTTATTTTCTATATCACAGTTATTTAAGAAACTAAAACTAAATTGACGTAAATAATGCACTAAAATATCACAGCTATAGTTATTCCAAATAGTTCATTTTTTAAATATTCTCATATTCAACGCGTCATAAACAGGTACATCAAAGGTAATTGTTGCATGGTCACTTATCTGATATTCATCAAGTTTATCACAGTTTAGGTTTTTGTCATTAGAATATACAAGGTTAATTCGAGTAGAACTATGTTCTGTTATTCGCGTATCAAACATTACACATTGTTTCATTACAGCATTAAACAAAATTTCGTTTAATTTATTTGAGTATAAATTATTTTTATTAATATCAATATTGAAATCACCAACCAATATATTGTGATCACGTAGATTAATGTTTTGATCAATAATTAGACTCAAGTTATCAATGAAATCCGCACAACTGCCACTTGGTGATCTATAAATTACGCCTAATTTCCAATTCTTAGTCAATTTTCTTGTTTTTACAACTAAGCACCATAAATTGTTAGGAACTGCTGTCTTATATACTTCTTTAAATTCAATTGTATCATATATACACCACCAGTATGTTTACTATTAGAATCACATCTTTGTATGTGTTAATACTAATTTCCATCCGTAATATTATCTGTTGCACAAGTTTCCGTACATAGTACTATACCGGGTTTTTTGATTTCGATAAGTCTTTGAAGCTCTATTGTAAAACCAGCACTCAGGGGATGGCCCCTACTCATGCAGTGCATTGTGCAGGTTTGGGAAAATAGGTTATAGGAAGGTGGAAAGAGGGAGTAGTGTTTGTGGACATTTGATTTAAACTCAAGATGCAAACGACAAGGAAACGAGTTGCTGCTAGGTGACTATGGCCAGTGCTATACCTTCACCATTAGACAGCCTACAGCAATCGTCCCCAAGAAGCCCGCATCTTAAGGTTATTTGAGTTCAAATATTTAAATTATTGCGGTTAAGTGTATGTAATAGGTATGTATGTATGTAATAGGTTATTTTAATAACTATTTCGTTTGATGGTGTTGTTGTTTAAAAACTGTAATTCTTGACCGCGTAATTGTTATTTTATTTTGATTTTGTTTTAATTTTATTTTCTTTTTAATTTTAGCATTTTAGTATTTTTATGTTATTGTTTGTGGATTATTTTAAATTGTTCTGGTTTTCGTAAAAAAAATTTAATAGGTATGTATGTTGTAATAGGTTATTTTTAATTAATATTTCGTTTGATGGTGTTGTTGTTTAAAAACAAAAATAGAAGGGCGACACAAAATAGACGGACAGTGCGATTACATCTGCACACGACGGATGACAAAACACTACTGCTCAATCTCACTTGTTGATTACAAGTTGATGTTATGCTGCAAATGTTAACATATGTATATACACTTAATGTATTTATTATTACTTGGTCTTCTACTATTGGATATGTTATGGTTTCTTTCTAGTCTATTTTCAAAAATATTGTTATTATCATTTGATTTATTAATTAATAACTGCTAATAACCAATTCGTTTCTTCTTTTCTTCAATTTTTTTATGTAAATCTGACACATCCTACTATTTATCATATGATTAACGTCGATACCAAGTTTTCTGGATTCATTCATTTTCAACCAGTTTCTACACTTGTTAATTGCTTCACTAGTACAATCCGCTGTTCTGTGGTTTCCTAAACATTTAATGCACACATCATCATTTTCACAATTAACAGTCTTATGCCCATATTCTTTACATTTAAAGCAGCAAAGTACATTAATACCATCATAAACTTTGCATCGGTCCCATCATATATTTAACTTCTCCATAGATATGATTTTATTAAAAGTTTCCAACTCAGTTTCAATTATTGCATTATAAAAGGATCCATTAGTTTTCTTCACTTCATATAGTTTGACCACTTTTATCTCATCGTTTGATATACAATCATTTTGCCTTTTCATTTTTTTAATTGTTCATTATCATATTTAAATGAAATTTTTGTAACAATAATTTTTGGTTTAAATTTTCCCGGTATTTTTATTTCATATTCATTATTTAAATATTTCTCAATAACTTCCTTTATTTTATCCTTTTCATTTTCATTAACACTTTCAACAACTGTCACGCCATTCTTTTTAATTAACACATTTGATATTTTAAATTCAACCGGATCAACCTTGTTATTCAAATCATTTTTCGTTTTATCACTTGTTTGTTTAATTTTTGGCTTAATAAAGGCTTATCATTTTTTACATCTGGCAATGCTGTCTTCGCAACTTCAGCAATTGTCATTTTATTTATCACTTTTTTGTTATTCTCTGCCATTTTCTTTAATTCATCATTTATCTTCTTATTTTCACCCTTATTGTTTTCAAGTTCGATGCATATTTTATCACTGCTTTCCTTTATATTTTCTGCAGCTCTATTTAGATTTTCAACATTCACATTATTTTTTTTAACACACTTGCTGTATTTTGGCTATTTCACTCAATTTTAGATCAAAAGCAATTTTAATATTCATGGCCATATCAAGTCCTCTTCTGTACTCTCTCAAGTATTTGATGTTTTTGTCCACCGCCTTGTGCATTTCTCAACATATTAATTTCTTCTAACTTCACGTCTGTCACTTCTGAACATTTTAGTGCAAGATGATACACCCTTCCACATACTCCTTCACATCTAATACCTGTCTCACTACATTACATTTGACGCAATCCATTTTAGTCTATATTTACACTCAGCTTATTTTCTTTTTATAAATTTAAGTTCCCACTTATTATATTCACTTTTTATAAGGTTTTCAATAGTTCCGTCTATTTTTAAAAACCAAATTTTTATTTTTATTAATAAAATTAATTTTTTTTTTATTAACAATTACACTTTTATACGTCTGCACTCTATGACGTTTCAAATGTCAAAAAGGCTTTTTTCAAAGCCTGCCCAAATTTTGGCTCCACCAAGGAACTCTATAGTTTTTCCCTGCTTTGGGTGAGTTTATATGACCTCACTACGACATTTTTATTTTTTCTCCCACCATATGAAGCAATGAATCATTCTCAATTTTTCTTTTTTCAAGTTGGATTAGAATATCATGTTTTCTAATATAACTTTGTCTGGTTTGAATGTCCTTTATGATAACCATCAGAGATCAGGAATGAGTATTCAAAGATATGAGTAGATTCGAATCTTTCTCATAATTTCTGATACTTATACGCATTCATACTTATTTTAATATTATACTCATACTACTAATATTCAAAGTTTAAAGTACTCATCGTACTCATACTTAAACATATTTCGAATGTTATGAGTTTGATATCAACGTTGTATTTATACTCCTTGCAACATGTACTTATAAATCAATATTGTAGTGAGTAGGAATGAATCAGAGTAGTCGAATTTCAATACTGTTGACTCATTCATACTCAAAATTTCATAAGTACTCATGAGTAGCGAAAAAACGATTCATTGCTGATCACTGTTAGCCATTTACCAAGCTCCAAATCTGACAAAAGAATTTAAAATGTTTATTCGTATGCTTAATACTCTAACATTGGTAATTCATGTAGCAACAGACACAATTGAACGCACTCTGGGATCAAAAATAACAGATTGGCAAAAGGTATTTTCCCAATAACAAAGTGAATCTTAAGTGAACCCTGTGGAACGTTGAAATTAATATCAGCCCATAAGTTTCGAAAGAAATTCAATTCTATTTTCAATTTCGCCAACATATCTGCTCAGACAATTGTATTCGCTGGTGTTTTAAAAAATATATTCTCAAGTGAATACTAACAAACAACAAACATACACTTTTACTAAATTGCTGCGTATTTATAACTTCAATGTTTATTTCTTAAAAACGAACAAACGAAATCAGACATAAATAAATCACTTTTAGAGAAAAGAAAGGGGGAAATCGTATTTGCTATCTAACTTGAGAAGGAAAGCAGAAGAGAAGACAAAAGAAAATATAAAAAAATTTTACAGAATTAAAATATTTCTATATAACTGGGGGAAAATAATTATAAAAAATATTTTTCTTTTTCGTTCTTTTATAATTTTGGTTCTTGCTGACTTGGAGACAATAATGAAGAGAAATATTTTTAAAGTGCCTCACCAGGACGATCATAAAATTATCCCTCCTCCTTTGAAAATTGAAGATATTTTCGTCAATTTCGTGTTTCCAGCTGATTCAAAGACACAATGGACTAAATTGGGAAAACTGTGTTCTATCTTGGTTTTTCAATGTATTAAAATGCTTTAGGTTTTATATTTAGTTTTTTCACGCTAGAAAGATAAAACATCGCTTCAATTGACACAGCCTGATGATAGCACTATTCTCACCCGTTTAGTTAAGACCTCTAAATTTAAAAAAATTACGAATTTTTTGTTATTATTTAGATTATTAACGTGCAATTTTATATGATCTCTTTAAATTTTCTCAGAACTTTTCTGTGCTATTTTTCGCACCGTGATTTTTGCTCAGCGTGATTCCAATAATAATTTTTGTATGAATTTACACTCGGAAATCACTTATAAAAGAAAAAATAACTTTTTTATTATGTTTATGCAGGCATCAAGATCGAAAAACTTATTATTCCCCAATTTTATAATTGTAAAGGGTGGGAAATTTAAAAGTGTAAATTTAACAATGTAATAAAACAAGAACGATTTTGATATTCTGCCAAATTTTATTTTGTTCTGAAGCACAAGTGCTCCGGTTAGAGATAAAATATTATTTCATTTATATGACTGCCGCGGCTTGCCGTGGCTTCGCAGTACCTCATTCGATCGGACCAATTTTCAGCCACTTTTTCGACTTTATCACGAATGTTGGCCTTCAAATGATCAATTGTCCCTGGTTTGTCTGCATAACACTTTTCTTTAACGGCGCCTTACAGAAAAGAGTCCAACGGCGACAAATCGCAAATTTTTGAATTCTAAACAGCCATCAAACTTTTGACGCAATAAATCGACTGTAGTCTAGTGTGTGTTGGCTTATTAGATGTAAAGCCAGGGTTCTAGCACCAGGAAATCAAAACAAAATAAAAAAAATATTTCTTCGGCGGTTTCCTCTCAGCAGATTTCTGGCAAAAACTCTGAGAGTAAATAAAATTGCCATGAAAAGTTTCTCAAAAATCTGTCGTTCGAAGTCGACTTTATTGTAGGTCCCACCACTCATGTATAAAAAATTAATGCGCACAACGTAAGAAACTAGGTCGTAATCCTGACTTAAGGGTTGTAATGACCAATTATGTATGAAATGTTTCTTTACTGAGAAAATCATTTACAAAGACCCCACTTGCATCTTTGTTTTCTTTTAGTTTGGGCTTGACAGACATGAGTTTATCTTTTGACTGTTTATTAGAAAATTTAACAACAACACTCTTCTTATCTTTTTATCATTAAAGTAGGCATCTTTAACTTAATTGTGAAATACTTCGTATGCAGTGTAGGTATGTACGTGGTAAACACTGTTGTTATAGTTTTAAGACATATTCTTATGCTTTTTTGGGTTTACTTTAAAATGGGTGATTTTTTAAGAGCTATAGGAAAATTTAAAAAAAAACACATAAAATTCAGAAAAATTCATGAAATCTTTATTTGAATCGCTAGTACGGTCCATATAATTTAATGTTTGAAGATTATTTCATGCAAATGAAAGACTGCGCTTCAAATGGTCCATCCGCTTAGTCCAATTTTGGCATACTCTTTCCAACATTTCGGCCTGTATCTCACGAACAAATGCTTCAATGGTGTCTTCCAATGCGTCGATTGAAGCGGGCTTGTCTGTATATACATGAGCTCTAACATAGCCCCACAAAAAATAGAATAAAGGAGTTAAATCGCACGATCTAGGCGGCCAATTGACCGGTCCCGAACGTGAAATATAATGTTCACCAAACTCGCCTCTCAATAAGTCCATTGTTACGCGTGCTGTGTGACATGTGGCACCGTCTTGTTGAAACCACATATCATGCAAGTCAAGCTCTTGCATTTTGGGCAAAAAAAAGTTGGATATCATCTCACGGTAGCGCTGACCATTCACAGTTACGTTACGATTCGCAGCACCTTTGAAGAAGTTCGGTCCAATGATGCCACCAGCCTATAAACCGCACCAAACTGTGACTTTTTCTGGATGTATTGGTAGCTTTTGCAATGCTTCTGGCTGATCTTCACTCCAAAATCACGAAACGTGCTTCAGCTTTTTAAACCAGTGTTGCCAAAAAGATAATGGCTAAAAATCACCCGTTATATAGTCGCCGTGGTCTAGTAGGTAGTGTGTTGGCTTATTAGACGAAAAGCCAGGGTTCGAGCCCCAGGCCAGACACCAAAATAAATTACAAAAAGTATTTCTTCGGCGACTTCCTCTCAGCAGATTTCTGACAAAAACTCTGAGAGTAAATAAAAATTGCCATGAAAAGTTTCTCAAAAATCTGTCGTTCGGAGTCGACTTTAAACTGTCGGTCCCGCCACTCATGTCTAAAATTAACACACACAACATAAGTGGTGTGAGAAGATAGGTCGTAATCCTGACTCAAGGGTTGTAATGACCAATTATGTATGTTATGTATGTATAAAATAAAGAAATTTAATTCTCTTTATAATTCCAATTTTTATATTTTTTTGAATAACAATAGATTATTCGGCATCTTATGTTATTCTTTTCTATTTCTGCTGAGAGGAAGTCGCCGTAGAAATATTTTTTTATATTTCGTTTAGTTGGCGATGCCTGACCTGGGGTTGGAAACGAGGCCTCACGTCTAATAAGCAAACTGACTACCTGCTAGACCACGGCGATAGTAAAGAAACATTGGATCTTCTTAAGTACGCTAGGACTTTCAAAAATGTAGGTTACTCGTTCGTGTTTGCAAGACGTGGAAGAATTTTTTATAAGAAGAGTGAGACATTCAGAGCGCAAGTAGTAAGATATGAAGAGGACGTAGATAAATTACTTCTGAGTGCAACAACTTCTCAACCCTGGAAAAGTAGATCGATGGGCAACAATAATGATAAACATGGTGATGGCACTGCTGATAATGATAATTGTTTTTTAATATTTTTTAATTAATGATATGTCAGCCTTAATATGGTGTATTGTTCTTTTTTCTCTCAATTTTTTATGATTAATAAACAATATTTTAAAACTTTTACTAAATATAATAATTACTTATACAATTTAAATAGATCTTTTCTGAATATTATTTGTACAAATATTGGAAGTGTTTCATCAATTACTAAATTTAATAAATTTAAGTGGATAATTGTAAGTCTTTCAAAATTACCGGTTATTATTGCGAATCAGGAGACTTCGTTTGATGATAATTTAATGCAGATTTCTATTCTCTGTATTTACTCTGGTATTCATTGTTGTAGGAGTGATTGATATGGTGGGACATCAGTATATGTCAACAAAAACCTTTAAAATGTCGTAGAACAATGCAAAAGTTTAATTTTATTTATTTTATTTAAATTTCCTTACAAAATTTCCGTTTTGACAACAAACCTTTGAAGATAATATCTGCATATCGTTCTCAAAAATATATGAAATAAAATTGAAGTATTCATGGATGCTCATGCACAAAATCCTTTCATAATGATTGGGGAGACGAATATTGACGCATTTCACAACCAGCAATATCCAGAATTGGAAAACTTATGCCATAATTATGATTGTTACAGTTGTCATTCTTTTGTCACAAGTCCCATCAGTGGAACCTGCATAGATCATGTATTCAGTAATATTTTTGGAAAATATTATTTGCTGTAAGGTAGAAAATAACTTTATTCCAAATAAATACATTGAAACTGATAAAATTCAATGCGACTACAATAAGATGAGCGAGTATTTGCAATGCAATTTACGAAAAATTGATGTAAATTCCAATTCATCAGACATAGCTGAGAATATGATAAGTTGTATAAATGATGATGATGAAATAAAATAAAAATAAAGACACACACTAGTTCGTAATCTTGACTATAGGATTGTAATGACCAATTATGTATGTATGTAAAGACACACTAGGAGACATAATTCCAGCTTTTAAATTTTTAAGGTTTAGAAGATATGTTCACCGCCTCATTTGAACGAAAAAACAAAAATTCTGTGAGACACTGCGTATGAGTAGCAAGTGCTTAATCATACATAGTGCGCATATCGTATAAAATTTAACACTCATACGCTCTGCATAACAAACTCTCAGATTTTTAAAGTTCATAAGAAATTTAATTTCTTAAATATCGTGATAGAACCGAAATTTAAAACATTGTTTTATTAATTTTTGCGTTACTTACTTTTCTTGAATAGAAATTTGATAACATGGCACAGTAAATTAATTTCATTTAAATTAAGGAATATATTAAGATTACTCTCAATATCCACACCTTTGGAAATAGTGATAAACATTAAAAAAAAATCGACTTACTGTTCCACAGAGGTAGTAGATTACAACCACGTGACTACTTATTGCTCTGTCCTCAATCTACATTGTGTATCCATAAAACGTCTTCACCATTTCCGTTGCCTAATAAAATTCAGTATGCTGTTAAGAGCCATTGAGAATAACCGTCTGTCCAGCACTTGACATGTATCCAAGTGTTTTCTTTTGAAACCTATTATCGCCGCATACATTTCAGGTATATGTTCTGGTGATTGTTTCCCCTTATCACATTTATAGACTGGGATTGATCTGATTTCTATACTGTAAGATGTTCTTTGATTCCTTAAAGCCCGATAATATTGAATTTGTGCTTTTTAAGTCTATATTCTGCCAAATCTGATTCGCATTGCCTATTACGCCCGCTAAAAATGACGAGTCTTATATAAAAGTTGCAACAAACACACATAAAAAGTAAACGTAAACAAATTTTTGGAATTTGTTTAGGTTGAACGGTATGATGCATCGGAATCAGTTTGCCAAAATGTTGTTGCCCATATGCGTACACCTTGCAAAATATTTACCACTCTAGATCAAAGTTAGAACTGAATTTAGTGCGAATATATTATTATATTTTTATCTGTTTTGAAGCGAAAATATGGCCTCCTTTTTACAAAGAATTTTGTATTCTAATTTAATAGATGTTAAGTAATGCCTGCAGCGAAGTCCAATCCCCTGGACTTGAAATTTGGGTTGTACGAAGGGCTTGGAACCCACCACATAAAAATAAAATCCAATGAAAACCAACACACAAGCCTCTGTAAAGATCCTCCCAAAAGTTGACGATCACGGCAAATGTTTAAAGAATAGTCAGAATCCGCATCAGTGCAACATTTTATACCATCAGCCTTATTTGTGCTCACCCCCCGACGGAAGAAAAGGACGATGTGGTTAAAGATGCCTTCTACGCTAAGCTCGAGGACATATATGATAAGTGCCCGGCACATGACGCCAAAATCGTTCCCAGAGATTTGAATGCGAAGGTCGGGTGGGAAGGTGTCTTTGGCCCAACTGTCGGACAGTTCACCCTCCACGCGTTTCAGTCAGTCGCTACGCGAGAGTTTGTCGAGAACTATAGAGAGAGGAAAAGGGATGAGAGACTCTTTTCAGACTCAATGAGAGGGAACAGGAAAGGCCAGAGGGCAAGAAAGTCAAGATCTGTAGATGTAGGAATGACGTTCGAAAATTCTATTAAAAGGTTAGGCATCTAACTGCAGATTTTAAGCCCGGAGCGTCTTCGTGCAAAGATGAGGGCGTGTTCTGCTACAAGACGATGACGACACCAATACGGCTTTTAGAGATGATGTACCGAACACGATCGATGGTGACGGCGTGAAGATTCCACCGCCTAGCCATGAAGAGGTCAAAGTCGCTATTAGGAATCTTAAAAACAATAAACCCGCAGGTCCTGATGGACTGCCCTCTGAATTGTTTAAGACTGGAGGTAGTGAGCTGGTAGGGTGCATGCACCAGCTAACTTACAAAATATGGCTAGAGGAAAGTATGCCCAACAAAATTTCCTTATCAGTGCGGTTTCAGACCGAAAGACCCACGAAAAACAAGTCGACACTTTTTATCGATAACCCCATAAGGGATCGTGTTTTTGTCGCAATGTCATAACGTGCGAAGTTTCAGACAAGGCGATCCCTTATCAAGCGACCTCTTCAACTTCCTGAGGAGTGTTTTGTGGAAGACGGGTGTACATCGCAACAGCACTATTTTTAAAAATATATACAGTTGCTTGCGTACGCTGACGACATTGACATTATAGGGCGTACCAAGCGACATGTTACTGCTGCCTTTAGTGCTATTGAACGGTAGTCTACTAAGATGGGTCTGGCAGTAAATGAGGGCAAAACAAAGTATATGTTATCGACAAGTAGGGACGTGCGGCGTAATGGATCTCAGATAACGGCCGATAGCTATACTTTCGATATAGTCAAGGAATTTATTTATCTTGGCTCAGCCTTTTCCACCAAAAATGATGTCAGTGTGGATATTAAGCTCATACTACGCTCTTGCTAACAGGTGCCATAGGCAATGTAGTAGCAGAGACCTCTCTCGTACGACGAAATTACAAGACGCTCATCCTACCCGTGCTTCTTTATGGCGCAAAGGTATGGACACTAATAAGCACTGATGCAGAAGCCTTGAGAGTATTCGAGAAAAAAGTCCTATGAAAGATTTTCGTCCAGTATGAGTTGGCGATGATTTCCGCATCCGAACCAACAGTGAGCTGTATGAGCTCCTCAACGACAAAGCCGTTGTGCAGCGTATTAACATCCAGCAGCTGCGCTGGCTCGGCCATGTTGTTCGAATAGAGGAGTATTCTCTAGCGAAACGGGTATTTGATGCGGAGCTTTGCGGAAGTAAACGAAAAGGACGACCTTGTTTGGACAAGCCCTGTCGTCGATTGGTGTGACCAACTGGCTTATGCGCGCAAGAAGCAGAGGCGCCTGGAAGGGTGTCTTAAGGGAGGCCAAAATATTTTAATCGGGTTGCAAGTATGTAATTGGTTAGTAATTAAAAAAAAATGTTAAATAAAAAAAACTTGTTTGTAAAACCACAATTAAATTTTGTTTGTGATATTCGGAGAATACGTGCAGTCACTTACAAGCAATTTTCGCATTTTACTGACTTTCTCATCACATTTGTGTTCTAATAATTTTCCCACCACTTTGCTTTAAAATAGTAGATTTTATATATTAGTTTACAATTTTTAAGAAGATAATTATACTGTTAACCACTATTTTGTGTACTACCAAAATAGTGTAATCGTAATGAACTAAAAGAAAATTTTTTACACAATATTTTTGGAAAGCCGTATTTAGCTGGAAACAAAACAACAACATTATGTATGTATGAGGCAAATTGTTGTTTCAACAGTGTATTTATTTTTAGCCAACAATAAACAATTTCTAAAAAATATTTTTGCTAATAGGACTGGACTCATTTTATGCCAAAGTAATTAATAAAAATTAATTACACTCCTGAGGGAATGTTTTAAAATACCATACTTATGTGAATGCATTCAATTACAATTTTTAAATCTGTCTATACCTATGTACATCTGTATATATATATGTATATATGTACATGCACATTCACAGAGGTTGGTGTAAATTGTTTTAAACAAGTTCTTATTTAATTTACAAAATTTTATAAAATTTTTCCATAGGCATACGCATAATTTCATACGCATTCACACCAATTATTTTTGTATTGGAAATTTTATAAAATTTAGGAAACTTCAAACATGACGGCATTCAAACTTGTTAGCTAAAATTGTTAAAAACCGACAAAAAAGTGTAATGGAAAATGCGAAGTGAGATGTATGTGTTTTATAAATAAGTTCAGTTTAAACATACTCTTTAAGCGAACGGAATAGAAAATAATTCATCCCACGACTGCACAATTGTGTATTATTCGCCTACACGATTGTTATTGTTATTGTCGTGAAAATATTCCATTGTACTGCAACTATGCGATCTGCTGTACTCCTCTAATAAATGTAATGTATATGCTTGTATTTTAATTGTCGGTCAGTTTTATGCCTTTCCTGGTTTGCTTATTATTAAGGCGAGCATGCTGCTTGGTTATGGCTAATAAGCCGCAGTTTGGGTGAGAATAAAAATCAAATCTTTTTCAGCTATAAAGCCGTTTTGGTCATTATTTTTATTCTAATTTAATCAATTTACAGCTATTTATATTAATTTCTTAAGTCTAGTTTCTTTACATATTCTTACGTTTTTACCTTTTTTAAAACATTTAGAATTTGAGATCGTTAATTGCAAACAAAGTAAAAACAAATATGTGTTTTGTTTCAGTTCAACTCTTTATTGTTCTCACTACTTTTGTGCCACTGTTCACACTTAACTGATATAACAATAACAATATAATATAACAATTGCTTGTTCGCTATACTCTGCTCACACTTCTGTCCGCGCAAACACAAACAACTCTTCGGTAGACTTTACTTCGCACGCAACTTGTCTTCACACAAGACTGACTGAATTATAACTGACTGATGGCTTGCCTTATCCTGCCCTTTTATATACGCTTGTAATCAGTATGATGAACGTTCTCGATGTGGAAGATTTTTGTTCTCGTTTTCTCGAGAATTTTGTCGCGACTGTGTTGTTGTTTGTATCTGGTTAACTTTACTTGTTTGTTGTTGCTTTCTCTCATACTTGTCTGTCTCCTTTTCTTATACTGATGTTGTTGGTATATGCAAGCATGTACGTTCTACATCAATGATTACCATTTCGTAGCACAATTGTGCAGAGAGAACTCACTCGCATTCTTGTGTTCTTTGATTTAGTTGTCGATCAGCCTGCGACAAGAACACATGTGCGGCGGATGCTTTATCATTTTATTTCAGAATAACACTCAAAAAATATTTTATGTTAAAAATGGTCTATGCTGGGCGTATTTAATTTTTTTATTTTGTCGCATAGTATAATTTTTTTTAAATGCTTTGGAATGCCCGCTTTTTTTTAATAAATGATGGTTTTTTATTCCTTTTATTTATCTAAAAAATATTTCCTAATTTTTAAGCCAAAGATGGATAGCTTTATGTTCTTTTAATAAAAAATGGATTATTTTATTTATCTAAAATTATTAAGCCAAAGATAGAAAGCTTTACATATGTATGTATGTTGATGAAATGAAAATAAAAATAGCGTATATTACTAACACTTTTCAATGGCTGTAAATAAATAAATTCTCGCTCTTACTCACTAATACATAACCAAAAAATTTTTGGTAAGCTCCGTTCTACATATGTGTTAGTGCAGCTATAGATAATCAACATGTTCATTGTATTCTTAGTGTTAGTTGTTCGTCAGCATTTTAATGTTTACGATTAGACGACCTAACTTAGTTTTTACTTAACTTAGAGTGGTCAGCATTTTGCTACTTTGCATTTTTTACGTACTAAAAATTTGTATAATGCAATGTGATACCTCGTCCGGTCTTAATTTGCTGGTCATTGATAGTTTTGTTTATATTATTGGGGAATGTATCAAATGCATTTTTAAGTAGCACAAACGTAACCAACACACAACAGTGGATAAGTGTGACCAACACATACACTCCTCTCAAATTTTAAAGAGCACCCTAATTATGTTTCCTCCACGCCTATTGCCTAGACAAACTTCAGGATGCTGCTCGGTATCAGCAAGAACAAATGATGTGCATCTAGGTCAGACGTATTAACACCTCATAGTTTCCAAGAATATGTTGTGATGGTTCATTATCAGTATCGCAGAATATATATGTATGTTGGCTTTAAGACGATACTCATTCTGAACAACAGTACTTTGAGTCTACAGAGACCTATCGAAAGAAGATTTTTCAAAAATGTGTTTCCACTAATTATTTCGGGACCTACATGTTATGTAGAGCTATGTCAAATGGTTACCACCTGCATCTGTCCAGTAAAGGTAACAGCGTGAATCAGTTATTCAGTTATTATCACGACCAACAAGACTGTAATTATTGAAAGAGGCACAGCTGCTTGTCCTTTACCATTAAATATTTTAAACTTACAGCTAGAGAGCACCGAACGCGTTCCTGTAAATATTCGAGATCATATATGTTGTGAAACCTTCTGCAGCAAAAGAAGTTAGAGTTGTAAAAAATGCAAGCAGACACTTTGGGTACACCTCCTTTGTTTGCTCCAAAAAATTATCCTATTTTGTTTCCCTGTATTTTTGTACTTCTAATATTAGATATGTAACTGAAGAATTTTTCAAAGTTTTGGTTTGGTTACAAATGAATGAAACATTCAAACAACAAAATTAACATCGAACTTGTCGAATGAATGAGATCTTAAGCAAAAACATATTGTTACGAAAATGTTGTTACACCGTTTAACATTAAAATGATAAAGAAAAGCTACAAAAACAAAAACAATGAACTTCTTTACGTGATAAACAAGTTAACAAAAATATACTAACAACATCAGTATTAAAAAGGGATAAACACTTAAACAAAATACGCAAACAACCATGTTTACATATAAAATTCAAGACAAAGCAGTCAACGGAGTCAGTAAAAATTTAGTCAGTCTTGTGTGAAGACACGTTGAGTGTGAATAGAATAATCGTGGTTTGAAGATCTCCGTTATAAAGATCTGTACAAAGAATAACAAACAAAGTAATTGTTGTTGTTTACATCAAGTTGTGAACAGAATTGTGCGAACAATAAAGAATTTATCTAAAACTAAACACAAATTTATTTTATTTTATTTGCAATCTACGAACTCATATTTTAAACGTTTTTAAAAGGTAAAAACGTAACAATACAATACTACACCCTATAAAATAAAATTGATTCTTCAGGGCAATTTAAGATAACGCAGGAAAAAAAATTTTATAACAAATTGTCCCAATGCACCAGTAATCAATTTATTTTATGTACCACTTTTTTACATATATCGCAACCCACAATTTGTGTCCCAGTGATATATAACTCTGGTGAAGCAATCGGTTCAATAGACAACATCACGGAATAAAAAAATCAAAGTTGCACAAATCTTTATTGTGTTCCCATGGGGCAATAAGCAATCAAAAACAAACAAAAAATTATAACAGATCAATATTATATTTTGTCGCGACCGTAATTAAAATAATTAAGTTGCTTGTCACTTGGCAGGTTCGCAATTAAAAACAAGTAGTATGTGTGGCCTGTAGCCTTGAATGAGTTTATAGCATTACGCTGCCAATTCTTTTCATTATTTTCAATCCCTTAACAGAATATTATTCGAATTATGAAGTACACTACTTTAGTAATGTGAGACTGTGATACAGTATAGCAGTTACAGAAAACGCTTGTACTTACTGCAATTTACAATTTTCTTATAGGAATATATGCACGTACAGAAAACTTAAAACGTGATATACATTAAAAGTAATTTTACAAGCACTTTACCTCTTAAGTAAATCCACAAAAAAGGCAAAAAAATAAAATACTTTGCCAATAAATCTGCAATTACATTGCCGATATACTATCTAATAGGCTGTACGAACTTACAACTGCTTGTAATGCACAATATAAGGCACAAATGTGGTAGGCAGTAATTGTTTACAATGTTGTTACAAAATCGTATATAACGTTTCATTGAACATTCAATTGTTGTTACGAGTACTAACGAACTGTAAAAGGGAAAATCTCTCTGTAACAATTATAGTAATAACAACAATAATGACCACCATTATCATACAACAACAGAAAAGGGAAAATGGAAACAAAAGGTCACAATCATTGTTTAGCCACTATAATTTGTATTATTGTAATAATCAATGTTATTATTATTACTATTATTATTTTTATTATAAAAGTTAATTTATATTGCTGCTAGGTTAGAAATATTATAAAACAATTGGATATTTTATGTTAAATTTACCATATAATACAACAACCATATTCAACTCTACTTCAATGAACAAAAATGCAAATTTATGCTTATATTTTAATTAATTTATTAATTTTATATTTTATTTAACATATACTTAATGGAATAACAAAAAAATAATTGTGGGATAAAATCTATGGATACTAAAAATTATGTGGTTTAGAGGAAATAAAAATATTTGGGGCAAAATAAAAGAGAATGTAATAAAATGGGAATCTGATCACAAGAGTTAAATGTTATTAATGAGCATTAATGAGCACAATTTATGAAAAAGCTCTAAATACATCAGCATTTAAAAAATTCCCAAATGTGAAAGATTCAACGTATTCGAAAATGTTTAGATGATCATGGATTGAAAACATGTGTACCAAGAAAAAACCCCTTAATAAATGAAATTAACAATCGCAAGCATAGAAATTTTTTAAAAAGGAAAGCGATAAGCAAAATTAAACATGTGAATCTAAATACAATATTATTACGAAAACGAAAAATCATGATACTGGTAATTTGCTTCTAACATTAAAATTATAAACAAAAGCTACAAAAAACAAAACAATGCAGTGCACAAACCTGTTTACAAACTATTGTACTGCTTAATATAACAACAAGCACCAACATAAAAAATTATAAACAAAAATACAACAACAACACTACAAGAAAAACACAAACAGCAGTAATTAATAAAAACAAGGATATTTACATTTAGAGAGATTTCGAGAAAGCGAAGCCACGAATATTCGCCTTCGAGAACATTCATCAGACTGTTTCTTCTGCCGTGCAAAAGGCAAGGCAAAGCAGGCGAGTGAGTTAGTGAAGTTCAGTCAGTCTTGTGTGAAGACGTGGTGCGTTTGAAAAGAATAATCGTGGTTTAAAGATCTCCGTTACAAAGATCTGGCGAATAATTGTCTAGCAATTGTTATTGTTTATGCGAAGGGTATAAACAGAAGAATAACAAAGAAAAGCAATTGTTGTTGTTCACATCAAGTTGTGAACAGTGGAACACAGAATTGTTCAAATAATAAAGAATTTAAAAACTAAACTAAACTAAACGCAAAATTATTTTAATTTTATTTGCAATCTACGAGCTTATATTTAAAGGTATAAAAGTACAACATATTTTAGGTTCCGATTATAGTGCAGGGCAAAAAGCTAAGCTTTGAACATAAAAAGCACGGTTACCCGTTTACCGAGTCTTGTATCAAAATGATACATTTTAATTTTTTAGACAAAATAGCATTAATTCTGAAAAAGTTAAATGCCTGATCTTTTCTAGTTATTTTAAACCAAATAAAAAAAAAATTTCAAACGCGGCTTAAAAAGTTCAAAATTTTTCTAATTATGGCGTATGTATCATTTGTGATACAGAAGACAGGCACGACACCATCGCCATGCGGAAATCAGGTATTGATGGATATTAAATCAAACAACCGACAACAGAATAAGCCGGGCGTTTCTTCAGGAAAACTAAATTTTCTGATCGTTCCCAATTTTTTTTTCAAATATTTCTATTAACATCTCCTATAACTATTGTAGTGTCTTGGTTGAGGCAGCGGTCAAATTCCCATTCTGAGATTTGGTTAAAAAATCTTCGATCTTCGACTGTAATATACATATATACGTAGTTTTAGGTACTTTGCTGACATGCAAAGTATGAGTCCTTTCCTAGCATATTGGTTAGGCTCAGGCAGCTTGCAGAGAAGCTCCAGGTGCAAATCCTTATGTAATCCTTGTTATTTCATTTGCGGGAGTCTTTTCATTTGGACGCGTTTATTTCATAGAGGCAAGCCGAACATATGAAGCATTATTAAACGTTTTAAGATGAGTGGTTATGTTTTTTAAAAATTCAATGTTATCTTGATATTTTAGTTAACTTTACTCTGTATACTCGTATTTTCGTAATTGATTATAAAGCACAATTAACTATAAGTCAAATAAAACCTGCTCTAAATTCATTATTCATGGTCTAGCGTTACAACTTGCCGTTAACTAAAGGGAGGGTTTTAACGGTCAGATCAATTGTTTTTCATTATTATGAGTACCCAATAAGATGGAAGTGAGCGTTAAGCTTAAGGGAGGATCATCCTGCCGGTATCTTTTAAAGTTAAGTTTTTGTTTGAACTTGCCATATTATATTGTTACAGAAATCGAAACGACCTAATATCGTTTAAGCCTACTTTACACGGTCCAACAAGTAATATGATCTGTCAAAATTTTGTGTAGAAGAGTACGGATGTGATCGTCTAAACGTACTATGTAATGAAACCATCACACATTGAGAGAAAATACGGATGAAAAGTTTGACAGTCGTATGGCTCTCTTAATTTTTTGAAATGATTCAAAAAGCAAGCATGTCGCATTAGGTCAGGGATGTATTTTTATATAAACACATAGAAAAAAAGTGTAACAGCTATTTTCATTTTACTTTGTTATGTCTTATATATTTATATACTTATATATAAACGCAAAAAATATAAATCATACGACTTTTATTCTCTTTTTTGTCATACGGATGGAATTTCATTTTACTTTTGCATTAGACTTTACGTACGTAAAGTATTACCGTGTGAAGTGGGCTTTAACAATAAAAACGATAAACAAAAGCTACCAGCTACACCAACAGAACAGAAAGCCACACGATACAAACACACACTAGCATTAAGAATACAATGAAGGTGTTGGTTATCTAAAGCTGCACACACACATATCGTTAGTCTAGTTCGCAAATGTGTTAAGTCCATTTTTTCAAATTTTACAGGAGACACAAAAAACATTGCGGCTTCTTCAGTTTTTAAAATTTGTAAACAAAATAGTTCTCTTTAAATGACCTAGATCAAAAATTAAGAATAATTAATAATTAATATTCGTGGAGTTAGCACGTGCTGTTAATATTTTTCGTAGTTTTGTGGACTTAGCGTTTTTGCAAACCACAAAATTACAACAACTTTAAACTACATACTGACATTTTTTTTGTCGTAAAATATGTATATAGTATAGTGTTATCGTTTTGCATTAAAATCTCAATTTTGGAAAAAAGTGGACTTAGCGTCTTTGCGAATTATACTAACGATATGTACAACGAACCTGGTTGCGCCTGGTACCAACAACAACATGTATGTGTCAAAAAGGGATGACCAACTTAAGCAAGGTACATAAACAGCGTTGCCAGTAATTTAAAAAAAAACTTTTTATTTCTGAGAAAAAACCTTTTTTTACAAAAAAAAACTTGTTTTCTACAAAAGTATCAACATTTTTAAAGGAAACACCAGAGACCGGTGCCTTCTATTAGTGTTTCTTTGCATGGGACTAATAAAATACATAATATTTTATTTAAAAATGTAAATATTTCGTGTTATTGTTGAATTTATTGAAGTTTTGAATTTTTCGAAAAAACTTTTTTATTAGATTACGTACGTATATAAAAGGGCAAGACAAGGCAAGCAGTCAGTCAGTAATAATTCAGTCAGCCTTGTGTGAAGACGAGTTGCGGTTTGAACGTACAAGCGGTATTGCTTGCGAAAAGGTTGTAAGCAGAGAAGATCTAACGAACAGTTGTTAGTGTTAACGCGGACAGAATTGTGGAATAGAATAGTGTACAAGCAAATTATCGTTGTATCGTTAAGTTGTTTACGTGGCACACAAAAGTAGTGTAAAGAATAATGAGTTTAACTGAAATTAAACACATATTTGTTCTTACTTGGTTTGCAATTAACGAACTCATATTTAAACGTTTTTAAAAAGTAAAAACGTAACAATATATTATTTTCAATATGGCGACTTCAAATTTAAACAAAATGAGCATATACAACAAAAAACGAAGTACGTCATTGCCACTGCGTTAAAAAAGCTTGTTTAATTGAGCAGTTTTATCGGCATTGCTCCGGCACTGCCATATTTTTGAAAACAATTAACTTTATATTATCTGTAAGTTGTAATAACGAAAATAAGTTAAAGGTAACTTTACAGTTCCCTTTAGCTAAAGGTACCTTTAATTAAACCCAAGTTTAACAGCAAGTTGTAACAATTGCCCTTACTTTGACTAATTTGAATTGGTACAATTTTTTTTGTTACAATCGTCATTATTATCTTCGATTAATTAAGTAGCTGTTCTTAATTTAATAAGCTTATGGGGGTAAGGATTGTTAAATTTAGTGGCTGTTAACTTTTTTGTTACTGTAAGTGTTATTAAGTGTAGTTTAATTTAATATATTTACATACATACGAATTAAAGATATTAAAAAGTAAAACTGTTTTTGTATTGGTAAACGCAGTTGCAGAAAAGTAAAGTAATTTGAATATTTAATTGCAATGATTTTAAACAAATAATAATAAAATATTATTTTTTAAAAACCGCGATTGTCAAGAAAATGTATGGAAAGGTTTGTTGCTCTGTAGGAATGAACTTTTGCATTAAAAGAAAAGTACCCCATTTGTTCGAGATAGTTGTAATTTTGGAATTTATTTGTAAAGAAGTCATGTCGATTAAGTATGGAATAAAATATTCGCCACATGGCTCCCAAGGCTCTGTTGACTGACCATTACTATTTTATAAAATTTTTCATGACTTTTCAAAATTTCGCTGTATTCCACCGAAGACGCTGATATATTTGTATGAATCCAAGATTTCACAAATCCCAATATCGCATGCTCTTGTTAGCCAGCGGATATTATAATTTCTTGAAATAATTTGTTCTGGAAACGTTGTTGCAATAGATCGCTTGCAGTGTGGCATTTGGCACCGGCTATTTGAACCCAGATCCATGTCGTCCAGTTTAGGCTACAAGACATCGCTTTTCATATGCCTATAACAAATGCCGTTTATAGCCAGCTATATCGTGTATTCACTAACCCATTTATATGGAAATGCGCTTCTTCTAAAATGTTTTTTTTTGCAACTTTGTGTCTTTATCCATTGAACGAATTGTAGGCGCTTTCCACGTTCTACGGGTTGGATTTCCTGAGTTAGCTGAATTTTGTACGTATGAGGGTGGAAGTTTTTTGTTGAAATTTTACGCGTAGTATTTCGTGAATTTTGAAATTGTTGAGAGCGATGGAGAATTGATGTTTTTGGCGACACACCGACACACAGCAGCTATGTTTTCACTAGATCGACAGCTGTCTTGCTGTTAATAACCGACACAGTTACTTAAAATTTCTTAACCACTCTAATCGTCGGTACATTAAATGATTTTCCCAAGTTTGCGAGCGCTCCCAGCATAATTTTTTATATTTTTGTAACTATTTTTTATAATTCTAAAGCGTTGTTCTACCGAAAAGCGCTGCAAAATTCATAGTTGCCAGACACTTGTATAAATAAAAATTATACTAAATTTAAAAAGTTCACTCTTACCAAGACACCCGTTGTTTTCATATTTATAGTCAACTTGTTACACGGTTCTAAATCCAAAAACTTTAAGACTCACGTTTTAGTATATTTTAAAGGTTTCTAAAATCTTTCTGCAAATCTAATGATACAAATATTGATTGAATTGATCTTGTGATTTACATTTAGCAAATGCCTTCTAAGGGAACTTAAGTGATTGTAATTGAATTATTATAAAATTATGTGAAAAATGAATGAAATGAACATACAAAAAACTCTTCACATTGCAAAAACTAGTTTTTGGTGCTAAAATTCTTGTACCCCTTATTATTAAAATAAATATTACTTTCTCAAAATAACATTTTTCATAAAAAAATTTTTTATTTATGCCATAACTTTGATAAACACTGGGAAGACGTAAATAAGTATTTAATTACATGCGATAAGAAATCCAGTGTGAAATTTGAAAATGAAAACATATTTTAGATAAATTGAATAATCCAACTTCATGTGTCTACATCATAAAAATTAAATCTGAAAACAGAAGCTTATGAACACACAGTCATTGATTTATAATGTTATGTTCATAGAATGGATATGTTTATATTGAAAAATAAATTTTGTTAATAATTTAGAAGCAGTAATAGCACACAAATCCACTTGGGATATATGTTAATACATTATATAGTATAAGTATGAAATAAATTGTTAAATGAAAACATAAGCCTCTGGGAAAAGGTTAAGAATAGAAATGTTTATAAACAAAATGTTTATTCCTAAGATAAAGTATTTGAAATTATTATTATTATTATTATTATTATTATTATTATTATTATTATTATTATTATTATTATTATTATTATTATTATTATTATTAGTATTATTATTATTATTATTATTATTATTATTATTATTATTATTATTATTATTATTATTATTATTATTATTATTATTTATTCATATAAATCCAAGGGATTAAATCCAAGGATTATATTCATTTAAAGACACTATCTGCTAAGGCCATCAGCTCGTATTTGAAATTAAATTAATTTATTTGAATTAAAAGCATTCGCCTTATTTATATATAGATATAGGCACATCATTGTTTGTAAACTCCAGATATTTCATAAATCTTAAAAAATATGTAAAATAATTCAGTGTTTTTGTGAATTTCTCTAATCATTTAAATTTTATTTAAAGAAATGTCTTCACTTTCATTCTTTCACTTTTTCTTTTTTAATATCCATAATATTTTTCTATAGCAGTTTTTGCTACTTTTTTCTTTTTCGGTTATATCAAAGAAAATAAAGTATATAGAATGTGCATTTTAACATATTTTGGAATATTTTTCAAAAATATTTCCGACGCGGGGGAATGCGTTGTTCTCATCGTGCGTTTATGTTGTTTGACCACTTTTTTATTTATTTTTCTGGTGTTAAAAACAGACGTCGGCACCAATGACCCTCAGGGTAAGAACATCTTCGGCTTTTTACACACATAGGACACGAACATCAAGAATGGTCGTTAAAAAGAGCGTAAAATCTTGTCAGTTTTTAAAGAAGAAGGTTCAGGGATGGGAAATTGATCTTAACAAATTGTACTAACTTTCACAAAAAATTTTACTTTTTTCAGCCCGATTGTACTAAATACACTTTTTTTCTTTTTTAAACTTTTTTATTAAAAAATAAATAAATATATAAATGAGAATTCATTTTACATATATTTATGTACATATGTATATGCGTAAAAAAATATAAAAATTAAAAAAGGTACGTTGCAGTTTCGTTGTACTAAGCACTAAGTATATATTTATAATAGGTAAACTTAACAACTTACTTTAATACTTAACTATAAAGGAACACAAGTTTATGAGATCTAAATTTTAAAATCACTATTTATGATATTTTTTTTTGCTAGCAAACTATTTGTTATTTCAAAATTGTAGCAACACGAATTAAATCACTTCAATAAATCCCTTTTTTGGATTAAATTGGAGACAGTCGAAGCAAACAGTCTATTTCTCCCTTTGGTTTTTTGGTATGAAAATATCCTTTTTACATTTACAGATGAATGTGGAATGGAAAATATTCCTTTCATAACTCTTGAAATGACATTGAACATTAGTTCATTTAGTTCATTTTTTATTTCAGATACCTTCGACCAAAAAGGTACATATGTTCTTATATTTGAAAGCTTTAATAGTTTCTATATTCAATATTTCAATATTCAATATTCTTAATTTCATTGGGAAACATTTTCAATGTAAACGGTACAATACTTGAAGTATTACCTGAAACAAGGTTTTCTGGTGTACATTTTTTAAACCATAGTAACATTTGCTATTTCTTTAAGCTCCAAAATAATACTGTGATCAATCTTATTTATGGATATGTACATGTACATCAATTTCTGTTCCACAATATATCTCGCCAATAGGAATATGGTTTTCATTGATATTGATTTTTAATATATCCTTTTCATCTAATGCATCTTTTTGTATAAAATTGCGAGCTATTTGACTGAACAAAAATTTTAAGCGGTCTAAAAGTTAGCATCGAGTGGCAATATGAAAATGAAGCAAAAACAAAAAATTATACAGTGATGAGACAGAATATTTGAGTAATGTAATAAAATAGGGAAAATTTTTAAATAGTGCTAAATAAGTCATTGAGGTGCTACGGTGTTTTTGACTTCCAAATAGTGCTAAAAAAGTACAATTGTACCAACTTTTCCATCCCTGAGAAGGTTCATGTCGCTTTTTTCAGACTTTAATGATACACCCAAAGGAATACCACAGTAGTATTCACTAATATCAATGAGAAATGATTTCGATTTTTGGAAGAATACTTGCCAAGTTAAATACGGTGTCTTAGTGTCGTAGTGCAGTACAATTTTTCTATATTTTCCGATCATATATACATATCATTGGGTTAATAAGTAGACTTGACATTATTACTAACAATTTTCCTCTAGGTTAACACATGCCTATGGTTATGGATCAGTGAGTGAGAGAGAGAAAATAAGTTGAGAGAATTTATTTATTTACAGCCATATAAAAGTGTTAGTAATATACTCTATTTTTATTTTCATTTCATCAACATACATATGTAAAGCTGTCTATCTTTGGCTTAATAATTTTGGATAAATAAAAATAAAATAAAACATCGATTTTATTATTAAAAGAACATAAAGCTATCCATCTTTGGCTTAAAAATTAGGCCATGTTTTTTAGATAAATAAAAATAAAAAGAATAAAAAACCATTTTTTATTAAAAGAAAAAAACGAGCATTCCAAAGCATTTAAAAAATATACTATGGGACAAAATAAAATACGCCCAGCTAATGACATAGACACAAAATATTCTTCGAGTGTTATTCTGAAATAAAATGATAAAGCATCCGCAGCACATGTATTCTTGTCGCAGTCTGATCGACAACTAAATCAAAAAACACAAGAATACATACACATGTACATACGTACGATGTTACGCTCTTTGTTTGTGTTCATTTTCCTTCTGTCTTCCTCTCCCCTCACCACTGCTGCCAGATTTTTTTCAGCCCTCATCCCCAAATCCATTTTGTTTATCTTCAAAAATCAGCAAATCCATTACTTTATCCCCAAAAAATCCCAAATACAATTAAATTAAGAATTGTTTCTTATTTTATTTAAAAATTAATTTATTTTATGTGCACATATGTATGTAAGTACAAATTAATGTCGAGTTCAATATTAACATATACATATGTACATAAAGTACACATAATACTTTTAATAAAATAATTTAAATTCATTTTAATAAACTACCTTAAAGGTTGTTTACTTTAGTCAAAAGTAAAAATTAATTAGATTAATTACAATATTAAATAATATAAAAATTTTGTAATTAAAAAACTATTGGCCAATATTAACTATTTCAAAAATTTCGGTATCGAAGTCCTCCGAGTGATTAGCTTCAGAAATTTTATTGTACATTGTATTCGAGTTAAAAAGTTTCAACATTTCAGGAGATGGTTCGAACTTTTCACAGCAAACAGAATTATTTGTTATACATATATTAGTCTAAGAAGAGTTTCTAATAATTCATATTGCATTTTATTTCGCATTTTTGTTTTGGTAAAATTCATTATTGAAAAAACGCGTTCAACGCAAGCGTTACTTGTTGGTACACAAAGAATATTTAAAACTAGTTCAGCAAGTTCCTTGAATGGTTTATAACCTGCAGAATCTTTGTAGCAATAAACATTACTCCAAAATACATTTAAATTTTGTCCAGACTCTTCTCTAAAACAATCGTTCCACTTTACAAATGGCATTTTTCTCCATTACTATTCATATAAGTCTATTGGGATATTTGCCTTTAATACAGGATTTAATATTTTAGCAATAGAACAAAAATTTGGTCCATTGAATTACAGCATATACTTGGAGAAAATTGTTTGTATGTTTTAAAAAAACATCATATTTGTTGGAAAACATAGAATTGCCAGAGTAAAAATTCTATCACTTAAATTTTTTATAATTATCCATTATGTTACTAAATCGACTTTTATATGTAAAAAAATCTATAGTTTTTTATCCTCAAAAACTCCCCAGCTGTGTGAGTCATCCCCAAAAAATCCTTAGATCTCCAAACCGAAATTTTCATCCCCATCGGCTAAAAAAAATCCCCTATTTGGGGATAAATCCCCTAATCTGGCAACAGTGCCCCTCACCCAGAAATGATTTTTAAAAAAAAATTGCTGACAGCGGGTCGTGATGTTACGACCCGCCATAAGATAACATAAGGTCGGAATTTTTAATTTTAATGCTGCCGCTTTTAAAGCGTTTCTGTATAACACGAAATTAAATATAAACATATTGTATTCGAGGATTTTAGTATCATAGGCAATCTAATGTATTCCGTTTCATCGCTTTCCTGGTCCACTATCTCGTCGAAACACACTCGAATTTACTGAAAGTGTTTCAGTACGTCTTTGACAGGTTCGCTTTGACTTTGCATATAAGGCATACATGTTATTTTTTTTTATTTTGTGAAAATCTGCATCAGATGCGAAGATTTAAAAGATACTGAACTGAAACTGTTTCATTTTCAGTTTGAAAGGGAATCCCCAAGTTTTGACAACAGTCGAGCCATCTTTTAGAAAAAAAGGAAATTACAAAAAATTAAAACAAAAATAAAACCCAAAAAAACGCAACATCGGTAATCTAAGGGCCCACAGTGAAAATTAGTGCTAATTCAGCTGTGACGCAACTTCGAAAAAACGGAAAACGAAACGAATTTTTTCTTGTGGTATTAGCAAGGACCATGCCAGTGGGTCCTTTACTAAATTGAAGTTGTTGGAAGTATATTTCCTAATTGGTTGAAACTCATGCCTGGATTACAAATGATGAACTACCTTTCTATATAAAAATTCAATAAAAAAATTCCAAGAATCTAAAACAAAATATTAGGTATTATATAAAGCTGTACCTTGGTAAATTATAAATTCGATTATTAAGGAACCCAACTTGCAAAAGGAGAAATAGAAATATTTGGACAAGTTGTTATCCCTCACATTCGCCTAAAAAAGAAAAACAATACATGTCACATCTCTATAAAAGATTAGTAATTTCTTCCAAATATAAACAACTACAATAAATGAATCTATTTCTGGTTTTGACTAAGCATGACTAATTATTTTTTTTATTAACGTTAAGATTTGATAACTCATTGTTATTTCAGTGTAATTAAAGATTCAGTGTAAAAAAGATTCAAAAATAAAAAAGTGATTACCAGGATGATGAAATTGCCATGAATAAATTTCACAAAAATCTATCATTCGGTGTCGACTTTAAAACTGTAGGTAGCGGCACTCAGATATAAAATTATCATACACAACATAAGTGGTATGATCACGTATGTATGTAATATAAAAATACTCGGAAAACTGGCAAGTATTTTTTAAGGGAAAGTGTCATGAAATTACGTGCTTGATTTAACTTGGACAGAAGATACAAAAGATGGGGCATAGCAGTATTCTGTGATAGTCAGACTGTCGTTTAAACACTCGGTTCTTCCACAATTAAATCGAAGATAGCATGGAACTTTTTGTGAAAGTTGAATCTGCTAAATTGGATTTACCTTCTGTTGGGTCCCAGGTCATATGATAATTCGCGGCAATGAGGAGTCAGTTGAGTTTGTGAAGACGAGAGCTTCAATGACGCTGATGAAACTAAAACCTTTCGGTGCAATGGAAATAGAAGAGTATACTAAACGAAAGAAAAAATAAAGAGAGACAAAGACTGTTTTCTAACTAAATAGTTTTAAGGCACTCAAAGCTTATGTTGCGAGATTACAATTAGAGGAGATTTGAGTCATGCGTCAGCCTGTCTAAGTATAACTTGAGGTTGCATACATACAGACATACATAATTGGTCACTAAAACCCTTCAGTCAGGGTTACAACCTAGATCCTCACAGTATATACAATATATGTGTTAATTTTACCCGTAAGTGGCGGAATCTAAAGTTTAAAGTCGATTCCGAACGACAGCTTCTTTTAGAAACTCTTCATGGCAATTTTATTTACGCTCAGAGTTTTTGCCGGAAATCTGCTGAAAGGCGGGGGCCGCAGAAATATTTCTTTATATTTCGTTTCGTTAGAGATGTCTGGTCTGGGGTTTGAACCGTTTCCTTATGCCTTCGAGACTACGGCGACCTGAGGTTTGTAAACGTTATTTTGAAAAAGTATACTTGGTAGTCGTTTCGAATAAAAACATGTAGATTCTGTGATGATGAAAATTAATCATCAGAACACATGCTTTAAACCTCTGAGGCATTAATGCATCCCAGAATGAAACACGTGGGTACACAACAGGTTCTTGTTGGCACCGAGTACTTTTCTGAAGGGCATGGTAAGAATTCCCATATACAGATTGAAGGCAGTGTTACTATGGCGTATCTTAACGGATTTCACAATATTGAAAGAGTGGAATATGAAAGAGTGGAGACCGAATTGCACCTATTTTGGTTTTGATAACTGTATGTGAGACCATAAAGATGTTCAACAAATTACGTTTGAATTTATTTATTGCTCAAAGTTGATACAGGCCTAGCCCTTTTTGTCTTTCACATTGTTGGCGTTTCTGCTACACTATTACAAACAAATACTTCTACAAAACCAATACCGAATGCAAACACATTTTTCTCTTTCATAATTATTTGTGTAATTTTTTGACCTATGAGTATTGTGAGTATAAGAGCAACGCATACATACATATAAAGCAAACTTCAATTACTCATATTTGCTTTTATTGTTTGCCGTTAGAAAACGCTTTTTTTATAAAAAGAAACAAATTGAAAGAGAAGCTAAAGGAATAAACAAAACATATGCATGTATCATATTGAAGCTATTCCTTTGTTATTGTTCATTTTATCTTCAAGTCATTGAACTCATACTACGTTGGAATATTTTATCTCTTTTGCAATCTGAAATAAGTGGACATTAAAGTTTTTATTTTTCAATATGAAAGTACAACAACTTTTAACAAATTGAACCTATTTGAAGATGTTCATCTCAGATATACCGTAGATTTAACGTTTACGAAATAGTTGAAAATTTCCGTTCTTTTTGATCTTTCTGCATTTCTATTCTTCGTGAACGCTGTCGTTAGTTATCATAGCTAGGTCCGCCATTAATATATTGTATATCTTGCGCGAGTTTAGGTTAGGTTAGAGTAGATGGCGGACCCCCCCCCCCCCCGAAGGAAGAGGTCCGACTTAGGCTAGCACTCAGGCCCATTGTGCTACCACAATTAATCCTAACAGCGGATCAACCATTCCCTAGAGAAAATCATCCCGAGTCCAAAATAAATCTTGCTATTGTGGCAATCTCTACATTTGAGAGGTCAGTCAACGATGTAAGATGAGAAGAGCAGGGCATAGACATATGAGGCGAAAGATAGTCTCTTCCACCTACTCACACCCACAGAGTCATTAGTAGGAATGTAGATTCTTTCGGCATCCCTACCAAAGAAAACGACTGATAGCCAGAAGATTTAGTGAAAGAATTAAGTCGGTCTTTTTCTTCCTCATATGTGTCCAGCAGGTTCCGGCAACATTGCATGTACCTTCCTGCTGCCAACGAGATTGAACCTCTTCGTAAAATGAGTGGACAATATCCAAATTAAACGAAGCAATGGGAATACCTATGCCCCGTAACATGTCGGAGATTGCTAGCCAGGGCCGCTAGGCCAGCTCATCAGCAATGCAATTTTCAACAATATCCCTGTTTCATTTAGCCCATATAAGAGTTCCGTTTCAATGATCCGAAATTTCTCCCAGAAACCTTCGGCATTCATGAACAAGGACGGATGTTAAAACTACATTTGTTAGGGACTTAATCGCAGCATTAACTGTATTGATCAGGCACCCTATAAGAAAGTTTAATATGTATCAGGACCCTTAATAAAGACACCACAGAAGTCAATAGAAAACTAAACCTAATCAGGACGTAAAATTATTTAGTTTTTTTATTTAATGTCCTAAAAAGTAAATTTAATTTAAGGCATACATTTTTCCTTTTCGTTTGTTTAATTAACATAATTAACAGTTCCAAAATATTGCCCCCATCTCCTCATAATTTATTGCTGCCTCTTTTCATTTTTACCATATTAATCAAGTTTTTCCAGTAAAATATTATTCTCCTGTAATGTCACACAGATACATAGCTATCAGTTGCCATATAATGAAATCTGAGTGCTTGGTAACATTGAAATGTCACAGGTAATTTGTATCTCTGAACCTCAGCTGTTCTATGTTTTATAAGAGTCACTAATGGCGTTCCCAATATATACAAGAAGATTTTATATTAATGTTCTCCCATTATCGTTAAAAATAGGATCATCGTAAGAGAATCAATAAGAAACACATACAGTACAGGACAGATGTTGACAACTTCTTTAACAATGAGGTAAATTAATGCAACAAGTAAAAATATTAATGATGAATTGAAGTTGAAAAATTGAAGAAAATGGATCTTAATAAGGGCAACGTTATGTTATGGTCAATAAATAAAAATAAATCAACGCATAATCAAAATCAGACCCAAATCGTAGCCTACAAAAACAATAATTGTTTTAAAAAGATTCTGACGTCTTTAAGAATGAGAAATACTCCGATTCTTTATAAATACAAACTGCATTTGATCTGAACTATGTTATCTTTATAAAGGCATACACAATTTCTAGATTTATAAGCAAAATTTAAGAAACATTAAAATGATCTATAAAAAGTGATGGAAACACTTGCAAAGCATTCCGAACAACATCTGGTTTTAGGTAAGGATAGCTTCTGTCCCGTTTCTTTTTCTGCTAGTGACCAATGCAGTAATAAGAATATGCTGTCACTTCCAACAGGTAAAAGCTTACAAACTCTTAAGTCTACCTAAATCAAAGTCTACCTCTATCAAATTTAAATAAACAATTTGACTAGACCCCCCTATAAAGGGGGGGGGGGCTTAAAATCAACACCAATAAACAAGGGAACTTAGAATAAATGCTGAGTCCAAAAAGTCCACCTTTATTGCGTAAATCGCAATAAACGCCATTAGTGAGTGCAATATTTCATATAAAGTTCCATTTAGTAATTGCGCAATAAATAGGCAAATTGTTATAATATTGAATAAAACTTAAAATGCAGCACTTTCATATGTGTGTTTAGTGAGCATATTACAATTAAAGTCTAGTAGGTAATGTGTTGGCTTATTAGACGTACATAAATCCAGGGTTCGAGCACCAGGCCAGACATCAAGATAAAAATATAAAAAGTATTTCTTCGGCAACTTCCTCTCAGCAGATTTCTGGCAAAAATTCTGAGAGTAAATGAAATTGCCAAGTTTCTCAAAAATCTGTCGTTCGGAGTCGATTTTTAACATACACAACGTAAGTGGTGTGAGAAGCTAGGTCGTAATCTTGACTGAAGGGTTGTAATGACTAATTATGTATGTATGTATGTATTACAATTAACCCAACACTTACTGTTGATATATGACAACTCAAATGTCAACAACGACAAACAAAAAATTAAAACAATGTTGTTGAAACAACCAGCTGTTTTGTTCACAAGCTGTCAAATGAATATTGAATAAGCAGCTAAGTGCGTATATTATTATTCCTGAGCACTTAAAATATTGTACTCAATTAACCGAATATTTATTCAATAAAAGTGCATATCTGAACATAGTATAACAATTGATAATGAACGAGTAGAACATGTATTTGTACACGAAGTATGATAGAAGAACACGGAGGTGCTTTGCTTGATATTAACTCCAGAATCACAATAGCCTTTCCATTCTTATCGAATGTTTGGAAGTCGAATGTTCAGAACTAAACTTAGAATCTCGACCCAGAATCAATTAAGAATAGCACACCAATGTTCAACAACAAATATCTTCGTACAATACTGATAATCTACTGTCCAAGCACTATATTCAATTAAAATGCAAGAAAAACTAAAATGTACAGTAAATTTATGCTGATATTCGATGAAGGAAATAGCAAAATATTAATTACACTCCCAGTATGTCCAGCAACGACATATGCTTAAAAGGATTGGTACTTAACTCATAAGGGAAATAGACTAGACGTTCTTGAAATTCATGGCAACATTATACGTTAAATGAAATCAGAGTACTAACCCATCACAATTAATAATTTGAAGGAACTATAGTTGCACGAGCGGCCCTATGCTCCCTAGAGCAGTAAGAGGAACATATATATATAGTTGGATGACGTTCCAGATGCAAAAAATTGATAGCCTATGTTCACATTGATAGTCTCTGCCAACATTTAAATTTTTTAATTGATCACCAAAATGTGGCGGTGAGTGGAGAAATAAAAAACGAAATATTTGGCGATAAGGCGGGTAAATGAAAATACAAAAGTATTAGTTTCAAAAATAATTAATTACATGGTCCGACAGTGAAAATACTCCCGAGTAACTACATAGTCTGAGTTATTTCCTAGGTTCAGGACTCAAAAATATTTTTTTATTTTTCTTGAACCCTCCAAACTTGTTTTATTTGACAAAAACGGTTTTTTGATCTTTTCATACAAAATTATTGATTACCCAAACATGTTCGAACCTATTTTAAAAATCCAAAGTTTTTTAGAAAGGGGAGAGATTTGCCTTTAAAATGGTATACGTTTTGATGGGGTAAACTTGGAAAATATTATTTTTTCTTATTTTTTCAAGTTTGGTCATTCTTAATTGCAAGGCTTAATTAAAAACTATAAAAGAAACGCCGACATTCTGAAAGTGCATTATATTGTGAAAGTTTGACACTTCGTTTTATAAAATTGGACAGAAATTACCGTAGTTATTATTTAAAGAATATAACAGCTTAGTCATATTTTTTATATATGTTGCCTCATCAAATCATTTAATCTAACAGAACAAGTTAGAATAGATAGTTACTCGGATGTATTTAATTTTTTGTATTTTGTCGCATAGTGTTATTATTTATTTGTACTGAAACGTACCTTGCGGGTTGGGGGTTGATCGGGTATATTGATCAAGTCTTTTCTATTTTCAGATTATTCACAATATATATTTATATTAACACAGAGATGGTTTATACACTTAAATTAAACTTAAATCTGAACTTAAAAGAATATAGGGTGGCTGGTCCTGGGGTGTACATTAAGGTACCAACTCCAACGCTATGCAATTTTTATTATTAAAATGATTTTCATCAAGCTGTGTTCATACCCCATACAATATGAAAGTTAAATTTAGTGGGTTGTAGATTGCTACATACGTATGTAGAGTAGGATATAAAGTAGTTCGAACTTGCGAATTTTAATTTTCTTCCTTTTTTTATTGTATTGACATTCCATTTCAACAACATGTTAAATAATTTATTTTTATTAACATTATTATGGCTGATTCTATTAAAATCATTAAATTCCGGTTAAAGTGGCAGAACAGTAAAACTGTTATCGTTTGAAGTTATAAACTACGACAACATGAAAAACAGACACTGAATTTCAATTAGAGGCTACCCCCAACAGCTTCACATGCCAAATGCTCTTTTTATAACAACATTATTTTAACTCTTACCAATCTTAACCAATTTGTGTAACAGCATTTGGGCGAATATTGGTCGCAAGACTTGTGGCAGTTACGAATTATGTCCGCACTGTCACCTACTGACTTATTGCTTATAAATATCAGCAGTAAAACCTTGTGGCTAAAATAATAATAAGGACAACTGAGTTTCTATAGGGAAAGCAAATAATAAATAAAGTCACCAATAACAAAAGCAAAAGAAAGAAAAAAAGAAGACAACTGATGAGGAGCATAAAACTTGGCAAAGACATCCAGAAAAATAAGAAAATCATAAAAGCCAGTAAAACGAAAATTTTCCAAGGAGAAACATGTTATCTGAAAACATTCATACATTCTTTACAAAGACCGCAATATTATCAACAACGAAGGCACAGGTCTGAAAAGGTAGCCAATTTGTAAATTTCAAACTATTTTGGAAATGTAACATAAAATATATTCAATAAATATGTTGTAAGTATTAGCTCAAATATGGAATTGTAAACATGATCATACCTTGAAACAAATTTTTAATATTTTTTATTAAATTTTTTACATTTTCTTTATTTGTTGTATCTTCAATATCAGACGCCATCAACAACACAAATAAACTAAATTTGCATATTTAATTACCAAAAAGAGCAGATGCCATTGGAGGACGAATCATATGAATCATATAGCATGAAACGCACTGGATATAGCGTGTTTCAGGCGGAGGACCGGATCGTTTGGGAATGTCGCCGCTGTCTCGACCTTTTTTCTGTGCACATCAGTGTCTCACTGGTCTTGGTCCCCGGGCACAGTAACATTCCGAGAAACTGCAGGGCCGATGAGCTCGCCAGAGCTGGTGCACTCATTTCGGCATGCTCTTCAATCGACTTGGGTAAGCCACTTGCCTCGGTCAAGTTGGCCATTGCGCGGAAATTCTTTCGAGTCCTTCTCCAGCGCTAGACTAACCTGGCTCTTGATGGATAGAAGGCGTACAAACCAGTTACTTGGACTTGGTCGTGGCATCATCTCAATCACAGTCGCTACCTCAATCCATTGTGTTATGGGTAGACATGGGGAAAGTATGCGGCTTTCATCTAACGACTTCTGCCGGGGGTGCAGAACCGCTGTTGTCCACTTTCTTTGTCTTACTTAATTGGCCATAACAACCCGATTAACGGATTTCGGCCTGCCGCAACACATCCTTCTAGGCGCCTCTGCTTCTTGCACGCCTACGCCAGTTGGTCACACCAATCGATTACAGGGCTTCCTCGATTTGGTCCTTCCAATGGATACAAGGTCGTCCTCTTCGCCGACTTCCGCAGATCCCCGCATCAAGTACCCGTCTCGCTGGAGCATCCTCCTCCATTCGAACGACATGGCCGAGCCAACGCAGCCGCTGGATATTAATACGCTGTACAACGTCCATATCGTTGAGGAGCTCATACAGCTCACTGTTGTGTCGGATACGGAAATCATCGCCAACTCGCACTGGACCGAAGATCTTGCGCAGTACTTTTCTCTCGAACACTCTCAAGGCCGCTGCATCTGTACTTAATAGGGTCCATGCCTCTGCGCCATAAAGAAGCACGGGTAGGATGAGTGTCTTGTAGAGTGTTAGTTTTGTCGTACGAGAGAGGTCTCTGCTACTCAATTGCCTATTGAGACCATAGTAGCACCTGTTGGCAAGAGTGATCCTGCGCTTGATCTCCAGACTGACATCATTTCTGGTGGTAACGGCGGAACCAAGATAGATGAATTCCTTGACCGTATCAAAAGTATAGTTATCGGCCGTAATCTGAGAATCAATAAGCCGCGCGTCTCGACTCGTCGAAAACATATACTTTGTTTTGCCCTCATTTACTGCCAAACCCATCTTGGTAGACTCGCGTTCAATTACACTAAAGGCAGCAGTAACATCTCGCTTCGTACGCCCTCTGATGTCGTCAGCGTACGCAAGCAACTGGACACTTTTTTGAAAAATAGTGCCACTGCGATGCACTTCTGCCTTTCGCAGAACATTCTCCATGACGAAGTTGAAGAGGTCGCATGATAAGGGGTCGCCTTGTCTGAAACCTCGCACGTTATCAAAAGGCTCGGAGAGGTCCATTCCTACATTGACGGAACTACGTGAATTGCTCAACGTCATTCTGCATAACCTTATCAGCTTCGCAGGTATACCGAGCTCAGACATTGCGGCAAAAACACGATCCCTTATGGGGCTATCAAAGGCAGCCTTATAGTCGACAAAAAGATGGTGTGTGTCGACTTGTTTCTCGTGGGTCTTTTCCAGGATTTGGCGTAGTGTAAAGATCTGGTCGATGTTGGACTTGCCAGGTCTGAAGCCTCACTGATAAGGTCCAATCAGTGTTTTGACGAGTGGCTTCAGTCGTTCACACAATACGCCTGTAAGAACCTTATATGCGATAGGGAGAAGGCTTATAACCCTATAGTTGGCGCATATAGTAGGGTCTCCCTTTTTCAGGACAGAGGACACTGAGGTTCCAATCGTTGGGCATACTTTCCTCTAGCCATATTTTGTAAATAAGCTGGTGCATGCGCCCTACCAGCTCATTACATCCGGTCTTAAACACTTCACCGGGGAGGCCATCAGGACCTGCCGCTTTATTGTTTTTAAGGCGCGTAATCGCGACTTTGACCTCTTCATGGCTAGGCGGCGGAATCTCCACGCCGTCATCATCGATCGGGTTCGGAACATCATCCCTAAAGGCAGTATTGGTGGCGTCGTCGCCTTGTAGCAGAGTAGAGAAGTGTTTCCTCCATAACCTCAGTACTCCCTGCGGATCTGTTACTAGGTTTCCATTTTCGTCCTTGCAGGAAGACGCTCCGGGTTTATAACCCTCGGTTAGACGCTTAACCTTTTGATAGAATTTTCGAGCGTCATTCCTACATCTATACATCTCGACTTCCTCACGCTCACGCCTTTACTGCTCCCTCTTCTTGCGTCTGAAAAGGCGTCTCTCATCCCTTCTCTTCTCTGTATAGTTCTCGACAATGGCTCACGTAGCGGCTGACTGCAACGTTTTCTTGTATGCGGCGTTTTTCGCTGCAGTTGCCTCGCGACACTCCTCATCGTACCATTGATTTAGTTGGTTTGGGCGTTCGAAACCAAGGACTGTTTCCGCAGTAGTGTGCAAGGAGTGGGAGATGTTGGCCCACAGTCCGCCAATGTCGTTGAGATTAGATGGGGAACGACGGAGCTTATCCGAGAGTTGAGCCGAGAACGCCTCAGCTATCCTTTGTGATCGCAGCTTCTTAACGTCCAGCTTTCGCAATGCACTAGAGTGCGCAGACCTCGAAGCGCTAATGCGCAATCGAAACTTGGCTGCGACAAGGTAGTGGTCCGAGTCGATGTTTGGACCTCTGAATGTGCGCACATCTAGTACACTGGATACGTGCCTTCCGTCTATCACAATATGATCGATCTGGTTGGATGTTGATCGATCAGGGGACATCCATGTGGCTTTGTGAATGTCGAGATGTTGAAACTTAGTGCTATATACTACCATGTTACGCGCCGCGGCGAAATCGATCAGCCTCATACCATTGGAGGTAGTGTTCGAGTGGAGGCTGAACTGTCCGACAGTGGGGCCAAAGATACCTTCCCGCCCGACCTTCGCATTAAAATCTCCGAGGACGATTTTGGCGTCATGGGTCGGGCACTTATCATATACGTCGTCGAGTTTAGCGTAGAAGGCATCCTTAACCACATCGTCCTTTTCTTCCGTCGGGGCGTGAGCACAAATTAGGCTGATGTTGTAGTATTTTGCCCTGATGCGGATTGTGGCTATTCTTTCGTTTACAGGCGTGAACCCAGAGATAAGGTGACGAAGTCTCTTATTAACCACAAAACCGCATCCGAATTCGTGCTTATCAACATGGCAGCTGTAATACACATCGCAAGATGCCAGCCTTTTGCATCCTTACCCTATGCATCGCATTTCCTGTATGGTAGTGATGTCCGTCTTACATTTCTTGAGGGCATCCGCCAGGTGGGCAGAAGCGCCTACCCTATAAAGGGTGCGGACGTTCCAAGTGGCTATTATTAAATCGTTGTCCTTTGAACGTTTGCCGTGGTCGTCAACTTTTGAGGGGATCTTTTTTAGGTCTGTTGTTCCGGTTTTCATTGGAGCAAATTTTTATGTGGTGGGTTCCAAGCCCTACGCACAACCCCAAATTTAACGTCCAGGGGATTGGACTTCGTTGCACGCATTAGTTAACATCTAGCGGGTGCTAGAATGCCATCCAGGAGGGGCCACGAGGAGGCTGCGTGTCAACTTGAATACAGCAAGACAAGGATCGTCCTGGTGGTAGCCAAGTTGACCACAATCAGAAACTTTACCTTATTTGCATGCATTCCATCCCTCCCACACACATATATACATAGGTTTTTTGGCTCTTCATTTCTTGTCAGTTTGACGGAGCTATCATCTATTGATATCAATGATATAGCTTCGTTCATCAAACTTTCTGGCTGGTTTTACAGCGTGGAGTAGTCGTGCTTTGATGTGCAGCACTTGCGCTGACCAAATTCTTCTTTCTCTTCCCGGGTTTTGGTAGAACTTGGTCAGTCCAGAGACTGCGTTCACCTGTGGCGTCACAGGGGGCCAAGTCAAGTGAGCTTTTTGACATCAGAGCTACCACTACAACCTAATCTAATACTGATATCACCTATAATTTGCGATATGATTACCACCTCAATTACAGAATTTTTTCGAATATTTGTTGCCTTTAGGTTCTTCGCTTTTATCCTTCCTGTATACTCTTGGGTTTTCCCCTGTTGATTTTTCGGTTTATTGGTTATCTCACATTATACTGTGCGTTCTACAGGTTCCGGTTCCACATGAAACATAGTTTTTCGAAAGCACTGAAGTGCAAAGTGTTTATTCTATAGAAAAGAAAATGAGAAGCAAATAAAAACCAAGGAACAGAGAATTATAATATCAAAATTACATAGAAATACCACGAAAAGAAATATAAAGAATGTTTTCAAGAGTCTGACCAGAACAGTGATGTGTGGAAGTCTCGTTGATAATCCTTTTAGCTTCTTTTTAATTTTTATTGAGAGTCTTCGAATGGTTGACATATTAGGTGCACTTTCTCGCTTGAAACAACACTTAGACCGAATTAAAACTTTATTAAGAAATATCTTTCAGAAGATATTTTTACCAATCAGTGGAGTGAGACAAGGTTGCGTACTATCGACCTTACTCTTTGCCACAGTCCTGCAATGGGAATCAAAACTGAATCATAAGTTAGGCGAAAAGCCGTCCGCTAATGATATATTCTTATTATATTCTTTGAAATGCAAATTTTCAAAATAAGTCTCGACCAATTTCGCTAAATAAACTTTAAGTTCTCAGGGTAAACGCAACCAGAAGCATCATACGTAACAAAAATAATGAAAGTTTGAATATCTGGATTGTCTACAAACTAAAATGGTGGAAAATGAGCGGGCTTGCAAAACAGATATAAGAAATTTATCCTTTGCTTCACTATAGCCAATAGGAAAGCTCATGAAGATGACCCACATATTTAACTGAAATTTGAAATCAGCTTTGTTTTATAGAGGATAAACTCACATCAATCCCACAAAAGGGGTAAAAAAATAGACCTGATGAAGAGAAGTGCGTAGTTTGACGACCATATCGGTTAGCGACATATGATAGCAACAGCAGGATGAGATAAGTGCAACTTTTTCTTAAAAAAATTGTGAATATACTTATATATCAATTTACTGGTCAAATTAAAAATAAATAATCTGCATACTGTTGAGTGTCTTTAGTCAGAAAAATAGTTTGTATAAACGAAAAGAAAGAAAGAAATATTTAGATTCGAATTTAAATTACTAAAATAAAATGCCGTTAGATTATGTGCTCTTTTATTACACACTGCTGTACTTTACACAAAACATTAAACACACACACGTACATACACACGCGACACATACTACAAACATAAACAAAAATCGATCAAGCTGCACTTGAATGAAATTTGACGAATGTTTAAAGGGATCATATTGGTAATTGAGTGACATTAATAAAGTCACTCAATTCCCCAATTTGAAGACAATATGATTGGTCAATTCTTCAAGTTGCGACTGTCGAAATTAGAGTAGATACATATATGGAATAGGATTAAGCAAGATAGACTCTAAATTAAAGTAAGTTAGAATAATATAGAATATATGTAAATTTTTGTATAAAAAGAGCCCTTTGGCCACAAATAAATTAGATTCTAATGAAGACTCAAATCGGCAACAACTTTGCCTTGGTTTTTATTATCCAATCTCCTTTTGCCCTTAAGGCAATTGTTATAGCGTAACCAACGGCAAACACTGCCGGTTACAAGAATCCTTTTATTTATATCTTTATTATAAAAGCATTTATCCACCACATTATCTCATTCTCATATCTCATTCTTTCTTCTCTAAAAACAATGAGTTTTTATAAAATGCATATCTAATTTAAACATCTTTATTAATTTATGTCATCAGTATTATTTCTCTTTCCAATAATTATATAAGCAATAATATGGAAAAATTAATTGATATTTTTTATAATTATTTTTTTCGGTTTTGTTACAAAAAATTTCTTATTCGTAAAAACAATTGATGTTTCCTACATCTATAAGAAAAATAAAGAAGACTTTCTTGGTGGCACCATCATTTTGCACAAAGACCCAATATATTGAAATATTTTACCCAATGTAAAAAATGTCTTAAGGTTAAGCATTCCATTTAACCGATTCGACATTAAATGTATCAGTTTCGTTTAGCGTTTTCCGTTGATATTTACTCCCATGAACTCATAAGCAAATTTTTCAGTTGAGTTTTGTTTCAGATTCAGCGACTACTTAATCGTTCTTCCAAATAATCTTCTAAACACTCTCTTAAAGTCATGTCGGGAAGTGTGTAAGAGTATTAAGCCCGTGGGAACTTTGCCAAGCAATTCTCATCTTGACATTAGCCTGACAAAACTTGAAGGATATATTCCTAAATACTGTCAGAATTTCCCACATAACTTTGTATCTAGCAGAGGTTGATCCTATTTCGTCATCTAGTTAACTCAGACTGCTTAGACAATGCTACACAAGTCGTGAGTCTTGACTGTGAGATTGTCTACGCCACGTTCTCTGTATTTGCTGTTAAAATTGAATTTATCACATCATTAGAGGCCGTAAGCTTTCCCTTGGAAGCCTTTTGGTAGTTTCCTAATGGATTCTGATTATTCTATTCTAGGCCAAATACCTACACGTACTATTACTGTGACTTTGACCCATCCGTTTATACTCCTCTCTTAGGCATAAATACACAGTTTACAAAATGCTTCATTCACTTTTATTTCTGGTAATCTCTTTACAAAGCCTTTCACAAAATTTTGGTTTAGTGGTATCTAAGAGATTTTTAAGGAGGGATCTATCAGGTTACTATGACCGCTCATGTCGTGTTAGATGACGTTTTAAACAATTATTATTACCATAGCCTCCAAGGCGCTGGTCCACACTAGCGTACGCTATGTGCTTAAACTTAACAGAGCCTCTAATCATATATGTTCTACATAGAAGCATATATGCTAGGCAGTGCTAGTTTTTTTTAAACTTATTGTTTTCACCGCTATGTTATCCTGCTGTGAAATCCTTTGTGTCATAGAAATTTTTTTTACTTCAATCCATTTATTTTTAAACCTTCCATAAATTGTTAAATATTTATTTTTTTAAGGATACAAAAAAGAGAAAACAGGTTCACCAATCTAAAAGAAATAAAATTTTCTAGATACTGGTGGTAGATGGAGGTGCTAATTTTTATTTATTCCTTTAAGCATAACGTTTAATCAGACACAAGAAAAGGGACACGTTGGGGAGAAGGTTAATATAAAATAAACACACATAAAAATTGGACTAAATTTTGCTTATTATATAAACATTATGTGGTAAAAAAGACCATCTTATTTGCTTGTACTGCTTCCTCTCTGCTTGGTATTTTGGGACCATGCCTCTGGTTTATTTGTTTGCGAGTGTTTATTTGACAAATATTTTTGTTTCCTTTTTGGTTTATTCAAATTGAGTTTTATTTATTATCCTTATTTCTACTTTTACTCATATTTTGTAGACCTTAGTGCTGGATGTTTAAGGCTAAATACGGCATTGTTATGCTATGTAGATATTGATTTCTAATTCAATAAATTCGTGTGAAGAATGTGCGTTATTTATTAAGTTTGTACAATATTTACAACACACAAAAGCGTAGTATGCCTGACACCGACATAAATATTAAAAAAAAATAGCAATTGCGGTGAAAACCATATTGCTAACTATAGGGATTGCCCTATAGTTAATATTAAATATTAATTTACTCCGAAGTAAATTGTTCGTTCTAAACACGTTCTAAACCCATCTTTTCACAATTATACTGATATAAGCTAGCCTACATCTAACCAGTTTTAATACGCTAGTCATTTGTAAATTTATCCAAATTCACACAAATGTATCAAAGTCTACCTGCAAAATACAATTACGAGATCAAAGTCCCACTTACGATTTTAATTGCTTCGAGCTTTCTTTATTGGAGACACTTAAACAATAAATAGCTTTACCTCGTCTATGACAACGATGGGGTCAAAAATTAAAAATATTCAGTTCGAATTATTACAGACTGTAAAAGACAGTAATAATGAACGTTAGTACTTCCTTCATTATCAACAAATAGAAGAAATGATTTGCCCAGCGCGATAACTATTTAAGTGAGAAAAGGCGTAGGCGTGTGCTAAAAATAAGCGTTTTAATTGTTGCTTGTTTCCTAAGCTATTAGTTTATATATCCTCAATACGTTATTTCTAGAGACAGTAAAACAAATACTTGGAAACATTTCCATATGATATATATTGGCACTAATTCTTAATGTTATTTTAATGTTCATCAATACCTTTCGTCTCTACGAAGACTCGAAGCACCTGCAAGATTACATATGCCTTCTTGAAAAGTTACTAAATCCATGGTGAATAAAGGTGAAAGAACAAATATTGTGTTGACGTAACATTTACATTACGGAGGAAAACATGCCCCCATTACAAATATTCGCATATAAAATATCTTTTCATATACCTTGATAGATGTCAACAATGAAAATTTCACAGAGAAGCAAATTTATCTCAAATTGAAGTGAAACTGTATAAAATACATTGGCTTATAGATAGAAACTCATGCCTTAGATTGGATTGTTAACTCTTGCTATAAAATTCACTATTAAATCCAATATGCCTCAGCTACACATACAGAAAAAAATCAGAGGCACCAAAACAAGACCTTACAGCACCTTAGTAAGTATATCATAGGCTCTAATATGCCAACAGTTTATAGAAATTTACAAATTTCAAATAAATACTTGAAGAAGAATTCACTGGCTCATAACATCTAGAACTTCCGTGGCTATATCCAATTAAAAAGAGGGAAACTGCAGCTTTGTACAAATACACTCACTTGCAAACAGCATCCTATATGCATAAATTTAATCCTGATGTTGATCGGAATTAAATTTGAATTTAATTGTATTTCTTCCTAATTTTAAGATTTGATTAATTGTTGTTAAATTAATTTAATTAAAGTCGCCGTAGTCTAGTAGATAGTGTGTTGGCTTATAAGACGTGAGATCTCGGTTTAGCTTAGACATGTCCAACAAAACGAAATATGAAATAATATTTCTTCGGTGATTTTTTCAGCAGATTTCTGGCAAAAACTCTGAGAGTAAATAAAATTACTTTAAAGAGTTTTTAAAAAATCTGTCTTTCGGAGTCGACTTTGAACTGTAGGTCTCATGTATGAAATTAACACACACAACTAAAGTTTTGTGAGAAGCTAGGTCGTAATTGTGACTAAGTATGTATGTATGTAATATTAATTTAATAATTCAGTAAATCAAATTTGAATTGTATTGAGTTCTGTAAATTTCAGGTTGAAAAAATTTTTGAATTCATGAATTGCATAAAATACAAAAAAAAATTTGGTTCTGATTTGGTTAAAATTTTTACAACTGAACTTTTATACCGAATGTAACAATACGCCGACAGGTACGTTTTGAAATTAAATACAAAATTGACATAATTTCTGACACTATCGACTAACTATAACTAACTGGAAAAGAACGAGCCGAAATACTATACGGAAATAGCTGCTAATTTACTTCATTTTTCTGGTTTTGAAGTTCCTTTCTTTAAGATATTTTCTAATCTTTTTACAATTTTTTTTAATACGAAAACTCTAGTAATGAAGACAACATTTTAAAATTTTGGTGAAACTCTTTCTTTCAATTTGCGAAAAAAAAAAATGAAGCAAGTTTCTTTTGAAGTTTAAATCGACATAGTTGCTCTATCTGAAAACGGATATTCTTCAAGGAAAATTACTGAAACAGTAGGAGTTTGTCATCAACAGTATTTTCAACTATAAAAAAGAAATGCAAAGCAATCCTAATGTCGTGGGGGTCGCTAAAGATTTCTAAATGATGATGGCACTCGACTACTGGAGCGCTTGTTGCGAAAATATGGAGTCAGAACTAAGAAAGCAGCTGCAAATGTTATAAACAAAAGTGTGAGTGAATGGAATGCACGACGGTCATTGCGAGCAAAACAAATTATGATAGTGATGCAACTATACATTATCGTATATTTGGAGAGGTAAAACATAAAGAATTAGAAAATATTTACGGCATATTTTTATTCTATTTTCGTATTCAGAGTCCCAATATCAATAATATTTTTGCTATTTTGTGGCGTTACATTTAGGCGCTTCTTGTGTGTCCATCGAAAATAAGCATTCAAGTGCATGGTTTTTAGAAAAACTTCCGAAATATCTGAGTCGATGTTACAAAATATTAGTAAAAATATACACCCTGATTACTTTTATGCTGATAAAACCGCAACTCTTGAAGTACTAGAAATCAAGGCACAAAAAGTACAAGTAAAAATATTGTTTTGCTGTAAAATTCAAATGTAAGAAAGGAACTCATAATAAGTTACACATACACGGTTGTATGCCTTGGAAAGTTTATAAAACTTAAATTGAATCAACAACCATCAAACAATTAAATTCGTTTCAGGAAACAAACAATCTTTCTAATGTATTGGATTAGATTGTGTAAGGAAATATAAAATTGATAGTAATAAGTACATTCAACTGTAAATTGTTAAAAACATTTGTCACCGCGTATATAATTGTGTATGAGTACGTTTAAATTACACTTAAATTTCTAAAAACTCTATAAATGCGTTGAAAGGATTGCTCTAATAATCACCTAATTAAATGTTTTGATATTTTTCAGAGTTATTCTCATCTACCATTTTATAGTTAACAGTTTTTAATACAAACCAGCTCTATTCAGATCTTTTAGCATCATGTTGAAAATACCAAAAAATTAATTCTCAAAGAACTTAATGAGTACAGTTTGTATTATTTCCAAATATTTTGGCAAAGAGTTGTAAAGAAATGAAATAAAAACTTATCCATTTCCCCTGTTCCCAAACGGTTTCTTGATAACATTTCTCAGCTAATAGTATCACATTTTTGCATATTAAAACATTTTCATCTGGCACTATAGTTAATAAAACAAATTTAGTTCTTTTATTTTGCTCGCGTTTGATGACAACAAACGCACAACTTTGTGAGTTTCAATCTTTTTTCTTATTACATTTTCAACTTAACCTTTTTATGAAAGAGAACTTTCAAGCATTGTTTTGAAAAAATAAAAATACAATCAGATAAAATTTGAGCCATGCAATATACTCAACAAGTTTAAACATTTTATTGAGAATACAATATGAATTTAGAGATTTCTTACGGAGTATTCTTTTAATAGTATTGGGCGCTTGATTTTTATCAGCAAAAAAAGTTGTAAAAATTCATACATTCGAAAGAATTGTGCAATTATTTTGTTTTGCATACCAGAAACATCCCGTCAACCGTATCAGAACAATGACGGTCACATGACAACCACATTAATTTGTCGTCACTTTCTTGCCAGTGATATGGTAGCAGCACACCTCAGCGTTTAGTCTTAACTTTATCCTTCATAGTTTTAGAATGCGTCATCAAAGATCACTACAAAGATCTAGTATAGAGATTTATTAAATAATAGCCATATGATCCACACAGAAAAAATACATACATTTCCAAACACTTACTGTTCTTCTTATAATGAACTTTGATTTCTTGTTTCACTTTATTTTTTAACTTGAATTTTTTTTAAGTTCTTTATTAACATTATCTGTTTTTTATTAATTTTTTCCATAGTTTTAATTTTTTAACACTTCTAAAACATTTTACTAAACCACAAAATTTGTCTTAAATTAGTTTTTGAAAGATATTGCCAATAAAATATTTGACGCCATCAAGTGTGATATTTTCAAATAACCGGTCATTTTACCTTTACTATTGATGCATTGTCGGAAATGCAACTCTACAGCTTGAAAAAACTATAAAATGTTATGTATGGATTAGTAAGTAAATCTTGAAAGTGTAAGTTTCGTTAATTTTTTGTAGGGAAGTTACTAAGGGCAATATGAAAAACTTCGGGTGCTTTTGGTTTTAAATCAACATATGAATTCCTTCGATAAGAAGACGTACATATATGTAACCTGCTCAGTATTTTGCTGATTTTGAATCACAGATAATATAAATAGTACTCACTATCGGTCACACTTGTCTAGTCAAAGTTGATTCACATATGAGTCACAATGGACTATTCAAATGACTAGTCAAACTTGATGCATAAATTAATATATCCTTTACTACTTTTATTATTTTCAGAAATGACACAGTACGACAATGAATATACACCCGAGTAACTAGCCTACAAGAAATGAATAATCGAAACTAAAACATACAAGATTCACTTACTAATGCGTACATAAAATTTTATAGTATTTTTAGCTGTAGAGTTGCATTTCCAACTATACATCAATAGTGACGGTAAAATGACCGGTCTTTTGATGCATCATTAATGACTGTAAAATGACCGGTCTTTGGATACATCAGACTTTATGGCGTCAAATATATTTTTGATAATATCTTTAAAAGGAAAAAAATTTCACTTCTGACAAATTTTAAAATGGAAGTTTTAAATGTTAAAAATGTTTAAACTTTGGGAAAAATTAATAAAAAAAAGTCATCATTAATAAATTGATAAGAATTTAAAAAATTGTATGTTAAAAATATATGCAACAAGAAATCGAAGTGCAGTGTAAAAGGACCAGTAAGTGTTTGGAAACGTAAGAATCTTTTCAGTGTGAATCATTTGACCAGTATTTAATAAATCTGATGATACATTCAAGAACTGTGTGCAAAGTTAAGGAGGATTGCGTCAACCATACCAGTGGCAAAATAGTGACGGCAAATGAATTCGGCTGTGAGCCACCTCTTGGCGAAGTCGACAATTTTAAATATTATTCAAAATCAAAATGTTAACAATTAACAGTATTAACAATTGACAGTATGCATCAAGTTTGACTAGTCAACAGTGACCTTTTCTTCAACACTTTTGATGTGTCAACTGTGATTTAAAAACAGCGAAAGAGTGAGCAGGTTAGATATATTTTTTACAGTCGAAAGAATTCATATGTTAGAAAGAGAAGCAAAATCACTCGTACACGAATGTTTACATCAAGTTTTTCACATTGCCCTTAATAACTTGATGGGAACTTGTGATGCGTTTACACATCGCACTTACCGGTTTTTTTGTCGCATAGAGTTATTGTAATTTCAATAAGAGTTGAAAATTTCATATATAAGTAATGAAAAAGAAAAAGAAAACAAGAATTGAACAAGCAGGCGAGCTTTCGAAGATAGGAACGTCTACGAAGTTGGTTGAACCAGAATTCTGCTGTGTAATAAGATGGATGTTTGAAATGATATACATACTTAGCAACAGAAAGATAGAGAGGTAAAGACTCTTCTCAAACCAAGTGGGTTTGAAGCATTTAAGACTTTTGTTGAGAAATTACAATAAAAAGAGGTCTGAGTCATGCATAAGAAATGAAATAATCTTAGATTTATAGCCGGTTTTCTGGCACTGTCTATACAAAAGCATTAAAGGGATACCCTCTAAAGTCTGGGGAAGACAATACACCATATGATCGCAGTACTTCTTCATCCAATAATAATAAAGTGTTATTATTTTATTCATGATTCATGATTTTATTTTGTTCCTTAAAGGGGATATTTCCAATATTGTCTAAAACCAGGTTGCCAAAAAACTTTATTTTATGTTGATGTGGTTCGGTATATGACGCCCAGTTGTATGACGTTTATCGTTACATAATATTTTACATTACACATCTTTAACAAAAACAGCAAATATTTTTCATGTAAAAGAGTTTGACGTGTAACTATTTTCTGTCAATTTGAATAGTTCTTCCATAAAATTTGTTCTCTGAGGCTAACAATTTAATATTATTAAATTTTTATTTTTTATTATTATTTTTATTTCTTATATTATTTTATTTTAAAAGAGAAATAGGACGCGTGAATTGTTAACTGAAGTCACAAAATGCTAGAAATGGAATTATAACATTATAATATTATTAACAGCTGTTATTGATATAACTTGGAGACCAAAACCGTAATGGTGGTAATATGCGGTAGCTATGAAACTTAATGGCAATTCAAAAATATTGAATTGAAAGAATTCAACCGAAATGTATTTAGGAATGTACTTCACAGCCATTTCAGTACCAGTAAAACTTTTCTAATATGAAGAAACGGCAATAACTGCAAATGTATCATATAAAGACACAGCATTTATTGCCCATCATTGACAAAAAAATAAAAAAAAATGAAAAAAAACCAAATTAAATAGGCAGCAGTACTTAACTACAGGTGAAAATTGCCATTATAAAATAAAATAACGGCATTGGCAAAGAAGGCAAACAATTATAAGTAGAAAATTTCGTTGAAATGTGTACAAACATTTTCGAATTGTGAAGAAAATTTACGACTTTTTTATAGGGGAATGAAGAAAACTTTACTGAGCAAATAGTTCTGCTTCCATTTCATATCCAGTAATTCTTATCGCTACACCGGTGACATCATTATTAAAACAGAGTCCCGTTTAAAGTTTATTACACCAGCAAACGATTGCTTGCCAATAAGTATATACAAATTAAAAAAAATAAATTGTTTTATACCTCAAACACCTGCACACCAGAGTACAAACAATGTTCAACTCAGTAACTGAATTTAAATATCTACTACAAGTTCATTGTAATGAAACTGTGTTGATGTTATACTGAATTTAAAAGTTCTGCACCCCAAGCCAATTGTATTTGTAATGTTTAACTAAATTTTAGAAAAACAGGTCATATTATCACATTTTTATCTTTCAAAAACGAGCACTATCAGTCGATTCGAAGAAGGCAATTTTGAAATAATGGTTTACTTTTATCAGTTTGTACTCCTGTATGCAATTTATTACATTAATCCTTTCATATTTCTTAAATGGGTACATTATAAAACCCAGGTCTTTACTTGAGTAAATATAATAACCGCCTCGATGGCATGCGCCCTTCAACAAAAGAATGTCTTCAAACAGTGACGTAGCATTTTCACCCATACTAACAGCATATTCAAACCGACGTTATCGTGGCATTTTTAAGCGTCTAAGGAGTTTATCTTTAGAACGCTCTAAGCACTATTTCGTCTGTCTCCGTAAATCCTCATATCTCAGAGTCATTTATCAGATTTCTATACATTATGATTTTAATCTATTAAGAGAGATTTTTGTCGTTAAACTGCGTATTAAAACAGAAAAAGAGTTAATTACATGAATTTTTTTCGTTTAATCTCTAAATTGACGTCAAATTTATAGCTGCACTAAGACAGTTGATTTCAATCGCTTTCTAAAAATTCTTGTTAACAACATTTACGTAATAACCGCTTTTTATGGACTCTCTGTTTGTTGGAACCCACAATTTGGTTTTGCCTCATTTGCTGTCAGGCACATTTCCATCAATTTTTTTTCCAATATTTCTAAAGTCTATTTTATAAAATTATTTATTTATTAACTGCTATATCACGCATAATCTTTACTATTTTACTTTTCTATATTGAACACACTGTAATATATCATCTTCTCTGAGGTCTGGTTTGACATTTAATAATTCTTTCCTATTTTAACCAATGACTTTGTGTCACGAGAATTCATTTTGCAATCTCTTTTCACATCCCCTGGTAACTTTCACAAGCGCCTCACATTATTATGCACTACAGAGTCGCCATTTACACTGACTCAAATAATTGTCCGTACATCATGCAAGAGAAAATATATTCGATTAACAACACATTTTAAATCAAGTAAAGTTTTTACAAGAGATAACACCTGTAAATAATGGCAACAACAACAAAAAATGTGTATTACAAAAACAAGTAAAACCATTGCTGTAGATTCTACAGTGTAGAATGATGAAACTTTACAACAGAAGACATAAAAAATTTGGCATTTTCCGTGAAAAATTGTTTAAAAGAAGTTTTTGCGAACAAAGGACATCATTCCCATCGTAAAAATAAAAATTTTAATTTGCATTGCTTTATAAAACATTTTTTGGTTTTTTATGTAAAATACAAAGTTTTAAAAAAAAATTTTAATTATTGTAAGTATATCTTTCGAAAAACTGTAAAAAGTCTTCTCTTGTCCGGTGTATGGACAATTGTTTCAGACCGTATATGCAGCGGTATCTTTAAGACATTCTTGGCCATACCATATCGTCGTGACCTCGGAATATTGAGTGCCTCGCGTCATTTGGGTCTGTCAACTGCATTTCGAATTTTGATTTTGACTAAATAACGATAGCTTCTCAGATGTGCCTGGATTGATCAGAAGACAGGTATGGCGCTTTATGCGCAAAATAGGGTATTCCTGATTACCACAATAGTTTCTGTTAGTTTCATACCTTTTTCAGATATATTTTTGTTTCCTATAACGATTTTCGTTTTGTTTCCCCTTATGCTCTGTCTGGGCATAGGCCCATAGTCATAAGAATAGAAATCATACCCTCCGCTCGTCCAGTGGAATAATATATCTAAATTATCTATATCTAAATTATCTCACGCAGTGACAACTATATATTTCAGGTTCTGAAACTCTGTACATTCCATCTTACGTATTTTTTACCATTTATTTATTATAATTAACATAACACAACAAGATTTAATCTTATAAGTTATAGCGATATGCTTAGGATCAATAATTCATATCTTATTGATCGTAAGCATTAAAAAATAACATTAATTAAATATAAGAAATTAATAAAAATAACAAATTAATATAAATATTAAATTTAAGTAAAAACATAATTTGAATCAATTTAGAACACTAACAATACTACAGAAACAAAAAAAAGTTAAAAGATAAAGAATCATAAAAATATAAAAAAAGAAATATTTACAAAAATCGGTATAAAAAAGTAAGAATATATATTTAACCGATATAATAACCAAGCTGATAACGTAAAAAACGTTCCATTAAGAGAACAATTTAAATAACTCCTTTTTGCATTGCCTAACTTTTGGATGTAATTTGGTAGGGAATTCCAAAGACTTGTGGTGTGTATAAAAAACTGTAGCTGTGGCCGAAGAGTGCTTACCGTTGTTGAATAATCTTCATGCCCCGGAATGATCTAGCAAACTCAATCCGGCCTAATAAATTGTTCGGCTTTCCCGTGTTAACAATTTTATGGAATGGAATGAGGCATTTCTTTTTCAGGAGATTATCTAATTTCACACTAAATATCCGGTACGCAAAATGAGAAATATTATCCCGGCGACCTTTAAGAAAGACATATCTTGCATATTGTTGTATGCCAAGTTGAGTTTCCGGTTGTCATTACTGTCGTAGTTTGCGAAAATTTCGAACCCATACAATAGCACAGGAATTAAATAAGTTTTAGCAAGTTGCATCCGAACTGCAAGAGGAGTTGAATCAGTGACCGCCCATAAATTTCGAAGCATGCCGTATATTCTGCCAACAACGACACTTATATGGCTAGACCACGATAACCTGTATTGTATTTCATTAATAGCATATTTGTACTTCTTTAGTACATCATCCAGCTACATCCATGCAGCGGGTCTGTTCAGATTCTGGACGAATCGAGCATATAAATGGGAAACCCCCATTTTATTCTACCTTTGTGTAAAGATTTTTTTCAGGGACTGGAAAAGGCAGAAATTTTTTTTGAGAATTTCCACACTGTATAACAGACAATGAATGAATTAATTGAAGTAAGTAAATATTGACTAGAGTACCAAGTGTTTTACACGACATACATATCTATCTTTGAAATCAAACAACTTCGCCAATTATTTTTTTTTTTTTTTTGGTTATTGAGTATATTTGAAAACTAACAACAATAAATGTATTTTTATTTTAAAATACAGTTCGTATAGTAACTAAAGTCAAACGATCATTGCTTCCCAATTTTGCAAATGACTGCTAATAATTAAAATTGACCATTTGGGGCGGTGCTAGAAAGCGCAGTTGAGCTATGTTGATTGAATTTTTGTGTTACAAGGCGGCGCAATTGTAAAACCATACGTTCACTCTTGTTGAAAGTCACTCACTGTCCGACTGCCATTTTTGTTAAAAAATCTTAAATTGTGCAGTGATACGTAAACATTTTGTTAAGCAGTATTTACTGTCAGAGCGACTTCGTCAGGTGCTTCGGTGTTGAATTATTGGACTACTGATAAAAGCAAGAAAGTATTTACCCTTGCAAGTCGATATATAACTAAACTAATATTTCGTGTTTGTAATGAATAAATAAAATCAAAAAATAATAGCAAAAGCTGTCGGTTCTAAAATACCACTAAAATAACGACTGCAAATATTGTTTACGCTGACACACTTTTTTATTGCTTTATTAATACTAAATATACAATTAACAAATATACAATTATTATATTATACATACAATAATAGGAATTAAACTCATTTACGAGTAATTATTTGTATTAATAGGACATTTATGTACATTTTTATTTTTGTAAATTCGTTTTTGAAAATAGTTTTTGTCTTTTTGGATGTGTAAGTTTTATTTTGAATTAAATGTAGCTGCTAAATTAAAATTATTTTTTTAAATAGTTTTCCATGCGGGTATTTACGGGATCGTAAGAAATTTTAATATTATGTAATCCCACTTTCCAGGGAAATAAAATATTGCGGGAATAAAAAAAATTTTCAACACATAACTGCACTAATTCAGTACGTTAAATGTACTCACACTTATTTAGCTATACTGCAACGTCATTTTTAAGCAAACTGTGATCCTACCGTATATTATGTGAGGATGATATTTTAATAAGCAATGCATTTGCTGCTTTCTTCTCAAACAACCACGTATTCTACTATGTTCTATGACACTGGAACGCCTTATCCTTATACAACAAATCAATCATGTGGGATATCATTTCCGTTTATTAATGTTGATACGGTTTTTTCGAATTTAACATCACTGAAAAGCTCATTTAGTCCAGGTCCTGATGGTATACCGAGCTGTATACTAAAAAAATTTGCACCATTACTAGCCGGGCCCCTTACTGCAATGTTCAACATGTCTCTTATATCTATTATATATATTAGTATTTAAAAGTGGTATTAGATCGGATATATCAAACTACAGAGGCATTGCCAAAATTAATGCTATTCCTAAACTCCTTGGGAAAATACTAACTGATCTCCTATACCACTGAATTCCGCATCTTCTATTGCATTGTCAACACGGCTTTCGTAAATCTCGATCATTGTTTACGCTGGTCACCCTAATTTAAGTTAAGTAGTGTAAGTACGCTTAAAGTTGTGGAACTTAAATAAGAAAAAAGAAAGAGAGAAGCAATAAAAGAATTGATCATTCTCTCGATCAACCCCCGAACAACAAGGTAATGTTTTTTATTTAGAAACATTTATATATTTTTTTCTAATACAATTTTGTGTATTTCTTGGCTCAAAATTAAAATATATTATTTTGGACTTTTTTTACCCCAATTCCCCCGAATCATTTGGTCCTTCGAACCGGATATGAACCAGTGACCTATTCTCTCGATCAACCCCCGAACAACAAGGTACGTG